>CM030323.1:505974645-506010517 GCA_002915635.3 Ambystoma mexicanum
TCTGTAGATGTGGATAGTTTCAAGGGGTAATACATGCTCTGTGAATGAAGAAGAACAGATGTTGTGTTATGTTGGCAGCAGCAGATATGTCCCTGATCATAGTGTACACAAGAATACCAGGTGTGATCACTAACGTCACAGCCAAGGTCATTTTCCCATTTCAAGCGCACAGGCCAAACAACAATCACAGAAGTCAAAACATTGTAAAATCTGGAAGCCTTGATATCGGAAACCATGGTTAGCAGCAAATATCTAGAGGGTGTAAATGTTGAAGTCCGAAACAGTGATGGAAAAGAGACTTCTCAGTTGTTAGAAGGAAAGAATGGAGGAACCATTGACAATTTGCTGAATAATCCTGATGCCTCTGTTTAACCAGGATTTACGATGTAAAGCTCTATCGTTAATAGTAATATGTTTATTGTGCCAAAGAAACAGAGAGAGGTTCTTGGATGGGGTCTTAGTGTGAGGGAAGAGAAACAATCTTAGAGCAGAGATAGAGGCCTTAATGGGGTCAGACAAGGACGCAGAGGAGTGACTAAATACATAGGTAAGGTCAGCTACATTACAGGGATGTACCAGGTGTTTTTGTAACTCACAACAGGAGGGAATATCTGAGGAATTAGGAGGAGCAAACCAGCAGCGGGATTGTTTAAGAAGAAATGCAGAATGATATAATTTGAAAACTACGTCCCCACCCCCATATCATATGGGGCTTTTAAGTTGGCAACTGCAATCCTCTTACATTTTCTTGAGCCCCATCAGAAAGTAAGAAGAATTGAATTGACAGACTTAAAAAATGAGGGAGACAAGGGAACCGGGAGGAGTTGCAAATAATATAAAACAACGGGGGACAGCGTCATTTTGACGGGGGTAAGCCGTCCCCACCAGGAGAGGAAGAGGGGAGACCATATTGAGGTTAATTCCCTAAGTCTGTCTAACAATATCTGCATGTTAAAGGCATGGTCTAGTAAAAAATGTTATTGTCCCTACGGGTCGGCCATGTTTTTTTAAGCCTAAGTGGCTCGATTTTAGAAAACTTTCCTATGGACCTTACCCGAGTTTTCGTCCATTAAACGCACGCGAAAACAAGCACCAGGGAGCCGCCATTTTCTGATAATCCTATCTTTTCCCCGATCGCCCTGGATGACCTGCTTTTGCTGCACTAAATCAATTCCCCGCCCCTGAGCCTGACATTATCAAAACATTCATATTCCCCGCCTCTCCCCATGACGTTACTGTGCTGCGTAGGCAAACGCGCCCAGTCGTCTTCTGCGCGACTCCACAGAGCCCGGAAACCAACACATATCAATTCACAACACAGCAAGCCACAATTCGGAATATGAAACTGTACTTTAAAATGAAACAGCAACACGGTACATTTGGTAAAGTACATTTATTTGACATTAAATGTTTAGAGAATATTCAGCAATTGCCATATGAACTCCGGAAGCCATTTATTTTCTTTTATCTGTATCCGCAGTAACTGTTCCGTTTCATCTTGAGTCACGCGCTGTTCCTTTATGGTACACAGGGTGTTCATTTTCGCAAAAAGAATCACTTTGGAAGCACGGTGAACCACAAGGCTGTTCCATCAAGTAGGCACTAGGCCAGCGTAAAGGTTGATATGTTGCTTCTAGCCACTAGTACAGCGTAAGGGCATGTGGGCCCTTGGCATCGTCCCATAATATGGTGATCATGCTCCAGTTGTTGACACGAAGCTGCAGGTGTCTGCTGAAGAATCCATCCGCCGGTGTCTCAAACAGATAGCAGTGGCAGAATGGGATCAAATACCTGTTATGAAAACAAAAAAATGATAATTAGTCTCGCTAGCCGAACTTCATTAATATTACTCATTTTATTTATTACGGCCGATCAGAAACTATTTGCTTGCAAGGATAGTTCAATAGAGTATGTTTCGTCTCTAAAAAACAATGCAAAAAGTAAACGAATAAATCGGATCCAACCACAATGATGACGACAGTTAGTCTACATGCGTGAGAATGATATATAATATAATGGCATTTGTAAAGCCCGCCTATACCAAGTGTTTCTAGGCGTGAGAGGCAGATGGGAACAGGGCAGACAGACAACGATCCTACTAGCGCCGTACCTTTCTGATCGCGCATGGGGAAGGGCTTTACTGGTTATAATGGAATACAAATTAAAAATAGGGCCAGCTGTGGCAAGTGCAGGTAAATGCCCGGAGAAAGACGCTAGAATCAGAGACAGTCCCTAGTGCAGGAGGCCAGTGCAGGGAAAGTGGCTGGGCCCAAGGACCGACATCGGTGAGACAGTGACCTATGCCCATGTGCCACACTATGACAGTTTACTTGCCTTTCCTAGCTCTTCATTCATTCATTTATTCATAGCATCCATTCATTAAATCTTCATCCGGTATAAAAGCGTGTAAGATTTACTACATTATATTGAAATTTCCATTGTGTCTCTTTGTAATGCAGTCTGAAAATGGACCGTGCTCGTGACAATGATTTTTCGTATACTGACCTAAAATGAAACTCGGCTAGTTTCTGAATTTTCTGCTTATCGTCTCTTACGTTATTGCGCACTCCCTTCAAATGTAGTTTTTCGGTCATGGTCCCGTCTCAGGTCAAAAAACAATAGACCCTTATAATTCCAGTGCGACTTGTGCGGCCTCATCCTGGCGCTGTCCTTCGCATTCTTTATTTGCAACATCACGTAGTAGAGGCATCTGTGAGACTTGAAGTTTAGAATCCGTCTATGTAGTGCCCGCCCACAATGTGCAAATGCGAACTGGCATTCTCTCCAAAATGCCACAGCCCGCTGGCTGGCGCGTTCTAAGTGCCAATTTGTCCCGTTGTCCCTGCAAGCTTGGCAGCCCAAATTGAACATTTAATTTGCGGAAGGGCAGGGAAAGTATAAGTACCACAGGAGTGAGTAAAAAGTGAGATTATTGTTTGTTTGTTTGTTTTATTATTTGCAATAAGCAAGCCTCCCTCCGTTAACAGGGGCCGCAGATTACATTCACATGAGATGAGACATGAGAAAAATATATACATACACATTGGGAGGTGAAGAGAATTCAAAGATGACACCAGCTTGTTCGCCACCCATGATGGTGAAGGTAGGGTTAGATTACAGTACACTGTACAATACATTTATTTACAAAAGACAATGTATTGCAATATTTAAACGCGGATTTGTACTTCACAATCAGCTGTGCTCGGGTGGACATGGCACAGTGGCAATGTTGGGAGGCAATGGATCACTGCTCTGCACAGAAACGTCCAAAATTCCATATCTGTGCTTCTCTAGCACAGCAACAATAAGCTTTCCAAAGTCGAACTGCATTCATCAAAGACTGGTTTGATCACCCATGCTTACTTTGTTGTGAAAACACCTTAGTGTAGCGAGGCATCCTTACTTACCCTAGTCCTAGATTGCTCAGTCCGCAATTGCTGTTATGGCCAAGACCGCTAGTAGAGTGCGAGTTTCATGCCCCGAAAGCTAAAATGCAGCGCTTTGGCTGCTATTAGCACATATTGTGGAACACCTCCAAATCTCCCTTGTGACAGAATTCTCAGTCCATCTCAAATCTCTTGATAGAGTTTTGTCGAAAACAATCTTCTCAAGCTTTGTGTGTCGGTGAGATGGAATCAACCACTTCTTCTTTCATGCCTCCTCTGGGGACAAAGGGCCATGTTCACATTGGTGGAAATGTTGATTTGCTGACCAGCGGTGAACGTTGGTACAGTGGTGCATCAGTGACCGGCATTTTTCAAGTAAGATTTCCACTGACCCCTCACAAGTTTTGAGCTCCACCAAAAAATGTGGTGATAGAAGTGCACACTGCAAAATACTTCAAAACCCTTTTTTTCCCTGCAGCCGAGATTTTCTTATTGATTGATTTAGCAAGAGCATACGCTCAAATGATGTTTAATAATGTGGAAAAACTGCTCTCTCATTGGTCTTGGCAATTGAAACTTGTCTGTCCCGGTGGCTTATGAGGTCGATGTGCATTCCCCTCGATTGTAGATATTCCACTGATTTTATAAATCCCTAGTTTCTCCATGGCCACTGAGGATGTACATTGTGTTAACCTGCACGACCACCAAACTCACAATTTCTTACTATCCATGTCCTGAAAGTGGTAGGTGCAGTACAATTGGGAGAAAATCCAGGGCTGTCGCACTGTCCATCCCGGCTATGCCTGAATCGTTTGCCTCTCGAATGTACTTGCTAGAGACAATTGTTCAATTTTCCAAAGCATCACTAACAGGCCGGAAACAGATAATCACGTTGGTCTATGTAGTACAGCGCTTTTAGAAGTGAAAATGGAGTCCCACAAACTGAAGAAAGCCTCTAACTTTCTAAAACTGGAGCCACTAAAAGTGATGCGCAGCTGCCACACAGTAGATTGCCTGCTGGCAGTTTCCCCAGCATCGGTTTGTGCAGACCAATGAGAACCTATGATTTAATCTACAGGCGGCATTTATTTTGATCGTTTACTGCCTTTTATTTGACGAGTCACATTAATCAATGGCTTCCCACATACTTTCCCTCTAATGGAATGCACACATTTTCAGCATACTTATAATTTCCATCAAACAACTGGCGAATACAATGTATTTGCTCTCTTTCATTAGACTGTCATCCTTGCGTCAACGTTGTTTCGGCATTTGCACGTTGTGGAGATTTCAACACATTGGAAAGTAACATCGATGATATCAAGTTCTGATGCGTCAATGGATGCTGCGGCTGGTGTATTCTCTGTCATTTCAACATCTATTACTTCAACATTGATGGGAGAACACAACAATGTCGACAGGTTTTTTGGTGGCAAATTTTTGGCGGGTGTAGATTGTGTAAATTAATCTGCAACCACTTCAGAGCTATCTTCAATACATTCAATAACATCTTCGTGTGGTAGTGCGGTCGCACTGTAGCTATGGTCCAATGCAACTTTGCTGTAATCTCCAAACACAGTTAATTCATGTTCTGGCCATTGGACATGAGCATCTCGAGCCTGAACATGCCTCGCCTCAAGTAATAGTCCCTCCATAGTGTACATGGTCTGGCAAGCCACATCTCTCATTCGCTTCACTGTCTGTGTGTGTATAGTTCTGACACCCACGGGTAACTGGAGGAGAGATTGGAAAAGGGATGTTCAGTTTAAACACAAGATGGAGTCTAGTAGAATTGACTGGAAAAAAACATAAAATAGTCCCCAGCACAAACATTTTTTTAAAGATATGAACTGTTTGTAACTAACCTTTTTTTGTTTTTTTTTCTTTGCAACTTTTTTTGACTAGACCTTCAACATCTGCACGCTGTAGCTCCGATTCGTTTCCGCATGTCCTCCCTTCCTCTTGCGCTGCAACGACTATATTTTCTGTATCCGCATAGACAGCACGGAATGAGGCTCCATCGTCTCCCTGAAACATAGTACTTTTATTACTATGTATCAAAATATTGTTAGCATAAAACACACGTGAGGACGAACACACAGGTACATCTCAATAGCCAAACACGATTTAAACGACAAGTATTCGACCAGTGATGATCTATTTCGATGGAACTGTCAGTATCCATACCTCTGGCTCTGCATGGACTGCCATGAATGGTTATATTGGAGAGGAGGCATCCGCATCTCCCTGAAACACAGTATCTGCATTAGTATGCTTTTCAATATTGGAAACACAACACACACTTGGGGTCGACGGTACAGGTACATATAAAGAGATAACCACAAATGATGCATTGTCCAAAAGAATCAAGGAAAATCCAAATATGATCACATTTCATCGACTTATTTCAACGATTCCTTTACATCTGCATCATCTAAATGAGATGTTGTGATTGTGGTGGAAGCTCCGTCGTCTCCCTGAAACACAGTACTTGGATTAGTATGGTTTTCAATATTGGAAACATAACACACACTTGGGGTCGAACGCACAGGTACATATAAAGAGATAACCGCAAATGATGCATTGTCCAAAATAATCAAGGAAAATCTAAACATGATCACATTTCATCGACTTTTTTCAACGATTCCTTTACATCTGCATCATCTAAATGAGATGTTGTGATTGTGGTGGAAGCTTCGTCGTCTCCCTGAAACACAGCACTTGCGTTAATAGGGAAGAAAGTATAACAAATGGAATCACGTTATATGATCACGCATGATGGAGCTGTCATTATCCATACCTCGTGCTGCTGAAGAATATCTATGGATGTTGCAAATGTAGTGCACACTTCCGAAAGCTGTTGCGCCGATTCGTATACTTGAATGTCAGGCTCTGCATCAAGTGCAGGGATTGACGCTCCATCAACTGCCTGAAACATAGTACTTGCATTAGTGAGGATTACATTTGTGAAAACATAACACACACCTGGGGTCGACAGCACAGGTACATATCAACGGCTAACCACGAATGAAACATTGTGTAGAACAATCAAACAACAAGAATTCCAGCTCTGATGATGTGGCTTGATGGAGCTGTCAGTATCCATACCTCCTGCTGTGGAAGAACATCTAGAAATGTTGTAGATGTGGCGGACGCTTCAGCATCTCCCTGAAAGACAGTACTTGCATTAGTATGGATAACACTAATTAGAACTGAAAACAAACACCAGTGGACGATAACTAAGGTGTATATCAATTGGAAAGCAGTAACCAAACATTCAGTAAAGTAATTACACGATAGAAAAAAACTATTACTTGACATGCATAAAACAAGTATGTAGCGGATTAGCCTAGTAAGATTACCTGATACGCGCTAGAAGTGGTTGATAACTGCGACCACGTCAAGGATGTAGAATGTTCTTGCTTCAGATTGAAGGGATAGTCAAGAAGTTGTAAAGGTCAATTAATGATTGATAATGAAATGCCAATATTAAAAATAGTCATCATGTAAGCCGACAGAATACTTGAAAAACGCTCAATACAGCACAGTTCCCTGTCCCCATATATACATACATTGCGTTTGTGGGTTATGAAATCGAAAAAGAATATATTGATAAATGTCATTATTCAAAAAACTATACACTCATATCAATATCGAAATTATTACAAGGGATAGAACACCTACAATATCAATTAATCCATTCGGCTACCTACACACTACCGCAAGGCCTAAAGCTAAATCCGGACACTTGACTCACCGGTGGCAGAATGTGGACGAATAGAGTGGGAATAGAGTTTTCGCACAATTTCCGTGTCGTTCGCCGTTTATTCTTCTTTGTTACCCAAGAAGTTGTATACATGTCCAAGGAAAAGTGCCGGCTGCAGATGCGGTATCAATCACCCCTCTTGTCCTGTAAGACTTGTTGTCTCTACTTTCCAGCTCATCCAGTGGATATCCGCAATGTCTGACCCATTCTCTTATTCGATCAACAGATTTCGGGAATACATACATTGTAGTGCCTTCAGATTTAGCATGGGTCTTCGAAGGGCAACCGCTAATCGAACAGGCAGGCATTGTTGATAAATCTGAAAAGTAAATATCGACATTATTATACAATCTTCAAGAATAAAGATTTGATACAAAAGTAAATGAATCATACAATGATCAATGCAAGGTTTGTTTTGGTCGCAGGAACTATACCAGTTCATTATGTGCAGCTTAGTATTTGTATAAGTTGCAGAAATGTATAAATGATGTGACTAAAAACTGAACATGTGACTCACCCCTTGGATGTTCTGTATTGCACGAGAAGGAAACATGCTTACATTATAGACTGGACCCCCGAAGGGTGCAATTCGATGACAATAGACACAGATGAAAATAAATAGATCTATTGATAGCATAGCAATGGAAACTCAAGTCAATAGCAATGAGACCAATGAACCTAGCACTTGTGTACTCAACTCGTAAATAGATAGAAATTTAAAAATCTGCGAAATATGACTAGAATACATGGCCTTACCTTGACCAACAAACAGTTGGATTCAGCAAGCAGAGCAGTATGTTGCAGGAGAATAGGTGGGTGGCCACGGGTAGCACACTGATGGGTTTGCTCTAAGCGGTCACAGAAGTTCACGGATAGCACGACGACGAGCAGATTAGCGTAGATCTCAGTGGTTGCCAGGTAGCACGTTCAGGAGTTGACTTGCAAAGCACAAAGATGTTCTCATGAGACATATCAAGTGGTTTATAAAGTATTAGAAACAGGGGTGTGTTTGTGAATGAATGACGTATGTATGTCGTGGTTTTAGGGGGCGGCCTGCTTCAAGGGGAGGCCTGGCTGGAGACACAGGGTCTGAGGAGGCCATGTGACCGATGGCCCCTGGGCGTGGGACACCTTTTGAAGTGTACATGAAGTTTGGCACCTTGGCCTTTCGCGCCCCTGACAGCCCCCATGCCAGCGCGCATCCACCGGCGCGAACCGCCTTTTATATCAATATACAGTATATCGCCTTTATATCAATGATAGTATATCGTTGCTTATCAATAACAAATGCCACATACCGGAGATTCTTGTGAGCACAGACCCACACTTCAACCGGTGTATTATAGTGGTCAAGACCCTAAGGCCTGTATAATCCAATGGTAATTGTTAGTATAGATATATGTGTGACTTTTATAGAGACATAACCTACTGAAAGACTTTGAACAAGTGTTATTTAGTGCATGCATTATCGAGAATATGTTATGTTAGCTTAGATAGATAGTGACCACCCTGCTTCACAGCGACCAGACCTTCACCCATTCGGAGCACAGATGTCTGACGTCCATCCTTGAATGGAGACAAACTTGATTCATTTAAAAAATCAAAACAACCGTTGTTAAAATATATGTGGTGTTTTATTTTGTATCTTATTTTCATGACACAAAAATACAAGACTTTAAAGATTATACAGGTCAGGTTGCAGCACAGCGAGAGAAAATCCCCTGTACTGACCGCTGTCACTCGGGAACGTTTCTCTAATGGCACGAATGGCACAGGCGGGTATCACTCTTCGAACGCGGTGTCCATGCCTCCCGTGAAGCCACCATGTAAAGGAACGATAGGCCACCAGCCTGTACCACCTGTGAAAAGGAATGAAACAAACTGTTTTTAAATGACCAAGATAAGTTTAATAAACATTTGTTGTCAATGACAATTCTTGTAACTAATGGCATTTTACACAGACAAATGCTATCTAGACAATGCACACTATTGAACGACCTGCATGCGTTACAATGATATGTAGATGTAATTTTGGATATAGTAGAAGAACATGAAATAGGAGTGGCATGACAAGCAGAGTATACTTACTCGTTACTCGGATTACGAGGACGAACAGTTGCTCGAAGTTCATGCATAAGCACCATCATTATTCTCAACACGGCCCGTGTGAGGCAGGCTGCCCTGAAGTCTGGCAGCTCGGTGATGCATTGCAGTCGTGGCTCGCCTTCCAAAATGTAGGCCAGGCATCCCGAGTTTTCTCGACAGCAGCAGTTCTCGTCCTCAGTTGGCATTAGCTCGCACCGATTGCATGTGCACCAGGTGGAGACGCCGTCCATTCGACTAGGCCCAGGCTCTTCATCTGTTGATTCGTCCTGCCAACTGCCGTCCGAATCCCCATTGTTTTCGTGTGCTTCCCTTTCCAGTAGTTCCTCCTCGGTATACTCGGGCTCGTACATGTAGGGCATTATTGTAGCCATTGTGTGTTAAACAAACTAAAATAATTTATAGCGGTGGTACTGGTATCTGTTCACACGGGCTACAAGCGGCGAAGGTAGCTGACCAGAGCACTGAAACGAGTCACAGAATACTCAAAGTAACACAGAGAGAGGAATGGAATCGTAAATCTGCTGCTGTGTGTTGTGAAATAGTCTGTTTATACTTATTGATGAAAGAGGCGTCCTGCCATTTCCATGGTGACACGTCATTAGCTGAAGTGCAGCGAATGTTGACACGAGACGTGCTTTGGCGTTGGGAAATGGGCAGTACGAGTCTGCTGATGACAGGCTTTTGATTTAGTGCCGCAAAAGCAGGTCAGCCAGGGCGATCGGGGAAAAGATAGGATTATCAGAAAATGGCGGCTCCCTGGTGCTTGTTTTCGAGTGCGTTTAATGGACGAAAACTCGGGTAAGGTCCATAGGAAAGTTTTCTAAAATCGAGCCACTTAGGCTTAAAAAAACATGGCCGACCCGTAGGGACAATAAAACATTTTACTAGACCATGCCTTTAAGTTTGACGGTATCACATACTGAGGAGGCAAAACGAATACCAAGATATTTAATTGAATCATTACACCACATAAACCCTTACACATCTAAGTCATGTTGATGGGTAAAATCTCAGATTTATCTTTGTTGAGTTTGTAGCCAGAGACTAGGGAAAACTGATTAAGTCTATTGAGCAGATGAAGAAGGTGAAGTTTGGGATTCTTAATAAGGATAAGAATATCATCAGTATATGCAGCGATTTTAATAATCGATTTCCCACAGGGAATTCCAGGAATGTTTCTGTCTGATCTTATGAGTTCTGAGAGAACTCATAAGAACAGTTCTAGAGAGAGAATGTAAAGAATAGGGGAGAGAGGCGAAGCCTGTCTAGTTCCTCTTCATAAGGAGAAGAAGGATGAGGATTGACCATTAATGCTAATAGACAATTTGGGACAAGAATAGAGAAGCTAATAAGGGAGATAAACTGCTCACCACAGCCATGCCATCGGAGAGATTGAAAATTAAAGTACCAATTGACCCGATCGTAAGCGTTTTCCACATCAAGCGCAACTGCAAGATAGCCCTGTTTATCTTCCTTGTCCTTAAAAACTACATGAAAGCCGTAAATCAATAATATAGCATTTGCAGAGATGTTCCGCCCCTTCACATAACCGACTTGGTCGGGTTTGATCAAAGCGCAAAGAGAAGATTCAATTCTGTTAGCGAGAATTTTAGCAAAGATCTTGCTTTCAATATTAATGAGAGAGATTGATCTGTAGTTGGTGGGAGGTGTGGGATCTTTATCAGCTTTGGGAAATAGGATGAGTAAAGCCTCAGAGAAAGAGCCAGAAGAGGATTTATGGGAGATAAAGTAGGAATATAACAATTTAAGTCTAGGTGTAAGGGAATGGGCAAAGCTATCGAAAAATTCTATAGAAAGACCATCCGGCCCGGGGGCCTTTCCTTTGCCCAACCCCTAAATGGCGCAAGTGATTTCAGGAAGTGAGATATCACCATTTAAATGAGAAGGATCAATTTGGGGATAAGAATGTCTGTTGATATTACTGAGAAAGGAATCAATATTCTCAGAGGGAACAGTGCTTTCAGGAGTGTACAAGTCATAATAGAATTGTTTAAAACAATAGAAAATATCATCAGGGTGATTAAGGGAGGTACCAATTTATCTTTAGTGTATGAGTTATATGTTCTTTCCCTCCTAGTCTTAAAATAAGAGGCAAGTGACTTCCCAGCTTTGTTGGAAGTCTGGTAGATCTTGGTCTTATATTTTAATAGAGTCCCAGCAGCGAACTCAGTGAGCTCATTATTAATTTGGAAACGTAACGCCATGACCAGACGGAGGTTTGTTACATTAGAGTCTCAATAGACATTTTTTTCAGTGTTAGAAAGTTGGAGATATAGATCATCAAGATGCTTTCTACGTTGTTTCTTTTTTCTGGCTGAATAAGCCATTATATTATGACCCCTAAGCGCAGCCTTAAACACATCCCAATTGGTAACTACTGAAGTATCACAGTCTAGATTTTCAGCAAAAAATTGTTGCTGGAATGATTGAACGGATTTGATAAACTGCTGATCTTGCAAAAAATAGTCATTGAATCTCCATCTAGATGACAGGTTTTTGATGTCCTCAAAGTTAAAGGAAGTGCAAACAGGGGCATGATCAGAAATGATAATATTAGAGATCGAAGGGTCAATGATAGTGCTGGTGAGAGATTTAGAAAAAAATATGTAATCTAGGCAGGAGAGTGTGTCATGTGGAGGTGAGAGAAATGTGTAATCTAACTGTGTTGGATGGGAAAGCCTCCATGAATCCACTAGGCCAGTTTCAGCAACACAACTTGCAATGGTTTTGTGGGTCTTGGAGATTTTGAACACACATTTAGATTTCCGATCTAAGAAAGGGTCGAGGACTTGATTAACATCGCTGCACATAATAAGATTGGTGATACCAGTTTTGAGAATCATTTGTTTCATGGAAACCCAAAAGCCTGGATCAGATAGGGTGGGACCGTAGATGTTCAGAATGGAAATATGATCAGTCCCGATCAAAAGTTTGACCCACACCCATCGCCCATTGGTGTCAGCATCCTGGCCCAGAATCTTGAATGATAATTTTTTGTTGAGAAGTATAGCAACTTCATTTTGCTCACCCACCGCGGGACTTGCAATGACATCTTTGATCCAAAAGGATTTGAGTTTCATCGCTTCAACACTTCATAGGTGAGTTTCTTGTATACATGCCACTGATGGCTTACATTTATTGGGATGGGATATAATGTTGTACCGTTTAATTGGATTATTGCATCTCTTAAAGTTCCAAGTTACACATTTGAATACCATGAAACAGTTAAGCAAATGTAGGAGCAAAATATAGACCTGTATCAAGCACAGAATACGAGCAAATTAGAATAAAATGTACAGTTCCTGAGCTATGTGAATCAGTGAAGTGAAAACAAGATTAGGACGGGCCATAACTTGGACCAAACATAAACAGAAAACACACAAGCATGAGGGGACAGGAAAGGGAAGTCTGACCAAGGACTGCATATTAGGAGTCAAAAAATGAGGAAAAAACCTCTGAGTGAGGAAAAAAAAAGCAACAGCATATATGACCTAGGAACCAAAAGATGATCAGGCTGGGAAATAGGGAAAAAAAAGAACAAGCAATAGGGGTAGGTGACACCTACAGAGCCGTCAAATGGAAAAAGATGATCCACAGAAGGAGAGGGACGCCACAACAGCACCCGACCCACCAATGTTATAGCACAGAATTAGTAACGGCAGAGAATAAAGCCCGATATGGGCGAGATAACAAGAACATCATGTTCCAGAAGAGGTAGAGGCATTAACGGGTAACGTTATTTCAGAACAGCAGGATTGTCGAACATGGCAGTACGCCCCTCATGAGTGACTTTGATGGAGCAGGGGTGATATAAACCATATCTAATATTCAGCTGCTTGAAAGCTGGGTGGAAGTATAATAATTATTTTCTGCGTAGAGCCGTACTCCTTGCCACATCCTGTGAGATATGCAGTTCACTTCCATGCCAAGTGTGGGAGTTTTTCCATTTAACTCTTGAAATTATTAGCTGTAGCTGAGTGTATTCAAGCAAGTAGATTATAAGAGTACGGGGAGGAGGGCCAGGGGATGCAGATTTTCTTGGTGGGTCAATACGATGAGCATGCTGTATGTTAAATGAAGTTTCCGATGGTAGATAAAGTTGGGCAGGTAGTAACCTCTGTATAAAGCAATGGGGTCTGAACCTTCACCACCTTCAGGTAGGCCTGAGATGCACAGGTTATTGCACTTGCTCCTATTTTCCAAATCCTCATTATGTCTCCGGAGGTCTTTGACAGTTTTTTCAAGCAGCAGAACCCTAGGAGAGACAACTTCAACAAGACCAACCCTTCTCTCCATCTCATCCATTCTATCTTCAAAGCCCTTCCAGCTATCATCCAGTTGTTGAAGTTTTTGATTAGTAGTTTCGATGAAGGGCTTCAGTGCTCTGATTTGTTGCAGAATAGTCTCAATGGCTGGATCCGCCAGGGGTGAGCGGACGAAGTGAGTCACTCTTAGGCCGTTTCAGGTTTGTTGAAGAAAGGTTAGCCTATTTATTGACAGATGGTATTTTTTGATTATTCTTACCAGTGGTCATTGTAGCCTGAGGTGCCAAATAAGAGACACCAAGGATGAAAACAGCTGAACAAAAGATGCGGCTGAGGTAGAGCCAGAAGAGAGGTCCAGATAAGGGCTTGTGCACTCAATGATGCGGAGGACAGTAGCAAAGACTGCACAATAAGCAGAAGTAAGCCCAAAGATTTTAAAAGGGACACAATTTCCAGGTTCTGAATTGACTCAGTAGACAGATTAAGTCAATACATTTGAATATGAGAAATGATATCTGTATATTGCCTTGAAAACCTTTACTTATCCACTTCCTTTTCTCCTTTATATGAATATATATATTGAAATATATTCTCTTTCAATACATCCCCTCAGACTCGCATCTCCCTATTCTTTTCAGTTCTAGGTCAAAAAGATGTCCTCTTCCTTAGACAGGTGGCAAGATAAACAGCTAAGTTCTTGATTAAAACGTTGAAAAGAGAGCAACAAAATGTGAGGAATATTCGATGAGTTATGAAAACCTAGCTTGAAAACGTTGGCCGAAAGTTTTTCTGCAGTACAACGAATCCTCATGTGGTGGCGTTGTTCTGATGGGAAGCCGACAAGGCCCGAGCCTGCGTGCTGCGTTCCGAACAAGGCCAGATGTTTCCTAGTAGCAGGGGCTGGGGGGATGAGGCAATGTGCACTTGCTGCTGAAAGCGAGACTGGGCGTCCTGTGGAATGCTGCCTGCATCCAGCAGGAATGCTGCTGAGGCGAGGACATGCCACGCCAAGAAGAGAAGCAGGCAAGTTAGAGAAATGCTGTTGTTAGTGAAGAGCTGGGTCAGAGCAGCGGTCTTAGGCGTCATTATGCGCTGCACCAAGCCACGCCCCTAGACCTCGTACTTTAACGTCGCCCCCTCCTACTGTTTAATCTCAATACCTAAACTCCACACCCCTAGTAACCTTGCAGGTTTTCAATAAAAAATTAAAAAACAGAAATGCGAAACTGTATCTGAAATAGCTTTTTATCTGAATACATTTGAATTCATGAGTACATTATAAAGGTTTAATGAGTGAAGCAGGCTGCAGGCGGAGGAGACAGTTGCGAGCGGTGAGGGCCTGTCTCTAAGCCAATCCGCCCCCGCTCGTAACATCACACTGGCGACGAAGCGGGATCGGCCCGTGTTCCAAAACGCATGCGGTGCTGCGTATCATTCATCCGCTCACCGACGCAGAGGAATAGATTCTTTTCTCCTCTCAATTCATTCCAGTGAGACCACGCGACGACCCCACGACGTGCAGGTGCATCACACAGACCGTTACTCCTGAATGCCACAAGTCTACACAACCACTCCTAGGACTCCTTTATCTCCATGGGAAGCAGTGGAGGTAACTCAACAAGCTAACGCACAGCAAACATCTCTTCCTCCAACACCTCCAGACACCCCACATGCGGAGAACCAAGGGCACCAAGCCCACCTCACCACAAGAGTTACCACGCCCTAAAACCAAGTAAGGAGTTTATTGGCAAGGAAGAAGTGAAAGTACAATACAGCAAGGTGCGCTTTAAAACATGTCCAGCCCAAACACCAGCCCTACGAGAGCCAGCATAGGTTTGTCATCCAGGAGGAGCCTCGCCCTGGAGCCTCCAGACCCAACACAAACAACTTTTATGCCACCGTTCGACCCTTTTACCACTGGTGCAGCCATTAGTTGGGAGATCTGGCTACAACAATTTGAGATGCATCTAGATGCGAGGGACATTACCATAGCGAAAAAGAGGCGCATTTTCCTCCTACTCAACATTGGAGCAGCCACCATACGCCTATTCAACGCTACCCCAAACCGTGGCAACGACAACAACTATGATGCAGCCAAAGCCGCACTTACGAATATGTTCAAACCTGACCTCAACCCAGACTACGAACGCTTTCATTTCTGCATGGCGAGGCAGCGCGAGAAAGAGACTGTAGACAAATTCCACGCTCGCCTACGAGAAATGGCAGTAGGTTGCGAGTTCCCGGATGAGGAGTTCGCCATCCGTCTCCAAATCATCAACGGGATATCCTCAGAAAAACTAAGACGAGCCATCCTGTCCGAGAAAAACATCCGTCTCTCGCATCCTAGAAATGGCACGCCTCCGTGAACAAACGGATGATCAAGTAGCGATCATGGAAGCTGCAATCCAAAGACTGCCGCTAGACAACCCCAAACCCACGGAAGACATTGCGGCCATTTCCAAGCATCAGAGCAATCGCATGAAACAAAGCCAAAGGCCCACCACGACACAAGGGCGAGATAGAAACTGCAAATGGTGTGGAGGCCCATGGCACAAAGGTGACTCGTGCCCAGCATGGGGTTCCACGTGTAGAAAATGCAATCGCCTTAACCACTACGCTGCAGTTTGTTTGAACCCACCAAACAAAAATGACACAACACAACAGCCCTCGCAAGATCGCAGAAAAAAGTTCGCGCCTAGAGAATTCTCCCGCCAACAAGAACGGAAAGGTAAAGCTAGAGCCGTCGACGACCTCCAAAGATCCCCGGACACGAGCAGCAGCGACGACAGCGATGACGACTCATCCCCAGAGAGGAGAGACAAACCTAGACGGAAGAAAGGAAGTAAACGGATACACAGAGTACACCTGATCTCAGCAATCGAACCACATCGAGCACGTAAAAGGAAAAGACCATCGTGCACAGTTCTTTCCAACGGAGCACCCCTGAAGGTAATCATCGACACCGGCGCAACCGTGAACATCATGCCAGTGACGGCATTCAACAAACTTTTCCCGAAACCCACGCTCCAGAGGAAAAAAGTTCAGCTATATGCCTACGGAAGCAAGAAACCATTGCCCGCACAAGGATCGTTCAAGTCGGATTTTGCTCACAAAAACACTAACTACAGAGCGTGCATCTACGTAGTAGACGCCGGCTGCGAAACGCTGATGAGCTGCAGGACAGCAGAAAAGCTAGAGCTGATCCACTTCGTCTTCGGGCTCCAACAGGACAATCTTGACAACCTGCTAGGAAAACACAAGAAGTTGTTCCAAGGCATCGGGTGTCTGAAAGGGCGAACCATCAAGCTCCACATAGACCTCACCATTGAACCTAAGGCAGTAAGGCATTGTCGAATCCCATTCCACTTGAGAGGAGCCGTGGAGAAAGAACTAACTAAGCTAGAGGAAGAAGGAATCATTGAAAGAACGTCAGGACCCACCCCGTGGGTCTCGCCCATGGTAGTAGCCCAAAAGCCCAAACAACCAGACGCGGTAAGAATTTGTATCGACATGAGGCTTCCCAACGCAGCCATTGGGAGAGAACGTCATGTAACACCCACGATAGACAAGCTCATCGTAGACCTCACAGGAGCTACTATCTTCAGCAAACTCGACCTCAGATCAGGCTACCACCAACTGAGACTGTCCAGAGAGTCGAGATATATCACCACATTCTCCTCTCACCTCGGCCTGATGAGGTACAAACGACTCAATTTCGGAATATCATCTGCTGCAGAAGTGTTCCAGCACGAAATCCGCAAAGTTATCACAGGGTTAGAAGGCACTACCAATATCAGTGACAATATCCTTGTATACGCATCGAACAAAAGAGATCACCACAAACGACTGGAAGCAGTCCTAACAAGGCTGGAAGAAGCAGGCCTGACGCTAAACGCAGAAAAATGTGAGTTCAACAAAAAAGAGATATGCTTCTTCGGATACATCTTCAGTGCCAAGGGCGTGTCCCCGGACCCATCCAAAGTACAGGATATAAAAGACACCAAAGCACCCCAATCAGCCTCCGAAGTTCGAAGCTTCATGGGAATGGCGACGTATTGTGCACGTTTCATCCCCGACCTCACCAGCACAGCAAGCCCACTCAGAGAACTAACGAAGAAAGACTAAAAGTGGGAATGGACCGAAACTCACCAGCAGGCGTTCCAACAAATTAAAGACACCCTCTCCACGTCCACCACCATGGCGTTCTTCAACACCGACCGGCAAACCGAACTTCTGGTCGACGCCAGCCCTGTCGGCCTCGGAGCAGTCTTAACACAAACTGACAACGAAGGAAACGTGTTCCCCGTTGCATTTGCCAGCAGAGCTCTTACAAAACCTGAACAAAACTATGCCCACATAGAAAAGGAAACCCTGGCCATTCTATGGGGATGCCGACACTTCAAAGTGTACCTGCTAGGCAAACGAGCAAATGTCCTCACAGATCACAAACCGCTGATCCCAATATTCCGGGGGTCTGCTCCTCATCCACCAGCGCGCATAGAGAAATGGATGCTGCAGTTGCAACCCTATAACATCGAGGTTGAATATCGCCCAGGAACAGACAACCCAGCAGACTACTTATCCCGCCACCCGCGGCCTGCCACCAACAGAGAGCGGCGTCAAGCAAAAGAAACCGACAAACACGTCTGCCACATAGTCACCTGCGCAAGGCCACGGGCCCTGACCTTGCACGAAGTAGCCACCGAAACGGAAGCAGACACCATCCTACAACATACCACTAATACCGTCCGATCCGGAAACTGGAAGACCTTTCTCACGTCAATGGCCTAGCGCACCGCGCCAGCCCAAGCCAAACTCAGAGCCCTGTTTGGGATTCGACATGAACTCTCGGTAGCCCCAGAAGGTGTCCTACTCAAAGGACACAGGATCATACTGCCTGAGTCACTAGAAGAAAGAGCTCTCCTCCTAGCACACAGTGGACACCAAGTATTGTTAAACCAAAGCCTATCTGAAGTCCAGAATGTGGATGTCGAACATGCAACAAAGGTGGTAGAGTTAGTAGATGCCTGCGCAGCCTGCCAAGCATCCAGGAGATCAGAAAATCCCGAACCCATCAGCAGTGCCCCAAGAAGCTGCAAACGCTGGGACGCGGTCAGCATGGACCACTGCACTATTGCCGGTGAAGGATATCTCCTCGTAGTGATCGACGAGTTTAGTCGATACCCGGAAGTGGAACACGTAACATCCACCAATGCAGAGACCACCATCCTCACACTGGAAAAGATATTTGCCACACACGGGATACCGAGAAAAGTGAAAAGTGACAACGGACCGTCATTCACCAGTCAAGAATTACGCGAGTATTTCAAAGAGGTAAATGTCAAACACCAGCGAATCACCCCGAGGTGGCCCCAAGCAAATGGAGACGCCGAAAGGTTCATGGGTCACTCAACAAAGTCATCAGGATCGCAAAAGAACAAGGACGCCCGTGGCTGAAAACAGTTTACCGGTTCCTGAGAACACACAGAAAAACCCCACACTCCTCCACAGGTATCAGCCCGGCGGCCCTCATGCTAGGCGTACCCATACAGGCAGAACTACCCGTACACCCCAATGGATAGCACCGGAACCAGACATCCCTGCCATGGACGCCATGCGGCGGAGGCGAAATGAGCAAGAAAGCATCGCCAGGCGAGCCTGTCATAGAGAGCTGATACCAGGAGACACCGTCATCGTCAAGAACCGAGCCCACAAAAAAAAGATGTCCTCAACTTTGAACTCCAACCATGGACGGTGAGCACCACAAACCACAGCATGGTCACAGCCACCCGAGGAGGGGAGACGGTGACGAGGAACGTATCTCACTTCAGGAAGGTACCCCCAGAACAGTGGGAAGAACGACCGATGTCTCCAAGAGAAGAAGTAGAAGCACCGCCCTCACCCCCCGACCAAATGGCGCCAAGAAACACAGCCATTCTAGGAACATCAGACAGTTCACATCAGCGAACAGGGGGAGACGAGGCCGAGACTCCCAAAGCAGAAGCGCCAGAGAAGAAGAACACACGGTATCATCTGAGGGAGAAGCCCAAGCCGTCGTCCCGCCTCAAAGGATACGTAGTAGACAGAATAAGCCAGCCAAAATCACACCGAGGCGAACCCTGAATACACCCGCAAGTTTGACCATAATGTTAAGGTACCAGTTAAGATGTATGTTTGCAACCGCAAGTTTGACCATAATGTTAAGTACCATTAAGATGTATGTTTGTTGACAACCGTGCAAATACCTCCAATTTGGGGAGGAATGTGGTGTCACGTGCCCCGCGAGACGGAGGTCACGTGACACGGAAGGAGAATGAAGTTTTAACCGGAACTGGCGTCACGGCGCCAGTCCGGAGTTGTAACCCGATCACGGTGGTTGCGTCTCCTTTGTGTGCTGGCGACTCTGCTACGTTGTGCGCAGCGACAGGGGGCCCGAAGGGGCCCGAATGCTCTAAGCCAATCCGCCCCCGCTCGTAACATCACAACAGTAAGTCAGAGACTTGCCAGGATGCCAACTGGCAACAAGTCATTAGGGCTGCTGTGGTGGCCTGGACACATGACAGGACACTGGAGGAGGAGTCCCCACAGCTCCCTTACTCCAGGCCTAGGCTTTTAGCCAACAGCAATTAAAGTGCCGGAACGTGTAATTTCTCTTCTTCATTACGTCCGCGTCCCTTGTCTCAGTCCTTACTCATGAAGGCTCAGGCCTTTTCAAAAGGAATGCGAAGCCACTTTTAAACACCTATTTTGGCACCACTTCCTTCCCCTCACAAAGGGAGGCACTCTACCCAGGATCCACCTGTTTTCTTCCTGTCTTCCAAAGAGGCCATGCTGGGCTGGTCCTTCATTTTGGTGGATGAAGACGTAGCTACCCCTGCTGGCGTGACCAGGGGCATGAAGATGGAACTTCTGCCCCCCTCCACCCACAATGCAGAGGCGGCATGGGATGGGGAGTTTAGTAGGGAGGCCTTTCATAAATTGGGCCTCTTCAAGAGGCCGAGCTAAGGCGGGCCGTCACAGAGGGGTGGACGTCTGGCGACCGCTGGGCAATCTGCACCGGGGCTCGCTCTTGAGAGGGGCCTCGCCCCCCCCCGGCCCTTTACCGCAGTGGAAGGCAGCATAGTCCACTCGTGTTCTTTATTGGACGATGCTGTCCCCTGCCTCTCAGCAGGACCCTGTCCCCTGCAAAATGCTTTTTTTGTTTTGTTTGTATGCAGAGCCAAAAAACTGAGAAATAATGAGAGACGGCGGGGCCTTCCAAGTGAGCTCTGCCGCCTCTCATTACTGTGCTGGCAGCTCAGACACACTGACCGACAGGGAGAAGCAGGGGAGTTGCTAGGTCTGGAAAAGACCCGGGGCTAAGCTGATGTCGGTACTGTTGGGACTGGGGGCTAGCTAGTCTTTTGGCTGTAGCTCCTGAGATTCTATCCGGGGCTACAACCAAAAGATCAGGGGCTATAGCCCCCTTAGCCCCCCCCCCCCCTAGCAACGCCCCTGGGGAGAAGGCCTCTCCTGTCATGTTCAAGATGCCGAACCAGCAACATGAACACGCTGACTGACCAGTCAGGCATTGTGTCTGAGTGCTGTGGAGGAGGGAGGGCCATCCAGTCCTACCTTGGCTGAGTGGGCTTGTATGAAAAAGGGTGCATCGAGGTCTGGTGTTTTGTTTTAAAATGAAGTGTGTGTGTGTGTGTGTATACATATATGTGTGTGTATTTAAATTACATGTGTATGTATGTGTCATGCAGCGTTCAGGGAGGTGCAGGCAGCACTGGAGACTCCATTAAGGTTCCGTCACGTTTGCAGTTTAGTGCTCATCCAACATGGCCATCGCCAGTATTTCAGGGGGCTGCAGCGGCAGTGCTGCGCGTTGCATCCCATCACATTGGCAAGACGCTACCTTGCGCTGCCTTTGCCATGTGCTGCCTCCCGCAGGCGCTCTGCTCTCCCTCCTCTGTTCTTTCCTTGTCGCCCTCGCCCTCGCATCCGCAAGGTGCTTCTCCTTTCTCCTTCTCCCCATTTTGCTTGGGGGCTGTTCTATACTTTTCCCGCTTGCGGGTTGTCTTTCCATCTCCCCAGTTCTCCATTCCTTTCTGCTGGGCTCTCCCTGTCTTCTGATTCATCTGAATCCCTCCGGGTCTTCACACTTACTTTTTGTCTTTCGCGTCTTCACGGGGTGTCTCTTTCCCTTTTGCTTTCCGCTCGCTCTTCTCTCTGCTAACTCTCTGGCTTCCCTTTTCGGGTCATCAGCGGAACTGCTCCCCTTTCTTGCTTCTTGTGCCCGCTCGCTCCCTGGCACGTTGTCATTGGACCAATTCTTCTTCATAGCGTTCGGGATCTCTCCATAGACATTTCTTCTATCTTTCCCCCGGAACTAGGGCGAGGTGCAGCCTGCATGGACATGTATGGGAACAGCCAACATGAACATGTTTTCATATTGACATGTTATGGGCAAAGGCGCCACGAAATGCATTGGAAAATGCTCCTGTCTGCGGTTCGTGACTTACATCTATTGGGATTTTTTCCATGTGGTACCATACAAAACCAATAGCAAATTATTGCTTTTTAACCACATTTTTCAAGAAAGTGCTGTAAAATGCACCATTTTAATTTGTTTCAAAACAATTTTGTGGTGAGAAACCCTCTCAAGCACCCCTTCTTTGGTTTGGGCTCCCTCACTGTCAATCCCACATATTTGGTGGAAACATTTAGGCCCCTCCAGTTAAAAAATGTATCAGCCACCAGTTAACATCATCATCTCCCTGTCACTATGTATGATGTGTGTTTTAATGCGCACGAAGGGGTAGGGCATTTCCTAAAGCTGGCGTCACGCACCACACGCCATCTTCTATATATTTATGCATATTGTTAGTCTAGCGTGAACTTGTCTTCAGCACTGAAGCATCACTTTGCTGTAGTTGATTTGCTGTCATAATAATGAACCAGATTTGGGTTCCTCCACACAAACTCAATGGGAGATTTCTCGCGTCTCCTGTTTTGGCAGCACTGCTGGCCCAGTCCAAAAAATGCAAAAACTGATAAGGGGCCTCACCAATATTTTACCCCAGCACTCATCACACCATGTGATAGCCCTGACTGCTGCCAAGGACTGTCCCAAAGAATGCTGGAGGCACCAGGCTGTCGTTGGCACTCTTGGGTCAGCACACCGTTGGTACAGTGGACTAAAAGGGCTGACAGTGATATAAAGGCTGCAGGTAAGCCTTGTGCTACAAAGGGACGAACAATGCTGTGATTGCCACAGGCCGCCAGTCGTGCACGGCCCGGTGGCACCAATTCTGCTGGCTGGCCCGCCGCCGTAGCACGGTTCAAGCCCACAAGAAGAAGACCGGAGACGGGCGTCTTGCAACTTCCCTTTATTATTACAAACTGATGACCTCCCGTCCTTTTTCCCATCACTTTCTCTTTCCACCCCGCATCCTAACTAAGCCCCTCCCACATAGCAAGGCCAGCGGGCCTCAGATAGCATTGTGACATCTCCCCAAACACAAAGTGGGGCTCAGTCCATTTCTTCGAGTCTCACAGACTTCATCTTGACTATTACAGGGCGTCCGGCTGTCTGGCAGTCCAGACTTGTTCTTGGCGTGTGTTGTTGAGAACTTCCCATTCTGTCCCATTCTTCCTGTGATGCTTCACTGTGTTCCAGGAGTCCCAGGGTGTCTCCTCTTCTATGCCCCACTCACTGAGGGTTCTCCCCTCGCCTTCTTGAAGTGAGACACGTTACGTGTGATGGTCCAATCGTCGCCATCGCTCGCCATGATCATAGTGCCATTCTGGTGGGACACACTTTAAGGGTCCTTGGTGCAAACGTGGAGTCCTCCTTTCTCCTCACCAGCACTTGATCTCCTATGTTCAGGACTGTCTCCTTAGCCCCTCTCCGGACATCAGCCACGCCTTTTATCGCCTTTTTGGCAGCAAGTCCCATGCTCTAATTTCGCAAATTGTGTCGGTACTCTCTCAAGAATTGGTTCAGTACTTGTTCAAACGGCTTGCCGGTGATCTGGACTATCTGTAGGATCCTCTTAATGTTGGACATGAAGCGTTCCACGATGCCGTTGGTCTGCGGCCAGAGGGGGGTTATCTTGCGATGCTTGAACCCTGTGAAGTTTGCAAAGTCACGGCTCATGAAAGGCAGCCCGTTATCTGATTTAATGATCTTTGGAATACCATATGCTGCGAGGATGCGATCCAAACCCAGAATGACAGCTGTAGCGACAGTGGAGGACACAATCTGTACTTCTGTGAATCTCGAATATTCATCAATTAATACCAGCAACTATGACCCTTCTCTCATGGGTCCAAAGAAGTCAATTGCCAGCTCGTCCCAGATGCCGTCTGGCAGGCGAGACGTGTGGGGCTTGGATGCAGGGCCTACCCCATTGCACACAGCACAGTTTTGTAGCGTACCCTCCACCCTACCTTCCAGTTGGGGAAGCCAGCCTTTCTGGCAGAGCATTTTCTTGGTCGATGTTATCCCTCAGCGGTATTCATGAGCGAGATAAATGACCCTTTGGCATAGTGACCTGGGAAGTACATTCTTGCACCCTGTGAGGATGATGTTATCCTCATTTACGATGAGTTCTTCTTAAAAAAGGCACAGGGTCTTTACGTCATCTTGGGTGGGTTCACCTATGCGTTTGGCCATGTCTTTGGTGTTCCTCATCCATCCTGCCCGAAGGCACCGGGCTATGATGTGGCGTGCAGGGTCAGCCTCCGATTCTCATTGGAGTGTCGCCCATGCTATCGGCAACGGTTTCATCTGGTGGATGACATAGTTCAGATGTTCCTCTGCTATCGAGTGTTCCTGCCGGCCGGCACCTCCTGGGTGACATGCTAAGTAGTCTGCTGGATTTTTGTCCTTCCCAGGTCTGTGTTGGATTGTGAATTTATTGTCCTGTAGGCAGAGACCCCACTGTACAGTGCCATAGATCATGAGAAGGGCCTGGTGGCCTGTGATGATGGTAAAGGCTTTGCCATATAAGAAGAGGTGGAAGTATTCACAGGCCCAGAACAATGCCAGGCTTTCCTTCTTGGCCTGAGAGTTTCTTTGTTCTGTGTCTGTGAGGTTGCGACTTGCGTAGGCAACCACCTGTTTGGTATGGGGTGTTCTTGGGTCATATTGCGACAGGATGGTGCCAAACCCCACAGAACTGGCATCCAATGTCACTTCTGTGTCTCTCGAAGGAGGCCATGTCTGCTGCTGATGTGGTTTTGGAGTGTATGTCCTCAAAGCTGGCCTGACATTCTGGAGGCAAGATGAATTCCTGACCCTCATTAGTGAGCACACAAAGTGGTGCACTGATGGTGGCATAATTTTCCAGGTATCTGGAACAGTAGCTGGCTAGGCCTAAGAATGATCTTAGGTCTGAGACTGTGGTGGGTCTGGAAGTCTCGATCAAGGCTGCCTGGGAAAGTCATTCAGAGAGCAAGGAGGTCAGTCAGTCCAGAGCCAGGCCCGTGATTCCAAGAGTATCACAGAGCCGATTTATAAGGGTGGCATGATTGACTGCTTCAAAGGCACAGGAAAGGTCAAGAAGGATGAGAACAGACGGGGCGTGGCTACGAGAGCCATGTAAGAGGACGCGTCCTGGAGGAGCTCCCGAGATCCTGCAACGATCCGGGAAAATATGTGCGGTACAACGTATCGCTGACCACCGACGACACACAGGATGGTGTGTGAAAGTATTGGCCACGCATTGTGAACTTTTGGAGAGAATCGGATTAACAGCGACGGAGATCGGTGGCTATGGGATAAAAGACTCCTTGAACAAAGGGCGACTCAAAATGGCCCGACCGGGCCCTGGACTGGAATAGAGGCGAGTTGTGCGGTGGCCTAGCTGTGACGGTGCACTGTACACAAATTGCTACTCTAGCAACCGATCGATTTTCCGAGCCATGTCGAACAGGACGGTGCGGCCGAAGGGGAAACAGCCTACCTTAGATGACTTCACTAGAACTCCCCGAGCCAGGACACTACCAAAAGTAAGGAAGCGCTGGCTGGGAGTGGCACGACATCTTCGTGCACAACCAAGAAATCCTGGCGGCGATTGTGGAACTGAGGGCGCCTGGGAATCCAAGTTGGAACTGGCCGTAACGGAACTGAAGATTGCACTGGATCGCAAGTTGGAGAGGTCCAAGAGGACGTTAATCTGCTACGGCAAGATGTCAGGACCCTGGCGGAGCGCACGGAGGCCCTTGAAAAAGAAGTTGGCCCGAATACAGCAGTTTGCGCCACTCATAAGGCGACTTGCATGCCCTGACACAAAGGATGGCAACCTGGAGAGCAGAGCGGAGGAGGCTGAGGGACGAGCCCGCCGCAATAACATCCGCATCGTGGGCCTACCGGAGGGGATGGAGGGCCGCGACCCTACGGATTTCATCGAATCCATGCTCCTACAGGAGATATCTGGAGGGGCCCTATCTCAAGATTTGCGGTAGAAAGAGCACATAGAGCCCTAACTAGGAGCCACCTCCCCGGAACCCGCCTAGGCCTGTGATCGCCAAAATCCTTAATTACCGCGACCGGGAGAGAATACTGGAATACTTCCGCAAAGGAGGGACGATCACGAGAGGAGCGGCAAACATCACGGCTTATCCAGATTATTACTTTGACTGTACAGCGTAGTCGCATGAACTTTGGTCTGTAAAGCGGAGGCTGAGAGAAGCGGGCCACAATATATGTTACTCTATTCCTGCAAAATTGAAGGTCTTCCATGCACATAAAACCTTGTTTTTTGAAACCTCGGAGGATGCTATGGGATGGCTCGATGCGCAAGGATTCCCCCAGGAATTAGAAGTTCGCCCAGAAAGGGCTCGGAGGAGACACGGGAATCATAACATGGCGTCGCAAGATGGCGTGGCTCGTGGGACTTGAATATAGTCGGTGTGACACTTTCGGTAAAGAAGGTCAGATGACCGCACTATTTGTCAGGACACTGTGAATTTTATTTGATTGGAGCCTTACGGGGGCGATACTCTTTACCCCACAATAGTTTTTAGTTGGGTGACCACTAGGGTGACCTCACCCTACTGGGCTCCGTTCGCCGATCGGTGTTTGCGGAGCTAGATGTGGGGGTGCCTGAGCTCTGAAGCTGGAGCTGGGCCAGCAGTTGGGCTGTGTGATGTTGGGGAAGGTACGGGTGGGGGGAGGGGAGGGGAGTTGGGGTTTAGCTGTGTATATAGTTGAAGGAGTTTGAGCTTATATGAGGGGTTACTGGACCAAAATGTTAGCTGTGTCATGGGGGCGGTTGGGGGTCGCTACATGGGAGACAGGGGGGAACGAGCTTGCCATGGGAGACCTTAAGATTGTCACCTGGAATGTTAGGGGACTTAATAGTTATTTAAAAAGGAATAAAGTTATGTTGTACCTCAAAAGGCAGAGGATTGACATCGCACTATTGCAAGAAACACACCTGAACCGACACAAGTTAGAACTGGTTGAGAAAAAGTGGAGTGGCATGGTAGTGGGCTCCCCGTACTCTGCCTATGCCAGGGGAGTGCTAATCTGGGTAGCACCGCACGTTCCGTTCAAAATCACGTGGCAGGAGGTGGACACGGAGGGCAGGTTGGTTATGCTCAGAGCCCTGGTGGAGGATAGAGAGGTTTGCATTATTAACACATATGCCCCCAATCAGAATGCTGCCGCATACTTCAGGACCCTATGCACCCGTCTGGGCACATGTGTGGGGGGAGCGATTATTTGGGGAGGGGATTTTAACTGTGTTCTCGACCCAAGGGCTGATAGGTCCGATGATAGGATTGATCGGCCCACCCCGGCGGCCAGAGTACTACAGACGTTACTGGGCGACTTTGGGCTGGCGGATGTTTGGCGACTGAAATACCCTGGTACCCGCATCGCAGTATTCTCACTACTCTGCCCCACAGAGCTTACACACACGAGATTGGATTATTTTTTTGCCACGTCAGAAGTGGTGTTGGCGACCACTCAAATTGAATATAAAAGCGAGGGTCCTATCGGACCACTCGCCCTTAGTGCTGACCTGGCAATATGGCCGCCCTCGTGCACGAATACCTACATGGCGCCTCCGTGCGGAGGCGCTTAAGGACACGTTTTTAGGGAGGACATCAGGGAGGCGATCCAGCGGTACTTTGAGGTTAACACGGGCAGTGTAGATTCGGCGGGTACACTTTGGGAGGCATTCAAGGTTGTGTTACGGGGGGACGCCTATTTCCAAGTCGAAAGGCCTGCAGGGTGGGGTTCTGATGGAGTTAGAGAAGCGGAGAGACAACTGGAGCGCGAATGTAACAAGCAGGAGGGGATGCAGACTAGTACTTGAGCTGCAGCAGCGGTGTTCGAGCTTTGGGAGAGGCTTTGTAACCTTAACTATAGGAAATATGTTGAGAGGCAGCAATGCGGGTGGAGACAAAAACTGGCCGCCTACTGGCTTGGCTATATAAGAGAGAAACCCCTAGGCCCCCGATCAGGATGATGGTTAGAGAGGACGGAGAGGAGGTAGACACCCAAGAAGGAGTTAATGCAGCCTTCCTTGATTACTTATAAAGCACTGTAGAGGACATAGGGGAGAAATCAGGCAGAGAATCAGAACTACACTGGAAGATATAGAGCTGCCCAGGATTAGTGAGGAAGAAAGAGAGGAGCTGGACGCGCCTATTACACTAGAGGAACTGGAGGAGGTAGTGAAGGGATTGCCCACTTGTAAGACCCCGGGCACGGACGGACTCCCGTAGTGAGTTCTATAAAGTGTATGGAGCAGAGTACTCCCCCCGATGCTAGAAATGTTCAATGAATCTTTCGAGAAGGGTCGGTTACCGGAAACGCTCAGAGAGGCGCTGATAGTGCCGCTCCCCAAGCCTAATAAACCCGACAAAGCTGTGGATCTTAGGCCGCTGTCGATGCTGACCAGGACAGCAAGATCCTTACGGCGGTCCCTGCCAACAGGCTACGTAGGGTCATCAGTAAACTGATACACCCGGATCAGACGGGCTATGTCCCCAACAGGAACATAACTCACAATCACAGGCGACTTCACCGAGTGATTGAAGAGGGGAATAGAAAGCGATGAAGAGATGGTGGTGGTGTCCCTAGATGCAGTTAAGGCATTTGATTCAGTGAGGTGGCCGTGGTTGCTGGCGGCCTTGGAGAGGTACGGGTTTGGGCCTGGCTATGTGAGGTGGGCGAACTGCTGTACAGCGAGCCACTGGCCAGGGTGCGCACGGGATCTGTGAATATCCAAAAGGTGCGACTTAGCAGAGGCACCAGTCAGGGTTGCCCTTGGTCCCCGATGCTGTACATATTGGCCCTGGAGCCCCTGGCGGTGTAACCTCAGACAGCAATATGACCTGGTTGGCATCGAGGTGGGGGAGAGAACCATTTGATATCCTTATATGCTGACGACCTGTTGTTGTACCTGAGGTGTCCGGAGGAAAACCTCCAGTACATTTTAGAGGTCATGGGAAAGTATGCAGATGTTGTCCGCCATAGCGGCTTTAATCCCAGCAAATCAAGCATGTTTCCGTGGGGAGCTTTATGGAGTCCCACTGGAACGTGTTGCCGTGTTGCCGCTGCCCTGGGCGACTGAGTCTTTCCGCTTACCTCGGAATCGATGTATATCATGCTGTTGAAGGAAGAACACTGCACAATGCTGAGGCGGCGGTAAAGAAAATCCGCGAGAGTATGCGTTTGGAGAAGCTGCCGCTGGCAATGGTGGGCCGGGGGGCGATGCTTAAAAGGTGGTCCTGCCCAGGCTTTTGCACTTTTCAGTAATACACCATATTCATACCCAGGAATTCTTTCAAACTGATAGTGTATGCAGGACTCCTGGCACGGCATCCGCAACAGGGTAGCCTTGGAAACTGCAAAATTTCCACGATAGGGAGGCATCAAGCTGCCGAACTTGAGGCCTATTATGTGGCCAGCCAACTGCAATACGTGACCAGATGGCTCTCTGATGAGGAAACTCCTGAGTCTAGGCTGGTTGGGAGGGACTGCGCCCCGTTTTATCTAAAGAGGGTTGTCTGGGTCCCTAGGTCGGACTTGCAAGGATGCCCATGTATGTTGCTGTTGGGTGGAGAATTTGGCGTAGAATGTGCCAGCTGATGAGAGCCCGCACCCGTGTTCCCCGCATGTGCCATTGGTCTCCCTAACTATGGGGACAGCCAGCTCAGGAAAATTATCAGGACATATTGGAAACGGTTGCTGGCCACACTGGAGACATATGGCAGGATGGGGCCATTAGAGAATTCGTAGACCTGGGTGAAGAAACAGGTTGCACGGGGGCCAATATGTTACATACCTAAGGCTGGTACAGATCATCCGCAAAACTTGGCCGGAGACGGTGCTGGCGGAAGATCCAGATGCACTGATCGGAACGATATATGATATATCAGAGGGCGGGCATGAGATCTCTAGATTATATGAGGTGGTGATGACCCGGGTGGGGAAGGATTTGATGGATCTGAGGCTTGACTGGGAAGCGGAAGTGGGGTACAGATGACTGATGGGATGTGGGAACGGGCCATGGATACCATAAGAAAGTGTCCAGGAATGCTAGATTGCAGCAAATACAGCTGTACATCACGCACAGAGCATATATGACCCGAAAAAATAGCTAAGTTTGCGAACGCAGGCAGACAAGCATGCCCGAAATGCGATGAAGTAGACGAAGGCATGACACATATGTTCTGGTCCTGCCCAGTGATTGAAGGCTTTGGGGGAAGTGGCACAGAAATTGGCAGATAAGGGGTTCTGCTACGCATTGACACGGCCTGGGCCTGCCTCCTGGGAGGGTCCCTAGACCACGGAACACCAAACATCTTGGAAACTGAGAGACCTGGCGTATGTACTTGCTAAGAGAAGGATAGCTATGAGTTGAAGCAACGCCATGGGCCAAGAATAGAGATATGGTGGCGGGACCTGCAGAAGTGGGCGGAGGCTGAAACGGGGTATGGCAGGAAGCGTGTGGTATTTGGGGGAGGAAGAAATGGGCAACCTGGCGGCTTGGAGAATGTTAATCACGGGACTCTTTGGCGCGGAAATGGACCCTGCTGCTTCGGGAGGGCGGCCCCGCCGCACCAAGCGTACACAGAACTGTAAGGCTGATAAGCTCCCGGGGAGGGGGGGGTTTAAGTGCAGTAATACGTATAATTGATGTTACAGTTGCAATGTATAATGCTCATTTGGTTTGTATTGTGTTATTTTGAAATAAAAATTATTTAAAAAAAAAAAAAAAAAAAAAGATAGAACAGACAGAGAGTTGGAATCGAGATTAGTGAATAAGTCTCACGGGTTAAGTTTCCGTCCTCTGCAGCTCTGAACCAAACTAGTGTCGAGAGACAACCAACAGATCAGTGTGGTGGATAAGCTGGGAGATGGCCAGTTTCACCAAGAGTTTGTCCAGGAAGGTGGTAAAGGAGATTGGGTGGTAGTTAGCTGGAAAGGAAGGGTCGGAAGAAGGCTTTTTGAGGAGAGGGTGCAAAAGGGGAGTGCTTCAGAAGCGATGGGAAGGTTCCAGTGGCAAAGGAATGATTGCATAAATCAGCCAAGGCTGGAGCAAGGGAGGCAATGCTGTCCTTCATAGATCTGGAGGAGCAGGGGGAGCATTCGTTTCATACCCTGAGTCAATCTGCCTTGGAGAAGTTTGGGAGGGTGACCACAGATTGAATGTTCGCCTTCAAGATTTGTGATGCAAATCCAGATTCCAAGATCCCTTTAATGATCATTACTCTTTGGCCAAGACTTCATAGCTAAGAACATTTTTAACTAAATGACAATGATAACATCTTTGTATTTTTAATGTCCTCTGACAAAATCCAAAGTAAGGCCATGTCTCATGTTCAAGAGTTTTAGGGCGAGGAAAAAACATTGGATACTGTTATGCTCACCTGATCCCCACGGGACGTTTGATCTGACTGGCCTGGTGCCACGTAGAGCCGAGATGACTGACTGGACAGACCCACTTAACTTCGTTTGTCGGCTCGTATGAATATCTTTCTGCAAAGGAGAAAGGAATTAACCTCCCGTAATCTGAGCGTTAACCCACCTTCCACTCCCGTTGTCTGCCCACTGACCACTCCTGATGTTCCCTCTTAATCTCACCTGATGGTTTGGAAAGATGAGCTCTCCATCCTGCATCGAGCGCAGGGGCGCGTAGACGACCAGTTACTTCACTGGCGTGGAGGAATTGGTGAGTTCCAGTATTGACTCTAGATCCAATAGTTTGTAAGAGTTCAAATGTCTGATCTTCACTCTTTCCGATTCCTTGTAGGTTGCCGACTTAACCACCACGAAGAGTCCAAATGGCAGTTGGTGAGAGTCAGGTAAGTCTATAGTGGTTTTCCCTTAGGGCCGGGGTACGGCGATGATGCAGAGTTAACTGCGCCGACCCGAGATGAGGTGAGTACCCCCTGCGGTAAATCAGGTAAGTCTTTGGGGTACTTGTAATGTCCAGTGGTTTCCCTTAGGGCCGGGTGCGGCAGTGATGCAGAGTTGACTGCGCCGACCCGAGATGAGGTGAGTACCCCCTGTGGTAATCCGGTAAGTCTTTGGGGGTGGTTTGTATTGCCCTTGCTCACCTATCTGTTCTTGTCTCCCCCAGGTGTTGAAGAATGGCCTGGAGATGCTGGATTTCGCGATGGAGTAAAGAAATGCAGCCCGGATGGTGAGTTCAGCGCGGCGCTGCGAGGTGCGTGACATGCGCGTGCGAAGCTCTCTTCTTCAGATCGACGAATGGATCAAGAATTCAGGTAAGGTTTCAAGTTTAAACCTCTTCTCCTTCTTTCTTTCGTTTCCAGGTGGTCCAGGACTGAAGCGGGCGTGGCTGAAGACTGGAAGCTGCTGGAAACACGGTGAGCGTTACGCTGCAGAATGCAGAATAACGCGAAGCACGTGTGGCTGTCCGGGCGTGGTTTAAATAGCCTGGAAGAAGTCCCAGGTAAGTATTCTTCCACAGCCCCACCCAAGGTAAAAAGTAGTCCCTTAGTAAAATAGTCCCTCCTAAGCCTCATTTGGCTTGTGGCTTCTGCAGCATGGTCTGCCATCAGGTAGTATGCAGCATGGTCTGCATTCAGGTAAGTTTTCTGTAATGAGCCTGGCGCCCATGGCGCCAGACTGACTTTATCCTTATGAGCCTGGCGCCATAGGCGCCAGGACTGCACCAAACAGCCCTAACTGGGCTTTTGGGCATGCTCCAAGTGGCATGATGCCTGCTTCCGGGCTGCTGGGCCTGGTCTGGTTTCCGGGGGCAGGCATCATGACAGCACTCCCCCTCAAGGCCCCTCCTAAAGTCGTTCTTCCCCTGGCCTTGGTTGTTAGGAAATTCTCAGTGGAACCTCTTCACTAATTGAGGTGCATGCACGTGGTCACTAGGTTCCCAAGACCTTTCCTGAGGACCGTAGCCTTTCCAGTCGATTAGATAAAAGATTTTGATCTCACTCTTTTTTGAGTCCAAGATGCTTCTTAACCTCAAATTCGGCTTCTCCGTCTATGAGGATGGGGTCAGGTGGTTTGGTTAGTCTTGTTCCTGGTTGCACTGGCTTCAAAAGAGACACGTGAAAAACGGGATGAAACTCGCATATGAGCAGGTAGTCCAACTTGACAGCCACCGGGTTAATGATGGCCTTGATGGAGTAAGGTCCTAAAATACCTAGGGTTAAAGTCCGTGTTCCCTTGAGTGGTATGTGCTTAGTGGCCAACCATACTTGGTCCCCTATCTGGTATTGCGGTGCTTCACTCCTGTGCTGATCCGCATCTTTCTTGTATTTTTCCTTAGCCTTTCGCAAATGTGCAGTTGCTTCTTTAAAGGCTTGTGTAATAACAGCGTGGAGATGGTCCACCGCAGGCATCTCCAAGTGCTGGGGCGAATCAAGGTCCGAGGTTCGAGGATGGTGTCCATATATGGTAAAAAAAGGACTTTGTCCAGTTCCTGAGTGTACGGAATTATTGTACGCATACTCTGCGATCCACAGAATGTCTTTCCAATTCCCCTCAGACTGATGTAGCATACAACGGAGGTACTGCTCAAGAGTCTGGTTGGTCCTCTCTGTTTGACGTCGGTCTGAGGGTGGTGACTGGTCGAAAGCCTAACATCAATTGTGCCAGTTGGCACATCTCCAAAAATGTGAAATGAATTGACTCCCCGGTCCGAAATCAACACGGATGGAAAGCCATGTAGGCGAACAATGTTTTCAAGGAACTCTTGGCCAGGACTAAAGCTGAAGGTATCCCTTTTAAAGGAATAAAGTGGGCCATTTTGGAAAAAAGGTCCACAATAACTAAAATGGTGTTAAACCATTGCACGGGGTAGATCCGTGATAAAGTCTAATGACAAGGTATGCCAAGGAGTAGGTGGGATGTCTAAAGGTTGTAATAGTCCAGCGGTTTTTTCTTTTGACTTTTATTTTGGGCGCAAATGCCACAAGACATGACAAACAATTTAATGTCTTTTCGCCAGTGGGCCACCAGAATTGTTTCTTAATTTTAGCTTCAGTTTTGCAATACCAGGATGTCCCTCCAGTAAGGTATCATGGTAACGGGAAATGACAAGTTCTTGTAGTTCCTTTTGTGGCAAAAATAGCCGGCCTTGGTAATAAGGTAAATCATCGATGACAGAATACTCTGGACCTTTCTTTGCCCAGTCCTGTAAGGCAACTGAATCAAAGATTGCTGATCTTTACCTGAATGTCCTCTAGTGTCTGTAGAGTAGTCATGCCAAGAATCCTTTGTTCGGAAATTATAGGTACTGGTTCTGGGTTCACTTCTGCCTCTCCCATCCCTATTCGGGATAAGGCGTCTGCTTTACCATTCTTACAACCTGTCGATAGGTTATTACAAAATCAAACTCGGCAAAGAACAATGCCCAACGGAGTTGGCGCGAAGATTGGGCCTTGGCTGTCTTTAGGTATTGTAAGTTGCGGTGATCGGTGATGACCGTGATGGTATGTCTGGCACCCAGCAGATAGTGCCGCCAAGCTGAAGGCGGACTTGATGGCAACAGCTCCTTGTCGGTAATGGCATAGTTTAATTCGGGAGCCGAAAACTTTCTTGACCAAAACGCCACTGGGTGAAGCTGGTTAGTTTCGGGATCCTTTTGGGAGAGCACTGCTCCCATGGCTGAACTGGATGCATCTGTTTCCACTATGTAGGGAAGCTCGGGCGCGGGTGTCTTAATACAGGAGCAGACGTGAATTTGCTTTTAACTCTTGGAAGGCGTTCTCGGCTTCCTCTGTCCACACAAAGCGTTTATTCTTTCGCAATAGCGTTGTAATGGATGTACAATGTGCGAGAAGTCCGGGATAAACCTGCGGTAGAAATTGGCAAAGCCAAGCATGCTTTGAACTCCTTTGACTGAACTTGGCGAAGGCCAATTAAGAATGGCATCCACTTTTCGTGTATCCATCCGGATTCCTCTCGGGTCAGAATAAATCCAAGAATTCCACTTCCGTAGTGTGGAAGATGCATTTTCCAGTTTAGCATATAATTTATGCTGGCGTAACTTCTCTAGGACTGCTCGGACGTGTTTTACATGCTCAGATTCTGATAAAGAGTATACTAAGATGTCGTCGATGTAAACGACCACACAAACGTCGATAAGCTCTCGGAGGACATCGTTCATGAAGAACTGAAGGCTGCTGGTGCATTGCATAGTCCGAAAGGCATCACCTGGTACTCAAATAGTCCGTACTTGGTGCGAAAAGCAGTCTTCCATTCGTCGCCCTCTTTGACACGTACCAGATGATATGCCCCCGAAGGTCTAGTTTCGTGTATATACAAGCGTCCTTCACCTGGTCTAGTAGTTCAGGGATCAAAGGCAATGGGTATCGATTCTTGATGGTTATCTGATTCAATGCGCGGTAGTCTATGCATGTTCTAAGGTCGCCTTCCTTTTTGGGCACGAAGAACAAAGCTGAAGATGCAGGGGACTTGGATGGCGAATGAAGCCATTAGCAAGGTACGTCTAGGTACTGGCGCAAATGAAGATTTTCGGGTTCCGTAAGGGCATAGATTCTGCTGCAAGGTGGTTGTGCTCCAGGTACAAGATCTATTTGACAATCATACGATCTGTGAGGTGGTAAGGTGTTTGCCTGTCCTTTGGAAGACATCCTGAAAGTCTTGGTATTCAACAGGTAATTGCATGGCAGCTGGGATTACTGGGGCCAGGACTGAGTTTTGAGTTTTCCTTGGGTAGCAGGTGTGAGCACATTCTGGGAAGGTTAGTCTCTTCTCTCGCCAATCAATACAGGGATTATGTTTTCCAACCAAGTATCCCAGTATCAGTTGGAACTGTGGGCCTTGATTAAATCAAACACAATAACCTCTCGGTGCCCATCTTGAC
>CM030323.1:506010537-506045219 GCA_002915635.3 Ambystoma mexicanum
CGCTTGGACCCCAGCGACTTTTTTGCACCGGTCTTCTAGAGTGAGGAAAGAGCTATTGTTATCTTTTTCTGCCGTTTTCGCTGTTTTTGACTTTACCTTCTGTTGTCTCGGTTTCCCGTTGAGACGACTCTAGACTGGCATCTATGTCCCCACTTTCCTCGGGTAGATTGACAGATCCATAATGTCAATACTATCTTCGCTGTCTTCGGCGTCTTGGTCACTTATGGTTATTGGTGTAGTATGAGCTTCATTTTCCCTATTTGGAAATTCTGTTTCGGAAGAGAAAAGCTGATCAGTTTTTCACTTTTTCATTTAGTTTCGTTTTTATTTCCTGGGAATTACAAGCTTCTTTTGTTGGTTTAGTGTGAGGTCGATTTCCTTCTAGAGTAACCACTCTATGTCCAGCTTTATTTACGTTTATTTTGGCATTATCAAAGAGCGGATATGTTGGCTGTCCCCTGGATTGTGTTTTAGAATGTTTGACTTGGAGATCTCGATTTGTGCTTTGAATTTTTGCTGCTCAATTTGGGCTTTCTATTTCCAGTATCCTCCGCCGTATTGTACTTGGTCCGTTTTTTCCAAGGTCAAAACTACACATCCATTTGTTGGTTGTTCTTTAACAGTCCCTTCGTTTTCCCCCTTGTTGGGTTTGTGCTTTAGTTTGGGGATATACTTAGGTTCTTCACCGACTTTTCGGAAGTCGTTTTCACTCTTTTTGTCGTTAGTAGATGACCCAGTCGATCTCCTAACTCTTGGTCCAATTCGTTTCTCGCTTCTTTTAATTTGTCCTCAGTCTGGGTGGCAATTGAGGTGAATTGCTGATTACACCTCATTGATTCTATGTTGGTTTGTTGACCATAGTCTCTGTTTGTTACGCTATTAGGTGTGTGGGGTTACCCCCCCTGGTTTCCATGGCCGTGATAAACCTTCCACGTAGATCATTTTCGTTTGGAGCATTGCTACCAAGGTTAGTTGGTCCTTTAAAGTGTCATGTATGGATTCATACAGTTTGCAAAATGGATTCATTGCGATGTTTATTGCAGACATTATTGCAAAAATGTCAGATTTTTTTGTTGTTGGTTCTTTCTCGCTATCGGTGTTCGTCGTTGAGGATCTCCTATTTTCGCGTTGGAATTTTTGTCTCATTATTCTCTATCCTGTTCCATGATCTTCTGTTTTGTGAGGGAGGACGTGTATACGGACCTGTTATGGAACTGTTGCCTAAGGTCATTTGCCCTTACTTGTTTTTTCACTTTGAACTTCCTCTTCTATAGTCATTTTTTTTCCTGAAAGGTGCTCTTGGTTTTTCTTCTCGATTTCGCCCTCCGGTGGCTTCTCCATTGGACCGCTTGTTTCTTGAGACTTGGTTTTCACATTCATTGGAGTTATGTCGGTCTTTTCCATTGCTGGGTCTCCTGTGGTTGTTCCCTTATCGGGGCTCAGTGCCTGTCGGGGCAGTTTCGACTGCTATCCCAGTGCTGGGCTCTAATGGTGTGGTTTCCATTGTCTCGTTTGTGCTGTCACTTGCAGTGACTCCCTTAGATGATACAGGGGCTCCTGTATCCGGCTGTTTGTGGTTCGCCTTACTACCTTCGCTCCGGCTTCGTGTACTTTCTCAGTTGGTTTGATATTTTGGGATTGCAGATACGAACTGGGAGATGCCCCCTGCGTTTCTGGATCTTTAAAATATTGAATTCCTGGTTTTAAACCAGTCGAGAGGAGACTGTTCTCATCCCTGACCAATCAAACCTCGGCTCATGCGTGCCGTCTGATATTTGGGAAATGTCACCCTCCAATAGTTCAGCGTCAGATAGTTCCTCTCTTTGACCATAGTTCCAACAATTTTTTTTGAAGAATCTGGCTACTGAGTTTACCAGGTACCTGTTTGGTTTTAATCTAGATTTAACTTTTCTCACCATTCTTTTAGATTGGTACTCTGAGGAGCTTTTCCCCTTATCTGTTGGTGATTTGAATTTTCTGACTCTTTGTTTTTGGGCTGCTTTTTTTGCCATGTTGGTTGGTAACGGTTTCCCGTGGTTTAACACCTCCTCACTCTCGTGAAGAACATTGTGTGCTTGAGGGAGATCGGTGTTGTCCTGATTGTTATCAGTTAACAGAACGTCCTTTTCTTTATTTACTGAAGCCTCCTCATATGGTACTTGTTGAGTATTTGCGTCTGAAGCAGGGTCTTCGTGGTTAGTGGTTTTGTTTGTACTCTTTAAATCGTCCGTTGTTTTTTTTCCCACATTACATGTGGGAGAGTGGACCTGGTTTTGGGCATAACTATCGCCCGTTTCCATCATCAGGTCCACTGTCGAATTTTCCAGTACTGAAGAGTCGTCAGTGTTCGCACTTTCATTTAAAATTAATTCGTCCATTGTCAACACAGTGACCGGACTCTTCAGATCAGCACATAACTTCATCGGGTGCACCTCTATGGCGATGTTAATGCGGGCTCCAGTGTTTACGTTCGCACTTTGTATCTGCTGTTCTCTTTGAGGAGTTTCCCCGCCCTCCTTTCCTTCCACTGTGATCCCGTCTGCCGCCGGATCGGCAGCACCTCCGGGAGAGGGCTGGGCGATGTCTCCTCCTCTGTCGTCCACACAGTCTTTCTCCCGCGACGCAAACAGCTCACGCGTGACCCCCTCCCTCGAAACCCTCGCTGGCTTCTTCGTGACAGTGATTGGTCCACCGCCCCCGTCGCCTCTGCTCCCGCTGAGGGCCCACCATCAACCTCTCCACCCAGACGGGGGCGTGGGGGCCGCCCCACCGCAGACACGGCTCCCTCCCCCTCTGCGCCCCTGTCCGTCGGCTCCACCAGAGGAAGCCTCGCCAAGGTGGCGGGAGCGGGGGGGCATGGAGAGCCCTGCACAGAGGTAAGCGAGTCGGGTTGTTCAAGGAAGTGCTCTCAGAATTTAAAGTCATATTTGTGCAGGTAGGGTCTCGGGGGGGTCCTACCTGATAGGTCCTGTAAAGTCATCGCTGATGTAGCCGTTGTTGTGGCTGGCGTGGTGGCCAGACGCCGCTGTCGGATAGATTTTTTCAGAGGACTCCTTAGGTCCAATCCAGAGTCCTCGCGGCTCGAGCGGCTGCTACGCAGGGCCCGCCCCGACTCCTCCATGGGGTCTAGGGGGTGAGAAGGGTGTCCAGGAAGTCTAAGGAAGGTCAAGGGAAGCCCCCGCTCCCGTGCTCCAGTACTGCCGCAGACTGCCCAACTCTGCTGCCCAAACTCCGCAATTGAAATCGTGATGTGGTTTAATACTGCCAGGGAGTGATTGGAAGGGTAGAGAGGGAACAGGAGACCTCTCATTCTCACAGCAGTGTATAAGTGGGTGCTTTAAACCTTAAAGGAGAGAGTTAACTGCTTGTTACATTGAAACTGCACTAGAATAGTCTCATAAAAATGCATAAAGAAATTAGATGACCCAAAAAAAAAGTTTGCCCTCCCCCACCGCCCATGAAGTTGGCACCCCTCCCATCATTTGAAGCGTTAGCCCCTGAAATGTAGGTTTTGTTGCGCCCCTGAACGCAAGCACACACCATTCACCATACACACACTCGCACACCCAGCCATCCATACATTTAAGTGCGCATTCTTTCACCATACTGGCACACCCAGGCAGCCATCAATACATTTAAGTGTGCACCCTTTCACCATAGAGGCGCACACACCCAGGCACCCACCCATACATTTAAGTATGCACCCTTTCAACATACACTCACACAGGCAGCCACCTGTACATTTAAGTGTGCACCCTTTCACCATACAGGCACACCCAGGCAGCCACCCGTATATTAAAGTGTGGACCCTTTCACCATACACTCGCACAGGCAGCCACCTATACATTTAAGTGTGAACCCTTTCAACATACACTCACACACACACACACATCATGGGGTTGAGGGGAGCCCTAACACTTAAAAAAGAAATTGGGCCTCATTACAACTATGCTGGACTGTAAACTACGGTGCTGGTAAGGTCACCTGCACTGTTGTTTCCGGGCCGGCATATTACAGCTCTGTGGGCGGTTGCCATCCTGCCCAGCAGGTCAGACCTGCCGGGCAGAACGGCACCCACCCACATAGTTTTCACGAAAGCACTGGCACCGTTATTAACGGTGCGTTGCTTCTATGGTCCCCATTTCCATAGAGTCCAATCGGACTTTATGGAAATGGGGACTTACCATTTGCCAGCGCCTGACTTCCCAGACTGCCGGGGTTGTAATACCCCGGTGTTACCGGGAAGTCGGGCACCGGTAAATCATTACGGGTCTGGCGGAAACCTGCTGGTAGCAATGGCACGGTTGCCGCCAAACCCGTAATGAAGCCCATCGTTTCTTTTTGAAGTCACTCTGACTTCATAAAGAAATTATTTCTGTTACAGAAATAATTTCTTTATAAATGCAGAGGGAATTCAAAAAGAAAAAAAAATGTTTTTTTTCTACAAGTGGGGGCCCCTCCCAGGACATGTGCTGGGGGGCCCCCTGCAGTGCGGGGGCTGCGGGGGGCCTGTTACGCCAGTGAGAGAAGGTGAAGTAACTGGAAGAGAAGACATGGCGGGGTCAGTTTCTGAGCATCACAGATAATGCAAGAGAAGACATGGTGGGGTCAGTTTCTGAGGATCACAGATAAGGGAAGGTGACGTAACTGCAAGAGAAGACATGATGGGGTCAGTTTCTGAGCATCACAGATAATGCAAGAGAAGACATGGTGGGGTCAGTTTCTGAGGATCACAGATAAGGGAAAGTGACGTAACTGCAAGAGAAGACATGATGGGGTCAGTTTCTGAGCTTCACAGATAAAGGAAGGTGAAGTAACTGCAAAAGAAGACATGATGGGGTCAGTTTCTGAAGATCACAGATAAGGGAAGGTGAAGTAACTGGAAGAGAAGACATGGCGGGGTTAGTTTCTGAGCATCACAGATAATGCAAGAGAAGACATGACGGGGTCAGTTTCTGAGCATCACAGATAATGCAAGAGAAGACATGATGGGGTCAGTTTCTGAGCATCACAGATAAGGGAAGGTGAAGTAACTGCAAGAGAAGACATGATGGGGTCAGTTTCTGAGCATCACAGATAATGCAAGAGAAGACATGATGGGGTCAGTTTCTGAGCATCACAGATAAGGTAAGGTGAAGTAACTTCAAGAGAAGACATGATTGGGTCAGTTTCTGAGGATCACAGATAAGGGAAGGTGAAGTAACTGGAAGAGAAGACATGATGGGGTCGGTTTCTGAGCATCACAGATAAGGGAAGGTGAAGTAACTGGAAGAGAAGACATGGTGGGGTCAGATTCTGAGCATCACAGATAATGTAAGAGAAGACATGATGGGGTCAGTTTCTGAGCATCACAGATAATGCAAGAGAAGACATGACGGGGTCAGTTTCTGAGCATCACAGATAATGCAAGAGAAGACATGATGGGGTCAGTTTCTGAGCTTCACAGATAAAGGAAGGTGAAGTAACTGCGAGAGAAGACATGATGGGGTCAGTTTCTGAAGATCACAGATAAGGGAAGGTGAAATAACTGGAAGAGAAGACATGGCGGGGTCAGTTTTTGAGCATCACAGATAATGCAAGAGAAGACATGACGGGGTCAGTTTCTGAGGATCACAGATAATGCAAGAGAAGACATGATGGGGTCAGTTTCTGAGCATCACAGATAAGGAAAGGTGAAGTAACTGCAAGAGAAGACATGATGGGGTCAGTTTCTGAGGATCACAGATAATGCAAGAGAAGACATGATGGGGTCAGTTTCTGAGCATCACAGATAAGGTAAGGTGAAGTAATTGCAAGAGAAGACATGATGGGGTCAGTTTCTGAGGATCACAGACAAGGAAAGGTGAAGTAACTGCAAGAGAAGGCATGATGGGTACAGTTTCTGAGCATCACAGATAAGGAAGGTGAAGTAACTGGAAGAGAAGACATGGTGGGGTCAGATTCTGAGATCACAGATAATGCAAGAGAAGACATGATGGGGTCAGTTTCTGAGCATCACAGATAAATGCAGAGAAGACATGGCGGGTCAGTTTCTGAGCATCACAGATAATGGCAAGTAGAAGAAGAGAAGACATGATGGGGTCAGTTTCCGAGCATCACAGATAAGGAAGGTGAAGTAACTGCGAGAAAAGACATGATGGGGTCAGTTTCTGAGCTTCATAGATAAGGGAAGGTGAAGTAACTGCAAGAGAAGACATGGTGGGGTCAGTTTCTGAGCATCACAGATAATGCAAGAGAAGACATGATGGGGTCAGTTTCTGATCATCACAGATAAGGCCAGGTGCATCCACCGTCTAGAAGATGAGTAAGCTGCCATCGTTCTAAGCTGCCATCGTTCTTGTACTTTAACATGAGCGTAACATGTCTGGGTGGATAGCTCCCAAGTGTCGCTGCAATAGGGCGGGCCTGAAATTCGCTAGCCCGAAATCCTAGGCAGCACTGACTCAGCTTTTTAACCTTCTGAGGTCAAAAACTTAAGTACCATTGACTGAATTGGAAAATATCAGTACCCACTAACCCTATGTGCAACTTTTTTTCAGACACGTTAATTATAATTATTAGTTTAGGAGGAGAACTACAGCACTCTTCACCGTTATTATCAGTATTATTAGAGTATTTATTGAGTGCAGCCCCAGCGCCGGGAAGTCACGCGAGGAAGGAGGCGGGACAGGAAATGCTTAAGAGCACGTCTTTCACACCTATGATGTGAGGGGGCGAGTTATTTTTCTAAGAATAAATGGATACTCTGATCTGGCCCCTCATGTAGTGGAGCCCCCATGGGCCACACATGGATCCAGGAGGCACACCCTGGCACCACCTTCACATTCAGCAGCTAGAGGGGTCCTGGTGAAGCTGGAAGCTGGACAGAGAAAGAGGACAACATAGGCCGTTGCCCGGGCAACGTGGAGGCCTGGAATATTCCAAGCAGGGAATTAAGAGCTGGAATCAGCAGCTCTGATCCCCACTGGAGGCTGCTCTGCTGGAGGGACGTGTTTCGGCTCGTCCAGAAATATTGCAGTGATTTAGAGTCCCCCCACCGTTTCTTTCTCGAGGTGCTACGTCACCAATATGCTGATTTTTAATCCACTCTTGAGAAAAACAATTAAGAAAGCAGAACTTACTCGAGTTTTTGAAATTCCTCAATCAGGCTGGTTTTCTGCCGTGGGGACATTCTGGCAAACACCACCCCGTTCAGCAGCAACTGCAAGTAAAATAATAACATGCAAACACTGAATGAACAGTATGAGATCATGAGTTGCAATGCATTATAACGGCACTCATACACACGCTTAGCCTGCAAATGAGTAGCAACACATATGGAAATAATAACATGCTTTACTACAGCGCCTAGAAGCGGGAGGAATCCACCAGGAGCAGCTGTAAAGGAACACTTGCTATTATTATTCTTATTAGCCAGACCATTTCTGATACGTTTTTTATGGCTGGTCGTTCTGTGCGAATATTCCATGTAACTTTAATTCTGAAGCGCTGTGACTATAGCAGTGAACCCAGCGGAGTGAGCGAGGATTCGTAAATATCTCCAAACAGGGACCTAATTCTGCCTCTGTCGACACAAGCCACGCTGCCCAGCACTGCTGTCTGCATGGGCAGGTGCTCAGCCCATTCCAGCCTCCAAAGCCCAGCGAGATCAAAGGATTCGCCTAGTAGGGGGTATGAGGGTGGCAAGGGGGGAGGGTAACAACTTAGATCTTTTGGCCATGTGGCCTGTTATGCACTAGAGCACAGCGCCCATTGTAGGAAGAAGCCGACTGAAAGATCGCCCACACAGCTTAATTTTATGGAATAGTTTCATGAGATCAAGTGAGAGCCCACCAGGGACGTAATTTCACCAAAATGCCAGGGGTAGCGGAAGTGACATCACACGACCTTTGACCCCCTGGTGACATCACAGGAAGTGATGTCATTTGATCCCATCCCAAAGTGATATCGCGGGATGCAATGGCACGCAACCTTTCACCCATTGACAAAACAAGAAGTGCTATCACATAGCATTGTACACTACAAAAAACATGCTTACGATATCACTATAATGTGATGTACATTTCATACAAGAATGGATCGCCATATGCATCGTTAATATCAGTGTGTAGAGGCCCATATTACCAAATTACTGTGAATGCAAGCAGACGTCCATGACCAAATGATAATGATGTGTTATTATATAGCACTTACGCTTAAGCGCTTTATATAGAAAAAATATACACCCAATATCACCCAACCTGTGTTGGTACTCATTTATTGACCTCAATTGAGGCATTTAAGAACAGACTAAATCAGTGACTCACCCCTGAAGTGTCCCTGAAATAAACCTTTAATGAGTCTAGCAATTATTGTATAGCATTCCAGAAAGACACATTATTTGGTATTCCTGTTCTTTCTTATTTAGGGTCAGTGCTGAAAGGGTTAGACTTGTGGCACCCCTGTTCTTATTTTTTTTAAGGGGCTTTAACAAGAAAGCCAGCCACTCCAAAACTAAAGAGCCACATGGTGCTGGCCACAGCCCATGAGCTTGCATTACAAAAAAATAATTAAAATAAATATATGTTTTCTTTTTTTTTCTAAGAGGTCGCAAGAGTGACCACAGAGGTCGCAGTTGCGACCTCTGGCGACCCCTAAATGATGTCCCTGGAGCCCACCAGCTACAAACAGCAAACTTGTCAACAGACTTTCACTAAGCACTTTTCCCTTAGCCTTCCACGTGCCATGCTCAACTCAGCATGGAATGTGAGCCCTGAAACCTAGAAGGCTACACCGACCTATTGCCTCGCCATGCTCTGCCCACTCGTAAGCTTCGCTTTTCCGAGGGGCTCTGGCATCTTCTTTCTGAATACAGATGCCCAGGTCTGCGCCCACATTCACCGTCCTTTGCTTTGCTTTGCCCTGCGTAGCTTCATACTGTTTTAGGTAAATCAAGTTGTCGGCTACTCTGGAATTTCTGTGCAGTTCTGGCCCTGGCGAGGCAACAATGCGATAATCCGAGGAGCTGAGGAAGTAGTCTGGTACTCGCCCTGCAATCCCAGGGGGGTCTCTGAACACATGTGTCCAGGATGAGCCCAGCTCAATGCTGCTCGTCGCAGGACCCCCCCCTCTTTAATCTCTGTAATATGCATAATTCCGTTTTTGCAACTTTTTCCAATCCTCCTGGATCCCCGATCAGCCTCCGCCCCCCCCCCCACATTCCTCCATCATAAGCCACTGTCACTGGATGTCCAGGCAGCCGGAGGTACTAACAGTGCTTTAAGAGGGCTTAGAAAGAGAGGCGAGGCGAGCTGTAAACAAGGGTGTAACAAGGGGTGTGGCCTAAACGATGGGCGTGGACTGACATGCGTTGTGCGTGTCGGTGAAATGTGTGGAACTCCAAACAATGTTATAATGTTAATATTCAGCCTCATCAATCCACACACATTAAGAAATAACTGACAAAATAGCACAACTCTTGTGCTATGTTGAAACATTGGAAACAAATGAGTTGGTAGCCAAAGCCAAGGGCCCCCCTTTCACTACTTAGACTCTTAACAGCCCCTCAATAAATGAACGGCTGTTAGGAAACTGAAAGCACCGATGAGGATAATTAGGCCAACTACTGGGGGGCTTCAGGGGTCTGCATGCATGGGGCAGGTGCCTTTACAATGACTGGACGCACGTTGCTTTCACTGCTTGCAAACAATCCTCATTCCCGCCTTCAGACTCCGGGGGCAGAGGCAACATTTCTGATTTGATCTTCGGGTGGTGGGAGCGAGGAAGCCCGGCAGTGGCCCAGCTCGGGAGAAGTTTTGGGTGACAGCCTCCCTTAAAGCCCTGGTGCTACACCTGTCGGCTCAGCCACAGAGCCCATGAAATAAACCTTCTCCTGGGCTTGTTGGCCAGGCGCCTGGTAACTATGGGGTGCTCGGAGATTCCCCACCTCACCCAACCTCCTCCCCGCCCCAGCATTCCCCTTGATAGACACCCGAGGTGGCTCCCACTCACATTCCATTCCTGCACGGAGAAGCTGGCAGCCATGAACCCATTGCAGCCTGGGTGCCGTTGAAGGATACTCATGTGCGACCTAAAGCTGGTGAGTGTTACACCCGCCATACAATATGCCAACCATCAAGCCAAGCACCAGCTGATAACTTAATCACATTCTTGACTAAGTCTGCCTTTGATGTATATAATGCCACTGTAATCCCTTACCCCTTCTGCAACACATAAATCAAGAACCAGGCCAGCGGGCAGAACGAATATATATATATTTTTGCTTTAATTAATGGTAAAAATCCTTATTCACACAATGATTATCAAGAATCGCTCTACTTCACTCCTTGGCCCAAATCTTTTCCTTCCTAACAATCTTCTCGCTACACACGAGTTAAAACCAAAATATCGTTTTTTCAACCTGTGCTGCTCTTCATTTCTGGTCTCAGTCCCCTCCATCACCCCCTACAGCCTTTGCATGATCTAGAGGAAGAGAAGTAGCACAATTCGGTTATCCAGTGCACTTTGTATATGGCATAACTCCACTGACCTGTCGAGCCTTCCTATTGGACACAAGCAATGGACAAGCCCCGCGCTGTTTACCTCAGACCGCCCGGCACACTCTCCATTTCTAGTAAGATTCTGACACGAGAAACAATGGACTTACATTTAATGAAATACTCTTTTCAGCAGATCATGAAAATCTTTCCTTTTCTTATAAACAATTGCACCTTTCTGCACAGCTCAAACCCAGAGATTACGTTTCCTGCTGCAACCCCTTCTGCTTTAATGCAGGATCAGGGGAGTGTTGACAGTTTGGAGTTTTATTCACCCCTCCGCTTCATGGGATTTTGGGATTGGCAAAAAGGATGTAGCTGATCCAAAATTACTTTCAAGGGCTCATTACGAGTGGAGCAGTAGGGGTTAAACGCCCGCAAGGTTACCATATACTGCTGCATTACTGCAGCTCCCAACTATGAGGTGGGTGGAAAGTTGGAGGATTCACCGCCAGTGTGAGCTGGAGGTAAATCCGCCACTTTATGCCCATTTTCGGCAGAATTACCACAGTGTATTACTGCCAAAAATACCCATTGAGTCCAATAGACAAAGAAAATGGGGACTGACATGCCACTTGCAATCTGGAGGTAATACCGCTGGACCAGGGACGGAAGTGTAATACAGTTTGGTATCTGGGCGGTATTTTATTTATTTACATTTATAAAGCGCTCACACAGCCCGCAGGCATCGAGGCGCTGTTACAGGAATTGTTTGTTTTTCTTAGTTGCGTAGTTGTGTTATTTTTTGTCTTAGTTACGTATTTTTACCCGGGGATCGAACCTGTTGTTGCTTCGTGTCGTCTTGTTTCCAAGACGCGCAAGCTGCCACTGTGCTATCCTCCCGGGATATACCGCCCAGATACCACCAAACACGTAATGCATCCCGATATGATTATTTGCACTTGGAGAGATGTCAGACATTTTCAATTTGCCCAAGATCTCCCACGTGTCCTTGGCTATGTGAGATTTCATAAAATTATTAATTAATAAGGCAATACTAGGAATCTCTTTCTTGATGCTACATACCGGAAGTTATGAATTCAAATATATCCCCAAAAATTCTCTGTTCTGTTGGAATAATGTACTTAAATTTAATCTCCTTAGGTTCTACACAGGCAAAGTCCCCTCATTAGAAACAGTAAGACCTGGTGGGACTGCCTCTCCTGGCCTCTGCGGTAAATGCCACTCCAGCCTCAGCCCTGCTGTCTGCCTCTCCTGGTCTCTGTTATGGACGGCCCTTCAGCCTCAGTCCTGCTGTCTGCCTCTCCTGGTCTCTGTTATGGACGGCCCTCCAGCCTCAGCCCTGCTGTCTGCCTCTCCTGGTCTCTGTTATGGACGGCCCTTCAGCCTCAGTCCTGCTGTCTGCCTCTCCTGGTCTCTGTTATGGACGGCCCTTCAGCCTCAGTCCTGCTGTCTGCCTCTCCTGTCTCTGTTATGGACGGCCCTTCAGCCTCAGCCTGCTGTCTGCCTCTCCTGTCTCTGTTATGGACGGCCCTTCAGCCTCAGCCCTGCTGTCTGCCTCTCCTGGTCTCTGTTATGGACGGCCCTTCAGCCTCAGCCCTGCTGTCTGCTTCTCCTGGTCTCTGTTATGGACGGCCCTTCAGCCTCAGCCCTGCTGGCTGCTCTCTCCTGGTCCTCGTTATGGATAGCCTCCAGCCTCAGCTCTGCTCTCTGCCTCTCCTGGTCTCTGTTATGGGTAGCCTCCAGCCTCAGCTCTGCTCTCTGCCTCTCCTGGTCTCTGTTATGGACGGCCCTTCAGCCTCAGCCCTGCTGTCTGCCTCTCCTGGTCTCGTTATGGACGGCCTTCAGCCTCAGTCCTGCTGTCTGCCTCTCCTGGTCTCTGTTATGGATGGCCCTTCAGCCTCAGCCCTGCTGGCTGCTTCTCCTGATCCTCGTTATGGACGGCCCTCCAGCCTCAGCCCTGCTGTCTGCCTCTCCTGGTCTCTGTATGGATGGCCTCCAGCCTCAGCCCTGCTGTCTGCCTCTCCTGGTCTCTGTTATGGACGGCCCTCCAGCCTCAGCCCTGTTGTCTGCCTCTCCTGGTCTCGTTATGGACGGCCCTTCAGCCTCAGCTCTGCTGTCTGCCTCTCCTGGTCTCGTTATGGACGGCCCTTCAGCCTCAGTCCTGCTGTCTGCCTCTCCTGGTCTCTGTTATGGACGGCCCTTCAGCCTCAGCCCTGCTGTCTGCCTCTCCTGGTCTCTGTTATGGACGGCCCTTCAGCCTCAGCCCTGCTGTCTGCCTCTCCTGGTCTCTGTTATGGACGGCCCTCCAGCCTCAGCCCTGCTGTCTGCCTCTCCTGGTCCTCGTTATGGACGGCCCTTCAGCCTCAGCCCTGCTGGCTGCTTCTCCTGGTCCTCGTTATGGACGGCCCTACAGCCTCAGTCCTGCTGTCTGCCTCTCCTGGTCTCTGTTATGGACGGCCCTTCAGCCTCAGCCCTGCTGTCTGCCTCTCCTGGTCTCTGTTATGGACGGCCCTCCAGCCTCAGCCCTGCTGTCTGCCTCTCCTGGTCTCTGTTATGGACGGCCCTCCAGCCTCAGCCCTGCTGTCTGCCTCTCCTGGTCTCTGTTATGGACGGCCCTCCAGCCTCAGCCCTGCTGTCTGCCTCTCCTGGTCTCTGTTATGGACGGCCCTTCAGCCTCAGCCCTGCTGTCTGCCTCTTCTGGTCTCTGTTATGGACGGCCCTTCAGCCTCAGCCCTGCTGGCTGCTTCTCCTGGTCCTCGTTATGGATGGCCCTTCAGCCTCAGTCCTGCTGTCTGCCTCTCCTGGTCTCTGTTATGGACGGCCTCCAGCCTCAGCCCTGCTGTCTGCCTCTCCTGGTCTCTGTTATGGACGCCCTTCAGCCTCAGCCCTGCTGTCTGCCTCTCCTGGTCTCTGTTATGGACGGCCCTTCAGCCTCAGCCCTGCTGTCTGCCTCTCCTGGTCTCTGTTATGGACGGCCCTCAGCCTCAGTCCTGCTGTCTGCCTCTCCTGGTCTCTGTTATGGACGGCCCTTCAGCCTCAGCCCTGCTGTCTGCCTCTCCTGGTCTCTGTTATGGACGGCCCTCCAGCCTCAGTCCTGCTGTCTGCCTCTCCTGGTCTCTGTTATGGATGGCCCTCCAGCCTCAGCCCTGCTGTCTGCCTCTCCTGGTCTCTGTTATGGACGCCCTTCAGCCTCAGCCCTGCTGTCTGCCTCTTCCTGGTCTCTGTTATGGATGGCCCTTCAGCCTCAGCCCTGCTGTCTGCTTCTCCTGGTCCTCGTTATGGATGGCCCTTCAGCCTCAGTCCTGCTGTCTGCCTCTCCTGGTCTCTGTTATGGACGGCCCTCCAGCCTCAGCCTGCTGTCTGCCTCTCCTGGTCTCTGTTATGGACGGCCCTCCAGCCTCAGCCCTGCTGTCTGCCTCTCCTGGTCTCTGTTATGGACGGCCCTTCAGCCTCAGCCCTGCTGTCTGCCTCTCCTGGTCTCTGTTATGGACGGCCCTTCAGCCTCAGTCCTGCTGGCTGCTTCTCCTGGTCCTCGTTATGGACGGCCCTACAGCCTCAGTCCTGCTGTCTGCCTCTCCTGGTCTCTGTTATGGATGGCCCTTCAGCCTCAGCCCTGCTGTCTGCCTCTCCTGGTCTCTGTTATGGACGGCCCTCCAGCCTCAGCCCTGCTGTCTGCCTCTCCTGGTCTCTGTTATGGACGGCCCTCCAGCCTCAGTCCTGCTGTCTGCCTCTCCTGGTCTCTGTTATGGATGGCCCTTCAGCCTCAGCCCTGCTGTCTGCCTCTCCTGGTCTCTGTTATGGACGGCCCTTCAGCCTCAGCCCTGCTGTCTGCCTCTCCTGGTCTCGTTATGGACGGCACTCCAGCCTCAGCCTGCTGTCTGCCTCTCCTGGTCTCTGTTATGGATGGCCCTTCAGCCTCAGCCCTGCTGTCTGCCTCTCCTGGTCTCTGTTATGGACGGCCCTTCAGCCTCAGTCCTGCTGTCTGCCTCTCCTGGTCCTGTTTATGGACGGCCCTTCAGCCTCAGCCCTGCTGTCTGCCTCTCCTGGTCTCTGTTATGGATGGCCCTTCAGCCTCAGCCCTGCTGTCTGCCTCTCCTGGTCTCTGTTATGGACGGCCCTCCAGCCTCAGCCCTGCTGTCTGCCTCTCCTGGTCTCTGTTATGGACGGCCCTTCAGCCTCAGTCCTGCTGTCTGCCTCTCCTGGTCTCTGTTATGGACGGCCCTCCAGCCTCAGCCCTGCTGTCTGCCTCTCCTGGTCTCTGTTATGGACGGCCCTTCCAGCCTCACCCTGCTGTCTGCTTCTCCTGGTCTCTGTTATGGACGGCCCTTCAGCCTCAGCCCTGCTGGCTGCTTCTCCTGGTCTCTGTTATGGACGGCCCTACAGCCTCAGTCCTGCTGTCTGCCTCTCCTGGTCTTTGTTATGGACGGCCCTTGAGCCTCAGCCCTGCTCTCTGCCTCTCCTGGTCTCTGTTATGGACGGCCCTTCAGCCTCAGTCCTGCTGTCTGCCTCTCCTGGTCTCTGTTATGGACGGCCTTCAGCCTCAGCCCTGCTGTCTGCCTCTCCTGGTCTCTGTTATGGATGGCCTTCAGCCTCAGCCCTTCAGCCTCCAGCCTTGCTGTCTGCCTCTCCTGGTCTCTGTTATGGATGGCACTCCAGCCTCAGCCTTCTGTCTGCCTCTCCTGGTCTCTTTATGGACGGCCCTCCAGCCTCACCCTGCTGTCTGCCTCTCCTGGTCTCTGTTATGGACGGCCTCAGCCTCAGCCCTGCTGTCTGCCTCTCCTGGTCTCTGTTATGGATGGCCCTTCAGCCTCAGCCCTGCTGTCTGCCTCTCCTGGTCTCTGTTATGGACGGCCCTCCAGCCTCAGCCCTGCTGTCTGCCTCTCCTGGTCTCTGTTATGGACGGCCCTTCAGCCTCAGCCCTGCTGTCTGCCTCTCCTGGTCTCTGTTATGGATGGCCCTTCAGCCTCAGCCCTGCTGTCTGCCTCTCCTGGTCCTCGTTATGGACGGCCCTTCAGCCTCAGCCCTGCTGGCTGCTTCTCCTGGTCCTCGTTATGGACGGCCCTCCAGCCTCAGCCCTGCTGTCTGCCTCTCCTGGTCTCTGTTCTGGATGGCACTCCAGCCCCAGCCCTTCTGCCAGTCTCTCCTGTCTCTGTTCTGGATGGCACTCCAGCCTCAGCCCTTCTGTCAGTCTCTCCTGGTCTCTGTTATGGACGGCCCTCCACCTCAGCCCTGCTGTCTGCCTCTCCTGGTCTCTGTTATGGACGGCCCTTCAGCCTCAGCCTGCTGTCTGCCTCTCCTGGTCTCGTTATGGATGGCCCTCCAGCCTCAGCCCTGCTGTCTGCCTCTCCTGGTCTCTGTTATGGATGGCCTCCAGCCTCAGCCCTGCTGTCTGCCTCTCCTGGTCTTCTGTTATGGACGGCCCTTCAGCCTCAGCCCTGCTGTCTGCCTCTCCTGGTCTCTGTTATGGGACGCCCTCCAGCCTCAGCCCTGCTGTCTGCCTCTCCTGGTCTCTGTTATGGACGGCCCTTCAGATTCAGCCCTGCTGTCTGCTCTCCTGGTCCTCTGTTATGGACGGCCCTTCAGCCTCAGCCCTGCTGGCTGCCTCTCCTGGTCCTCGTTTATGGACGGCCCTCCAGCCTCAGCCCTGCTGTCTGCCTCTCCTGGTCTCTGTTATGGATGGCCCTTCAGCCTCAGCCCTGCTGTCTGCCTCTCCTGGTCTCTGTTATGGACGGCCCTTCAGCCTCAGCCCTGCTGGCTGCCTCTCCTGGTCCTCGTTATGGACGGCCCTCCAGCCTCAGCCCTGCTGTCTGCCTCTCCTGGTCTCTGTTATGGACGGCCCTTCAGCCTCAGCCCTGCTGTCTGCCTCTCCTGGTCTCTGTTATGGACGGCCCTTCAGCCTCAGCCCTGCTGCTGCTTCTCCTGGTCTCTGTTATGGACAGCCCTTCAGCCTCAGCCTGCTGTCTGCCTCTCCTGGTCTCTGTTATGGATGGCCCTTCAGCCTCAGCCCTGCTGTCTGCCTCTCCTGGTCTCTGTTATGGACGGCCCTTCAGCCTCAGCCCTGCTGTCTGCCTCTCCTGGTCTCTGTTATGGACGGCCCTCCAGCCTCAGCCCTGCTGTCTGCCTCTCCTGGTCTCTGTTATGGACGGCCCTTCAGCCTCAGTCCTGCTGTCTGCCTCTCCTGGTCTCTGTTATGGATGCCCTTCAGCCTCAGCCCTGCTGTCTGCCTCTCCTGGTCTCTGTTATGGACGGCCCTTCAGCCTCAGCCTGCTGTCTGCCTCTCCTGGTCTCTGTTATGGACGGCCCTTCAGCCTCAGTCCTGCTGTCTGCCTCTCCTGGTCTCTGTTATGGACGGCCCTTCAGCCTCAGCCCTGCTGTCTGCCTCTCCTGGTCTCTGTTATGGACGGCCCTCCAGCCTCAGCCCTGCTGTCTGCCTCTCCTGGTCTCTGTTATGGACGGCCTCTCAGCCTCAGCCTGCTGTCTGCCTCTCCTGGTCTGTTATGGACGGCCCTTCAGCCTCAGTCCTGCTGTCTGCCTCTCCTGTCTCTGTTATGGACGGCCCTTCAGTCTCAGCCCTGCTGTCTGCCTCTCCTGGTCTCTGTTATGGATGGCCCTTCAGCCTCAGTCCTGCTGTCTGCCTGGTCCCACCATATTTTAGTTCCACCTTTCTCCTTCGATTTTAGTTCCTTCTTTCATTCTTGAATTTTTAGCTCTCCTCCTTTTCCATTGAGCATCTAGTTTTAAACCCACCTGGTCACATCCCAAAATATCTAAATTATGATGTGCCGGCTCCTTGGCTAATTATTCGGATAGTAGATCTATTGCTTTTCTCCACAAACAAGGCCAAGCCTCTTCCCAATGATGGGTGATCAGGTCCCCAAGCCCCATTTATGAGAGTTCTTACTCCACCCTTCTGAAATCACATTTGTGAACAACTCAAATATGAAGTAAAAAATTTTCAACATGTCACTCTTCTCCATGTTGCAAATAAGGGTCACAAGCCATATATTTCCAGATTGATCTGATCATACTGATCACAATGAAATGTGCCTGTGTTTGGCAGGCAATTGCCTCCACAAATGACAGATTATTGTGATGTCTACAGACAGTACTAAAGTTAGGATTGTGATATTTTACAGACAGGTATTTTATTCAATAAACTACCAGATTCCTGTCTCTCCTCTAAGTAACTTATTCCGGAGGGTGCAATCATATTTTGTTTTCTAACTTTGGTTCCAAAGGTCGAATTTCAAGCAGATTCCATCAACAGATAATGCACGTTGTGCACTTTTTTGGAATGTATGAACCATCTCTGTATCTGTCATGGTTCGCCAGTTTTAAGGAAAATTCAATGAAATAGAATATTCTTGCTCCAAAACCTGTGATCAAGTCTGATTATCTCTTCTGGTGACATAGCCTGCAATAAAACCTCTTCAATCTTCTTCCTGGGCCAATGACCTGACCATGTGTTTTCTTATCTGTTTGGGCAGAGGGAGTACAACTGTGCCCCTGAGAATCATGTTCCTTTCTGTTGCATATCAAACTGGCATTAAGCCCTGACACACACTACAAAACGAACTAATTGTGGGTATTTTAGAAAAGCCAGGGTCCATGGACTGTGCCTCCAGCCCCCCTCTCTCCAGGCCTAAGCTCTGCCTCCTTCTTGGCTCTGGTAAACTACAAAGGATTGCCAGAATGCATCTGGCAGATGTAATGAGGAGGTGAAGATGCTTGACCTCTGTGATTTGCTGGGGGGAAGGTTTCCCTTGTGGTGGCAGAGCTGAGGAATGTACACATGTTTCCATAGCAGTTCATGTTTTAGGCAAAGGTGCACTTCACTTCCCCAGTACACTGTCTGAAAAAGGCCTGTATCTCCGGGCCCAGCCACATGAAGAGGGGGCCCAGTTAGTTTGCCATCATTCTCCTTTTGGCCAGCATCTTAGCCTGATGCAGTTCACTTGTATCCTGGGGCTGAAAATAACCCACAGTTCCTTCATTCAGATATCACAGGACAGGCTGGTATTAATGTCTGCTGGTTCCCAGAGGTATCACTACAATGGACATTCTAGATTACAAAGGATGTGCAAAAATACAGTGATCCACCTAGCAATTCCTTTCTCTCCCCTGTTCTTAAAAGTCCTTGTCTCACCTGAGCCACCCTACTCTAAAGAACTCAGGATTCCAAATAGGGGTTCAACAACGAGCAGAACATCATCTTCAGAAGTCTTTAGCCATTCAGCTACCCTAGTCAAATAACACCCTTTCAAAAAATTAGCTAAAGTAAATAGTTCCAAAAAACTGCTCTTCAGCAGTCAATCCCTAAATTAGAGTAGCAAACAAAATGGTTCTTTTAGAAAATGCTTTCACAGTCACTGCTCTCAGACTGGATGTTTCTAGTTCTCTCTGCTTTCATCCTTCCAGAGGCTCTGCTGGAGTCATGGGATCTTAAACTGGTCGTTGGCATCAGGTGCTTTCTCAGGCCTCTTTCAGAGTTTCTGTGGCCCTTGGGGATGTTGGTCAGTTTTCTCCTCACGTCCTGACCCATCAGGTGGTACAAGCAAGTCCCCAATCCTGGAATTTGTGTTTGGTTGTTTTTCTCAATCGATCCTCATTTCACACTAAGGTTTTGCAACTGACTTGTTGTAAGGTCCTTCTCCAGAGCTGGATTTCATGGTTATCTCTCAGATCATTCATTCAGACAGGCATTCTCAGTGTTACACTGTGTCTGGACCGTAAGCTTGCAGATTCTGTTGTACCACTCACTAGAGCCACTTTTCAAGAGTCACAGTAAAGGATTTTCTACTTCTGTCTGTAGGTTTCTGTCAGACCCTCGCCAGAGTTCTCCATGGGTCTTCTGCCAGGGGTTTCTTGCCAGGTTTTGCACTAGACATTGTGGGCAACATTCTCACTGAGCCTTTTCATCAGGCCATGTTTGCAAGGGGTTTGTTAGGCCTGCTTTGAACTTTTGTAGTAACAGTCACACTGAGTTGTTCGGCCAGGCCGACTCTTCAGTTTTTCTTGGCAGGTCTTCCACCAGGTTTTGCATCAGAATTCTCACTGCCTCTTCATCAGGTCTTCTCTTCAGTTATGAGGATAGGTATTTCTCACATCCTCACATGGGTTCCTCTCAGGCAGAACATATTTTAATGCCCCTCCTGCCATGGGTCAGTCTCTTGACTTGGTTTAGCTATTGGAGGTCCGAGGTTCTTAGACCTCCAGTTCCCTGAAGGTCAAGTGGTGTAGATCTCTACCTCATGAGCAGCCTCTCTATTCCAGGCTCCTTCTATGAGGTATTCACCCCTCTGGTCTGCAGTGAGCCTTTCCAGAATGCGGCAGATTCCATCACCATGTGGTCTTCCGGGAATTCTGCGCTCTAGGTTCTCCTCTTGGTAATTAGGAGCAGGGGCGGAAAGGTATTTCTCCTCTCAGGATTCTCTCCTAGTTTGGGGTTTTACAGCATATTTATCCTACCTAAGCCAGAGCTGGGTTTTCTCCCTCTTTTCCTAGTGTTATTCCCCCTTCTTGTTGACTCGGGGACGTGTATTGGTTATTCTTTATGGGTCATTTCTCGCCCCTCATTAACTCATTATTATCACCCTTGTGTTAATTGGTTACCTGTCGGATGCATCTGATTATCCCTAATGAGGGGTCGGCAAATAATTACAAGGTGGTGCAGTGGTCAGCTCCATCTTGGACTTCTCTGTGATGCTGAATGTGAGACAGCATCTAAATACTGGAACTCTACTTGCCCTGTTCGCTGGCTCTCTGTTTTGCACCTTAATACTCCACAAAAGCTGTACATCACTTGGATGAAAGTCCAAGCTTTTGCTCTTCCTTGACCCTGAAATGCTTTAGATCTGGTTGGTGTGCTATCTAAGTATGTATGCAAAGTGATACATGTCTTAAGGCACAGGCTGGCCATGGCCTCTAGGTAGAAGCAGCTGGCCAGCTGGTGCCCTGCTCACAGGTCTGCTACTCTGCTGGAACTCAGCTAATAAATAGGATCTGTTTCCAGACAGCATGAAATCCTGAAACACATCAGCCCACAAACGGACCTTGCCGTGGCACCGCTACTCCCATGCGCCTTTCCTTAGAGCGATCCCTCAGGACCTCATTAGTACATTATTTGGGGAAATTGTGCATTTGAACATGAATCCCCACCCTAACAAGCCCAACAGAGAGAAAACCCCCAAAAGGCCTAGTTTTAGACAAATAACCAGTACTCCTCTGCGATACAAATTCATGGAACTGCTAATGTCTTTCCAGTGCCAGCCCAACCTTAAACAGCAGAAACACATATGGGTGTTGCTAGGTCCGGAGAAGATCTGGGGCTATACTAATGCCGGGACTGTTGGGACTCAGGGCTAGCAAGCTTTTTGGTTGTAGCCACTGAGCTTCTATCCGGGGCTATCATGAATTATTTGTGCTGCTCATTTAAAGTTTCCAGGGTGAGAGTGGAGTGAGGATATGGGCAAGGGGAGAGTCTTTATAGACGTCAAAAAACCAAGAGACCAATCCTTGGAAGGGAAGCTGGAGACACATGGGTTTGTAAGTTCAGATTGAACTCTGCTAAGGCGAGTTTGATGGAGTGGACTCATGTAGGAGAGATGGTCTGGGTGGTGAACTCCATTTGGTAAAGACAACAAGGATGATTTTAATTTACTTTTGGTGAAAGATGAAGGATGTGGGGCGTAGATGTGGATGGAGAAAGAGACGTCACTAGAGAGCAGAGGAGTTGATGGTACGTGATAAAAGGTTGTGATTATGGGATTTTCCACAAAGATGGATTGGAAGGGTGTGCATGGTGCCCTGGGAGCAGCCAGACACAGCGGCAACAACTCAGCACTTAGTGTCACTTCATGATGTGGTCTAGGCTGAGGTCTGCAGTATGTCAAAAGGGTCACTATGCGGGATATGTGTGAGAAGTACATGTATTTCTGAGAAGGAGAGCTGATGGGGAGGCCAGGTCTCTGTATCTCTGACACGGGCATCTCCCTGTTGGATTGTCTTCTACTGAACTGCCAGCTTAACAACAATGATATACAAATCGACCCATGTTTTCATGCTTAAGACGCCCTGATCACCAAACCTCGTCCAACCCTGGACACAAAACGAATCTCTACCCTGACAGGAGTCCACCCCACCTCTCTATCGGAGAGGCACTAACAGTTACCCAAAGTGAAGCATCTGTGCTTCTTCCAGATGCCGACGTGATCATGGTCCACTTTGCTCCTCTAAATGTGAGCGACAGGGGCACAAAAAATGATCTTACAGAGACCTGCATCCTAAAAATGGGTGGTCTTTGAAAGAGGAACTGTGCGGAAGCCATAACGTTTTTTTTTTATTGTTTATTTGTTTGAATGTACATACCTCGTTTGGCAAAGCTCCGTATAACATTTTAAAAAAACGGTTGCAATCATTAGAACAAGTTGCACAATTCATCAAACAAGTAGAACAATTTCATTCAGGAGAAGTGAGAAGGTTTAGGAGCAGAAGAGAAACTTGCCAACGCAGACGAGGGACGAACATATAAAGGAAGTCCTTCTACAGGGTAGGAGCAGGAGACAATGAGAGAAAACAAGATTGCGCAGAAGGAGGAGAAGGAACTGGGAGTAGAATTGAGTGAAAGAACCAAGTATCCGAGATGGTGCAGACACTGATACCAAGGGAGACCGATAAGGGAGAGCATGACCAGGAATTCATTTATATACGATGCAAATAAAACAAAACTGGAGGCGGGCAAGAAAGGGAAGCTTAAGCAGTAAAGCAAGAGATGAAGCAAACAAGAATGGGGAGGAGGAGAGAAAAGCCAGCGACGAGCAGAAGTGAAGAGATGAAGGAAATAAGAACGGGGAGGAGGAGAGAAAAGCCGCCGACTAGCAGAAGTGAAAGAAAATAGGCTGAAGAGGAGTGCGAGCATTGGCAGGCAGATTCAGAAGAAAAGAGGTACGGTGGCCGAGCCTGGAAAAACCATAAGAAGAGTCAGAGGTTTGGCAGCCGAGAAAGTAAGAACAGGTCAAATCTTATGAACATTGTAAAGCTGGCAAGAGCAGGACTGAGAAGAATACAGATATGTTGATGCAAGGAGAGGAAGGAAAGAATACAGCTCTCGAAGGATTGAGATGAAGGGAAAGAGTTTAACAACTGACAGACCATCAGAGGTAGACAAATGATGCAGATCAGAAACGTTGTTAATGTAAACCTTAATATTTCTACTGTCGTGAACTAAATTATTTCAAGAAATTGATCAAATTAAAAATGATCTGACACGTGCACTGTACACATCCTAGACTGCTAGGAACACTATGGTATGAAGAATGGCTGTCACATGTCCTTTGCTGGCATCACTTACTTTTGGAAGCAGGCTGTAGAAATGCTGAACTATGACCTGGTAGGACTTTCCGCTCATGGCAAAGTGGAACTCCTTCTCCGTGTATTTAGGGGGGTCCTGCCCCTCCGCGCTAATGAGGATGTCCTGTTAGAAAAGGAAGAGTCAATGCCAGGCACGTGCAGGCAGCATTACAAGGCATGTTTCAATCAATACTAGGCAGGTTTCAATCATTACAAGGCAGGTTTCAATAATTGCAAGGCATGTTTCAATCATTACAAGGCATGTTTCAATCATTGCAAGGCATGTTTCAACAATGACATGGCATGTTTCAATCAATACACGGCATGTTTCAACAATGACATGGCATGTTTCAATCAATACACGGCATGTTTCAACAATGACATGGCATGTTTCAATATTACAGACAATCAGGCAGGTTTCAATCATAAACAGGCAGGTTCCAATCATTACAAGGCATGTTTCAATAATTACTAGGCAGGTTTCAATCATTACATAGGCAGGTTTCAATCATTAAAAGGCAGTTTCAACAATCTCAATGGCTGAATGTTCAGACCTGTTCATCAGATCCATGACCGTGATATGATATATGATATTTTATTTCTATCGGCTCGTACACAAGTGATTCAGAGCGCGACTAGGCAAGGGATGGGAACAGGGAGAACACAGCACAACAACGATCTTACTAGGCCCAGTGACATGGGAAAGGGAAGAGGCAAAAAGTGCATGGAAGGGGGAGAGTGGAAAGTGTGGAGCAGAGGAGAGCATATAAATAACAATAAATACAAATAAATAGAAAATGGAGGCAATAAATAGTGCTAGTGCAGTCAGCAAGTGGCAAGTGCTGTGTTTAATGCCGCAGAAAGGTTATGTCTGATAAGTGCAGAAAAAGAAGAACAATGGGGGGGCTGTATGGGTACAGATACAGTCCCCAGTGGAAGGGGTGGCAACGAGGCAGTGCAGGAGGGTGGCAGGGTGAGCAGGACATGGGCCCGGAGGACAGAGGGTGGCCAGGTGCACGGTGCCAAGCCAAGAGAGAACAGATCAGCAGGTGAGAGGGGGAGCGAAGGCAGAAGAAAAGAGGAAGGTCTTGAGGTGCTTCCGGAATCAGAGATGGTTCTCCTCAAGTTTTAGAGTGGCAGGGAGTCTGCTCCAGAGGGAGGCTCCAGCTGAAGACAGAGATCTACCCCCATCGCATTTCTTCAAAAAACGATTGACCCGGAGGGAGTTAGAGGTAGAGGAGAGAAGAGCTCGAGAGGGGAGGTATTTGTGGAGGGATAGCTGAAAGTATTTTGAACCCAGGCCCCAGAAAGCCTTGTGGACAATGCAGAGGGTTTTGAATGTAATCCTTACATCCACTGGGAGCCAATGGAGAGATTTCAGAGCTGGAGAGATACGATCTCAGGGCTTGAGGCCAAGGACATGTCTTGCAGTCCTGTTCTGGATAAGTTGCAGAGGGTGGAGAGTAGAGGCAGGTAGATTCAGAAAGAGTTGGTTACAATAGTCCAATTTAGAGAGAACCAGAGCTTGGGAGACAGTGAGCTTCTGAGGGAAGGAGAGGAAAGACAGAGTACCTCTGAGGAGGTACAGTGGGAAGTTTGACTTTTTAGAGACCTCAGAGATGTGGGCGTAGAAGGAAAGTGTGGAGTCAAAGATGACCCAGAGGTTCTTAGCCTCGCAGGTAGGTGTAGGAGGAGGGCCAAGGGAGTCCGGCCAGATAGTGAGGGAAAAGGATGGGGATGGTGTGCCGATGAGGAGGATCTCAGTCTTGCTGCCATTCAGATAAAGATCATTGGCGGCACACCAATCTTGAATGACGGTTAAGCAGTCAGAGATGAGAGAGGGAGAGGAGGTGGCCGAAGGCAGATGGAAAAGGAGTTGAGTGTCAGCGTAGCAATGGAAATTTGAGCAGAAAATGGCAATACAGTGGGCGAGAGTTGCCAGTTATTGGTTGAAGAGCCAGGGTGAGAGGTCAGACCCCTGGGGAACCCCACAGGTAGAGAGAAAGATAGATGATAGGAAGGACACCAGTTGGACCTGGGAGGGTCGATCAGAGAGGAAAGAGGCCAGCCAGGTAAGAGCCTGACCAGTGATGCCCAGGTTATCACGGAGACGGTTGAGCAGGATGGTGTGGTTGACCATGTCGAAGACAGAAGATAGATCAAGAAGGATGAGGACAGATCGAATGTCAGAGTCCAGGTTGGAGAGCCGATCTTCACGGATGTTCAGGAGAACAGTTTCCATGCTTCTGGCCGCTCTGAAGCTGGACTGGTGGTCATGAAGACAGCCAACAGAATCTGAATGAAGGTAAGGCTGAGAGATGGCCAGCTTTTATAGGTGTTTGCCCAGAAAGGGGGTAATGGAAATTGGGCGATAGTTAGCCGGACAGAAGGATCAGCTGTGGGTTTCTTGAGAAGAGGATGCCAAAGGGGGAAGGATCCTGAGGCAAAGGAGTGGCTGCAAAAATCCTCAAGGGCCAAAGTGAGGGTGTCAATGTGGTCCTTGATGGTTTTAGAGGAACGGGGATAAACCTGTTTTGACAAGGCTTTCATCGATCAGACTTGTCTAGCGACCTCGTCAGGGCGAAAATAGGAAACGAAGAGAAGGACGGTGGGTGGGTGGTTAAAGGGGGGTCTGCAAGCACAGACTGAGAGGTAATAGGAGGGGCAAGGGAGGAGAGGGTGGACAGGATGTCTTGGGTTTTTGAAATAAAGTGTGAGGCAAGGGCGTTGCAGAGAGCCCGGGAGGCAAGAGACTGTGGACACAGGAAATGCGCTTTATTAATAAACTTGATAGTGAAAGCAAAAGGAGCTATACACAATAAGGGCAAAACCAATGAGCGATGGCAATGCATGAATGCCAGAAACCAGGTGGTGTGAACTGCTATGGAATGCATGCACAGATTTGTGGAGCTGGTGCTCTTTGTGAGAGCAAGTTAATGGTCGCTATAAAATCGTATTAATCCAGGGATAGTGGCCCACAGAAGAGGCAGCCCAATCGGGATCCAGGAGACGGATAGTAACTTTCTCAGTGGGAAACATGCATGTGCCTCATTACACAGAGATCATGCACATATGAATGCAGCCATTTGAAGCAATGCACAGACAATGCGTTTGGCATCTGACCATCGACGCGCTGCACATGGAGGCCAGGGACCTTACAACACAGCGCGTTCGGCCACACCGGCAGCTGTAAAGCAACCATGTGGCATCTTGATGTTGTGTTTCGTATGCCTATACAACAACATGGGTGCTCCATGTAGAACCCCACGACCTGCACCACATCCTTGACACATCCGATGCTTGACAACATTGGCACAGGTAGGCACATGCCAATGGACATGGAAGCAGAGGAATGGGGTGATGAGAAGACGCCTGGAGCCACAACCTCTGGGGAAGAAGGGGGCACAGCAAGCAGAGGTGGCAATGGGAGACTGACACCCACCTTTAACCTTCTCAGAGTGGGGTAACTGGCAACCACGCTGTACCCCATGATGTGTGCACCTGGCAATCAGGGGACTGCTGTGGAACGAGAAAGCTGTGCCCTTCACCATCGAGGCCCTTGCCAATTACACTGCATAGAACGTCCTCCCCCGCTCTAGCATTTCCCCCTACCCCTCACCCCCATGCTGAGTGGGACAGCACCCCACGGTCCCAGCCAGGTGTGCACAGGGAAATATGCCCTACACACATCCATCCATGTGATGAATGCATTCTTCATGTTGCCCATCGCTTCTCATTGACATTAATATGATGTTGTCCACCAGGCAATGGAAGCCCTGCCTTGGGCAGTAATGTGCTCTCCCCGGGGCTTCGTGAGGTCCATCTCCGCAGGTTACCATCACCCCCCACCTATGGTTGCGGCTCTCCCTAAGTCACGAGAAATACTATGCATGGCAGCTGTCTTCATATAGCAGCAACACTGCAGGGGTTCATTGCTGCTCCCACACATCTTCCACCAGTTCTGCAGAAGAAATTAACTTCCTTTTCTCAGAAGTGTCAGGCTTTCTGGAGGCTCCTGCATTCCCTCATGAGGCCAGTGTTTGCTGCTTTTCACACAAGAAGTGCTTGCCTGTGTTTTGTTGCAGTCACCGATGAGGGACTCTTAGCCACTCTTGGTCAGGGGTCCCCATGTACCCTGTTTTCCTTGTCTGATTCTCTGTGCAAGTCTAGCTGTGGGGGGCTTCACTGGTTGGGGGCAGTCTGTACCCCTGCTTTAATACAGCACAGAGTTCTCCAGCCGTGCCTTGCTCTTGCTTGAGTGAGTGAGCTAGGAATAAGCCCATGTATAGTCATGGCTCCCGCCTGCTTCAGAGAGTGAGGACTGTGATGGCCAGTACCAGGTAGGAGCAATTTGTGGTCCATGTCTGGGATAGGACCATGAATCCACACCAGAGAGAAAGTGGGGGAAGAATCCAGCAAAGGTTCATTGTTCCAGAATATTTGGACTGATACAACCATGCGATTGGAACGAACGACAACCTACCCCATATTCAAAGCCCCCAAAAACAGGGAGGTCATGCTCCATTAACTTGTACAATCCTGGGGCAATTTCAGAGAAGAAGATGCTATCCGGGATACCGGTCGTGAGGACACTGCCAGAACCTGCACCTTGGTGTATTTCCTTTTGCTATGAATGACAAATCCAAAAGTTCTGTTGTATTTGATAAAGTTTTTTATTTTGAATTTTCAGCCCCTCTTGGATGACACGTGTTTTGGCGTACAACCTGCGCCTTTTTCAAATCTGGGCCTTTAATGTGTCATTACGGGAGTGCTTCAGAAGGGAGGGGAAGGATCCTGAGGCAAAGGAGTGGCTGCAAAAATCCTCAAGGGCCAAAGTGAGGGTGTCAATGTGGTCCTTGATGGTTTTAGAGGAACGGGGATAAACCTGTTTTGACAAGGCTTTCATCGATCAGACTTGTCTAGCGACCTCGTCAGGGCGAAAATAGGAAACGAAGAGAAGGACGGTGGGTGGGTGGTTAAAGGGGGGTCTGCAAGCACAGACTGAGAGGTAATAGGAGGGGCAAGGGAGGAGAGGGTGGACAGGATGTCTTGGGTTTTGAAATAAAGTGTGAGGCAAGGGCGTTGCAGAGAGCCCGGGAGGCAAGAGACTGTGGACACAGGAAATGCGCTTTATTAATAAACTTGATAGTGAAAGCAAAAGGAGCTATACACAATAAGGGCAAAACCAATGAGCGATGGCAATGCATGAATGCCAGAAACCAGGTGGTGTGAACTGCTATGGAATGCATGCACAGATTTGTGGAGCTGGTGCTCTTTGTGAGAGCAAGTTAATGGTCGCTATAAAATCGTATTAATCCAGGGATAGTGGCCCACAGAAGAGGCAGCCCAATCGGGATCCAGGAGACAGATAGTAACTTTCTCAGTGGGAAACATGCATGTGCCTCATTACACAGAGATCATGCACATATGAATGCAGCCATTTGAAGCAATGCACAGACAATGCGTTTGGCATCTGACCATCGACGCGCTGCACATGGAGGCCAGGGACCTTACAACACAGCGCGTTCGGCCACACCGGCAGCTGTAAAGCAACCATGTGGCATCTTGATGTTGTGTTTCAGTATGCCTATACCACAACATGGGTGCTCCATGTAGAACCACGACCTGCACCACATCCTTGACACATCCGATGCTTGACAACATTGGCACAGGTAGGCACATGCCAATGGACATGGAAGCAGAGGAATGGGGTGATGAGAAGACGCCTGGAGCCACAACCTCTGGGGAAGAAGGGGGCACAGCAAGCAGAGGTGGCAATGGGAGACTGACACCCACCTTTAACCTTCTCAGAGTGGGGTAACTGGCAACCACGCTGTACCCCATGATGTGCACCTGGCAATCAGGGGACTGCTGTGGAACGAGAAGCTGTGCCCTTCACCATCGAGGCCCTTGCCAATTACACTGCATAGAACGTCCTCCCCGCTCTAGCATTCCCCCTACCCCTCACCCCCATGCTGAGTGGGACAGCACCCCACGGTCCCAGCCAGGTGTGCACAGGGAAATATGCCCTACACACACATCCATCCATGTGATGAATGCATTCTTCATGTTGCCCATCGCTTCTCATTGACATTAATATGATGTTGTCCACCAGGCAATGGAAGCCCTGCCTTGGCAGTAATGTGCTCTCCCCGGGGCTTCGTGAGGTCCATCTCCGCAGGTTACCATCACCCCCACCTATGGTTGCGGCTCTCCCTAAGTCACGAGAAATACTATGCATGGCAGCTGTCTTCATATAGCAGCAACACTGCAGGGGTTCATTGCTGCTCCCACACATCTTCCACCAGTTCTGCAGAAGAAATTAACTTCCTTTTCTCAGAAGTGTCAGGCTTTCTGGAGGCTCCTGCATTCCCTCATGAGGCCAGTGTTTGCTGCTTTTCACACAAGAAGTGCTTGCCTGTGTTTTGTTGCAGTCACCGATGAGGGACTCTTAGCCACTCTGGTCAGGGGTCCCCATGTACCCTGTTTTCCTTGTCTGATTCTCTGTGCAAGTCTAGCTGTGGGGGCTTCACTGGTTGGGGGCAGTCTGTACCCCTGCTTTAATACAGCACAGAGTTCACCAGCCGTGCCTTGCTCTTGCTTGAGTGAGTGAGCTAGGAATAAGCCCATGTATAGTCATGGCTCCCGCCTGCTTCAGAGAGTGAGGACTGTGATGGCCAGTACCAGGTAGGAGCAATTTGTGGTCCATGTCTGGGATAGGACCATGAATCCACACCAGAGAGAAAGTGGGGGAAGAATCCAGCAAAGGTTCATTGTTCCAGAATATTTGGACTGATACAACCATGCGATTGGAACGAACGACAACCTACCCCATATTCAAAGCCCCAAAAACAGGAGGTCATGCTCCATTAACTTGTACAATCCTGGGGCAATTTCAGAGAAGAAGATGCTATCCGGGTTACCGGTCGTGAGGACACTGCCAGAACCTGCACCTTGGTGTATTTCCTTTTGCTATGAATGACAAATCCAAAAGTTCTGTTGTATTTGATAAAGTTTTTATTTTGAATTTTCAGCCCCTCTTGGATGACACGTGTTTTGGCGTACAACCTGTGCCTTTTTCAAATCTGGGCCTTTAATGTGTCATTACGGTTCACACAAAGAATAATGTTCTTGTTGTAAATTAAGCACTTTTAGTCTTGGGCTCAATCCACCTGAAAATTCTGATGCTCACGCTACAAGCTGGCCATATAACCATATAATCACTAATGATTGTTCTCCCCTAAAATGTGAGACTTTCTACACATGTAAAAAAAAATGTGTTAATCTGCTACTCTACATACAAACATATATATATATATATTACATGGCCACAGTAGTGGCATGTATTATGGTTAAGTTGCTGTTTCCATAGGAAGAGCACTTTTTGGGCGGCTTATAACTTCGCTCTCCCTGGACGAATCCTCACCAAGTATTTGGGTCACTCTGAATTTGTTTGCAAGTTTGGTGAGGATTCATCCAGGGGGGGCAAAGTTATAGGGGGGGTCCCAAAACTTTTTTTTCCCATAGACATAATGGGAAAAAACTTTGCTCACGCCTACAGCCCAAACCGCTGGATGGATTTACACCAAATTTGCGGCAGGAGCGGTGGCTTGGTCCCGAAAGCGTGCTTTGCTTTATTTGGTGTAAATCTGTCCAGTAGTTTTTAAGAAAATGACAAAAATGTAAGTGACAAAAATTAGTGATATCTGTGTTCGCTTCACAGACACACTTCCCTGTTCGCTCCGCGGACAGGACGGTGATTGGGCCAGCAGCTTGCGTGATGTCCGCAGACACCTGACATGCTCTCTCATTGGATGCGGTGAAAGCGTGCAGTGCGTCTGGCTTCAGAGACCCCCGCCATCTTTGTTCCTCGCATGAGAGGCTTTGTATCCCGCCTGCACAGTAAGTCCCCCACCCCCGCTTATGCCCGTGTCTGTCTCCTATTCCTCCCACCCCCCCGCTCATGCCCCGTGTGTCCGTCTTGTCACCCCCACTCATGCTCTGTGTCTTCCCTTTTCCTCCAGCCCCCTGCTCACGCCATCGGCCCACGGTGGCCAACGGAGGGCCGAGAAGCGGGATCTGCCGCCTGCACACAAAGTCTTTCTCCCTCCCGCCCACCCGCTCATGTCCGTGTGTCTTTCTACCTCCGCCCACCCCCGCTCATGTCCGTGTGTCTTTCTCTCCTCCTGCCCACCCCCGCTCATGCCTGTGGTTTCTTTCATCCTCCGCCCACCCCGCTATGCCCCGCTCGTGCCCCACTCTCTCTCCCACCCCGTGTGTCTCTCCCACCCCCCGCTCATGTCCGTGTGTCTCTCCCTCCCGCCCACCCCCGCTCATGTCCGTGTGTCTCTCCCCTCCCGGCCACCCCTGCTCATGTCCGTGTGTCTCTCCCCATCCGCCGCCCACCCCCACTCATGTCCGTGTGTCTCTCCCCACCCGCCGTCCACCCCGCTCATGTCCGTGTGTCTCTCCCACGCCGCCTCACCCCCTGCTCATGTCCGTGTGTCTCTCCCCATCCGCCGCCCACCCCGCTCATGTCCCGTGTGTCTCTCCCCATCCGCTGCCCACCCCCGCTCATGTCCGTGTGTCTCTCCCCACCCGCGCCCACCCCCGCTCATGTCCCGTGTGTCTCTTCCCCACTGCCCACCCCCGCTCATGTCCCGTGTGTCTCTCCCCCCGCCGCCCACCCCGCCGCTCATGTCCCATGTGTCTCGCCCACCCCCGCTCATGCCCCGTATGCCTGTCTCCCCATCCCGCCCCCACCCCCCACTCATGCCCCGTGTGCTCTCTCCCTCCTCCCACCCCCGCTCATGCCCGTGTGTTGTGTGTCTGTCTCTCCCACCCGCCCACCGCGCTCATGCCCTGTGTGTGTTCCTCCACCTCCTCATGCCCCGTGTGTCTCTCCCCTCCCTGCCAACCCCTGCTCATGCCCATGTGTCTCTCGCCCCTCCCCCCCACCCCGCTCATGCCCTGTGTGTCTCTCCCCTCCCCACCCCCCCGCTCATGCCCGTGTGTCTCTCCTCTCCGCCACCACCCCCGCTCATGCCCGTGTGTCTACCCTCCGCTGCCACCCCGCTCATTGCCCGTGTGTCTCTCCCTCCGCTGTGCCCACCCCCGCACATGCCCGTGTGTCTCTCCGAACCCCCACCCCCCGCTCATGCCCCGTGTGTCTCTCCTCCCCCCACCCCCCACTCATGCCCCGTGTCTCCCTCTCTCCACCGCCACCCCCGCTCATGCCCGTGTGCTCTCCCTCCGCCGCCCCACCCCACTCATGCCCCGTGTCTCTCCCTTCCCGCCGTCCACCCCCGCTCATGCCCGTGTGTCTCTCCCTCCGCCCACCCCCCGCACATGCCCGTGTCTCCTTCTTTCCCCCACCCCCGCTCATGCCCCGTGTCTGCCTGTTGGAACGCACTGGCGCATGAGCGGGCGCGGGGGCCTCCTTTGCCACCCCGCTCATGCCCATGTCTCTCCTGTTCACCCCCACCCCCTGATCATGCCCTCTGTCTCCCCTTCTTCCCGCTCATGCCCCGTGTCTCCCTTCTTTCCACCCGCTGCTCATGCCCGTGTCTCTCCCTGGTCTTCCCGACCCTGCCAATGCCCTGTTGTGTTCTCTTTATACACCCTGCTTTCCTTTCCCTGGTGTCCATCTTGGTAAAAGATTTCCTTCCTACACCGGGGACGCCTGCCTGCGGTGTCTGGTTTGGGAAGAAAAATCTTTTTCTTACCACCCCGGGTTCCCACTTTGAGAACCTAGGATGCTAGTGGTCTTCCTCCATTGAAAAGGACGTTATGGTTAAGTTGCGCTACTAAAAACCTATGAAATTCAGTACAAAAAATGTGTTAAAGGGACTTTATGTTAAGTTGCGCTAATAAAAACCTATGAAATTCAGTAAAAAAACTTTGTTAAAGGGACGTTATGGTTAAGTTGCGCTACTAAAAACCTATGAAATTCAGTAAAAAAACTTTGTCAAAGGGACGTTATGGTTCCAAGTAAAACCGAAAAACCCTTGAAATTCGCCAGTTATGGTAAGCTAAGCAACCATAACTCGCGCCACCACCGTGCACTGCTAAGACTAACACCCAGGACATCAAAGATGACATCACAAATGTCATTGATGACATCACTGATGACATCTCATGTCTGGCTCACTTTTTTTCTTTTGCTGACATATCTAGGCCACATGGTTTTCTTCAGTAACAGTCAGAAACTAAAAATTGTATTTTATTTGTAGACGTATCCTTCAAGTAGGTTCTTACAGTAATTCCCTTAGAGTCCAGTCACATCATATGAAACATATACATAGGGAAATCACAAGCTTGAAAGACAGCAATCCTTTTTGTGCATAAAGATAATCAATAGACTTATGAGCACTTTCTGATAGTTCTGTTTTTTTTTTATGGCTGTACTTTCCCTGTATATGGTCCATATTTGTATACATTGTACTCACACTACTTTCCTTAGGGTCCAATCACATCAAGTGATACATATACATAGGGTAAATAGCAGCTTTGAAACAGAGCAATCATTTATTTGCATGAAAATAATCAGTTAAGTTATGAATTGTTTCTGCTACTACTTGTGCTTTTTTGCTAACTTCACTTTCCCTGTATATACCCATATTGGTATGTGTTCTTGTGTCTTTGTGTTTTGTCTATAGTAATGCAATTATGTAATACATGTGTTTTATTAGCTACTTATTACATATTTCACAGTACACAAAAATCTATTAAGAAAACAATTATCATTTCATTATTCAACATATTAACATTACGAATATTATACCTTCATCTTGTACGACTGCACACAATGTTATGTTTCTGTATGAGTAGCTTAGTATACTAGATAGAACCCATAATAGAATGCTATTTATATCAATGCATCGTTCAATGCACTAATTAGGGTATGATATTTTTGCAATGATCCTTGACACTTGTTTCGCAACATTATAATAAGAATCCCTTGTACACATATTTCATGAAAAGTACATACACATGTGATGTCATCAGTGATGTCATCAATGACATTTGTGATGTCATCTTTGATGTCCTGGGTGTTAGTCTTAGCAGTGCACGGTGGTGGCGCGAGTTATGGTTGCTTAGCTTACCATAACTGGCGAATTTCAAGGGTTTTCGGTTTTACTTGAACCATAACGTCCCTTGACAAAGTTTTTCACTGAATTTCATAGGTTTTTAGTAGCGCAACTTAACCATAACGTCCCTTTAACAAAGTTTTTTTCACTGAATTTCATAGGTTTTTATACTATACTACTTTTTATATATATATATTCAGTAAAAAAAACTTTGTTAAAGGAGTTATGGTTATAGTATATATTCAGTAAAAAACTTTGTTAAAGGGACGTTATGGTTAAGTTGCGCTACTAAAACCTATGAAATTCAGTAAAAAACTTTGTTAAAGGGACGTTATGGTTCCAAGTAAAACCGAAAACCCCTGAAATTCGCTAGTTATGGTAAGCTATGCAACATAACTCGCGCCACCACCGTGCACTGCTAAGACTAATAACCAGGACATCAAATACATAGTGTGCATTTGATAGATGTTTACTAGGATTCCTTACTTTATATACATGTAACATAGAATTACTGAACCCCCTGCTAGTGATTTTGATGTCCGGGGACTGTGCGTATGTCCGCGGACTGGACGCAGACAATCGACACTACCCAAAAACTCAGGGGGTATCTTAGATTGTTCTATCATGCCATATAAACACTGAACAAGTTCAAAAAGCAGCACATAACACATTATATGTAATAATAAATAAGAAGTGGTACCTATATATGTAACACATCAACGTCCATTTGAATAGCACATGTACT
>CM030323.1:506045239-506136139 GCA_002915635.3 Ambystoma mexicanum
TAGCCTTAACAGAGAATTCTCCCTAACACTCGCCCCCCCCAGACTAAGGGACAGGAGGATTTAATCCACTCCTGGATGAATCTCATACCTCTAGTCGATGACATACATCCTAGAGAGACCATCAGCATTTTGGTGGTGACACCCTGACCTGTGCTCAATGGTGAAATCAAACCCTTGCAGGCAGATTGACCATCTCAATAGTTTTGGGTTTTCCCCTTTCATTTGCATTAACCATCTCAAGGGTTGGTGTCAGTCTGAAGACAAAAGTAGAACCATACAAGTATGGCCTAAACTTCTTCAGTGCCCACACAATAGCAAAACATTCTCTTTCAATTGTTGCCCACCTTGTCTCAGGATCCTTCAGCTTTCTACTGATGAAGCAAATGGGGTGCTCCCTACCTTTCCATCCAGTTGGCTAAGGACTGCACCTATACCTACATTGGAAGCATCAGTTTGTACAATGAAAGGTTGGTGGTAGTCAGGAGCTCTCAATACTGGAGCTTGGCAAAGAGCTCTCTTCAGTTTTTCAAAGGCCTGATTGCACTCCTCATTCCATTTTACCTTTTTAGGGAATTTGGGAGAGGAGATTACATTCAGTGGAGAAGCTATGGTCCCATAGTTCTCAATGAAATTCCTGTAATACCCAGTGAGGCCTAGAAGGCTCTCACCTGGGTTTGAGTAGTAGGTGTTGTCCAATTTTGCACAGCTTCAATCTTGCTGAGCAAAGGCCTTATTTCTCCACCTCCTACCTCATGCCCAAGGTAGACCACCTTACTTTGACCAATCTGGCATTACTGGCCTTGATTGTCAAATTGGCCTGTCAAGAGCCTGCAAAACATGTCCTAGGTGGTTAACATGCTCTTCCCAGGAGTGGCTGAACACTGCAATGTCATCCAAGTATGCCATGCAGAAGTCCTCCATCCCAGCTAGAACCTGATTTACCATCCTTTGGAATGTAGCAGGTGCATTTTTCAGTCCAAAAGGCATAACCTTAATTGGTATAAGCCAACTGGGTAGAAAATGCAGTTTCTCCTTGGCATGGTCTGTCAGGGCTATTTGCCAATAGCCTGACGTAAGGTCAAATGTGCTGAGGAACTTGGCTGCACCAAGTCTATCCACCAACTCATCTGTCCTTGGCAAAGGGTGGGCATCAGTCTTGGTGACTGCATTAAGAGCTCTATAATCCACACAGAATCTCAATTCTTTGGATCCTGCCTTTGGTACTAACACAACTGGGCTAGACCATGGACTAGTAAGGGCTCTATTACCCGAGATCAAGCATCTTGCTGACCTCCCTTTGATGTGGATCTTACATTTTCTGACATTCTGTATCCTCTGCTTTGACTGGCAGACAGTCACCAGTGAGTATATCATGCTGGCCCAAGGGTCAAGCCTGGTGAAAGTGAGAACAGGGAGGCAAACTGATTTAACATAGATTTGCACTCCTCTTGTTGCTCAGGTGTCAGATCTGAAGAGAGATTTACTCCTTCACTTTTTCATCAAAGGTAACCTCTGAGGAGATCAGGGAGAGCTTCACTCTCTTCCTCCTCTGTGAAGCTAGAAGCAAGGCTCCTACTTCAGGCTGGAGACATACGCCTTTAGTCGTTGGTGTGGAAGACTCTGGAGCCTCCCTGGTATGCCCAGATCCACCAGATAGTTCACCTCTCCAAGTTTTACCCACAACCTTGAAGGGTCCCATCCATTTGTCTTGCAAGGCCCTCTGCCTTGTTGGGATCATAACTAGAACTAGCTGGTCTTGAGTGAACTCAACCATGTTAGCCTTTTGATCATGCCATGCTTGACCAAAGCTTGTCCAGCTTTCAAGTTATCACTAGCTTCTGCCATCTGTGTGACATTCTCCTCCGGAGACCTATCACATAGTCAGTCACTCTGACTGCTTGGGGAAGGAGCACTCTCCAACCCCTCCTTAATCAGGGCCAATGGACCTCTGACTGGATGCCATAAAGAAGTTCAAAGGGAGAATAACCTACTCCCTCCTGAGGGACTTCTCTATAAGCAGAGAGAAGGCATGGCAGTAGAAGGTCCCACTTTCGTTTAAGGGGTTCCTCTAAAGCACCTATCATGCTCTTCATGGTTCTGTTGAACCTTTCTACCAACCCATTTGTCTGAGGGTGGTATGCGGTTGAGAACTTGTAAGTAACTCCACAGGTTTTCCACATGGCTTTCATGTAGTGGGACATAAAATTTGACCCCCTGTCAGAGATTACTTCCTTAGGAAACCCAACCCTGGTAAAAATACCAAGGAGGGCCTTAGCCACAGCCTGAGCTGTAACAGTCCTCATAGGAATTGCCTCAGGGTATCTAGTAGCATGGTCTACTACAACAAGGATAAACCTGTTGCCTGAGGAGGTTGGAGGATCAAGGGGACCAACAATGTCAATCCCTACCCTCTCAAATGGGACTCCCACTACTGGGAGAGGCACTAAAGGTGCCACATTCTTGGAACCAACCTTACCAGAAGTTTGGCAGGTGTGGCAGCTCTTGCAAAACTTATCTACCTCAGCCCCCATTTTGGCCAATAAAGTAGGTGAGAGCCTTTCCTTGGTCTTCTTGAAACTCAAGTGACCAGCCAAAGGAATCTCATGGGCTAGTTGCAAGAACTGTTGTCTGTTTTCTTGAGGTACTACAAGCCGCTTGTAGTCTCCAGGTGCAGACTCAGTCGGTTCACTGTAGAAGAGGCCATCTTCCCAGTGCAACCTATACTTCCCAGGCTCTTGCCCATCAGCCTGAGAAGCTGCCTGGCGAAGACCTTCCAGAGTTGGACATTCTCTTTGTCCCTTACTGAAGTCTGCCCTGTTGGGTCCACCTTCTGCCAGTAAAGACTGCAGCTCAGGATGGTCACAGGATCCAGATCTCCAATAAGGTCTTGGCCTCCTACTAGCTCTCTTCAGAGTCTAGCTCAACCACACAGGGTGTACCTCCCTCTCAGCCTCAGCTGGAGGTGGAGTTACAGGTGTAACTTTGGACAACCTAGGGGAAGTCCTTGTTGGAAGCACTGGAGTGCTTGCTGCTGGCTTTTTCCTAGAAGTCTTGGGTTGCCCCTTTGCTTCTGTCTTTAGAGACTGCAGTAAGTTGCTCCAGTGGAGAAGGAGTGATATCTTTCTTCATCATCTCCAGAGAAGACCTCTCATGGTTTCTCTCTTGCAGGTCTGGTTAGCTCCTGTAACCTTTTACTAGGAGGTCTGGGGTATGTGACACTACTCCAAGAGTTTCAGGTCATTCCCAACAGAACCCTTCCTGGTACCTCACTTTGTATGCTGACAGGTATCTTCACAGTCATGTCATTACACTGGATGAGAACTGGTAATTGGGGAAGCATCTGCACAGGCCCTCCAGCTAACTTGGTGAGGCGTTTGGGTGCCTTAGCAACATCCTGCCTTGAAAAATGATTCATACCACCACAGTATGCTGCCCCATGTCCCTAATGGCAGGAGTCTCCTGACCATTCACCTGGACACTGTCCTTATAATACTTTAATATTATCTGGGATAGAATTATACACATCTAAATTTGGTTGTTTCCACACCCCAGGGACACTAAAGAAACACTGGCTGAGACTCAATGGGATCATCACCAGTAGTAGAATTTCCACTGGCCATCTGTATTTCCTCCTCTGGAGCGAAGGCTAAGGAGACAGTGTGGACCCTGAAGGTTTACCTTACATCTGGATCCCCTTTCACACGGTCAGTTGAGCTACCAAACAAAGCATTTCCAAATGCTTTTGGAATGGTGGCTTGTTCTGACCTCCTTCTGGTTTGGCACCAGAAGGTACACTAGCCTGATTTGGTTTCCTGGTGGCTTACCCTTATGTTTTGTTTGGGGCCTCTTTGGGGATTGGAATATTAGAATTTCTCTTTGGCGTCCTTCTTTTGCTGTTTCCCCTCATCCTTTTTCTGAGTTCCAGAGTCCTTGTGAGTAGCCCTGTTGGCAAGCCCACAATTCAGCAGGCTTTAGCTCGTTTTCTGGAATCTAATTCCTTGAATCAGCCAAGTGCTGTCTGAGCTCAGGAGAGCAGGCATCAAGAATTGACTCCAACATAAACACATTTCTCATAACCTTCAAAGTGTTCACTTGTAACCCTTAATCCATCCCTCTAAGTCTTCAAACTTCACATCGCCCAGGAGCCCAAGGGTACCATCATGCTTTGAGGGTCCTAAACCTCTTTAGGGTACTGGTAAGGGTCTTCCCAAATCTAGCTATTAAAGCTAGCTCACACATTCATAATCTTCTTATCCAGCTCCCCCAATTCCAATTACCACATCAGATGCAACAGGGGGGAGCCTAGAGAACAACCAGGAAAGTAACTCATTCCCTGAGATGTCCTGGAGCCCATGATTATACTCAAACATAGACAACCAATCCAACACATCCAATTTAGGCTCATACATAACCAACATCTCTTTAGGCATCCGGGTCTTTTGGACTGGTACTCCTAGAGGATCCGGAGAGAGAAGCATTTTCAACAGACAATTTCTTCATTCTCTAGCTCATGCTTGAGCTCATTTCTCTGACCTTAGTTCTTGATTCAGTTCTGTGCCTTGTTTGCTGAGGCATTAAGTCTCTTAAACTCCAATTCAAGCTTCATTTTCTCTAGTTCCATACATTGAGGACTAAATGTGGGACCTGGCAAAGGTCCAGTAGGTACAGCTGGTAGAGCAGACAGAGGCCCAGGGGGGACAATTACAAAAGCCTCACCCTCATCTTCTGACTCTGCCTCAAGATCATCGATACTTTGATCAATATCAATGTCATCACTGTTATCTACATTTTCTAGGGGAGTGGATTCCTCTGAACCATCACCCAGACTTTGGTTTGCTAATCAATCTTTCTATAGCTCAATTTCTTGCTTTAGTCAGGAGATTCTTATGCTTACAGAGAACTCTAAAACAATCAGCAGTTTTTTGTAGAAAGGGAACTCTAGACTATATACTTTCCATTGTGACAAGTTAGAAAATAAAACTTTTTAGTGCTAAGCTTTGTGGTTAGTTGCACTAAGGTATCTAAAAGCACACTAAAATGTATACTCAATACAAATCCCAACCGCTGTACACCAGTGTTAGGCAGAAACCTGTGCAGTTCCCTTAGGGACCACTGCAAAAAGTTTAAGACTACAGGAGTAAGCAGTAAACCCAATTGGTAGCAGTCTGCACCACCCAGATTTACCTGGTAGCTGTGGCTGGAGCAGTCAGACTTCCTTCAAGAAGAGTTAGGCAGTACATAGAGTATACACAATAGGGCTAAAAATACAGTAGCCACAAGCAAACACTGACCAGAGCTTTGTATAAAGTATATAATTATTTATTTAAAAAACACACTTGTAAAAATACACTGGCAATTAATATGTCAAGCAAGTTCAACACAGTCACTATAAGTATATACACCTCCCTAGTTAATTATTCGACAAGTCTCGGTTAAGACACCACTTTTTAGCAAAACAGAGGTGAGCGCGTAACCGTAGATGGCACTCCAATAATTTGTTTAAAAAAGGGAGAGAAAAGGCAGGAATAGGAAACAACACAGTACCAACACTTTTAAGAACCACAGCAAGTCAAGAAAGGCAGGGTCTACTGTAGAGCAAAAGTTCATAGCCAGGCCACTCTTGAGAGAGAGGCGGATGTGCCAAGATCACACAGTGGAAATGCACTCAAAGTCTTTGCAGAAAAGTCAAAAGAGGTTGGATCAGTTCAGAAAGGTAAAGTTAGCAGGTCTGAGGTCACCCAGGATAGAGAGTCAAGGATTTACGGGACACCTTGGACAGTCTGTTGCAAGGGAGACCAGGCGGACACAGTACCTGAAATGGTGAGAAGCTCCAGCGGGGGCAGTTGTTCCTGGCAGCGGGTGCAAGTCGGGCTTCGTCCAGGGGAAGAGATGATCTCGACGTGGAGGAAAGCTGGAGGTCGTTGCACTGCCAGGGAAGAACCAGCCGCAGAGTTTCCCGGTTAAAAGGTACACCCTTTTATTCGCGGTAGTGGTGAAGCGTGGCTATCCGGCCGCCGGGGTGCTTGGCACGGGCGATTCGACCACAAGACGATCCAGGAAGGCGAAAAAGGCGAACTGGTTGGTCCCACCAGCTCAAAGGAAGAAGACTCTCCTGGAAGAAGATCTCTCTGTCGTCGGGGAAGTGGTGAGTTTGTACAGCAGGGCTCCACCGGTGGTGTCGTCGTGTAGATGGCTCAGCTTCTCCCCTCTTCGGATTCTTTAGGTCCTGTGGCGACTTCTGAAGTTCCAGTCCCCAAAGCCCTGCTTTTATGCAGAAAACCCCATTCTCAGCCTAGCTGTCACTCAAACATGCTAAGTGGTGAGCCGGCGGCTCACCACTGGGCCAATCACACAAGAGTGCGACTTGAGTTGCCAGGCAACTCAGTCCAGGTGCCTAATCCCCCTCCCACACATCCTGTAGACCCCAGACAGAGTGGCACATTTGGAGGCTTCTGTGGAGAAGCCCGCCAAAAAGTGGAACAAAGGGCTCGACTTGGGTTAGAGTTTCAGAGGCGAACACAAACGCCATTTTAAACCGAGTCCTGGCAAAAAGACCCAACCGGGGAATAATATTAAATAAATAACCGGCGTATCTTTAACATTGCACCAAAAGTGGTGCGTTTAAAATGAATGGGAAATCCCATAGGAAATATTCTGGTGGAATATTTTGCTGTGGTATCCACTGCCACCAGCCAGAAACTCGACAAGGGGGGACTGGACAGTGCCCCCTTGGAAACAGACCAGGGGCAATCGAATTACCCCTACAGTACTTCCACATATGATGGTTTGTACTGGTTCTGTTCACAATTTGAGACTAGTAAAGCCAATGGTGACTTTGCATGCCCTGGGAGACAGTAGTCAGTCCCAGGGTATGGAGTCTATGTTTGGGGGTCACTATGACACCCCTGTGTTACTGCACTGAGGGTGCTGTGTAACACACATACCAAAAACACATGAAACCCTATGGAGTAAAAGACCCCATAGCCCATAATACACATTACATAGTCAAAGGACATTCTCAAATCATGTCTAAGAGTGGGAGAAAAGAGTCTCACTCTTAGCAGGAGAAAAAATAAACCCAAAAAATCCAGCAACGCTGCTGGGGGACTCATTAGGTTTGGGAAATTAGCTTTAACAGAGAATTCTCCCTAACAATCATGAAGTGGAAGTCACCCCCACAAATGAGAAAATGATGGTTGCACGGATTGCACCTGAAAGCTATAACAATATGGGACAGACACAGTTAATGGAACTCCAAGGGGAGGCACCACAGGAGAAAGACATTTTGTGGAAGAGGCGAGGGTGTTTTTTAAACCCCTCTGAGCTTGTGGCGACAAGACAGCACTGGTAAGCCAGTAATGCCTACAGCCCTGTTAAAAATAGTGCTGGAACAGTTACACTACCCAGCGCACATGACAAAAGAGAATCTAGCGGCAACGCTCGCAGAAAACTGGTTCATACCGAACTTAACCGAGCACCTTGCATTTTTTATAGTATAATCTGCCAACAATTCACAGCTGGGGCACACAATGAAGGTAATGAGAGGAGTCATCCCAAGGCCAAATGGGCCTTTTCAGCACTTGCATGTCGATTATGTCAACATGATTCAAGTATGTAATGGGTACAGATACCTAATTGTTGTGGTGTGTCCATTCACTAGATGGATAGAAGCAGGTCCATGTACACACCCAGACTCTACCTGTGTGGCCACATTTTTAGTGAGGCAGGTGGGGGTATGTGAAGTCATGAGATCAGATAACAGGACCCACTTTGTAAATGGATTTTTCTGGCCGACGTCAAGCCATACATCGGAGAAGGCCCCCTGCCTGCACCCCAGCACGAAGAGACTACAGACGACGGGGAATAACCACAGCACGTGCAGACGAGATCCATGACAAGGAAGAAGGATGCATGAGCAGCAGCAAAGCAAGGACAGGGAACTTTTGTGCAAAAGTTGTGGTTTTACTTTGGACATTCCTGTGATCAAAAGGAGGATAAGGACATAAAACGGACACTCTGTGCATCCTAGTTGCAGGGTGAAGAAGAAAATTGCTTTTATAAAACACAACATAGCCTGTCAAATTTGAACTTTGGACTGAGGCACACTAAAGCCTTAATAAGGAAAAGAGAACATGAGATGTTTTGATCGAGGTCACATAAGCTAAAAGAAAAACCATTATACTGACTCTTTCCGCAAGACAACCCTGTTCGGAATCACTTATGGTGTCCCACAGTAGCAACATCACCAAAGATGTGGTGACATACTTCGATCTAGTGCTAAGATCATACCCGTCACTGGTGGGAGGCTCACAAGTGTTACTGACTTTCATCAAGATCCTGAAAACGAAAAATGTATGAGGCAATTACTTACTGTGATTGCCGAACAGTTCCTCTTACTTCCAGAGTACAGCGAGGAAAAGCCAAATGTCCCAAGCAGAGAAGGAAGCAAATGAGCTTATCACGTATTATTATTTTTTCGCCTAAATGAAGAGGGTCCAGAACTTGTCGGGAGAACGACAAACATATTGACTTTTCTTCGAGATCCAGCGAATACAGAACGTCTGAGCATAATCCTAAATAGTATAGTTATTCAAGTTGCTCTCCACACAAACGGACAGTAAAGTGAAAGCATACAGTCCCAAATTCCAGCAATGACAGGACAAATGTCCCTGTCGCCAAAAGACTGCAGGTTGGCAAGCAATGTGTTTTCCGCCCAATTGAGGATTTTCCAGAGCTTATGGGGAGACCGATTGATGTTGATGTCCTCACATACATCAGAGACCCAGCAAATTCTGCACAGATGGGCATGCTCCTGCATGGAATTGTGATGCAAATCAAACTTTCTAACCATTAGCAGAACTATTTGAGAAGATTTAAACATTTCTGCCGAGGGACAGATCAAGAGAGCAGTGTCAAAGATTTAATTTGTTCTATTGTTCGTTTATTTATTTTTTGTACTGACAAGGACATAGCATGTCTTAAGGATTGAAGCAGATTAGAGGAACTAACTGGAACTCGTATATTTTGAAAATTCACAGTAAAGAGACTTACTGAATTATTATTTGATTTTGACATTTACATAGAAAATGAAACTGTATCCAGAGACGATAGACAAACCATTGATCGGCAAAGACAGGCAATTGTTAGTGTCTGCGACTTACAAGCAGAACTGGCAGAACCTAGATGATTGAGATGGGGGTCCAGACAGTACTCTTGTTTTCCACAGGAGGAGATACAGTCACAGTTCCCTGGACGTAAATGCTGCCGCCAAACCTACAGGGCATAATGTATTTGTGTATTATATTCATCATCATTTTACTGTCATTAACACATCAGAACTGCATTTTTTATTGGTGTATGAAGCGTTCCAACCCCAGTGCACCCACCTAATGACGTACGTACAAAAGCACCTAGGCCTTTATAGTAATTCCAGTCTCTAGGAGATCTGATAATGGAGTGAATGAACTTGAGATGGATGTGATTAGCAATGACACACACACACTTGTGGTAATAAGCAAATCGAAAAGCAAGAGACAGGGTCGGTAAGTATGAATGTGAAAAGGTTACTGACAAACCACACCATGCAAACATTGAATGCACATACCCCAGGCCTAGTGTCAATGACTGCAGAACCACAATCCAAAGCATGAGAGAAGAAGAGACTGCCTACTATGAGAAGTTCTACTACAAGTGCAGTGAAAAGACCAATGGAAGAAGCTGAACCCCTGAAGAGACTAGAGGAGCTGAGGAATGAAACCGCAGAGACAACATTGCCGACCATATATGTTCCAGTGAAAGGGACAAGTACAAGCTTCACAATACAGCCATATACCGGACCAATGTCAGGGTGGATGAGATGGGTATTTATAAACAGCAGGAAAGGGATGCAAGAGGACAATGAGAGAATTTCCAGACTTGGGTCTAGTCACACAGCACAGATAAGGACACCTGCACCATGGACCAGGATACCTGAGAATCCTCCAGTAAGAAAGAGCCATACAGATGCATTCAGGGATGTAGTTATAGCAAATTACAGGAAATCCCTAAGAATCAAGAGAAGCATGCATGGTGATGACAACAAACTAAATGACTACCTGGATAGCACAGCACATCTCGGCAACAACATTTGGTACCAGCACATGAAGGAAGTTGGAAGACAAAGTTTGGAAGGGGAATGCTTTGTGTGTGCACTCCTACCATACAGCATGGGGGAAGTCCAAGATCTTCGTAGCTGTAGAAATTGATGTCCAGACAGCACACTGTCTTTCACATGTAGCAATGTGCAAAACCAGAGGCCAATTCATGATTAGTGATGCCTCATTAAAATGGGCAACTGAAAATACTGATCCTGATGAAGATGATTATGTTCAAGACATAAAGACAAGAGACAGAGCTCATACTAGGATTCATGTGATCAGGTACGAGAAACCTGGAGTGAAAGGAGCAGAAATCAGATGGGAAGTGAACCAGAGACTAAATGTCAAAGGAAAAACCTTAGAAGAGGCTCAAAGTTGGAAGAAGCAGTCATTTGCAGAGCGTGGATGGTCCTCGGAGCCTGCAAGGAAGCAATTGAAAAATCACAAAGAATATGAAAGCCATTATGGCCAAGACTTGCAGAACTACTGACATGGGTCGAAGACAGAAGAGGACCCTTACAGATAATACCACTGGAGAGCTCAAAATTGTGCTTCAGGAATAATGGCACAAGGAAGATGGGAGAGAATCAAAACTGTGGACAAATCTTTGATGCTCCGGAATAATGCATGGAACTGCAGTGATTATGGATCATTATTGCACATGTGGATCCAAAGCATACATCAGACTGCCGAGAAACTGGGGAGGCATATGCACAATAGTGAATGTCCACGTTCCAGCATTGGTGATCCCGAAAAGTGACCTGAATATTGACAGTTTCCCAAAAGCAGGTGAACATCTGAGGAAAAGGAGATCTGTGGAACTAATAACCCGAATTAAGAGAGAGAATTACTTTTCTGCCAAGTCAGAAGAAGCCTTTCATGCAATCCCATTTGAACACAGTCTGTTTAGCCTCACCTCATCAGTGTTCGCAAACAATCTTCATGCCAAGATTCCAAGTTGGAGCAAATACTAAATGGTTGCAGATAACCAGATGGGAGTTACTGCAGACCATCAACACAACCATAAAAGGATTCCTCGCGATTAAGGAAGAGTTAAGAGCAGTCCGACTGATGACTCTCCAGAATAGATATGTGCTTGACATGATCACAGCCATGGATGGAGGAGTTTGCGCAAAAATCGGAGAATCATGTTGCACATTTATTCCTTCTCACGATGAGGAAAATGGAACTCTAACAGAAGCCATCGGTATGCTGACAAAACTACACAATCAGATGATTGATGAAACGGACGAAGTTGATGATGACAGTTGGTTTGGATCACTATTCTCATTGGTTCCACAATGGATGGCAGATGTATTCAAGTTCCTGGGAGCCCTGCTAGTGATGATACTGCTAGGAATCTGTGTCATCAAGATAATAATATCCCAGTGCCAAAAGACTGCGAAAAAAGCCATAGGGATGAAGATCATGATTGATGTCGAGCCAGGATACAAGGACACATAACTCAGAGGCATTTTCTTTCCTTCAGACAGTTCTTTCTCCGCTCTGAGTACTGTTTTGAGGAGCGATCGCCACATGTGAGCGGCAGCACCCGTATAGGTAAGGAAGTATCCCGTATGAAAGGCGGTTTTACCCTCCGGTCCTATCCCGCACCGAGCAACTATATTTAATGCAGCTTTTTCTTTTTCCTTTTTTCTTCCACTTCCTGGCCAGGATTCATTCCTCCCTACTATACCGTCTGGTCTTACGGCACGACATCCCTACACGCACGCCAACGGGCTCTGGCGCTTTTTTGACTTAAGACGCCTTTCCAGCCACACCCGTGACAGGCAACCCACACACTTGGGTATGTACCCCATTCGCAAGACCTTGCCAACATTTCTGTATACCTTGCCAGTACCCTGTATACTATGCCACTAGGTCTGCGAGTTCTGAACTCCGACAAACAAAACTACTTTATGTTCTGCCAGGTTAAACACGCAGCCTCCAACTCGAGTGGACGCCTATTTAAGCTGCATGAATCTTCGATCACATTTTTCCTCTAACACAAAGATACCCTGTGGGCGGGGGCTACCCGGTACAGTTCGGTCCCGGATGCCTCCCTCAACTGGTATAGTTGGATATAAAGGTGCCTGGATCTCACACCATACAGCCTCCCTTGTACACCAACTTTGATAGTGTGATGCACGGCCGGTGAGTTGGTGCAGGTCTTGAAGCACCGGGACATGGGAAGAACAGGATAGCAAGTTTGCACTTCTTTTCTTTCCCTTTCACTGTTGACTAGGCAGCCACAGTAGAAAGCACTAGAACAACTAATACAACAAATAGATCCTTTTAGTGGAGACCTCCTTTTCCTCTCTATATAAATTATTTCACAACTAACCCTTGACAAACTTATCGGACATCAACAAAATCGGCAATTACTGCCTCCTTTAATGCTTTTTTACATTTTTTTTCTTTTCTGCTTTTTTCTCTGTTTTGCAGAACTTGGTCATCACTGCCCTGATGAAGGCGGAATACTTTACTTCTTAATATTCACATGCTCTTTAACCGCCGAAATGCAACAACTTTGAGGAGCGTGTAGGTGCTATTATATATCCCCACACAAAGAATCTTACCTTGAATTAAGTTCCCCCACTGCGTTGGCAAACCTGACCTCGGAAAACCAAGCTACACCCGAGATGAGATACCATTATTTTATTTTGTTTGCAATTTTCATTTAGACTGAAACTGGGATTAACAAAGTGACATCCCGAAACTTGAGCTGCACAAGTAGTGTTCAGCCCAACGATTTGTTCTTACTACTATGTTAGGACAGGAACGTCTCTGTCCCCTTTTTTTGCTATTATATTTATGATTCTCTTCACTTTTGCTAATTATTCTACTTCCTTCTCCTCATGCTTCCCCCTCTTTTCTACACCACCACCTGAATTTAAACTTACATTTTTTTGTGATTAATGAACATGAATGTATAGGTGTATGCTCTCTCCTTTATGTTACCTATGATTACAATATAATCTTTTGTTTTCTGTTTGATTCACACTATTGCTGCTGGTTGCCTATACTCTATGTTTGGGGTGACACCACCAGTTAACAGTCATTTTCAACTCTTGCTTGTGCAACCAAATACAGAACTGTTTGATTTTACATAGACTTTGTCTGTTTCCTTCTTGGTTTCCCTCTGTTTTGTCAAAAGAACTAGATGTGATGTACATTAATGCATTTATTGCAACAGTGGTGGGTTTTTGGCAAGGAGAGGTTATGGAATAATACTAACCCATTTGCTTTAAAACCCATGGCACAGCAATACTCTCTTTTCTATGATTTAGAGCCAGGATAGAATCCCAAAGACCTGACTGAAGAAGAAATAAGAGAGTTTGTGAAAGCCAGCATTCACGCACCAGAAGGAACAAAGTTTCTCTATCCCAGAAAACACAGAAACTATGTGGGAAGATGGGTTTACTGCAGCCCAAATGGACAATGTAAACTAATGACATGGAACAAGGATGAACACGTGAGAACAGCAGGAAGTTTAAAAGGAGTAATAAAGATATGGACTCCAAAGAGACACTTCTTCAGATCATCATGTATAGACACAGAAGATGAAGAAAGAATGGACCTAGACGATGAAGTAAAAATGAATACATAGGAGCCAAAGAAGATGGATCCAAAGAAGGAAGTGAAAGTGGTCGATGAATCGCCCAGAGTGGGCAGTGTAGAGGAGGTCCCAAATACAGCCCGCACTCCAACCATCCATTTTGAAGTACCAGGAACGTTCACACCAAGATATGTGACGTATGATGAGCAAATAAACCAGCAGAGAGTCGCGGTAGGGCTCTGTGCAGTACCTATCAGGAGAACGATGCCTATTGAAGTACCAGTACAAGGAAACCATGGACAGTAAGATACCCATTGAGAAAGCCATATCAACAAATGAGACGAAATGAAGATTGTCTTAATGGAGGACGAATGGTGACGTCACAAGAACCAAAACCTGACTCACCTATAGAAGAAATGACGACCAGAGAATGACATAAAGAGACAAAAACGCGCATGAATAAGGATATTGTGACTTGGAGTTGAAGGTGATGTCAAATAGAGGAAGCTTAAGCTGTAAGCATGGCATAGATATTTGACCAGTTTACACGTGAACATATGCTTGGAACCGCAAGAAAGCTAAAGCAATCGTGCGGCTTGCTATGCTTAGTAGAGGGATAGTGTGGCAAGCGTCATATACATATCTACCTCAATTGAAGCACTTTATATGAAGTATACGTTTGCTTTGCACAAAAGCAGAATTAACCAAAATTACTTAGGCCAGTCGAGAAAGGTTTCACATTCAACAAGATCAGGAGCTGAGCAGCGAAACGAAACTCAGCAGAGGCAACTCGTGCCTAGGGAACCAAGGTCGTATCCATCAAAATGAACAAGCAGTAGCTACAATTAACTGAAGCAAGGACCAGAATATACTGCCTTGAAGAAGAAAGATAAGAAGGCGAAGGCAGGTGGTGGTGAACATAAAATCAAATACACTCATTGTTGAAGGAAAGGCAAGTCCGCTGTATCTGAATGTTAGGGAAATTCTCTGTAAAGGCTAATTTCCCAAACCTAGTGAGTCCCCCAGCAGCTTTGCTGGATTTTTGGGGTTTATTTTCTTCTCCTGCTAAGAGTGAGACTCTTTTTCTCCCACTCTTACGCCTGATTTGAGAATGTCCTTTGACTATGTAATGTGTTTTATGGGCTATGGGGTCTTTTACTCCATAGGGCGTCATGTGTTTTTTGGTATGTGTGTTACACAGCACCCTCAGTGCAGTAACACAGGGGTGTATAGTGACCCCCAAACTAGACTCCATACCCTGGGACTGACTACTGTCTCCCAGGCATGTAAAGTCACCATTGACTTTACTAGTCTTAAATTGTGAACAGAACAGTACCAACCATCATATTGTGGAAGTACTGGTAGGGGTAATTTCGATTGCCCTGGGTCTGTTTTCCAAGGGGGCACTGTGCAGTCCCCCCTTGTCGAGTTTGGCTGGTGGCAGTGGTTACCACACAAAATATTCCACCGGAATATTTCCTATGGATTTTCCCATTCATTTTAAACGCACCAAACATTGGTGCAATGTTAAAGATACCGCCGGTTATTTATTTAATATTTATTCTCGGTTGGTCTTTTTGCCAGGACTCGGTTTTAAAATGGCGTTTGTGTTCGCTCTGTAACTACAACCCAGGTCGAGTCCTTTGTTCCACTTTTGGCGGCTTCTGCACAGAAGCCTCCAAAAGTGGTGCCACTCTGTCTGGGTCCACAGGGTGTGTGGGAGGAGGGGAATAGGCACCCTGGACTGAGTTGCCTCTGCAACTCAAGTCGCACTCTTGTGTGATTGGCCCAGTGGTGAGTCGCCCGGCTCACCACTTAGCATGTTTGAGTGACAGCTAGGACTGATGAATGGGGGGTTTTCTGCATAAAAGCAGGGCTTTGGGGACTGGAACTTCAGAAGTCGCCACAGGACCTAAAGAATCCGAAGAGGGAGAATCTGAGCTGACGTGCAATGACGACACCACCGGTGGAGCCCTGCTCAACCGACTCACCACTTCCCAACGACAGAGAAGATCTTCTTCCAGGAGAGTCTTCTTCCTTTGAGCTGGTGGGGTTAACCAGTTCGCCCTTTTTTCGCCTTCCTGGATCGTCTCGTGGTCGAATCTCCCGTGCCAAGCACCCCGGCGGCTGGATAGCCACGCTTCACCACTACCGCAAATAAAAGGGTAGTACCTTTTAACCGGTAAACTCCGCGGCTGGTTTCTTCCATGGCAGTGCAACGACCTCTAGCTTTCCTCCACTTCGAGATCTTCTCTTCCCCTGGACAAAGCACCGACTTGCACCCGCTGCCACGAACAACTGCCCCCGCTGGAGCTTTCTCATCATTTCAGGTACTGTGTCCCGCCTGGTCTCCCTTGCAACAGACCGTCCAAGGTGTCCCGTAAATCCTTGACTCTCTATCCTGGGGTGACCTCGGACCTGTTAACTAACTTTTCTGAACTGATCTAACTCCTTTTTGAACTATCTGCAAAGACTTTTAAAGTGTACTTCAACTGTGTGATCTTGGGCACATTCCGCCTTGCTCTCTCCAAGAGTGGGCCTGGCCTATGAACTTTTTGCTCTACAGTAGACCCTGCCTTCTTGACTTGCTGTGGTTCTTTAAAAGTGTTGGTATTGTGTGTTTCCTATTTCTGCCTTTTCTCTCCCTTTTTAAATAATTATTGGAGTGCCATCTTGGTTAAGCGCTCACCTCTGTGTTGATAATAAGTGGTGTTCTTTTCCTAAGACTTGTCGAATAATTAATCAGGGATGTGTATATATTTCTAGTGACTGTGTTTGAACTTGCTTGACATATTAGTGCCAGTGTATTTTTACAAGTGTGTTTTTAAATAAATAATTATATACTTTTTTACCAATGCTCTGGTCAGTGTTTGCTTGTGCTACTGTGTTTTTGTACCTAATGTGTATACTCTATATACTGCCTAACTCTTCTTGAGAGAAGTCTGACTGCTCAGCCACAGCTACCAGGTAAATCTGGGTGTTACAGACTGCTACCAATTGGGTTTACTGCTAACACCTGTGGTCTTAAACTTGTTGCAGTGGTCCCTAAGGGAACTGCACAGGTTTCTGCCTAACACTGAATCACGTGACCAGCCGAATGAACAGAAGCAAGACCCCCACACTTATGCATGGCTGTGAGCCAGGAGAAGATATCGGAGCAGAAGATGCAGTCTCGAGGCCAACCACTGCGAAATGATTGACACATAGCCACTAAAGTGATGATTGATTGGAGGAAGGCCGGGTGAGCTGAGGGGCACCCTGCACCTGGTCGACCATTCTGCGTGCTGCGAAGCGAAGTGAAAAAGTATGCATGGGGTTGGTGCCAACCCAATCACAGTGGACCAAGTAATCTAGGGTCCTATAGTTAATGGAACCAATAGGATGTCGTACTTTTAGTAACGTCTGCAGTAGTCATTTTGAAGGAAGGGCTTAGATGCCCACCTGGTAGTGTTTACCCAATCCCCGCACTCCGTTACCATATACAGATATAGTAACTATAGTAAAGCTACCTTTTCCGAACCAATAGAATTGCATGCTAACTTTTGAGAGTTAACACGTCAATGATGACGAGTTTTTAGTATAAATGTTACAATTTTTATGAAGCTCGTTGGAGTTGAAGCGAGAAGGAAGATCGCACCATTGCTGATATTCATAACTCCCGGTTTTTGTACTTGTCATTAAACGGACTCTGATTGCCAAACCGTTGAGTTGTCCTTATTGATTGGTGTTGGAGTAATTAATCTGCACCCCATCCATCTCACGGTGCAGCTATCTTGTTTTAAAGTGCTTCTGAGCAAACTCCAACTCTATGGGGCGGTCAGGGGTCTCGGGCACATGTTGAAGAAAAGAAAGCAATACATTATTTTTAAACGTCCCTTATTAATGTAGAGAAGTTGAAACAATTAAATTGCACAAACATGCAACTGGGTATTCGGCATTGTGAAACCAAGCTGCAAAAAGGATTGGACATCGGATCTCGCAGAGGCACAGAGGACTGACTAGTGGGCAATGGGTATGGCTACTGATATAGATGCGCAGCAGCTACCACAGTGCCGTAAGATCCGTATAAGAAATGGATTTTGCAGCAACACAGTGTAACTGATGCAGAGATGGGTGATGGTAGGGCCAGGGTCTCTGGCTAACGGCATGCACAGGCTCGGGACAGGAAGCTGTCTTAGTATGTGTGCCTTCGTGGGTGAGCCGGCGTTCGCCTGCTGGCGATGGGTTGGCTCAAGGAAGTGGTTTACAGCGAATCCGGGCAATCTCTGAACATTTTAGGTGTAGTGGTCAAATGGAATATTGCGAACGGCTATCTTGGACTAGCAGAGCCTTGTGGGGCTGTGTTGTGGCTGAGGGCAGACACAGGGGTTATCCCCAGCAAGAAACGTTTCGAAAACTGGTTGCAGGCAAACAGAGTCAACTAGAATAATTAGACAGATATTTGCAATATATTCGGTGCAGATTGGAAGTCGAAGCAGAGCAAACGAGTGGCAGCATAATAAGCACTGTGGCCTAATATGCAGTAAAATTAATCCCCTGGCTCACCTCAAGAGCGGGGGCACTGCTCCAGCAGTGGAGAGGGGCTCCAGCTCCTCTGATGGTAGGATGAAGACCTGAGCAAATGGTTGGAACAACAGGAGACATTCTGGATATATCTACTTGACTCCCTGAGACCAGGGGGCATCAACAAAGAGATACATTACATCTGTTATTTGTGAACTTAATGACTTGGGATGTGCATTGGCAACATGTTCTAATTTACATGAAGATCTGGACACACAGAGGTTATGTCATGCTCCATGAGGATTAATGTTGCACTATTGTCTCACCCACTGGTCAGATGAGAACATAATTGCACTATATGCCCATTGTGTCGTCAGTGCATGGGGCCTCCTATGCTGCCCAACAACTTCAGAGAAGGCTAACAACAGCCTCCACCCTTAATGACTATGCATATGTATTGATAATGCGTATTGACAAATCGAGATCTGGTGATTATGAGATGATGGTATGCTTCATGGAAATGAACGTCAGACTATAGCCTTACTCTAGGGCTGTACAGCTCGCGAGTAGTATGGCATGTCTATGGAATCACGTATTTACCCTAAGACACCCATATGTGCTTCAGCTCTGCAATTTGTCTAATTTATGTGTTATTTGTGCCTGAGCGTGAAATGCTTGGCTGCTGGAGAAACCCTCCCACCCCGGTGTGGGAGAAGCAAGCTTTTGTAAATGGCTGGAAGAAAGGCAGATTTCTGGACAAAGCAGGCTGTGCTCGCAGAAGCAACAGGGGCAGGCCGGGGAGGCAGGCACAGCAGGCAAAGGCTGGAGACAGTCCAGTTCAAACAGTGCATGTGGCTCCGTTTTTATATCTTTCGGAGCACCATGTGTCCCTGAGTAACATAAGATAAAATTAAGTAGCAAGGGACAAGGTATTGAGCATTTTGGTGGGTAGTTGAAGTATGATATTTGGGGCTAACCACCTGAGAAGCCACGTTTCGGAATAACTACACACACAAATATTTGGTATAGGAAGAGAAGAGTTTTCTCCTTATGAATGTCGATTTGGCACATAATGGTTTCCAGTGATTTTACCAAATACATCATAGAGAATGTTTTATTACCAAAACATGAACAACAAAAACAATACCGGAATTTGGTAAACAGGTATGTGGGGGTGAGGTAAGGGGGCAATACGGGAGGGATGTGGTTGGGGTGGGCTTAGAATTATAGAAAAACAGTGGCCTTGGATTCGGTAAAAAAGCATTCTCTGTTTGGAATTTGTTAAAATAGTTAAAATCCGCCCCACTGGGGTGACAAAGCAAAAACAAAGAGGTGATGGCTGGAAGGTTTAAATGAATCTTAACCTCTGGCATTGCTCTGGGCAACCCTCCAGACCATTGTTGTTCCCCTGCCAATCCATTACAGAAGGGGAAAGACCATATGCAAATCAGGCTCGTTCCCACCCCAAAAGGGGCAGTCCAGCCGAACTGCTAGGTCACATCCCTTCTGCACAAGACCACAAGCATCCTCAGACATGTTTCGGCATTGTTGGGCTTCATCAGTGAGCAGTAGCTTGGGTCTCTAGGCCCAGTAGGCACAGGACATGCATCTGGGCATACCCGTCCCACTCGGGGTGACACAGCAAAAACAAAGAGGCAAGATACTTTGTGAAAGAGACTTGGCCACAGAAGGCCATGGTATTCTGGAAAGGAACTGCATATTCGTGCTGGAGAAGAGTGACTCCAGCTATACCATCCTGACTATCATTTTGAAAACACTTCTTTCTTTTCTTGTGAACATTATCTCACACTCTTTTGTAGCCTAGCGATAATGATTGCCAATAGCTTTTAGTATAGGCCCTTTTTGTTTGACTAGACACCACTTGGACTATATTATTATTATTATTTGATGGTCGTAGCTTGCTCCCATCTTAGATTTAGGTTTAGATTAGGCGTTTATCTCACCCATTTTTTACAGTTTAATAAACACCCTTGAACTGTGATAACTTGTGTCTGTCTTATCTTGATACCATGCCTTCTTCACAGGGGCCTCAGTGGCGATTATTAAGTCCCACGAATGAAACTTTAGAATGCTCTAATAATTATAATTGCAATTAGATAATGTACAAACGATCTGGGTGGGTTACAGGCAAGTATGCTAAAGATGACAGTAAAACCAATATATTGCAGAAAAGCCCACAGAGCATGCCGCTTTAGTAAAATGAACTCACACGTTTTAATATTCGTTAGCAGCCGCAGAGGCAGAAAGTACATTGCACAAGTACACGTTCCCAGGACTGTTTGAGAAGAAGCGAACAAACAACTTATGATACTTTCAAGGACATGGAGCCAAGCTCATGGGTGCTGGGGAAAGGGCAATGAACCTTAATGCATTTTAAAATTCTGCATATTAGTTATGAAACTGGTCTACTGACAGTTTCAAAGTACCCATGGCGGTTTCATATTGCCCTTTAGCACAACTTTTGCCTGGGAAACAATTCAAAATGTTCTCAAAAAGCAACATTAATTCAACAGCATATCCCTAGTTCAAGGCTCTGCCAGTGTCATGATCGGCAATGTTCTCATGAGAAGCAGGATGGGATGGTCGGCGGCAGTTGAATAAAGATCTGCTGACCATCCCGAATGTTTCAATGTTTTGGCTTCATGATGTGGGAATTGTGGGTTGGACTATGACATCACAGAGGGGGTCTAGGGTGTTGTGGTAAGATTTTCGGGACCCAATCACTGCAGGCTACCGTCTGTCCTGATGTAGGCAATTGCTTTAGCCGGTCCAATGACTTTTATTCAAATGATGGATCTAATCAGCTACTATGTTTTGATGGAAATTAGTGTAGATGATAATAAAGCTTTTCATTTATGGGGCGTTTCTTTGACAGCGTCTTTTCGTGCAGTTCTGTTCCGCATTCTTTTTGACTATTGCTGTCGCAGCTGCGTCTGGGGCCCCGGAAAAACCATGCTACATCTTGCTTGGCATGCACTCCTTTTTACGCTAATTTTGTGATTTATTTTTGTGAGTTTTGAAGGAACCCGCTATATAGTAGTGGACAATGGTCTTGTGCCACTCACCATGGAACATACACTAAAATCTGACATATTTCCCCTTATACAATGAGAAAAAGGACCACTAAAAGGCACAATATAGGTCTGACTACAGCAATTAGTCATAAGGCAGATAAGCCTTGAAGTTAGTAGGAGCCCCACAGATGATTCTTGGTGCATCTCCTTGTGCGACCCCAGCCACACATACGTCAATAGCTGCTCCTTCCTGAATGCCATGTTCAGCACCCTAACATCCGTACCCCCAGCGGCGCTGCTTTCCAGTTCTCCCCTTGAAATATCTGCACTATGCACTGGTCTTGGCCATTAACTCTTTCATGCCACCAGTAGCTTCTTTGCTACCTTGGTAATCAATACCCATCCTCCAACCACCACAAATCATTAGTCCCCGAACTAGTTACATGAGCATTGACCAGTCCCTCCTTATTATACCACTTCCTACCGCTCCACTTGACAGCATGACGGCTAACATTGGGCACCACATCCAAATCATAACATTGCAAACCATCCTTTACCATCTTAAAAGTTGCATGTGTGCCTACTTCTTCAGCCACTTCTACATCCTATGTCCCAGCATGCGTGCGCTGATCACATTGCTCTTTATTCCTCCACTCCATGATTGGCGCTGGTAGGGCTCTCGGCCTTGCCCCTGGTGGAGTCAGGGTTATGATCTATGGGTGGGTGTCTCTGATCCTCAATGGTGCTGTTTTTTTGTACCCAGGGTATTTAAGTGTAGATGCCCCTTTGCTTAATGTGGAAGGGAATGTAAGGGAATGTCAAGCCCATAACCACCATCATTCCATCCTGGTCATCGGACACTAAAACTATAGACAATGGACTCCCTTGCTGAGAAAGGGAAAATCCCACAATGCAACTGGGTGCATCCCCTTACAGGGAATTAAGCATTATTAGGCAATACAACCTTATACCCCTTGACCCATGGAAATCTACAGGTCAGCTTCAGGGCTTTCTCACTCAACTGGCAAGACTGAAGGCTAGTGGACGACCCTCTCTACTGCCATGTGTGCCAGGAGCACTGTAACTGGAGTCCACCCCTGTCTGGGACCCCAACTGCTGTAACTGCCTTTGGAGGGTATCCCCGGACCCCAAATCCCCTCTGATGCTGATAGCGGATTGGTCACAATGCATTGATTATGGAGAGCCAAGCACTCTTACCTGCTCAGAAACACCTTCTCCATATCGCAGCAACGTCACAAAGTGTTCACAGTTATTCCCAAGCAAATCATAGGACACCTCCTGTCCAATGAGAAACTCTGCTCCCTGGATGATCTCTTCCGCTGGCAGTGGGGTGTAGGTGTCATCGTACTTGTTGTTGATTTTGTAAGTGTCGCTTCCTACCACGTCTTTCAAAAGTTGCATCTTCACCAGGGCCTTTCTGCTGAAGACGGATTTGGCACTTGCCAGCGTCGCCGCCGTGCCCTCATCTACAGGAATAAAGGGAAGTGGTTCAATGGACACTGGCGGAATTCTGGCACACATTAGCATGCAGGCAAAAGCTCTACAGGCTGGATTCTGCCCCCAGGGCACATACTGGTAGACCCCAGACCCACATTTTCTAAACTGAGGTGATGGGAAATGGTAAGGGAATAGTCCAAAGATGTTACTGGGGACCCATTAAAAGCACCTATATCTGTGCCACTGCATCCCAAGCCCCCTTTGCTCCTGCAAATTAAAAGTATTTGCATAGTGTTTTCCAAGTGTGTTAATGCTGGTCAACAATATTCTTACTTCTTTGAGCCCCAGAGCGAGAAGCTAAGGGATAGCTCACTGTTTACTTGAATACTGGCCGGCAGCGTGGATTTTCTAAACCGTTGTGACTGCTGCCTCTTTAGAAAATGGTTTAGCTGCTTAGAACCTGTGAGCCGGCCCTTTTGGTGGACTACTAATACACATTTGTCATGCAAAATGCTTACAAAGTATTAGATAAGTGTGTCGTTGTCATGGTCGGGCCGTGACTGGTGGTGAAACGGCGTATGGCGATTAAGTGGTTTATATTGGTTATAACTGCCTGGAGTAAGTCCACTTTTGTTTACTATCATTTATAACTATCTACTGCGCCCATACATCACTAACCACTATTGACTGATGGCCACTGTGAATATGGAAGTCTTCATTGTAATATGAAAACCTACTACCTAAGAAGCCAAATGGTACCGTAAGAAAATGTGCCCATGGGCAGAGGAAGTGCTGAGCCGAGTAAACAAATCATTGGTCGCAAGTGGACCGGGGGCGAGTGGCCTAAGCCCATCGATTCCTGGGGAATCTACACCCGCCACACTTCATCCAAATGGTAATCCTATTGATGTTGCCTCCATAATTCACTCTCTTCTAATAGCCAATGATGTCACAAAGGAGGGCTGCACTTGTGTTGGGACGCAAGCAACTCCAAGAAGAATATGGAGGAGGTTGATGCTTGTTTGACCCATAATAGCTCTGCAAACACAGACTGCATGCCTCAATTGCCTCTTTTACAGGCTTTGAACACTGATAGTCTGACTCGGTTGGTGTGTCTGGGGTAGGTCATAGTTCGGGCAAACGGTGGTAGAACCCCCGTTTCCTTTGAGGCAGGGATGAAATTTTGATAACAGGCAGCAAAGGCGGTCTAGAGGTCCCACGGAAACCTCTCCACCTCCAGAAAATATTATAGCACTACCGAGTTGCAGGTACCCAGAGTGCAATGCTGTGAAGGTGGCTACGGCTCAATTACTGCAAGAAAAAACGTTATCCACTTCTCTACGAGCAGCAGTAACTGATTTAGCAGCGGTCTCATCGAGGGATGTGGTAACTGTTGTCGAGGCGATAATACACAAATCAAACATCATACACAAAACAATGGATGTTTATTGCTTGATGTTTAGGCCTATGACCAGTACTGATCTAAGACCTTTGCCCGTCTCGAGGAAAGGAAGAGATGCAAGTAAAGTCTGCCCTCATTCTATTAACGATCAAAGTTTACTGGACATAGGTTCACATGTTGATCAGGACTTAAGTTTGGAAGATGAAACAAGCAAGCATATTCACCTGAACAAACCTATTGAAATAGACAATCCTCCTTGTTTTCTAATGGAACATCTTAATAATAATGGCCACTTGCCCCCATGCATCTCAACAACCCTTGCAGCACTCTTTAACAGATCTGGATAACCAAATCTGATGGGCAGCACCTGAGATATCAGCCCTGAATATGGTCTTGAGCTCTTTCTCCACCTTGTACGATAACATCAGACTAGAATGGGTCACACACACTTTCCAACTAAGTGACATGAAAGTTAACCTAGGAATGAGACATAGCTCTGTGTCATAGCTGTTTGGTACAGTGGGGGCTCTAAGGAAAACTAAGGAGACATCAAACCAGTAATCAGTTTATTTTTGGTTCAAGTTCAGACGAATTTGCCATCAAAAGCGCCATCATCTGCAGTGAGCTCTCCAACTATGAACAGGAAGAAAGGCGGAAAGAAAAATCAAAAGTCTCAAAAAGCTAGTTCTAGGAAATTTCTTAGACATCATCATTTAACGGAGGTAGCAGCATGGAAATCCTGCAAGGAGAGTAACCCTGGTGATGTAAATGAGTCAGTTATTGTATTGGATCTTGCTGGCCTAAGTCTAGCACTACAGAAAGTAAGGTAGTAGCATTGCTTTGATGGACCAGAACACGCAAGCTGTGTCATGGTTAGTGACTCCCCTTTCCACTGCTTTTGTACCATCATTTACTGAGGGGTGTGTGGCAGCTCAGTTTAAGGTGAACAAAAAGTACCCCAGAAAAAGGAGACTGGTTTACAATGTTACATTCACAACAAAGATCAAGTTAATGTACAGACCGGTGTAATCAAGTTCTCATGATGGCGGATGAAAGGATCAAGCCCCAACCAGAAAGAGGGGCCCTGGGAGGAACCATGTAGTTCCTCATCAAACAACCAAATCTGGGTGCATCAAGGTTCCTATTCACAGTGTCCAGCACCTGGGAACTGCCTGGGGTGGTCCAATCAAAACTATCAGAATGAGAATTAATCAATCTGTAGGTTTCTTTTCGGGGGACCTTTGTGGTGTGACTTTGCAATGCAACCTTGCTGATTTGAGTAAACAGTGGGACACCTATGCTGACCCGCTATTTTTGACGAGTAGTCAGTCTGTTCAACCTGTAGGTAGAGCTGTATCTGCTCCTACATTTAATGATGGGGTTGCTTTGGTCCACCTGTTCATTGATCACAAAGAGTTAATATCGACCCTTGACAGATACAGTTAAGAGATTTTATTTGGAACGGTTGGAGAGTGGGGATAAGGACATTTTATTAAACAGATCTAGCGTAATTAAACTGATACATAAAATTCCACAACAGTGACTACTTGAAACTAGAGACGTTGAGAGGGTTTATTTTCCCATGAAGAAAAAACAGAATTGTAGAATTGGACTTTAAATCACAGATTGTTGTTCAATTGATTTTGGCAGAAAACGATTCCCTGAGAGCAATGGTTTAGGATTTGTCACCTGCCTATGAGACTAATTTAGGTATGATAGATGATTGCCCATTGTTAAGTTTAGGGGGACATCAAATGCAGCCACATGAACCAATGACACTAACATCTATTATGGGTCCACAGCGAAAGAGGGTTGTGGAACCTTTGAGGCCGTTCCAAACAAAATGATCCACAGATTGGCAATGGTTGCTGGAAACATAAGCCAACTCTTAGAATACTGGGCGGTCATGGGACGGGGCTTTAGCTCAGCTTACGAAGACTGAGGACTTAGCCACGCTGAGCTGGAACTTGCATGGCTTCAGTAGTTTCATGGTTCCAAAAGAGAGATCAAACATTGTATTCAATTATGATTTTATCCATTTACAGTAGGTCTGGTTGACTAAGCAGATAAATGGTTACACTGTGATTCAACAAATGGCCTTACCAAGTGTGGCAGGTGGCCTATAAACAGCAGTTAGGGATTCTATCCTGAAAAGTTTTGAAATTATCTCTGACACTATGTATGGTCTGCTGGTTGTTAAAACAGTGTTGAAAATTACAATCTTGCCTAAACCCTTCTCCTTGTTAACCTCTATAGGACCCCTTGGTGTAATAATGTGGCTGCATTTCTGGAGACATTGTCAGATATCTGCGAATTTTATTTGGTGATGAGATGGCATGCATATTTGATGTCGCGTGACTTCAATGTTGACTGTATGACTGGTTTGTATGTGGATAATCCACCTCACTATTTAAGCAATAGAACCTGAGCGTCGGGGGCATTACCGTCCCAGGTAATGCCCCGGGGGCCCATAGGTAAGGACCCGAGCGAGGGTTCTATTGCTATTACTACCCCGGCCCGCAAAAATTGCGTGACCGGGGCACTAAAAGCTTTTTTTTATGTCCCGAAACGCTGCAGCATTTCGGGAGAAAAAAGAAAATGAAAAAAAAGAAAATGGCTGCCGCCATGGAAAGGGAAAACGGAGTCCGGTTTCCCTTTCCATGGCGGCCATCGGGAGCGGACGCGCTGGGAACACAAGTGTTCCCAGCGCGTCCGCTCCCGAAAAAGGATAAAAAGAAGGTAAGTAGGGTTGGGGTGGGAGCGGGAAAAAAAAATAAAAAGTCCTGGTCCCCGCAGGGGACTGGGGAAGCCCCAGCCGGTGTAGAGACTCGGAGCGGGGCCCGCTTCGAGTCTCCACAACGGCTGGAGCTCCCTCATCCCCTGCCGGGGACGTAGGACCAGAGGTAAATGGTGGGGCGGGTTGGGAGGAGGGAGGATTGAAAAAAAAGTCCCCGGCGGGGGCGAAGGCACGCCTCTTAGCCGCGGGGAGGCTCGGAGCGGGGATGGCCCCGCTTCGAGCCTCCTCATTGGCTGAGGGGCTGCCACTCCTCCCGCCAGGGACAAATGCAGTGGAATCCCGACAGAGGGATTCTCGGCCGGCTAGGGACCTGGCGAGAGCCAATCAGAATGCTTGTGGCATTCTGCTTTGCTCTCGCCGGGTTACTAATTAAAGATCAAGCCTATAGGTGGAACGTCAATTGAAGGTAATCAATGGGTCCATTGTTTGGATTTGTGAGTTTTGAGAGTGGTTAACAGATCTATTGCAGGGGATCTACCTCCAAGACCCACATGGAAAAATGGGTCACAAACATTGTATCTTGACTACTTGGTCTTGTCACCCTTTCTAATTGCAGATCTTGCCTCTGTTTTACCTGACCATGAAATTATTTCAGACAAAATGAAAACTGAAGTTACAAGTACCTTTAATGAGGTATTTAATAACTTGATGATAAATCCAGGTAGCAATCGAATTGCAAGGCGTATTAGGAATGTTGACAAATATAATCGATCAGTGCATGTTTTTTTTCTGACGTCCTCCTTGGAGACTAAAGTGGAAGCATCGCACCAGAATTTCTTCAGGCGTTCGTTGATAGATTCCAGTACAACTCCTCTTGTTCTAAGCAACCTAGGTGATAAAAAGGGCTCATCCATTTGATATGGTAATTCAGAAAACGAAGAGGGTTAAGGAAGGACATCAGGACCTTAATGAGGAGTGATTTGGCCCTTTCAATTATAAAGAAAGTGCTAGACTCCTGAAGCAAAGATATAGGAATTGGCAGAAGGATTATAAATGTATTCAGTCGCAAACATTGAGTGAGAGGATGCTTCAAATAATAATGCACAACGACTCACAACATTTCTGGGAATGTATTAATGGATGGACGATAGCACAAGAGAAGGTGCAAGGTAACCCAATATCCAAAGGAATGTGGGAGAAATATGTTTGGAACTTTAACCGTGAATCAGAGCTTAAGATCCAATATAACATACAGAGGTTCCCTGGTCACTATCTTTGTCACTCAGAAGTAATTGAGGAAATAATGTGGAAAGCCTCTGATTCGACTGCACTAGACCCAATGGTCTATGTAACAACATCTTGAGGAGAGACCCTGTAATATGGGCGAAGATTTTGTACAACTTCTTTTTGCAGTTATCGCTACTAAATCCACCCCTACATCATGGAACGATGCAGTAATTGAACCTAGCTACAAAAAGGGCGACAGGAATAGTCCTATTAACTATCGCCCTATCACCTTTCTTAATTGCGAAAGGAAGATCTTTGCAGCCCTATTGCTGGGGGAATTAGAGCAATGGGCAACCTCCACGGGCTGCCTGCAAACCTTTCAGACAGGTTTTCGCAAGTGTCCTTCTACCACATTTAATGGCTTTGTGGTGGGTAGTTTGAAGGAGGAGACGAATAAGGTTGGTAGTGCACCAGTATATATGGCAGCAATGTATTCCTCTCAAGGTTTCGATTGTGTCAACCGCGGTTGTATTGCTGGGAGTGAAGGCAGAGGTCTTGAGATACTAAACATGAACTAAAATGTAAGGCAATAGCACCCCCCAGAATGATGGTCACTCGATTTGAACTACCAGATTTCCAGGGAAATAGACTCTAAATCCTTTGTGAACTGGATTGATTAGTGGGACATTAAGTTTACTCTTGGGGAGGGAGAACTGATAAAAGGGAAAAAAGAGAACTATATGATCTAAGTTTTGTGCTGGGGGGAGCCAAGAATGATGCCCATACAGCGGGGAGGACATTATGGGGGCGCCAGCATGACTGGGATGAGAAAAGGGCGCCTTTGTCTGCAAGGACCAGGCTGACCTCGAAGAGTCCCAACCAGGGAACGTCATTTCACCAAAATGCCAGGGGTAGCGGAAGCGGCATCACATGACCCTTGACTTCTGATGACATCACAGGAAGTGATGTCATTTTACCTCACCCTGAAGTGACATCACAGTAAGTGATGGAATACGACCGTTTACCCCTTGACAAAATAGGAAGTGGCATCACATAGCATTGTTTCTAAGTACACTATGAAAATGATGGTTACAATATTACTGTAACGTGATATACATTTCATACAGGAATGGAACACCATATGTATCGGCAGAAAAAAACATGCTATAACTGCAACTTGCGAAAAGTAAAATACATAGTTGGAAATGGATGCTTATTCTACTCTAAATGCTTTTTGGAGGATTTAGTCTGCATTGTGAATTTGAGGTGTTTAAAAACAGACTAAATCAGTGACTTGCTTGCTGAAGTCTAGCAATTATTGTATAGAATTCCAGAAATACAAATAGCTCAAAGAGCCACATGGCATTGGCCACAGCCCAGGAGCTTCAATTAGTAAAAAAAAAAAAAAAGAAAGAAAGAAAAGTGTTCTTTTATTTTTTTATTTTTAGGGGTAGCGAGGGAGAACACAGGGGTAGCAAGGGTGGCGACCCCTAAATGACATCCCCGGTCCCACTAAGTTCATATTGATAGCCAGGTGTATGTCACGTGGTCAGGATAAATGGTAGGGTGGTGCCAATTGATTTTAACCAATTGCTTTGCAGTATCCCATGATGGACGAGGACACTAGCCATGCGTGGTGAAGATGAGCGATTAGACAACAGGATCAATTGGAGAATGGGCTTATATGTAATCATTAGCATGTTAAAAGGCGGCAACCAATGAGCGTGGGGGATTAACACTGCATATCGATTGCCTCATGAGTGACGATTTGTGTGTTTATAACTTAAATCTTGCATGAAAGATGGCAGAGAGCTCTGTGGCAGTGGTTTTATAATACCGTTCCTTTTTCCTTTCTGTATACAAAAATAAACTCTTGTCTTTCTCAAAAGCGGGTGTACCGAGTCTTTTCCCTAGTGGGTTGTATTTTCTTCGTCTGATCATTGGGAGTTGCCCCACAATACGCATTTCATGGTAGAATGTTCAGCAATTTTTGTTATGCATAGATGATTTTTTTTTTTTGCAGCGGCAGTCCTAATAGAATTTTTGAACTTATAATGTTTTAACTAGATTATTATTTTTGGAATTTGAAAAAATGTAACCAATTGTGGTAAATGATTAACTGTTTTTAGTTTTATTATATTAAGTGGATTTTGTGAATATATGTGTGTAAGGTTGAGCGTGTCCAACCAATATCACAATCAAGGGAAAATAAAAGGGAAACAGGTCATTTGCTAGTCAGTACCCGCCTCTCCCATGTTAGATGCCCTGCCTGAATCTCTGGCCTGCCTTTGGAATTGTGTACCGCCCCTCAAATGTCCCACCTGCAGGCACACCGTTGTGATACTGCAAAATCTGCTGCTACTCCCCCCTCTGTGCAGTGTCCACCACTGTTGGCTCCCAGCTCCCATGGGTGCCTCCTTGACTGTTTTTCTCCACACCCATACACCTCCACACAAGCAACTCTACAGGGCACTGGCCACTGGCTGGTGATGGTGGCTTCTGTGGTCCTTCCTGAGGAAGCCACAAACATGCATGAGGGCCTGACTGAGGGTGTGGACTTAAAGTAGCACATCCCAGCCAAGCTCTGGAGCATCACCAGAGACTTTTGCCATAGAAGAGGACATTTCACCTCTCTTAAACTGTGCCTGAGGGGGCAGGCACCCCTCACCATCACTGACACAGGGCTCCAAGGAAGGCCGGGAATGTGAGCTGATAAGAGATGGGTTTAACGTTCGTTATTGTCTTAAATGGGCATGGATGTACTTTCTCAAAATGATCCGTGGGCTCCCAGTGGCATTGCAGTAGTTTGGGAGATTCCCGCACATTTCTCTTCAAGCCTGAATTCTCCCGAATCACCTTTCAGAGGCATAAATGTGTCTATGTATGCAAGTCACCAACCTTGGAAAGGCCAATAGAAATGGGGAAGAGTCAGTCACATGTCAAGCATTCATGATGCAGACTTTCATTCCTCTGACATTTCTTAAATGAATACCATTGAGTCAGGTAGTATTGGAGTGTTATAAGCGTTACACCTGGGAAATCGCATAACCTATCACTACAGTAAGTGTTGTTTAGGTCTTATTTTATTTTTTTCCATTTGGATTTGTGTTTCTACATTAGAGAACCACCCAGGTGCAAGCCATTAATCAATTATACACGTTGGGCCTCATTACGAGTCCGGCGGTAGCCGTGCCAGTAAAACCGTTTATACTGCTATGGAGACCATATCTAGGCAGGCAATAACGACAGACAGACGCAGCGCAGAAGTAGATTTTAACAAGGTAAATGCCCAGATATCAAATAACATGTGGCACAGCCACATGGCCAAAGTGGGGAAAGAAATTACAAAAGTGAGATGTTACGTCTGCTCTCTCATCTCCTATGCCATGAGTGCATCCAGAACATTCGTGGCAACTGAAATTGCAGCAGGAAGACCACAATACCTCATGAATTTATCACTTTGCACCACAAGAGGGCGGTCCTAAGGGAAATGAGCAACACTAAGGCGGATGTCCAAGAAAACGTTCCTGTGTAAAGATAACTACATAAAGACTCAGGAAATGTTATACGATTACTGGAATATAGATAAGAGTATAGAATATATTAACAGAAGGACCGCACAAAGGAGAAGTACATACAGTGACACAGGTAGAGTTACAGTGTCCCAAGACAGGATCCATAGAAATAGGAGGAATGCCAGGATGCTGGGAAAGACCTCAGATGCTGGTGTATGGACAAGTTTACGCAACAGACGAATGGAAAGAAGGGGTAGTTTGGCGCAAAGCATATGCTCTCCTAACGGTTCCAGTGGAAGTAGTACTGAAAGAAAATGACCAGTGCCTCAAAGAATGGGAAGCAAGCGCCAAGCTGCTCACATGGTTAGTAAACGAGGCCAGACTCATGCCCATCATACCGCTCAAGAGAGCTGCATTGTGCTTCCTGGAATGATGGTGAAGTAGAAGTTACGGAGAATGAAGGGTGCAAGTAGATTTCGAGGATACCAGGCATGAAGGTTGGAACAGCAGTACTCATGGATGACTACTGGCCTATGGGTCGAAGGCATACGTGCAGCTGCCAAACAAGTGGGGGGGGGGTATGTTTACTCATACATCTGAAAACCCCAGCATTGGAAGTGCCCCAGAAAGAATACAAATAGAAGGGTTCACTAAAGTGGATAACAACAAAAAGAAAGAAGAGATTTGCAGGGTTGTCAGGAGTGAAAGAGGGAACTATGTCTCATCAGATCTGGAAAAGGCATTGGATGCGATACCACCAGAGCACAGGCTGTTCAGCAGAACCGAGATTTTTTTGCATCTATTGTTCCAGCAGTCCATGCAAGCACAAATGTAAAATACTCCAGATCAAACGTTGGGAGCTGATGCAGATGATAAACTAAACCGTGAAGAGGTTCAATTCCATCAAGGAAGATCTGAGAGCGGTTAGGCTGATGGCCCTCCAAAACAGATACATTCTAGATCTCCTCACAGCCATGGAGGGAGGTGTTTGCGGCCAAGGTCGGGTCTCCTTGCTGTACATTAATTCCTGCAAATGATGAAGATAATGGTACTCTGACAGAAGCCATTGCCCGACTTTCTGAACTACACACTAAGATGGAGGCAGAAACGAACACTGTAGGGAAAGATGAAAGCTGGCTATCATATATATTCTCGTGGATGCCAACATTGATGGCCAACAGACAGAAGGTATTGTCAGCAGACTTAATATTAGTCTTGCTAGCACTTTGTGTCATCACGATAATAATCATGCAATGTAGAAAAACAACTAGGAAGACTTTGGAGATGAAAATACTGATAGATGTGGGGACTGAAGAAGATGAGGAAACAAACACATGAAATGCACTAAAATTACAAATGACGCTGTTTTCCTCTGTTCCCGACAGGAGCAATGTTGGAGTTCCCATGCAACACCTGTGACTGTTTGGGGAAGTGGGTTTGGTGCACCCCTGATGGAGACTACAGTTATGTGACATGGAGCCTGGATGATCATGCAAAGTACTACGGACATCTTGGAGAGATAACAAAGGTTTGGCTCCCGGAATTGCAGATAGAGAAGGTCATGTAGGTAGTGTGGTCGACTCATTGGGGGATTGTTGATGGGGGGGCCAAATCTGACCCTCATGCCCCCCACATGACTCTCAACATGAAGCCAGAGGAATGACAGATGTACCTCGTTCCCAAGCCCTGCCCACGAGCTGCTAACTGAACACACTCTCCCAGGCTTAGGTGATCAGAGATGGCAACATTAGAGAACACTTCACACTTCCATGTTCATTCCCATCGCCTTGACAAGGAGCACTCAGTCTGGTAGACGTCCAGGATCCCAGAGCTGGGAGACCCATTCTGCCCAATCCAAAGTCACCTTTCACATGGGGATATAATTTATGGCAAGGACCAGTGGTCTCTCTGTGACCGCGCAACATTGTAGATTGACACTATTAGAGGTGGTCTCAGGAGGAGCCACTAGATATGGCTATCCAGTAGTAAAACTAACCCATATTGTAATGTATTGTATTGTATTGTATTTGGTTATTTGTATAGCACTCTTTCCCCACTTGTGTGGCCTCAATACGCTTTATACATGTAGCTTACTCAAACTGACCAATGCAAATGTCTGATAGGCTTCTAGGATGGAACTTGGATTTGTGATGTCAAACCGGGATAAAACCGGGTGACACATGTTTAGAAGCTGGGAGCTCTGGAGGAAACTTCTTTTTCTGGTGTCCTCCAAGTCATTTTTGTTTGGCGCATAAAAGACAGTAACTTTGCCCCATGGCTGAGTCTTCCGTTCTTGTGGCGGGTAGTCTTTTAGGGGCCCAAAGGTACTCTGCTGATAATTGGGTTGACTGCTAGAGACCCCCGGCCTCACCTATACACTCCTGTAACTGCAAAAAGATAAATTGGGCCTGATTACAAGTTTGGTGGAAGTGCTTATACATCCATTGTACATGAATACCAGATTTTGTTCCCAATCTGTCAAGCTACAAGTTATGAACTTGAAACTCATCCTTTCTGTCTGCTTTTGTGCATTGGTAACTACCAGCAGATTAATGCATTACTGCATGTGATACTTACCACATGTGGTCATCAAAATTACCCATGGATTCCTATGGAACCCCAAAATCAGGACTCATTTTCAGATCGGCATTGCACAGATTCATGCAGACCCATAAAGTTACTTTATGCCCCACCACTTGTGGTAACTGTATTAGCACTTGAGGTATTTACAGAGGAAACACCACAAAACTCGTAATCAGGCCCAGTATTGTGTACTACACACCAGGTCTCTAGAGGTGTGAGCCAAACCTTGCCAGAGAAGTGGGGTGGTAATAGGATGGATCCTCTTTGTGTTAGTACAAGAAGATTATGGTAACTGAAGCCTATGGCAAAAGCAAGCACGAAAACGAGTTCCCTTAGGATTCTGGAGTCACAAATTACCTGAGACTGGTGATACCTGAACTCCACTTGAGAAGCAATTGCTAGCATGTTATTGGGCTCTTGTTAATACTGAGCAAATGACAGTGAGTCATGATGTATTGATCAGGCCTGAAATCCCAACTATGCAATGGGTGTTAAGCTCTCCTAAGACACACAGAATAGGGCATGCACAACAAGCCATTATCATCAAGTGGAAATGGTACATCCAAGACAGAGCAAAATCAGGGAAGGGTAGAGTTGCCAAATTACATGAGCAGGTGACTAGTGTACCAGCCGTGGACTACATACCACAGGAAGTGACAGAGGTGCATGAGTCTCCAGTAAAATAGGGGAGTATCTTATGGGGAATTGACAGTGGAACAGACAGAATATGCCTGGTTCACTGTCGGCTCGCCTGTTATGTAGGAAATGAGCATTATTGGAAAGTCGTGTCATATAATCCCAAGACAAAAAAGATCCTAACCACGTCAGGAAAAGGAAAGCGCAGCCAGTTTGCAGAACTGCATGCAGTATATCAAGCTTTGAAACAAGAAATACCTGTTCATTGCCACGTGTACACAGATTCATGGTCAGTGTCCAATGGGGAGGATATAATGATGGGTACTCCCAAATATTTTTTGTTCTCGGGGGGACAGGTCTGTAGACAGGGAGGGTAGGGAGAGTGAGCACAAGGTTACAGACTGACTACCCCTCTCTCTAAGGTCTGACGGCACAGCAGGTGCAGGTGCTAAGGGGCTGATGTATGAGTCAACAGCAAAGTCTCAGAAGAGAGACAATATGTAAACATGACTGTGCCGTCAGACCTTAGAGAGAGGGGTAGTCAGTCTGTAACCTTGTGCTCAGTGTCCAATGGGCCAGCTCCATGGCTGCCGACATGGCAGAAGAATGGGTGGCAAAATCACTCCAAAGAGTTGTGGGGAAAGGAACTGTGGCACGATATCTGGGAAATGCTATCACAAAGTGAAGTCACAGTTTACCATGTGGATGCGCATTGCACTTTTGACTCATTAGAACAATGGTTCAATTCTGCTGCAGACAAACACACCAAGATTTCCTCTGTGAACTCAGAGGCTCAGCAAGGCGATTTGGAGGGTTTGGAAAAGTGGACACACGAGACATGTGGACACATCGGAGGGAAGGCTACTTGCAGGTGGACACACACTCTGGAGATTATGATCCGTTTAGAGGTAGTGAAAACAGTGATTTTGCAATGTCCTATTTGTCAGCATCAGCAGCAAAGACCCATTCCTCAAATTGTCCAGGGCACTTTACGAAGAGGTAAGCTACAGGGTGACAATGGCTCACACTTTGAAGGCAAATTGATTCAGGAATATTGTCAGCAAAAGAACATTGAGTGGCTCTGTCATGTACCGTATCATCCAGAAGCGTCAGGTTTAACTGGGAGAAGGAATGGTTTGCTGAAAGAACAAATGTGCAAATTAGGCAAATGGCATTCTGACAGGCTGGTGTGATGGTGTGTTTGATGCTGTACAAAGATTGAATAACAGTTTTCATTCAGTGTACTGGGGGAAAACATAAAATATATCCGAACACTCTGAAAATTGCAAAACACTTTAATTGTTCATCACACCAAGCCCATTCCAAGCCCTCACCTCCCTGCATTGCCCTGGCTTACAGTTAGACATTAGAACACCTTGAATGGCCAGTCAGCCTCTGCCAGACACGACAAGACCCCATGTTTATTTGGGGTCTTACTGGTAATTGTGGCTATCGAGTCTCCATTTCAATAATGAAGAGCGGATGATGGCTAGGGGACGTGGCTTTTTTGTTCTCTCAAGTTGCACTTTCTAGGCAATTCAGATGCATATTTCAACTCATTACGACCCAGGCGGTCAGGGGTTAATGGCGCTGTAAAAGGTGGCGGCGCCGTTAACCCCTTACCGCCTAATTACGAGGTCCCTTTGCGGGTCCCCACCTTAACGGATGGTTTTACCAGCCGTTAAGGAAGGAACCCGTAAAGGGACTTTCGAGGTAATTACGGTACCGCAATTTGCGGTACCGTAATTACCACCTTCCCCATTCCCATTGAGCCCTAGGGGGAAAAAATGGAAATGGGGAAGGGCCAATGGTGAATGGGTAATTACCGCCCCACCAACCTTGGAATGGGCGGTAATTCCGCCATCCACCAGGGTGCAATCAGTAAAATACCGGCGTTAACCATGGCGCTAATAGCGCCATGGTTAATGCCTGGGTCGTAATGACCCCCCTGGAAGCAGAGAGAAGTGCAAGGGGAGTGCACCTTGGACCTGGTGATGGAGCGGGAGAAAGAGCGGCCATTATATTCATGTGCATTTTTAAATAAGGTGGAGTGGATTTGTGTTTATGTATGTTTGTGACAGTCTAAAGTAGGGGTGTAAGGATGTGTCTGTGTTCATGTGAATTTCAGTTTATAGATCTGAATCTGATGTTCATTTGAATGTGTGTCTTTTGGTGATCACATGAGAGAAGATTGTTCTGGACAAGACAATGAAAAACGATCACAGACTTAGGTCGTCATTTAGAGTTTGGTGGTAACAGTGAAATCATTAGAATTTGGCAAATGCTGTTGATTTTACTGTCCACCCAATTCAGGGTTTGATCAAATATCATTGGTGGTATTTCATGGGAAAACCAGTGGTGATATTTTAGGCAGGCGTTTTGCAGAAAATCCAACTATTTTTACCTCTACTGGCTAGAAATGTCTTAAATCTTTCATTTTAGTGTACAGAACCGAAGCACAGTTGCTTCCCTTCAATAGAGTGAAAAGGTTTTTACAAAGGACCATGATGTGAGTGGGCAAAAATGTGGGCATTTCTGATTGTCTCTTCTCACCTTACCCACATAGGGCCTTGATATACCTTTTGTGCATACAAATACATCAACCGTATTGATTTGAGCCACTACTGTACATAATCTTTTTCCCTTCAGATTGATGCTGAAAAGAAATGTTAAAAATACCTTTTTACATTAACGCCATCAGAAGTCTTATTTCTGCAATAGCACTGCAGGTTTTCCAGAAATACCACCTCTACTGGCGGTAAACTTTGAGTAGTGGGGATTTTCAGAAATACCAGCGGCAGAGCTGGTAACTTTTTCCAGCGGTATTAAAAAAGCGGCTCAGCGCTGAATGACCTGCTTAGTTTGTAGTCTTCTAATAATTAATACCAGAATATTACACCTTTCTATGTGTGTTTTTCAACTGTGTCCAAAAGTAAGGACCACAAACCATCCACCAGCCATTTCTTTAACCACTATTTAAGTAACCTGCGTGGGTGCTATTTAGGGTGCTATTAGAAGTCTTTTGGTATGAAAACACTAGTGATTAAGAAATTCACCAGAACATAGGGGGAAGCATTAGTGCAGAATCGACCGAGGACAAGCTCTAATGAGATACGGACCCTTACTGCTAGGAGTCATATTAAGCTGCTGAGGATTGTAACAGGTCAATGGCGTATGGGGGGAGTGGTGCCAAGAGTGCCATCCAGGGTCACAGAATCTGTTATTTAAATGCTTACATTGTCACTGGGTGGGACTCCTCCCCCTCTCACTCACTGTGGAGGCCCATGTGCGTGTCACTGGGTGGGCTGAACATGCCCCTTTAGCCGAGACTCCTCCCCCTCTCACTCACTGTGGAGCCCGTAGACTCCTCCCCTCTCACTCACTGTGGAGGCCCTGGACTCCTCCCCCTCTCACTCACTGCAATTGGACACATCGGGGCCAGTGCCTCACGTTCCTCCGGGGAGAGGCCCACACCCAGGGCTACCGATTTGTTGAAGTTGATGGAGAAGCCAGTGACCTCCCCATAGCTAGTTTTTTCAGTCAGGGCATGTTTTAGTGTGGAGCGGGCCTCCGAGATCGCAAGCAACACCTCATCTGCGTATAGGGCGATTTTGTGCTGAGATGGACCGACCTGGGGGCCCTTCATATGGTTATTCAGTCTGATCTTCTGGGCGAAGGGTTCCATGATTAGTGCGAATAGCAGTGGGGATAGCGGGCAGCCCTGTCTGGTTCCACTGGTCAGGGGGATTGGAGCAGAGAGTGAGCCATTGATCCTAAGGAAGGTTTTTGGTGATTTATAATTGGCCAGGACCATTGCCTGGAACGCCGGGCCAAACCCAAAGGCCTCCAGGGTAAGGCTCATGAAGGACCAGTCCACCCTATCGAACACCTTGGTAGCGTCTAGGGCCATCAACAGCAACCCCTTGGAACCTCGGGAGCGAGGTCCACCAGGTCCAGGGCTCTGCGGATGTTATCTCCTGCCGATCTGTTCAAAATAAAGCCTGCTTGTTCAGGGTGAATTACGTTAGGTAGCATGCGTGACAGGCGGTTAGCGAGAATTTTGGAGTATAAGTTAGCGTCAATATTCAGCAGGGCTTTTGGCCTGTAGGAAGCCGGGTCTCTCAGGTCCTTCCCCGGTTTGGGTAGAAGGATGGTGGTTGATTCTTGCATTGAGGGGGTCACCGTGCCCGTTTCCCTAAAAGAGTTGAAGGGCGCCACCAGGGGGGGAACCAGCTGGGGTTTAAAAATGTTGTAGAACATATAGGAAAATCCATCGGGGGCTGAGATTTAAGGGACTTAATGGCTTCCTCGACCTCCTCACCTGTGATCCGAGCCTCCAGGCTCTCCCTAGTCGAATCGTGTAGTCGGGGGAGGGCCGCTTACTGTAGGTATTCTTTTTGTTTAATCAGGTCCCGCGGTGGCGCCGTCATTACCTGGATCAGGTGGTCCACCGCTAGCTGTTGCTTTTTCCGTTCCGCCTATTGTATCACTCCATGTGGGTCTCGCAGTCCGATAATGGTGCTGCTGCGCTTTGCTTTAGCAAGTTTAGCCACAAGCAGCTTATTCGCCTTGTTGTCCTTCACATAACAGAATTGTTTGGCTTTAGCCAAAGCTGTGCCGTGTGTTCAGCATAGTGGGCCTCTAGCTTCTTTCTGGCGATGCGGATGGCTCGCTGTGTCTTAGGGGACCAGCCTTTATTCTTGTGGGTCTCCTCCGCTGCTTTGAGTTCTTCCTCGAGGATCAGGCGAGTCTGTCGCCTACTACAGTGAAATGCCACTCCCTGTGCAATAAGTTCTCCCCTGATCATCGCTTTCAAGGCATCCCAAGTGTTTGCAGGGGAGGTGTCTTTGACTGGGTTTTCCTCTAGGAGGTTTTTAATCGCTGTTGCAATCTTGTCCCTTAGCGGCATTTTGTTAAGAATTGGATCATAAAGAGCCATCTGCGCGGAGAGTCGGGCTTGGGTTCATATGCTCGGATCTCAAGGATTACTGGGGCGTGATCAGACAGAATCCGCAGACCGATAGATACATCATTGGCATAGGCAAGCATCTGGGGGGGTGTTAGGAAGAGGTCAATCCTTGAGAAGGTTCGGTGAACGTAGGAATAGAAGGAGTAGTCTTTTTTGGAGGGATGGAGCACCCGCCACAAGTCCACTACTTCTAAAGATCTGAACAGGCACAGGAGACTGAGCGCCGAGAGAGAGGGAGGAGCCCAGTGAGTCATAGAAGGCTGCTTGCCCAGAGTTGGGTGCATATACTGAGACAAAAGTGTATAGGTCTCCCAATAATAAGCATTTGACTGCCACAAATCGGGCTTCCATGCATGTTTTTGTTTCCAGGACCTGGGGGTTCAGACCCTTCCAGAAGAGAATTGCAGTGCCTCCCTTCTTAGAGCCACCTGAGGCAAAGAGCTGGAGCGGGTAAGATCGGGAGCGGAGACGCTCGAAGTCCACCGGTAGTGAGTCTCCTGAAGAAGAGCTACCGCTGCATCTTCGTCCTGAAGCTTTTGTAGAATCGATTTACGTTTGGCGGGGGAGTTCAGTCCATTGACATTGAGGGAGAGAAATTTTAGGGTTTGATACTCCTGGGCTAGGTCCCTCCCTGCTGCCGCGTCTGGGGGAAGGGGTCGGAGGGGTGCGAGTTAGCCGCCATCTCGAAGGAATGCTAGGAATGCATCACCCTGCTCTTGGGGATTTAACACAAGCCCCCAAAGGGGGGCCGTAACTTTAACTGGTGGGGGGGCTGACATTATGGGTTCGGCCATTCCCCTGGCCAACCGGGCCAATCGAGTATGTAAAAATAATATGGAATTCCAAGGACTCATAGGTGGATGAACCTTGGAAATGGGCATGAACCGTGAGTGGGGCCTGGTGCAATGGTATTAGTTGTTCTTAAGCTGGGTCAAGATCGGTGAAGTTCCTGTGGGACAGAGCTGGGAGGTCGGTGAAAACGTGAGATAGAGTTCTGCCAGTTACGGTCCTGCACCAGCCTATCTTCTCCTGCTGCTCCGCGGCACCTTCGACCACGATGACCGCCAAGGTTTCGGGACGTAGACAGCTCCCACGTCAGTAATGACCTCCGATCTTGGAGATGTGGCTTCTTCGGGCGAGGATGGGTGCATGATTTTGTTGGCATCCTCAAGGTGGCTAATTCTACGTAGGGTGCCGGTATATGAAAACTGTAGGGCGGTCGGGAATAGCCATCTGTATCGAATCTGGTGCTCCTGCAGGAACAGAGTCAGAGGCCGTAGATATTTCCTCTACTGCAGTGTAAGTAGCGAGAGGTCTTGGTAGATCTGGAGAGGCGAACCCTAAAAGGAGAGCTCGTATTGAGAGTGGCTGATTGCCGAGATGGCCTTTGGTGAAAAAGTGCACTCTAGTTATGACAACCGGGGGGAGGTCTGAGACCACTCCCCGACGTGGGCACAACCTGTGAGTGCGATCCAGAAGGGGTTGAGGTTTGTCCAGTTGTGGGAGCAGGGATTGGAAGAAATCCCCCACATATTCCGCCAGATTTTTGTCTGGGACAGAGGTTGGTATCGCTCGAATTCGGAGGTTGTTGCGCCGGGCCCTATTTTCAAGATCTTCTTGTTTGAATTCGAGGATTTCACATTTGTCCTGCAAGGTTCTGATCGAGCGTTGGATTTCCCCCAATGTGGTTGCATGGTCCTGGGAGCGGTCGTCTATCTCCCCCAGCCTTTGTTCCACCTCGGTCACCCTTTGATCGGTGTATTCTAGCTTGGTAGTAAGTTCTGTCATGCAGGATCTAAATTCAGACTTAATGTCAGCCATAAAAGACTGTGGGCCTCATTACGACCCAGGCGGTAAGTTACCGCCTGGGCCGTGACTTTACCACCATGGCGTAAACTACGTTTACGCCATGGTGGTTGGCGGACTTACCGCCCCATTCCGACCTAGGCGGGGCGGTAAGTCCCCAATCCCCATTTACCCTTCCCCATTCCCATTTTTGCCCCATAGGGCATAATGGGAGTGGGGAAGGCGTTAATTACGCCACCGTAAATTACGGTGGCGTAATTAACTCCATGGTCCCTTAGCGCCATGGATTTTAACACCTGCTAAAAGCAGGTGTTAAAAGCACCATGGCGCTAGGGGACCTCGTAATTGGCGGTAAGGGGTCGGCGCAGCTAACGCTGGCGTTAACCCCTTACCGCCAGGGTCGTAATGAGGCCCTGTATGTCCTCTTTGGTGGCAAGGGCTTCTCTATCCTCTTGGGATTTCTGTGGGGTAAACTTGGGGGGGTCGTGTTTCTTCCCCTTGTCAGTCGACGTGAACATAGTGGCGATATCTGAGTTTTTACCAGGTTTTAGTTGCTTCGCCATTGCGCCAGACTGGGTGTAGGGCTAGGTGACCCAGGGATCTCTCGTGGATGTAGAGTGGGGGAGGCTAATGGCTGAGGTCAGAGCATACACGTTATTGGAGTGAGGATCCTGGTTCCTTGGTTAATACTTGCAGGGGTAGGTGCTTTCGTAGCTTGTGGCCTCCCAGGCGGGATGGGGAGGAGAGGGGGACTTTGGTTTCTCAAGTGAGGTGTGGGATTATGGTGTTGTCCCTGGCTCCTTAGTGCGGATTGAGGAGGAGGGGGTAGAAGAGTGGGCCGGGACGCCGCAGGAAGGAAGTGGAGGGAGAAGGGGGAGCAGAGCAGCCACAGGAGCACCCCTGTTCAGTGAGGCATTGTCGGGGTGGAGTGTGAGAGCCCAATACGTTTCAGGCAATAAGCAGTGCCTGGGGTCAGTGAGGGTCCCTTCGAATATCTCTGCCTTGTGGTGGCTTGAATGTGAGGCTGGAGGACTGGAGGGGCAGGGTGCCCTGTGTAAAAGCTGGAGTTGCGGTCCCTTACAGCCCGCTGGAGCTGGGAAGTTGCTGGGGGAGGCCCCCTCGGGGTGCAGCGTTGCGGACTGGGTCCGTTTTGGAGTCGCAGGGGGTTTTGCCCACGAACAGAGCATCGGCTGTGCGGGCCCATGCCTGCAGCCGCGCTGCAAAGTGCAAGCTGTGGGCCAAGCCCAGGTCGACCCCCTCCACACGAGTGGAGGGAATAGAGAGCCGGTATGAGGAGCCGGCTGAAAGCTGGGCTGGCGTTCCGCGAGGGGCGCGGGCCGTTGCTGCTCCTTGCAGCTAGTGGAGCGGACTGCCGGAGCTTGAGGTGGGGGGGGTGGAGGAACTTCACCCCGCTACCCAGACACCTCAATTCACCCGCCGCTGGGATTCGTGGTCCGGATGGCTGGTGCTGCTGGGAGGGCCCCTCTCCACGTTGCGATGCCGCCACCTGGACCGGAGCTCTCCCCCCGCCGAGAGCGCTGTGTTTCGTGCTGGGTGCCTGGGTCTGGCGGGCCTGAAGCCGCCAACGTGTCTGGCGGTAAGCGGGGTCCCCAGGTGGGGATCGCGGTTCCTCCAGAGGCATAATCAGGAGAGGAGGGAGGCAACGTAGCTTGGGTGTCATGATGCCTACCTCTAAGGAGCCAGGCCGGGCCCAGCAACCCCAGAGGCAGACATCATTTTCCCCAGGGAAGTCTCAGCGGGCCCAAGTCGGGGCCCTTTGGACTCAGTCCTGGCGCCTTAGGCGCCAGGCTCATAGCGGACCCCAGTCCTGGCGGCTTAGGCGCCAGGCTCATAGAAGAGGATATGTGTTTAAGTGCTTGGGTGCACACTTACCTGATGCAGACCTTGCTGCTTCATCCAGGCCCTCTTGAGGCCTGAATGGGACTACTTAACCTGTAGGATTACTTCACCACCTGGTGTGGTCGGGGAAGGATACATACCTGATTGGTGGAAGGATACATACCAGGAACTTCTTCCAAGCTATTTAAACCCCACCGAACAGCCACACATGCTTCGCGTTGTTCTGCACCTAGCAGCTGGACGCTCACCGTGTCAGCTCCTGCATCCTGACTTCAGCCACGCCTGCCAGCACCCTGGACACCTGCAAGGGAGAAAGGAAGAGAATAGGAGAAGAAAAGCCCTTACCTGCTAAATCTGCATCCCGGAGTCATTTCTCCAACGGCCCTGAAAAGGAAGACTTCATTTTAAAGGCATTTCGTTTCGATCGCTGCAGCACTGCATTTTACTCACCTTTGCAAGGCGCTTCCATCTTCAGCAGCGATCTTCCGGATTCAGCTACGCCCCGGCGCCTAGAGGAAAAAGACAAGAACAAAGGTGAGAGGGAGAAAAGGAATAAGGAAAGCTCAGTTTCCTTTTAAGTCTTACCTGTTGGATTATTCCCACTGCATTTCGGGGTCCTGCCGCTTCCTGGCATCTCCGGACCCCGGCCCCTATGGGGAAAAAAGACAAAGACATTGAATGAGCGAATGCAAAGACATTACCTGAGCGCTCATCCAGAACTGTTTCACTTCGGGTCGGCGCCATATCTCCGGCACTCCGAACCCGGCCCCTAAGGGGAAAAAGACATAAGCATTAGCGCTTGCTGCAATTAGACAACGAACATTATTATTAAGCTTGAACTTTTGAACAGAACTTTTACAGCGCCTTACCTGAACAGTCAAGCTTACCTGAACTCCCATCAATCCTCAATCCAGTGAAGTAACTGGGTTTCAACGCGCCCCTGCATCAGAAGCAGGATGGAGAGCTCATCCTTCCAAACCCTAAGGTGAGGCTTCACGGGGAATCGTGGAGGAGGTATCGTGGAGGGTTGGAAGGGAGTGGGAGGCTTGAGCATTGTTCCACAGTTGGTAATAGTCCCTTTTCACGCACAGGAGGGTATCCAACGAGCCAGGGAAGCCAGAATAGAGGGGCCCTTCCTGTCCATCATCAGAGTTCTGCGCCTTCGACGCCGCGCCTCCGTGGGAACCAGGTGAGCGTTACATTGGGCTTTCAAGGCTTGGGAAGCTCAGGACTCCGCCTCACGCCATTGCGGGCTCTGCCAACTCCGCCCACTATTTTGGAAGGAGGCGGCGGAGGGGCCACAGAGTTTGGAAGTTCGTTATGTAGCTTCCTGAAGGCAGCCAGCCCCGATTTTCGTTTTTTTATGTGCCGCAGGGCTTGTGACGTCCCAGGTAGGTTTCTGACATAATATTAATTGCTGGAACTTGACCAGAACCACTTAAGCAGAAGGCCCATCACGGAGGCTTCTAGGAGAGTGTCCACATCGCCGAACCTCCAGGCCACGCCCCCACCCTCCCCGCTTTCAAAAAGCAGCCCTCACATCTGTAGCAACGCACAAAAGACTGGACTGCTTCAACTATGTTTATGAAAGCAAACCTTTAAACCGTAACATGTGTAGGTGCTCTCGCTGGGGCCTGCGTCCAAAATACCTTCAGCTATCCCTCTGCAAATACCTCCCCTCTCAAGCTCTTCGCTCCTCTACCTCTAACTCTCTTAGGCTTAATCGTTTTTCAAAGAAACAATCTGCGGGTAGATCTCTGTTTTTGGCTCGGGCCCCCTTCTGGAACAGCTTCCCTGCCACTCTGAAACTTGAGGAGAACCAAGACCAAAGACCTTCCTCTTTGCTTCTGTCTTCAACCCCCCTCCTCTTCTGATCTGTTCTCTCTCAGCACCGTGCATCTGGCCACCCTCTGTCTTCCAGGCCCAGGTACCTGCTCATCTTGCCACCCTCCTAAACTGCCTCCGGGCCACCCCTTGGGGTCTGTATCTGTACCCATACAGCCCTCCCCGTTTTCTTCCTGCACTTATCAGACCTACCCTGTCTGATCCTTAAACCCAGCACTTGCCACTTGCTGGCCACACTACCACTGTTTGTTGCCTTTATTATTTATTTATTATTTCTCGGTTTTCTCCTTTGCTCTGCACTCTCCACTTCTCTCCCCTTCCATGCACTTTTCCCCTCCCCCTCTCCCATGCACTTGCGTGCTCTCAATGTCACTGGGCCTAGTAAGATTGTTGTTTTGTTCTCCCCTGTTCCCCTCCCTTGCCTTGTTGCTCTCTGAAGCACTTGTGTACGAGCGCGATATGAATAAAATATCAATTCAATGCAATACTCTAAGCTAAGTAAATGCGATTGCAGCACACTTTGCATGCCAGCGTTGCATGTGAAATGTGAAGTAATTCACTGCCCTCACTGTTGCCCGTTCCCATCTGATAAGACAGACTTGAGACTTCAAACGCTAATGCATTATTCCATTGCATCATGACATTTCAGTTAGTCCAAATGAAGGTGTCAAAACTCGGATTTTTGTAATTTTTTAAAAACTGGTCTTGCTTGATGACATACTTCTGTTTTTCATGTCTTCCTATAAAATGCATTGTGCAAGAATATTTCTATTAGATATACTCAATCTACCAGTATTGTGTTAAAGAACTTAATGTACCCGCTTAGTACCAGTTGCTGAAGATTGCAACTGCATAAAATGACGTGAAGACACACTTGTGTGCAGGCGCGTTATACATGACTTATCATATCATCATGTCACATCATGTCACATCATCTCATATCATGTCTCCTCCAAATCCTTCAAGGTTGTAATTCTTGACCATAGGCTTGTTTCAAAAGTAAAAAGTCAAAATGAATAGCAAAACCAACGTTTGTATTGCTTTTTTCTAAATACTATCTCTAAAAATGTCATTCACGTGCCTAATTTGTTTTCATTTTTCAACTGCACATCTACCACTTTGCAACTGCACATTTATTTTTCCAACTGCACAGTTTTTGGCAAACTGCACACTAAACAACCCCTGGCTTATACATCCGTGTTGTCAGTCTAAGCACTTTGCAGGGCGTGAGAATCCGAGTGCACAATGCGTTTGTACATCCAGTGAAGGACACGTTGAGGTCCTCTCCTGAAACACTTTCCACAAGCATCACAATCGATGCTATGTTCGAAGGAACATAATGTTTACTGGCACAAGCGGAGCTTTGAGCTGAGGTTTGAGCAGTCTGCGGCAGTCTTTCTACCATCTCGTTTGTGGGAGGACCCACTTATACTCAGCAGACACCGCGGAGCGGTGAGCGGAGCTTTGAGCTGAGGTTTGAGCAGTCTGCGGCAGTCTTTCTACCATCTCGTTTGTGGGAGGACCCACTTATACTCAGCAGACACCGCAGAGCGGTGAGCGGAGCTTTGAGCTGAGGTTTGAGCAGTCTGCGGCAGTCCGCGGCTGCTCCCGGATGAAGCCCGCCATCCGAGCCTCGATTGGGCGTCTACCCTTCCCCAAACACCGTCTGAATCACCATCACCATCGGAATCGCTGTCACCTTCGGAATCAGCCTTGGAAGTGCGAAGGCTTAGAAGTAACTACAAGGCTCCTGAAGTTCATCTACAGAAGCCTCCAACCAAAAAAGTAAAGGAGACAAAGACTAGTGTAACCACACCCTTTACCGCAACCAATTCAGCAACCAAATCGTCAAAAACGCGGTTTGATTTTGAAAACCCGTTTGACATTTCTCGGCGCTCACCTATTCTGTCCTCGTCAAATCTACATGCGGAGCATGCAGAGACTAGGATCTCCTCAAACCACTTTAATTTCCAAGCTACCAACAAATCTGCATTTGCACCGCCATCGCTAACCAAGGACCGGACTATGCCTCCCAACTTGCCCGTCTCACCTGTGCCGCGGATCGATGAGCTGGAGGAATGCCTCTCCCCCACGGGTGCTTCTGCGCCTCGTTCGCCGGGACGGCATATTGCGGTGGCGATCCTCTCCTCCCCCCCCTGCTCTGCGATTTCCATACAGCCTCACCGCCGTACCCCTGGGTCGGCGAGAGGAGCAGCGGCCGCGACTGTTGGGACGGCCGGCCCCTGCCCCTGTGCTGTCCGAGCCAGCTGAGGCCCGAGGAGACACTCCTTTGACAGGTGGACTCTCGCAGGTCGGAGGACTGGTTCCGACCCATGAATTAGCTGAGGGGTGTGGTGGGCGGCTTTCACAGGGGAAGGAAGATCCCCCCCCCTGACGGGACTGAACCCAACCCCTCACACCAGCTACAAGCAGGAGAGGACAAGAAAGCAAGCTCTCCGGATCACCGCAAAGGCGAGTCTGCCGTGAACGCAACAAACGCGACCCCAGCGATCACGTTGGTACTGGCACAAATCCACGCAGCAATGAGCCCCACCACGGACTCACCACAACAGAACAACGATGGTCGGCAGACCGTAAACGAAACAACGCACTCCAACCTACAAATAGGGAAGTCTCAAATCTTTGAGTTAGACCACGCAGGAAACACTGAAACAAACGTTCCAAGTCTGCAATCCCCCATAGATCATTCCTCTGTTACCACAAACAAACCCTTTTGCACCCTCTTCTAAACAACAATATGCAGGAAAAGACCTATTTGACTCTACAGTATCAGAGCTCTCTATATTACAGAATACCCAAACACAGAAAAACCAAAAGTCAAAAAAACCGACTCCTCTGGATAAAGCCCTCAAACCTTTGCGCCAAAAATCGTTGAAGGAATCTAGGTCTTGCTTACAAAACTCTCAAACGTCAAAATACAAAAAAAAGGTGCAACAAAAAAACTCCTCCCGCATCCGCTTCTATCAGTCGCTCTTAAAGACTTTTTCAAAAAACAATGTAAAAGAAAGTTGGACCAGGACCAAGAACTATCGGACGCGGAAATTCTGGAGGCTATCCAAGACCTACCCCCAGTGCCCAAAGTAAGGAAAGTGACTGAAAATGCAAAAAAGACCCCCCGGCTACCAACTTATGGCAAATCTACACCGGAAAGAAGCGCTAACCCCAATAGCGCCTCACCCCCTATGGACGACCAAAATCCGCCCACGGCAAACCCGCCTGGTGAGACTATGGAAAATCAGTCCCCAGTTAAAATCACCGCACCAGGGCTGTCTAAAACAAACCCAAAACAAACAGAAACGCAAATACAAGCTGAGATCATCAATAAACCCATTTCACCCACAGAACAAGAAATAAACGGCCGCGCACAACCACGAGCCACTGAGTGCACACCAAAAGAAAACTCACCTACCAAAACAAAGTCGGCACTGCCATCACTCCCTAGACAGTATAGCGTTCCTGGCCACCCACCGAAGAGTCAACCGGAATCTGCCCAACCTTCAATCCAACCAAAAAACTTGAACAGATCGATCCAGACAGACGAAAGCTCTGTATTTACATCACCACCATCGCCATGTACAATAAGAGATCGATCACCACCTAAAAATAGGAGGTTAAGTGAAGTATCTACACCAAGCGCCAAGGAATCACTTTCAAAAAAACCCGACCTAACAACTATTATGTCGGCTATAACAATAGCATTAGCACCCTTTGGGAAACTCTATGAGAACATCAGTGACTCCCTAAAAGATCATATCACAATTACAGCAATGATGCATACCAAGCTGATCTTTGTCGAAGGCTTCATTACAGCCCTGGAACAAAGGAACAAGACAGACAGAGACGCTTGGGACCAGAAACTTGCTTCACTCGACGAACAACTAAACTCCTTAAAATCTACTACTCTAGCCAAACCAACTATGGCTGATAAAGAAACCCAGTCAACGCCACCATATCCACCTATAGAATTGGCTCTGGTGTTCTTAAAAACAACTGACAAACATTCTCGCCCGCCGACTAAAGCACCTAAACCTATGCCACCAAGCGACACTTCTCCAAAATCGGTGGCCGCCATCAGAAACCATCCTGTGCTGAAACTCGCTATAGGCCCCCAAGAAGATCCTTCCAACTCGGAAACAGTGTCAGCGCTTGATCTAGTGCTGGCTTCAAGGAAAACCACTAAAAAAAGAAACAACAAAAAACGACGGATGAAAACCAAGATTTAGATACCAGAGCGAAAATAACGACAACGCAGAGCCACACGATACCCCCTCTCCCAGGACCACGGAGGACTTCTTGATTCGAAGCTCCATGATTGACCTAACACAGCACTGGGACACAATCGAAAGCTCCGAACCACAAGTTGAAAATGCTACCAATTCCAAAATTGAAGCACCAAAGGTCCCTCCCAGTTCTAAGAACGTCAAAACCAAGGAACTATCCCTAAATCATAAATCTGAGAATAAGGATAGAACGACGACATTGCAGCTCTCGGGAACTATTCAACCACATCTGAAAGAGATACCAGGTCGCCTGGCAACTTCTTCCGAGCAGATCGACTCTAGGCAACGAAAATCGTCGCCAACAAACCAGAAAGAGACTCTCTTAAGACCAAAAGTTACTACAACAAGAGCTACCCACCTATTCAAAATAGAACAAAAAATCACAGAGGAATACTACATGATTCTAAATAGAAGAACAGTGCTTAAGATTTTAAAACAAGTACCCACGCTACAGGCCTTAAATTCAAATGATTTCACCTTAATCGAGCCGTACCACAGGTCCAAGCAAGCAAAAGCGTATCTTCATATCAGGAGCTCGGCACTTCGTGAAATCCTCAGGGCGTCTACAAAGAGTTAGAACAGTTGGGCTTTATACTCAACGAGATCCCAATTCAGAACACAACTAGCAACCACGAAGAAAACCGTAAGACCTCAGACATCAAAAAATATAGATTCAAATCACGAACGGAGGACTTATATGGATCTTCGAGAAGGAGGAAAACTTCATCTCAATCGAGAGAAACATCCAAAACTACACCAGATCAGCCTGGGAACGAACAAACGTACCAGATAAATCGAAATATGGTCCTTCCAGAAATGGGAGAACCCCAACAAGAAGAGAGCATAGAAATCACAATGACAAAGGGAAACACCAAACTCCCCGACACCCCTCGAGAGTTCGATATCAAGGACATCGATCCTCCCCGGAATACGCTGTTGAAAGCAGAAAAAAAACATTAGACCTGCCCACTACTACCTCAGACGTCGTGCCAAAATAGGGCAGCTGGTCATGGATACGGGATGCCCTAACACCGGGTATCAAAAGATAGCAGCAAACAGGGGGTGCCAGTCCACCGACCCCCCCGTCGCGTCCAAAACGAGAAGCACAGGAAAAACCGCTTCTCTCCATCGCCTCATGGAACCCCAGAGGCCATATGCACCTAACTGAACTTGACAGCTACAACCTGGGAGTACACGACATCCTCTGCCTCCAGGAAACCTGGCTGTTGGACAAACCGGCACTGGATGGTTACAACATAGAGATCTCTCCGGCCTACAAAGGCCCACTGGGTCGCCCGTCATCCGGCCTATTAACAGCTACCCGCATAGGCTCAGGCATCCATATCATCAAGAAAATAGAAGCAACCTATGGATTCTTGGCTGTCCTTGCCACATGACGGACGAAACCGCAGTGGAAAGAAAACCTTCTCGAGAGCCCTCGCTATCATCAATGCCTATTGGAACCCTCAAAAACAACACCAGAAAATGTCTGCGATGAAGCCGCAACATCATTGATGAAATCAGAATTAAACATCAAACCCCAAACATTCTTATATGTGGGACCTAAATGCAAACTGTGTAGCCCAAGCCGCGCCAAAGGCAAAAGCTTCTCCCTACACTCTGGCGGAGTCAAGGGAAAACTATGGCTAGCATTAATGACCTCCAGGAACCTCCACAACGCAGCCAACGTTTTGAGCGACCAAATGCTGATACCTACGTGGGAACGTGATAGCTCATCAGCCACCCTCGATTACATTTTTGTCTACCAGCGCATAACCTCTTTCGAAATAATTAGAACAAAGGCTAGCGACCACAACTTACTGAACCTCAAATGTAACACCAGTGTGCGCGACCATCTACTCTACAAACCATCGATCAGGACAAATTCCCAGGCTACCCGTTTGTGTATGTCCTCCAAAGACATCAAAACTCTGACTGATAACTACAAAAGCTTAACTTCTCATATTGAAGTGAAAGACGCATTCTTCAGAGACAGCTACATTCCTCTGCTCCTTCCTTTCAAAAAACCACGGAAGCTCACCAATGATCTAAGGTCTAACCATAACCATGTGTATAATGCTACCCTGGTAACCAAACGCAGATCCTTAAGGAAACTAAAGAAAGAAGCAGCTGCGTCGAACACAGCAACCCTGTGGGAATCTTACCATACTGAGAGGAGAAAATACCAACAATGGCTGAGAAAGGTAAGATGTGACCTCTACCAATCAGATGCAGAGAGTATGCTCAAGGCTTTAGCCACCAAAAAATCTCGGGACTTCTGGTCTATGGTCAACCAAACAAACTGCCATCCCAAAACCCAAATGATTAACTCTGTCACCGAAGAAAACTGGGTCAAACACTTCTCAGAACTCTTTGACTCACCTCTAACGTCTATCGACCCCCCAACGAGACCGCTAGAGGGAAAATGGGTGGACCTCTGAGACGAAGACAAGATAAAAAAAGTCATCAAAAGGCTGAAACTATCAAGAGCTCCTGGACCGGACGGGTTAGCAAACTCTGATTTAAAAGAATACCCCGACGACTGGTCAGCGGTATTGAGTCTGATCTTTAAAGACTGCAAAAACCGAAGGACACTACCTGATTCCTGGACTCAGGCAGTTATCGTCCCCATTTTCAAGAAGGGCATCAGAGAGGACCCCTCCAACTACCGACCTATAGCCCTGCTGGATGTCATAGGTAAGGTCTTCGCCACAATCCTCCTGAGCTACTTTCAGAAATGGGCACGGCTTTCTCCCTCTACTGACCCACTACAAACTGGATTCCAGAAAAACGCTAGCACTGCAGCCAATATAATGATCTTGAGTATCATTAAAGACAAAGTCTTGTCGGGCGCACCAAGAGTTTTCCTCGCATTCGTCGACCTATCTCAGGCGTTCGACAGAGTTGACAGGCCTAAACTATGGAATAAACTAAAGACATGGAACTGCCCTGATGAAATCCTGGCTCCCATAATCGCCCTCCACTCGAACACCAGCGTGTCTGTCTGTCTGAACAACGCAACCAAGGTCTACTATCTGATCATATACCTTCCCACCGTGGAGTGAAACAGGGCTGCCCGCTGGCGCCGCTCTTTTCATATCGTTCCTAGGTGACTTTAAAGATTCTCAAGATACGATCAGGTCATTTCCTCCCAAAGTCGGCAACGTAAGGTCAATCGACTTCTATATGCCGACGACCTGATAATCCTCGACCACACACAGGTCGGACTCCAGCGCCAACTGGACAACCTCGCACAGTACACCAAGGACAATAATTTGGAGATAAACGAATCAAAAACTAAAATCTTGATCATGCAGAAAAAGAGAAATAGGAAGAAAGAAAGCCTGCAGTGGTTCCTCTTCAAGTCAAAAATTGAAGTCGTCTCGGCGTTTAAATATCTTGGGGTCGAAATTGACAGCTCTAAGAACGCATCTAGTATGCAACAATCTTTATGGACAAAGACTAAACACCTAAAGCCCAGCTCAGAGCAGTTGATAGGAAATATGGCAAATTTAGCCTGTTACCTGCAATCCAGCTCTATAAGGCAAAAGTAATTCCGTCCCTGGTATACGGCATGGATGCAACCCTTCAATCCCGTCCACTCTCTGGCCTAAATTGGAAGGCTTTATCTGGCGAACAGTACTTGGTCTTCCAAAATCCACATTGTCTGCTGCAATAAGGCGAGAACTTGGCCTGCTCTCCTTGACTGCAATAGTGGCCCAAAGTACAATGCAACTATTTAGAAAGATTCGACACCGGAGAGCCTCCAAATATACTGCATGATTAACGAAGAAATCACGAAAGGAAACAACCAGATGCTAAAACACTGGTTGAAATTCAACAACAAACATTGCAGGAGATGCGTGTTCAGAAGAAGATCTACTCCAAAATCCTTTAAGAATCAAATCGAAAATGGAATGGCTAGATTGGATAAACACAAACGAAAAAGCAGTATCAAACAAACTGCTAAGCCATCTGCCACCTGCTCCTAACAAGCTTAGAGAACCTATGGAGTACTGCACAAAGTACCCTAGTAAATTGTTAATGAAAACTCTACTAAAAGCTCGTCTCAACCTACTACCCACCCAGGAAATTTTAGCTATCAGAGCAGCATCTAAGGACAAAACTTGTCGACTCTGCAAAAATTCAGAAACAATAGAAACTACAAGACATCTACTGATGGCCTGCCCGGCGATTGCACAAGAAAGGGACGCCTTCTTTGGCCCTCTACGCATAAACTCTTTCGTAGACGATGAAGATACGTGGTGGAACCGTCTAATCACAGGAGCTCGTACTAGATGGTTAATTCCGACGGCTAAACTTCTAATCATCGCCATGGAAAAGACCAACCTCCATTGATGCCAACGCGAATTTGTATCCATTAGCTAGAAGGCGTCCCAGATCTCCCCGCACAGTCTAGACGACCAAAGAGTCCATCTACTTCGTAATGACGAAAAAAAACCGCTTTGTAAAAATCTAAAGATTATACACAAATAATTGAAAAAAAATTTTTTTTTAAAAAATATTCGCAAAAATAGACGAGTTTGTGAACGCCAAAGACCCTGACAAATAGGCCCAGATGGACAAGGGGGACGGATCCTGCACTCTCTACACAACTGATGTAATTAGAGACAAGCTGTGAAAGAATTACACAATATCACAACACCCAGTCGCAATAACGTCCATTACAACAATCAAAAAAGATGTCTCGGGGCAATAGAGCTCAGGACATGTCTCTTACCCACAGGGGCCACGTTGATGACGTAGCCGTCGCCCAGGTAGAGGGCCCAGTGCTGGTAGGCAGGGCGGAAGATTTCAATCAGGTCCCCAGGCTGAGGGTCTCCAGGGAACTCCAGGCTGAAGTTATCGCTAGAAGCCATCTGCAATCAGAAACGGAGTAGTGACACACTGAGGAAGGGGCTCATTCCAAGCACTACTGCACACATGCACGCGCGCGTGCGTACACAAACTCACGCATTCCAAACACTACTACTACACGCATACATTCCAAACACTACTACATACACACACACATACACGCACCCCAAACACTACTACACGCACTCATTCCAAACACTACTACACGCACTCATTCCAAACACTACTACACGCGCTCATTCCAAACACTACTACACACAATCATTCCAAACACTACTACACACACACACATGCATCCCAAACACTACTACACGCACTCATTCCAAACACTACTACACGCACTCATTCCAAACACTACTACACACACTCATTCCAAACACTACCACACACACACACATACACGCATCCCAAACACTACTACACACACGCATTCCAAACACTACTACATGCACTCATTCCAAACACTACTACACGCACTCATTCCAAACACTACTACACACACACGCACATACACGCATCCCAAACACTACTACACTCACTCATTCCAAACACTACTACACGCACTCATTCCAAACACTACTACACACACATACACGCATCCCAAACACTACTACATGCACTCATTTCAAACACTACTACACGCACTCATTCCAAACACTACTACACGCACTCATTCCAAACACTACCACACACGCACACACATACACGCATCCCAAACACAACTACACGCACTCATTCCAAACACTACTACATGCACTCATTCCAAACACTACCACACACGCACACACATACACGCATCCCAAACACTACTACACACACTCATTCCAAACACTACTACATGCACTCATTCGAAACACTACTACACACACACATACACGCATCCCAAACACTACTACATGCACTCATTCCAAACACTACTACACGCACTCATTCCAAACACTACTACACGCACTCATTCCAAACACTACCACACACCACACACCATACACGCATCCCAAACACTACTACATACACTCATTCCAAACACTACTACACGCACTCATTCCAAACACTACTACACACACACACACACACACACGCATCCCAAACACTACTACACGCACTCATTCCAAACACTACCACACACGCACACACATACACGCATCCCAAACACTACTACACGCACTCATTCCAAACACTACTACACACACTCATTCTAAACACTACTACACACACAAACATACACGCATCCCAAACACTACTACATGCACTCATTCCAAACACTACTACACACACTCATTCCAAACACTACTACACGCACACACACACATACAAGCATCACAAACACTACTACACACACTCATTCCAAACACTATTACACACACTCATTCCAAACACTACTACACACACTCATTCCAAACACTACTACATGCACTCATTCCAAACACTACTACATGCACTCATTCCAAACACTACCACACACGCATCCCAAACACTACTACACGCACTCATTCCAAACACTACTACACACACTCATTCCAAACACTACTACACACACACACATACACGCATCCCAAACACTACTACACGCACTCATTCCAAACACTACTACACGCACTCATTCCAAACACTACTACACACACACACATGCACGCATCCCAAACACTACTACATGCACTCATTCCAAACACTACTACACACTTATTCCAAACTCTACTACACGCACTCATTCCAAACACTACTACACACACACATACAAGCATCCCAAACACTACTACATGCACTCATTCCAAACACTACTACACGCACTCATTCCAAACACTACTACACACACACACACATACACGCATCCCAAACACTACTACACGCACTCATTCCAAACACTACTACACGCACTCATTCCAAACATACTACTACATGCACTCATTCCAAACACTACTACACGCACTCATTCCAAACACTACTACACACACACACACACACGCATTCCAAACACTACTACTACACGCACTCATTCCAAACCTACTACACGCACTCATTCCAAACACTACTACACACACACACACATCACGCATTCCAAACACTACTACTACACGCACTCATTCCAAACTCTACTACACACACTCATTCCAAACGCTACTACACACACTCATTCCAAACACTACTACACACACACACACATACACGCATCCCAAACACTACTACACGCACTCATTCCAAACACTACTACACACACACATACACGCATCCCAAACACTACTACACGCACTCATTCCAAACACTACTACACGCACTCATTCCAAAAACTACTACACACACACACACATCCCAAACACTACTACATGCACTCATTCCAAACACTACTACACACACACACACCACACACTCCCAAACACTACTACACGCACTCATTCCAAACACTACTACACACACACACATACACGCATCCCAAACACTACTACACGCACTCATTCCAAACACTACTACACGCACTCATTCCAAACACTACTACACACACACTCATGCATTCCAAACACTACTACTACACGCACACATTCCAAACTCTACTACACGCACTCATTCCAAACACTACTAAACGCACTCATTCCAAACACTACTACACACACACACACACATACATGCATCCCAAACACTACTACACACACTCATTCCAAACACTACCACACACACACATACATACAGGCATCCCAAACACTACTACACGCACTCATTCCAAACACTACTACACACACTCATTCCAAACACTACTACACACACACTCACGCTCCAAACTCCAAACTACTACTACACGCACACATTCCAAACTCTACTACACTGCACTCATTCCAAACACTACTACACACACTCACCATTCCAAGCACTACTACTACACGCACACATTCCAAATTCTACTACACGCACTCATTCCAAACACTACTACACACACTCATTCCAAACACTACTACACACACACACTCACGCATTCCAAACACTACTACTACATGCACACATTCCAAACTCTACTAGACGCACTCATTCCAAACACTACTACACACACACACATACACGCATTCCAAACACTACTACTACACGCACACATTCCAAACTCTACTACACACACTCATTCCAACACTACTACATGCACATATTCCAAACACTACTACACACACACACACATACACGCATCCCAACACTACTACATGCACTCATTCCAAACACTATACTACACGCACTCATTCCAAACACTACTACACGCACTCATTCCAAACACTACTACACACACACACTCCACGCATTCCAAACACTACTACTACACGCACACATTCCAAACACTACTACACCACTCATTCCAAACACTACTACACACACACATACATCCATCCCAAACACTACTACACGCACTCATTCCAAACACTACTACACAGCACTCATTCCAAACACTACTACACACACACTCATCCATCCCAAACACTACTACATGCACTCATTCCAAACACTACTACACACACACTCATTCCAAACACACTACTACACACACATACATTCCAAACACTACTACACACACTCATTCCAAACACTACTACACACACACACACATACATGCATCCCAAACACTACTACACACACTCATTCCAAACACTACTACACAGCACTCATTCCAAACACTACTACACGCACTCATTCCAAACACTACTACACACACCACACACATACACGCATTCCAAACACTACTACTACACGCACTCATTCCAAACTCTACTACACACACTCATTCCAAACACTACTACACACACACACACACTCACACATTCCAAACACTACTACTACACGCACACATTCCAAACTCTACTACACGCACTCATTCCAAACACTACCACACACACACACTCACGCATTCCAAACACTACTACACACACACATACACGCATCCCAAACACTACTACACGCACTCGTTCCAAACACTACTACACACACACACACACACATACACGCATCCTAAACACTACTACATGCACTCATTCCAAACACTACTACACACACACACACACATACACGCATCCCAAACACTACTACACACTCATCCACACATACACTCACCAACACTACTACACACGCACTCATTCCAAACACTACTACACACACACACACACTACACCATTCCAAACACTACTACACGCACTCATTCCAACACACTACACCATCCAAACACTACTACACGCACTCATCCAAACACTACTACACCACTCATTCCAAACACTACTACACGCACTCATTCCAAACACTACTACACGCACTCATTCCAAACACTACTACACACACACACACTCACCATCCCAAACACTACTACGCACTCATTCCAAACACTACTACACATACACGCATCCCAAACACTACTACACACACTCATTCCAAACACTACTACACGCACTCATTCCAAACACTACTACACACACTCATTCCAAACACTACTACACAACACACATACACGCATCCCAAACACTACTACACACACCATCACACACTACACAGCACTCCCAAACACTACTACACGCACTCATTCCAAACACTACTACACACACACACATACACGCATCCCAAACACCTACTACACGCACTCATTCCAAACACTACTACACGCACTCATTCCAAACACTACTACACACACACACACACACACACGCATCCCAAACACTACTACATGCACTCATTCCAAACACTACTACACGCACTCATTCCAAACACTACTACACACACACACACACACAACACCTACACATCCCAAACACTACTACACGCACTCATTCCAAACACTACTACACGCACTCATTCCAAACACTACTACACAAACACACACATACAGCCATCCCAAACACTACTTCACACACTCATTCCAAACACTACTAAACGCACTCCTTCCAAACCCTACTACACACACATACATGCATCCCAAACACTACTACACACACTCATTCCAAACACTACTACACACACACACACACATACAGGCATCCCAAACACTACTATACGCACTCATTCCAAACACTACTACACACACTCATTCCAAACACTACTACACACACACACTCACGCATTCCAAACACTACTACTACACGCACACATTCCAAACTCTACTACATGCACTCATTCCAAACACTACTACACACACACACACACTCACGCATTCCAAGCACTACTACTACACGCACACATTCCAAATTCTACTACACGCACTCATTCCAAACACTACTACACACACTCATTCCAAACACTATTACACACACACACACTCACGCATTCCAAACAATACTACTACATGCACACATTCCAAACTCTACTACACGCACTCATTCCAAACACTACTACACACACACACACTCACGCATTCCAAACACTACTACTACACGCACACATTCCAAACTCTACTACACACATTCATTCCAAACACTACTACATGCACATATTCCAAACACTACTACACACACACACACATACACGCATCCCAAACACTACTACATGCACTCATTCCAAACATTACTACACGCACTCATTCCAAACACTACTACATGCACTCATTCCAAACACTACTACACACACACACACACACTCCTGCATTCCAAACACTACTACTACCGGCACACATTCCAAACTCTACTACACACACTCATTCCAAACACTCCTACACACACACATACACCATCCCAAACACTACTACACGCACTCATTCCAAACACTACTACAAGCCCTCATTCCAAACACTACTACATGCACTCATTCCAAACACTACTACAAGCACTCATTCCAAACACTACTACATGCACTCATTCCAAACACTACTACACACACATACACGCATCCCAAACCCTACTACACGCACTCATTCCAAACACTACTACACACACACACATACATGCATCCCAAACACTACTACACACACTCATTCTAAACACTAATACACACACACACAAACATACATGCATCCCAAACACTACTACACACACTCATTCCAAACACTACTACTACATGCACTCATTCCAAACACTACTATACGCACTCATTCCAAACACTACTACACACACACACACTCACGCATTCCAAACACTACTACTACACGCACACATTCCAAACTCTACTACACACACTCATTCCAAACACTACTACACACACACACTCACGCATTCCAAACACTACTACTACACGCACACATTCCAAACTCTACTACACACACTCATTCCAAACACTACCACACACACACACACACACACTCACGCATTCCAAACATTACTACACACACACATGCACGCATCCCAAACACTACTACACGCACTCGTTCCAAACACTACTACACACACATACACGCATCCTAAACACTACTACATGCACTCATTCCAAACACTACTACACACACACACACATACACGCATCCCAAACACTACTACACACTCACACACATAGAAGCATCCCAAACACTACTACACGCACTCATTCCAAACACTACTACACACCACTCATTCCAAACACTACTACACACACACATACACGCATCCCAAACACTACTACACGCACTCATTCCAAACACTACTACACGCACTCATTCCAAACACTACTACACACACACACATACACGCATCCCAAACACTACTACATGCACTCATTCCAAACACTACTACACGCACTCATTCCAAACACTACCACACAAACACACACTCACACATTCCAAACACTACTACACACACACACATACATGCATCCCAAACACTACTACACGCACTCATTCCAAACACTACTACACACACACACATGCACGCATCCCAAACACTACTACACGCACTCATTCCAAACACTACTACTACATGCACTCATTCCAAACACTACTACACGCACTCATTCCAAACACTACTACACACACACACGTTCATGCATTCCAAACACTACTACTACACGCACACATTCCAAACTCTATTACACGCACTCATTCCAAACACTACTACACACACACACACTCACGCATTCCAAACACTACTACTACACGCACACATTCCAAACTCTACTACATGCACTCATTCCAAACACTACTACTCACACACACACACATACACTTATCCCAAACACTACTACACGCACTCATTCCAAACACTACTACAGCACTCATTCCAAACACTACTACAGCACTCATTCCAAACACTACTACTACACGCACTCATTCCAAACACTACTACACACACACACACACATACACGCATCCCAAACACTACTACACGCACTCATTCCAAACACTACTACATGCACTCATTCAAACACTACTACTACACGCACTCATTCCAAACACTACTACACACACACACATACACGCATCCCAAACACTACTACACGCACTCATTCCAAACACTACTACACACACACACATACACGCATCCCAAACACTATTACACGCACTCATTCCAAACACTACTACACACACTCATTCCAAACACTACTACACGCACTCATTCCAAACACTACTACACACACACACATACACGCATCCCAAACACTACTACATGCACTCATTCCAAACACTACTACACGCACTCATTCCAAACACTACCACACAAACACACACTCACACATTCCAAACACTACTACACACACACACATACACGCATCCCAAACACTACTACACGCACTCATTCCAAACACTACTACACACACACATACACGCATCCCAAACACTACTACACGCACTCATTCCAAACACTACTACTACATGCACTCATTCCAAACACTACTACACGCACTCATTCCAAACACTACTACACACACACACGTTCATGCATTCCAAACACTACTACTACACGCACACATTCCAAACTCTATTACACGCACTCATTCCAAACACTACTACACACACACACACTCACGCATTCCAAACACTACTACTACACGCACACATTCCAAACTCTACTACATGCACTCATTCCAAACACTACTACTCACACACACACATACACTTATCCCAAACACTACTACACGCACTCATTCCAAACACTACTACATGCACTCATTCCAAACACTACTACATGCGCTCATTCCAAACACTACTACTACACGCACTCATTCCAAACACTACTACACACACACACACACATACACGCATCCCAAACACTACTACACGCACTCATTCCAAACACTACTACATGCACTCATTCCAAACACTACTACTACACGCACTCATTCCAAACACTACTACACACACACATACACGCATCCCAAACGCTACTACATGCACTCATTCCAAACACTACTACACGCACTCATTCCAAACACTACTACACGCGCTCATTCCAAACACTACTACACACACACACACACATACACGCATCCCAAACACTACTACACGCACTCATTCCAAACACTACTACACGCACTCATTCCAAACACTACTACATCGCACTCATTCCAAACACTACTACTACACACACTCATTCCAAACACAACTACACACACACACATACACGCATCCCAAACACTACTACACGCACTCATTCCAAACACTACTACACGCACTCATTCCAAACACTGCTACATGCGCTCATCCAAACACTACTACACACACTCATTCCAAACACTACTACACACACTCATTCCAAACACTACTACACACACACACACACACATACACGCATCCCAAACACTACTACATGCACTCATTCCAAACTCTATTTCTACACGCACATGTGCAGTCATTCCAAACACTACAACACACACACGCCACTGGCGTACACACACTCGCGCATTTCAAACACTACTACACACACACACACCCATTCCAAACACTACAACACACACACACATGCGTACACACACACGCACGCATTTCAAACACTACTAGTACACATAATCATTCCAAACACTATTACTAACGGTCGCTGATGTTTTAGCCCCTCTTCAACTCCCAAAAACTCGGGCAGTCCTTTTGATCCCTGCTTTTCACCCATTTAGACAAGAGGGGAGAAAATGCGTCTCAGCAGGCCATCCCTCCAGCTAAATCACCAATGCTTTGAATCAACCTAAAGAACTTTTTAGAGTTGTCAGGCCTTTATAGCTGCTCATTCTACCCAGTGTTTTTGCAATGTACTTTCTGACTTTTTCATCGATAAAGTCATTGGTATCCAGCAATCCTATGTCTTTGGCGTTCAATTCAGCTGTCGATATGCAGGTTCTGGCAGCAGCGTCTAAGAACCTGTCATCCTGGTCTACATTTCCAGTGATGGACCCTGATGCGATAACTAAAGCTACTTAAATGGATCTCGCCCGCTGATTCCGTCCCTCTCCCCGTTCTAATGATAGATATTGCGCCTAGTCGCCAGGGCTGTCAACAAACTCTTCTCTGTAGGCTTGATTCCAGCCTCACTTAAGCAGGCCATGGTAATTCCACTTTTAAAGAAAGCTTCACTTGACCCCCTGCTTCCACCTAACTATCGCCCCATCTCTCTACTCCCATACTTTGTGATGCTGCTGGAGGTCATTGTAACCCCATAGCTGAGTTCTTTTCTAGAAAGATCCTCTTTTTCCAACCGTTCCAGTTAGGCTTTAGGCCCGGTCGAGGGACTCAATCAGTTCTGGTATCAGTTATGGATGATCTGGTGAGGCTGGCGGATCAGGGTGGGGGTGGTGCCCTGGTCGTACTAGACCTGTCAGCCGCCTTCGACACCATAGATCATACTATTCTGCTTCATAGGTTGTTGTTGGCTGGCCTGGCAGGTCTGGTGCTTGAATGGTTCAGGTCTTTTTTCACTGACTGTTCCCAAGACCTGGCACTGCAACCATTTATGTCATCCTCCCAGGCTTTCCGGAGAGCGGCTACGTGGTCAGGTTGGTTTACCTGGTCTATTTGGACTTTTTGCTATACGAGTCAGGGTGTCTCCAGACTCATCGAAGCCAGCTCCTGTGAATCTTTTTCTAATTACCTTCCCGAATCTCATCGTTTATGAAAAAATATTCCAAGAAATACCAATTTACATAGTGGTGCCCACTTATTTTTCCTCATGATCTTATCCTCCCAGGCTTTGTCATGTGGTGTCCCCCAGGGATCGTCATTTTCCCCCCATCCTTTTTAATTTAAATGTTCCGCCCCTTGTCCATCTGGTTGAGTCTTACAAATTGCGAAGCGATATGTACGCTGACGATACCCACATTATTGTTCCCCTGTGTTTGCAAAATCCTCCTGGGGCAGCCACTCTTACAGCCTGCCTCAAAGTAGTAGGAGATTGGATGAGCCTAAACTGGCTGGCGATAAAATAGAGGCATTAATTGTGGGTTCGCCAGAAGACATCCATTCCTGGACTTCTGACTATTGGTATGCAGTCTTCATAGCGAAAATATTATGTAGAATAGGTATGTAACGAAAATTATTTGAAGAAAAAAAAATAACGAAAATGTATGTGGGCTGGGGTAAAGGGTTAAATCTTCAGGGGAAACGGTTGGGGTGGGTTTTAGGGCTGCAAAACAGGGGGTTGGGGGATGTGGGGCCCCAAAAAAGAAGAAAAAAATAAAAAAACAATTTGTTATGTTTTGCCGTTATAAAATGTTTGTTATATGTGCATTCGACATGTAACCGTAACTATTGGCTCCCCTCTTTAGGTCCTTTTCCTCACCCTGTACCCATGGTCAAGAATCTGGGCGTCAAAATGTTGGACTCCCGTTCAATGGAGGCGCAGGTTAGTGCAGTTTGTCAATTAGGTCATTTGAAGCTCGGAGTTCTGCGCAGAGTGCTTCTTTTTCGCCCAATGGGGCTGCGGCCCCGGTGGTATCATCCCTGACTCTGAGTACATTGGACTATTGCAAAGCGCTTTATTTGGCTCAACCTTCCTATCTTTTGGAATGGCTACAGATACTGCAAAACACTGCAGTTTGAGCAGTTCTCGATCTCTCGTCCCACGACCACGTGTCTGTGGGTCGGCGCTCCCTGCACCGGCTCCTGGTGGTCCAATGAGAGAGCTTAAGGCATTGTGCTTAGTTCATCGTGCCTTCAATGGCCGGGGGCCTAAATGTCTGCAGCACAAGTGTTGTTGCTATGTCCCATCGTGCCCAGTCAGCCAAAAATGTGTGGCGTTAGACTCGGTGGCTGAGCTTTTTCGGTCACCACCAATGGCTTATGGAATAGGCTTCCTCTGGAACTCAGAAGTATGCCTGATCATCCTACCTTTCGTCGCCATCTGAAGACTTTTCTGTTTCAAAAATCGTGGGTCCCCCTGTTTTTTGTTGAATTTGTCTCATCGGATCTCTCTTAGTGCCATGATGCCTTTTGGGTGGTTGTGCGCTTTATAAGAATACATAACATAACATAAAAAGAGCTGTAGCAACCGCCCCTCTAAAGGGCGGTTCACAGGGGTAGACCCCGGTTTGGAAGCAGAACATGACCCAGCGGAGGAGCAAGAAGATCCAGTGGGAACATGGGATCAAGTGCATCGCTGAGTGATAAAACACAACATACATTAATCACAGTTATGTAATTAACGCAATATTACCCGAGCGGGAACATGGGGCATTACCGGGCCAGGTAAGGCATAGGGCAATTAGAAGCCTGAGCAAAGCGAGGGATTTACTGTTAGTCTGTGACATTACCAAGCCCAGTAATGCGCCCCCCCCCCCCCCCCCCCGCCTGCGAGGGCAATCTTGTTATTGGTATCCGGCACAATCTACCAGATACTAATGGTTTTAGTTTATTTTTAAGTTGAGAAAGGACGCGGTTGTCCCTTCTCCCGTCCATGACGGTCATTTCCGAGGCTGCAGGGATGCGCCAGGAACAACTGTAGTTCCCGGCGGCAGCGAGGGACCAGGCAGCGCCAGGTAAGTGGGCCGGAGACGGGAGGGGGGAAAATATGTGGGAAAGGGGACAAAGTGGATGGGGGAAGGGGACAAAGGGACGCGGTGCAGCACTTATCTGAGCACCCGGTGGGGGAAGATGGCGGCCTCCCGATATGAGAAGGCTCAGATGGCGGGATTACAATGTGTTAATGCCGCCCCCCCCCCGTTTAATCTTCCTCATTGGCTGGGAGACCACTCCGCCCCTCCTGCTCGGTACTAATAGCGGTTACAATGATGATGTCCCGATTGGTCTCAGCTGCCGCTTCCTGGAGCAGGAGGCGATATTTTAGAGCTGTCTCGAAGCCCTGTTCGTTGTCTATGTTCTTAATATCAGCGCAAGGGAGTTCTGATGGCTAGCAAGAAGGGAGGAGATGAAACAAAAGGCAGTGCACAGAGAGGGTGGGGAGGGGATAGTGAGGGATAGAGGTTGGCCAACCAAAGGGCGGAGAGGCAAGCCCATGGATGGATTTGAAGACAAGGAAAAGGAATTTGATGAGGGAATTGGGCTGCATAGAATGCAATCCCACCCTGCGTGGGAAGGCAGGCGTGGAGGAAAGCGTGGTAACCGAGGCAAGCTCTGTGCTAAGCGTGGCAAAAGAATCAAGCAAGAGACCGGGCAAGAGACTGGAGCACAATGAGGAGATGGGTGTAAATCAGGATCTGGCTGGTTGGGCAGGGAAGGTGGGGACCCATCTTGCACATGTCTGGTTGGTGGACATATAAATGAGTGAGGAGAAGAGCAGAAGCATTAGCAGACAGGAGGTTGAGGGTTTCAGTTTCAGAAGAGTTCAGCATAAGGCAGGAAAGTGCCACCTGCTGGTGGGTGGGAGCAAGGCAGTGGGAGGTGCAAGAGGAAACCTGCAGAGTGAGAAATAAGAAAGAGGATCACATATGGGAATTATCAGCAAATGGGGATAAGAGAAGCCAAAGAGGAAGATGGCATTCACCCAGAAGAGAAGGCAGACAAAAGGAGCAAGAACCGGTCATTGAGGTGCCTCAACCCTGAGAGCGAAGGCAGAGGCTCCGAAAGTGGTCCTTGAGATGGAAAAGCAGTCGTAGGAGATGCAGGAGCTGGTCCAGGAAAAGGCAGGACCGTGAAAGCTAAGGTTAGAGAGGGAAAGGTTGGTCCGCCATGTCAAAGGGAGCTGGTAGGTAAAGAAGGATGAGGAAAGGGGGTTCTTGGAATGGAGAGCAGTAATGAGAGGAGAGGTCTTGGCATGGAGAGCAGTGGTGAGAGGGGAGTTCTTGACATGGAGAACAGTGGTGAGAGGGAGGTCTTGGAATGGGGATCAGTGGTGAGAGGTTAAGTCTTGGAATGGAGAGCAGTGGTTAGAGGGGAGGCCTTGCGATGGGAAGCAGTGATGAGAGGGTAGGTCTTGCAATGGGAAGCAGTGGTGAGAGTGTAGGTCTTGCAATGGCACGCAGTGGTGAGAGGGGAGGTCTTGGAATAGAGAGCAGTGGTGAGAAGGTAGGTCGTGGTATGGGAGCAGTGGTGAGAGGGGCGGTCTTGGAATGGAGTGCAGTGGTGAGAAGGGGGGTCTTGGAATGGAGATCAGTGTTGAGAGCGGAGATCTTGGAATGGGGAGCAGTGGTGAGAAGGTAGGTCATTAAATGGGGAGCAGTGGTGAGAGGAAGGTCTTGGAATGGGAGCAGTGGTGAGAGGGGATGTCTTAGAATGTGGGCAGTGGTGAGAAGGGAGGTCTTGAAGTGGGGCACAGTGGTGAGAGGAAGGTCTTGGAATGGGAGCAGTGGTGAGAGGGGATGTCTTGAAATGTGGGCAGTGGCGAGAAGGGAGGTTTTCAAATGGGGAGCATTGGTGAGAGAGAGGTCTTGGACTGGGAGCACTGGTGCCAGGGGGTCTTGTAATGAGGAGCAGTGAAAAGAGGGGGGTCTTTGAATGGGGTGCAGTGGTGAGAGAGGAGTCTTTGAATGGGGAACAGTGGTGAGAGCGGAGGTCTTGGAATGGGGAGCAGTGGTGAGAGGGTAGGTCTTGGAATGGGGGAAGTGGTGAGAGGGTAGGTCTTGGAATGGGGGAAGTGGTGATAGGGGGTCTTTGGGGATCAGTGGTGAGAGGAAAGGTCTAGGAATGGGAACAGTGGCAAGAGGGTAGGACTTGTAATGGGGAGCAGTGGTGAGAGGGTAGGTCTTGGAATGGGAGAAGTGGTGATAGGGGTCTTTGGGGATCAGTGGTGAGAGCAGAGGTCTTGGAATGAACAGTGGTGAGAAGGTAGTTCTTGGAATGGGAGCAGTGGTGATAGGGGAGGTCTTGGAATTGGGGCAGTGGTGAGAGGAAAGGTCTAGGGATGGTAACAGTGGCAAGAGGTTAGGTCTTAGAATGGGGTAGTGGTGATAGGGGAGGTCTTGGATTTGGGAGCAGTGGTGAGGGGGAGGACTTGTAATGGGGTGCAGTGGTGTGAGGGTAGGTCTTGGAATGAGGAAGTGGTGACAGGGGTCTTTGGGGATCAGAAGTGAGAGCAGAGGTCTTGGAATGAACAGTGGTGAGAAGGTAGTTCTTGGAATGGGGAGCAGTGGTGATAGGGGAGGTATTGGAATTGGGGCAGTGGTGAGAGGAAAGGTCTAGGGATGGGAACAGTGGCAAGAGGGTAGGTCTTAGAATGGGGTAGTGGTGATAGGGGAGATCTTGGATTGGGGAGCAGTGGTGAGGGGAGGACTTGTAATGGGGAGCAGTGGTGAGAGGGTAGGTCTTGGAATGGGGTCACTAGTGAGAAGGTAGGTCTTGGAATGGGGAACAGTGGTGATATGGTTTGATATGATAGGTTATTTATAACACGCTTAATACCCAGAGGTTTCTAAGCGCGGACCCGGGGATCGAACCAGTGGTGCTCCGCGTCGTCTTGCTTTCAAGGCAAGCATGTTGCCCCTGAGCTATCCTCCAAAAACAAGTGGATAGTGAGAGAATAGGTCTTGGAATGGGGAGCAGTTCTGAGAGGGAAGTTTTTGAATGGGTAGCAGTGGTGAAAGGGTAGGTCTTGGAATGAGCAGTGGTGAGAAGTCAGATCTTGGAATGGGAAGCATTGTTGAGGGGAGGTCTTGGAATGGGGAGCACAGGTGCCAGGGGAGGTCTTGGAATGAGGAGCAGTGATGATAGGGGGTCTTTGAATGAGGAGCTGTGGTGCAAGAAGGTCGTGGAATGGGGAGCAGTGGTGATAGGTGAGGTCTTGGAATTGAGAGCAGTGGTGAGAGGGGAAGTCTTCCAATGGGGCAGCAGTGAGAGGAGAAGTCTAGGAATGGGGAACAGTGGTGAGAGGGTAGGTCTTGGATTTGGCAGCAGTGTTGAGAGGGGAGGACGTGTAATGGGGAGCAGTGGTGAGAGGGTAGGTCCTGGAATGGGGAGCAGTTGTGAGAAGGGAGGCCTCGCAATGGGGAGCAGTGGTGAGAGGGGGGTCTCAGAATACGGATCAGTGGTGAAAAGGGAGGTCTTAGATTGGGGAGCAGTGTTGAGAGGGGAGGACTTGTAATGGGGAGCAGTGGTGAGAGGGTAGGTCTTGGAATGGGGAGCAGTGGTGAGAGTGGAGGTCTTGGAATGGGGAGCAGTTGTGAGAAGGGAGGCATTGCAATGGGAAGCAGTGGTGAGAGGGGGGTCTCGGAATATGGATCAGTGGTGAAAAGGGAGGTCTTGGATTGGGGAGCAGCTGTGAGAAAGGAGGTCTTTGAATGGGGAGCAGTGGTGAGAGTGGAGGTCTTGGAATTGGGAGCAGTTGTGAGAAGGGAGGCCTTGCAATGAGGAGCAGTGGTGAGAGGGGGGTCTTGGAATTGGGAGCAGTGGTGAGTGGGTAGGTCTTGGAATGTGGAAGAGTGTTGAAAAGGGAGGTTGTGGATTAGGGAGCAGTGGTGAGAGGGGAGGTCTCAGAATGGGGTGCAGTGGTGAGAGGGGCGGTCTTGGAATGGAGAGCAGTGGTGAAAAGGGAGGTCTTGGATTGGGGAGCAGTGGTGATAGGGGAGGTCTTGGCATGGGTTGGGGTGAAAGGGTAGGGCTTGGAATGGGAAACAGTGGTCAGAGGGTAGGTCTTGGAATGGGGAACAGTGGTGAGAGGGGTGTCTTTGAATGGTGAGCAGTGGTGAGAGGGGAGGTCTTGGAATGGGTTGGGGGTGATTGGGTAGTGCTTGGAATGGGAAACAGTGGCCAGAGGGTAGGTCTTGGAATGGGGAGCAATAGTCAGAGGGTAGGTCTTGGAATGGGGAACAGTGGTGACAGGGGTGCCTTTGAATGGTGAGCAGTGGTGAGAGGGGAGGTCTTGGAATGGTTGGGGGTGATTGGGTAGGGCTCGGAATGGGAAACAGTGATCAGAGGGTAGGTCTTGGAATGGGGAGCAGTGGTGAGAGGGTAGGTCTTCGAATGGGGAACAGTGGTGAGAGGGGTGTCTTTGAATGGTGAGCAGTGGTGAGAGGGGAGGTCTTGGAATAGAGAGCAGTGGTGAGAGGGGAGGTCCTGGAATCTATTTATTGGGTATTTATAATGCCCCTATACAGCAAAAGGTGTTTCAAGGCACAACAAGACAAGGGATGGAGGGGGGAACAGGTATGAGAAAACAAAAACAGTTCTACTCGGTCTTGTGTCACTTAGATTGTTCAAGTGCAGTAAGAAGTGTGGGGGAGAGAGGGAAGTCAGGGCGGAAAAGGGTCCATGGATTAGCGACTGCTAAGGGGAGGCCAGGTGTACAAATTCCAGGATAATGCAAATAGTGCAGGGGAAGGTAAGCATGCTAAGTGCAGGGGACGGGGCTTGAAGGACTCAATGGGGTGCAAGTCAAGCCAGGCTAGTGCAGGGGGAGGGGGCCCAGAAGGGCAAGTGCAGGTTGAAGCAGGGGTCAGGTGAGCCCACGTGCAGGGGTAGACTGGTCAAGGAGTGCCTGTTGCTCTGTACAACTCAGAAGGAACCAGGCAGCCAGTTAAGAGAAGCAGAGGGGGACATTAGCAGCGGAGGGGGAGAGGGAAGGAGGAAGAGAAAAGGAGTGTCTTGAAAGGCTTCCGGAACTTAAGGAGATCCGTCTCAAATCTGAGAGGGGCTTGGAGGCCATTCCAGAAGGAGGCACTTGTGGAGGAGAGAGTTCTACCCACCACTCTCTGCTTGGAAAAATGTCTGATCTACAGAGAGTTGGAGCTAGAAGACCAAAGGGCTCTAGTAGGGAGCTATTTAGGGTGAGAGTGTTGGGTGTAGCGGGGCCCCAGGCCCCAGAAATTCTTGTGGATGATGCAGAGGGTCTTGAACTTGATCCTCGCGTCATTCGGGAGCCAGTAGAGAAGTTTTATGGCTGGGGAGATGCAGTCCCTGGGCTTGAGGCCAAGGATACATCTCGCAGTACTATTCTGGATGAGCTGAGGGGGCGATGGGAGGAATTAGGCAGATTAAGGAAGAGGCTGTTGCGGTAGTCCAGCCTACAGAGAACCAGGGCTCTGGAGACATTAAGATTCTGGGGAAAGGTAAGGAAGGGGAGAATGCCTCTGAGGAGGTGTAGCTGAAAGGGGGCCTTCTTGGCAAGGTCTGTGATGTGAGGAGAGAAGGAGAGCGAGGAGTCAAAGATGACACCAAGGTTTTTTGCCTCATGGGAAGGTGAAAGGACAGTGCCCTTGGAAGGTGGCCAGAGAGTAAGAGGGAAGGAGGGAACTGGGTTCCCAATGAGATGGATCCCAGTCTTAGTGGCATTAAGGCAGGGATTAGCAGTGCACCATGCCTGAATAGCAGAGACAGTCAGGAATGAGAGAGGAAGAGGAGGAGGCAGTGGAGGGAGGCTTGAAGGACCGTTGTGTGTCGTCTGCCTAATGATGAGTTATAAGAGAAGGCGTAGATCAGATGGGCTATATGATAGAGCTATGAGGGACACCACAGGTGGAGAGTGAGATGGTGGAGAGAAAAGGACCCAGATGAACCTGAGAAGGTCATTCAGGGAGGAAGGGGGTCAACCATTTCAGAGCCAGGTCCCTGATTCCAGGGGTATCAGGGAGCCGATTTATATGGGTAGTGTAACGCTCACCTGGTTCCCACGGGGGCGCTGGTCTAGTCTGGATTGCTGTGGCCTCTTCTAGCGTGATGCGCAGGACCCGGAACACTGATTGGACAGGACCTCCAAATTGTGCTTGCCTGGCCCGTAGGAATATCCTTCTGCAGATGAGAAAGGGGATTAACAGTCTGCAGAATAGTGTGCTAGCTCCCCCCTTTCCCCCTTCGTTCCTCTCTAACTTCCTCCAAACCCCGGTTTAAGCTCACCTTATGGTTTGGAAGGATGAACTCTCCATCCTGCTTCTGGTGCAGGGGCGCGCGTTCGTCCAGTTTCTTCACTGGTTTTCAGAATGGTGCTGGCAAAATCCACTTGACTTTCCTGAGCGATGCGCCGTAAGTATGAAAGTTCAAAGTTCAAGTGAGGCCCCATTTATGTTGTCTTTCTAACCTGTGATCTGTCCTTTATTTCAGGTGCAGAATGAAGGCGATGCGTCGAGGGGTTAAACTGCCGAGGTGAGTAGTGATGAGGGAGATCCCTCTAAATGTCCTTATCATTCCCCAGAAATGTCTCTTGTCCTTTCCCCATAGGGGCCGGGGTACGGTACCTGCCAACGGGGCGGCGCCGACCCGAAATGTGGAAGAAAAGCCGGTAAGTATTATGGCTGTTAATCAGGCTTTCCTTCTGTGTTCCTTCTGCTCACCTTTTGTTTCTTCCTCTCTCCCCTAGGTGCAGAGATGTGGCGTCCGATGCTGACAGCCGCGATGGAGCCGGGAGATGTCTCGAGGACAGGTGAGTGAAGCGTGGCGCTGCAGCGAGCAACGCAATGCTTTTAAATGGAAGTCTTTCTTCAGGGATGCTGGCGAGAAGATTCCGGATGCAGGTAAGAAGTTTGAAATAGTCCTTGGTTTTCACCTTTCTCTTCTCTTCCTTCCTTGCAGGTCTTCCAGGTTCGAGGCGGGCGTGGCTGGAGTCCAGCAGCAGGAGCAGACACAGAGAGTGTTAAGCTGCAGGAAGCAGAACAACGCAAAGCATGAGCTGCTGTCTGGGTCGGCTTAAATAGCCTCCAAAGAAGTCCCAGGTATGTATCCTTCCCCAACTAGGTATGTATCCTTCCCTGGCCACGCCCGAGTGAAAAAATAGTCCCTATGAAAAAATAGTCCCTTTCGGGTCTCAGGGAGGCCTGAAGCGTGCAGCATGGTCTGCATCAGGTAAATGCACAAAACACCTCCCTTTATGAGCCTGGCGCCTATGGCGCCAGGACTGATGTCCAACATGAGCCTGGCGCCAAAGGCGCCAGGACTGAGTCCAAAGAGCCCCTATAAGGGCCGCTGGGCTTTTACCCGAGGGCATGATGCCTGCTTCCGGGGGTGCTGGGCCTGGGCTGGTGCTCCGGGGGTAGGCATCATGACAGCACTCCCCCCCCAAGGCCCCTCTCAAGGTCGTTACTTCTGGAGGTTTCGGTTTGTTTGGGAAATTCTGATGGAACCTTTTTACCAGCTGAGGTGCATGTACGTGATCACTGGGTTCCCAAGACCTTTCCTGAGGCCCGTACCCTTTCCAATCAATTAGATAGAAAAGCTTTGATTTTGATATCTTAGAATCCAAAATGTTCTTCACCTCGAATTCAGGCTCCCCATCTATCTGAATCGGTTCTGGTGGCTTTGCTAATCTGGTTCCTGGGTGCACTGGTTTCAAAAGTGACACATGAAAAACGGGGTGAATCCGCATGTTAGCTGGTAGATCGAGCTTGACTGCCACTGGGTTGATTATAGCTTTGATCGAGTAAGGGCCTAAATACCTTGGATTAAAAGTTTGAGGCCCCTTGAGTGATAGGTGTTTGGTAGCCAACCATACTTGATCCACTATTTGGTATGGAGGTGCCTCTGTTCGATGCAGATCCGCATTCTTTTTGTATTTCCCTTTCGGCATGTTGCAAATGTGCAGTTGCATCCTTGAAGGCTTGAGTAATCGTAGAATGCAAATGGTCCACTGCGGGCATTTCAAGGCTCAGAGGCGAGTCCAAGTCTGAAGTACGAGGGTGATGTCATATGGGGTATAAAAGGGGCTCTGACCAGTTCCAGAGTGTATCGAGTTATTGTATGCATATTCAGCCACCCTAAAATGTCCTTTCAATTACCTCCGATTGGTGCAACATACATCGTAGATATTGTTCAAGGGTCTGGTTCGTTCTCTCCGTCTGACCATCGGTCTGTGGGTGGTGGCTGGTCGAGAGTCTTACGTTCGATTTGTGCCAGTTTGACAACACTTTTTTCCAAAAATGAGAAATAAACTGGCTTCCCCGATCGGAGACTAGTATGGACGGGAATCCATGCAAACGGATGATATTTTCGAGGAATTCCTTGTCAAGTACAAAGGCTGAAGGTAATCCTTTCAACGGAATAAAGTGGGCCATTTTGGAAAATAAATCCACCACGACCAGAATAGTATTGTAACCATTACAAGAGGGCAGGTCCGTGATAAAATCTAGTGACAGGGTGTGCCAAGGTGCTGGTGGAATGTCTAAGGGCTGAAGAAGACCGGCGGGTCTTGTCTTTTGACCTTTGTTTTGGGCACAAACTCCACAGGACATCACGAAAGATTTAATATCCTTTCGCCAGGAAGGCCACCAGAATTGTCGTTTAACCTTTTCCTCTGTTTTGGCAATGCCAGGATGTCCTTCCATCAGGGTATCATGATGACGGGAAATAACCAGTTCTTGCAATTCCTTTTCTGGCAAAAATAAGCGTCCTTGGAAGTAAGGTAAGCCATCCTTGACTGAAAAGTTAGACCCCCTTTTGATCCAATCCTGCAAGGCTGAAGAGTCCAGGAATTGTTTCACTCGTGCTTGAATGTCTTCAAGGGTTTGTAAAGTGGTTATCCCCAAAATTCTTTGTTCTGGAATTATCGGCACAGGTTCTGAGTTTGTGTCTATTTCTTCCATTCCAATTCGGGATAGAGCGTCCGCCTTACCATTCTTATAGCCGGGGCGGTAGGTGATTACAAAATCGAACTCAGCAAAGAACAAAGCCCATCGGAGCTGTTGAGACGATTGAGCCTTGGCCGGGCGCCGAGGAGATAATGCCGCCAAGCCTTAAAGGCGGACTTAATGGCTAATAGTTCCTTATCGGTGATCGCATAATTTATCTCCGGCGGCGAGAACTTTCTGGACCAAAATGCTACAGGGTGCAGTTGGTTGGTTTCAGGGTCTCTCTGAGACAGGACAGCTCCCATGGCTAAGCTGGACGCGTCGGTTTCGACTATATATGGGAGATCGGGACGCGGGTGCTTCAAAATAGGTGCGGACGTGAACTTAGCTTTCAACTCCTGAAAGGCCTGTTCGGCTTCTCGGTCCATTCAAAACGTTTATTTTTTCGCAAGAGTGCAGTGATGGGTTGCACCACACGTGAAAACTCCGGGATAAACCTGCGATAAAAGTTGGCAAAACCAAGCATGCTTTGGACACCTTTCACCGAACTAGGTGATGGCCATTTGAGGATGGCATCCACTTTCCGTGAATCCATTCGGACCCCTTTAGGTGTCAGGATGAATCCGAGAAACTCAACCTCGGTGGTATGGAAAACACATTTTTCCAGCTTGGCAAACAGTTTGTGCTGGCGCAGTTTCTCTAGGACGGCCCTGACATGCTTTCTGTGATCAGATTCCGAAGAGGAGTACACAAGAATGTCATCGATATACACGACAACACAGACATCGATGAGTTCCCGAAGGACATCGTTCATGAAGAATTGGAAGGCTGCAGGCGCGTTGCACAACCCGAAAGGCATCACCTGGTATTCGAATAGTCCATATTTTGTACGGAAGGCCGTTTTCCATTCGTCGCCTTCTTTTACTCGTACCAGATGATAAGCCCCCCGGAGATCTAACTTGGTGTATACGCAAGCGTCCTTCACCTGGTCAAGGAGTTCAGGGATCAGAGGCAGAGGGTAACGATTTTTAACAGTTATCTAGTTCAATGCGCGGTAATCGATACAAGTTCTAAGGTCGCCTTCTTTTTTAGGCACGAAGAACAAAGCTGAGGATGCTGGGGACTTTGACGGGCGAATGAAACCATTGGCGAGGTATTGATCTAAATATTGTCTCAAATGCAGATTCTCTGGTTCAGTAAGGGCGTAAATCCTGCTACAAGGGGGTTGTGCTCCGGGCACCAGATTGATTTGGCAATCGTACGATCTGTGGGGAGGTAACGTGTTGGCTTGTTCCTTTTGGAAGAAGTCCTGAAAGTCTTGGTACTCTGGAGGTAGTTGCACGGGGACAGAGGTTACTGATGCTAGATTAATCTTTGGATTTTTTGGGTAGCAGGTTTGTGCACAATCCGGGAAGGTTATTCTCTTCGCTCGCCAATCAATTTCGAGGATTATGTGTCTCTAACCAAGGGATTCCGAGAATAAGCTGAAACTGTGGAGCCTTGATTACATCAAACACAACTGCCTCCCGATGGCCATCCGGACCTACAAGTGTCACCTCAGCTGTGGAATGTGTTACCGGTCCAGAGGCAATTTCGGTTCCAGCTACTGTGGTGATGACATCTTTGTTGGTTTTAGGACGCAGAGGGAGGTTTATCCTAGAGACCAATTCTCGATCCACATAGTTTCCTATAGCCCGCTATCGATGTATGCCTTTATAGCATGCAACCGTTTAGGCTGTTCCGGATCTACGAGGACCATTGGCACAATGAAATGCGAGGTCTGAGAGTTAGTTTTCAAGCTCGGCAAGCGGACCCCTACGCTTGCCGGGCTATGGTCGTTTCCCGATACAGAGTTTCCCATGGATTTTATCAGCGGCTCCTACCACCTTCTTGGGCGCCTTAACGGGAAATCTCGTAGAAAGTGTCCAGAGGACCCACAATAAAGGCATAATTGCATCTGTCGTCTTCTTTCCCGTTCTTTTTGAGTTAGGGGTCCTTTAACCCCTCTGATTTGTATAGGCTCCGAGCCATCAGCCCCCTTGGGGTTAGCGTGGGTCTTGGCCAACACCCAGGTTTCAAACTTGGACCGATCTGCTTTTCTGTTTTGCAGCCTGTGATCCAATTGGACCACTAAGTCTATATATTCAGTGCATTCTTGGGGCGGATTGACAACTTGTGCCAGGACATCTTTAAGTTCTCCGCGTAGACCTCGATAGAATAACGTGATTCTTTTATCCTCTGGCCAACCAGTTTCCACAATTAGTCTATTGAAGGTTGCAATGTAGGATAGAAGGTCTTGATTGCCCTGTGGCAGAGATAGAAGTTCATCATCCAGAGCCTGTCCCTGGGAGTGTCGAGCAAATAACCTTTCCATGCTTGTTTGAAATCCTTGAAAATCACGAAGAATCGGGTCATCTTGAGTTACCAGTGGGACTGACCAATCGGCAGCACAGCCGCTGAGATATGACAACACAAAGGCTACCTTGGTCTGATCATTAGGGAAGGCCCCAGGTCTGCATAGGAAGTGCAAACGACACTGATTCATGAATACGGCGAATCGTTTGGGGTCCCCAGCAAAGCGTTCAGGTGGGGCCAGCGGAATGTTTCCAGGTAGATTAATCTGCACCGGGTTACTGGAAACCACAGGAGCGGGGTTCCCCCCGGAACCGGGTAAAGGAGTTTGTCCAGCTTGACCTTGCAAAAGCTGTCTAGCCAGGTCATCAGCTCTATCCTTTATTACAATCACTTCCCTCCTGAGGGCACTAGTCTCTTGACGAGCGGCGTGTACTTCGGCCCGTAATTCCCCCAGTAATTGGGCCAACTGGTCAGTTTCGGAAGTTTCCATAGCGCCTGGGTGGGAATTTGTAGGAAGGCTTCGCGTTCTGTAACGCTCACCTGGTTCCCACGGGGTGCTGGTCTAGTCTGGATTGCTGTGGCCCTTCTAGCATGTGATGCGCAGGACCCGAACACCGATTGGACAGGACCTCCAAATTGTGCTTGCCTGGCCCGTAGGAATATCCTTCTGCAGATGAGAAAGGGGATTAACAGTCTGCAGAATAGTGTGCTAGCTCCCTCCTTTCCCCCTTTGTTCCTCTCTAACTTCCTCCAAACCCCGGTTTAAGCTCACCTTATGGTTTGGAAGGATGAACTCTCCATCCTGCTTCTGGTGCAGGGGCGCGCGTTCGTCCAGTTACTTCACTGGTTTGCAGAATGGTGCTGGCAAAATCCACTTGACTTTCGTGAGCGATGCGCCGTAAGGATGAAAGTTCAAAGTTCAAGTGAGGCCCCCTTTATGTTGTCTTTCTAACCTGTGATCTGTCCTTTATTTCAGGTGCAGAATGAAGGCGATGCGTCGAGGGGTTAAACTGCCGAGGTGAGTAGTGATGAGGGCGATCCCTCTAAATGTCCTTATCATTCCCCAGAAATGTCTCTTGTCCTTTCCCCATAGGGGCCGGGGTACGATACCTGCCAACGGGGCGGCGCCGACCCGAAATGTGGAAGAAAAGCCGGTAAGTATTATGGCTGTTAATCAGGCTTTCCTTCTGTGTTCCTTCTGCTCACCTTTTGTTTCTTCCTCTCTCCCCTAGGTGCAGAGATGTGGCGTCCGATGCTGACAGCCGCGATGGAGCCGGGAGATGTCTCGAGGACAGGTGAGTGAAGCGTGGCGCTGCAGCGAGCAACGCGATGCTTTTAAATGGAAGTCTTTCTTCATGGATGCTGGCGAGAAGATTCCGGATGCAGGTAAGAAGTTTGAAATAGTCCTTGGTTTTCACCTTTCTCTTCTCTTCCTTCCTTGCAGGTCTTCCAGGTTCGAGGAGGGCGTGGCTGGAGTCCAGCAGCAGGAGCAGACACAGAGAGTGTTAAGCTGCAGGAAGCAGAACAACGCGAAGCATGAGCTGCTGTCTGGGCGTGGCTTAAATAGCCTCCAAAGAAGTCCCAGGTATGTATCCTTCCCCAACTAGGTATGTATCCTTCCCTGGCCACGCCCGAGTGAAAAAATAGTCCCTATGAAAAAATAGTCCCTTTCAGGTCTCAGGAGGCCTGAAGCGTGCAGCATGGTCTGCATCAGGTAAATGCACAAAACACCTCCCTTTATGAGCCTGACGCCTATGACGCCAGGACTGATGTCCAACATGAGCCTGGCGCCAAAGGCGCCAGGACTGAGTCCAAAGAGCCCCTATAAGGGGCCGCTGGGTTTTTACCGAGGGCATGATGCCTGCTTCCGGGGGTGCTGGGCCTGGCCTGGTGCTCCGGGGTAGGCATCATGACAGGTAGCATGATTTGCCATATCAAAGGCAGAGGAAAGGTCAAGAACGATGAGAACGGAAGTGTGATGCTGGTAATGCATTGGAGGGATAGGGCCTCCATGTCCTTGTCGTGTACTCCGTTGTCATGTGTGTTCTGTGTTGTTTTCTGCACAGGAGTCCAGTAGGGACCCCTCACAGTGCAGCTCTTCCACTTTTTGCTTGAGGTGAACAGAGACCCTTGAGATACCCTTATGTCATCCATGGGTGGGGGTGCAGCCTTGTGCCCCTATTGTATGTTTTTGGGCACCTGTGTGTTGCCCACAGAGCAGGGTAGGGGCTGGTGGCAGCTCCGTGCTGAATGTGACAGGAGCTCTGAGTATCCTCTATTTTGGGATACCCAGGCACTGCCATAGGAATCAGTGGATTCCTGATAGAAGGCAAGATGGCCCCTGCGGCATCTTGGTTGCTATTGCCTGTTACCTTGCCTTCCCAAAGTCCTGGGAAGCCCTGTCTCTGTCCCTTCCCCTGATTGGCTGTTGTGTGGAAGAACCGTGTATGGTATTGTGGGAAAGTTCAGGCTAGACTGGCTGGACCCTTCCAAGTGACTGTATGTTGTGGATACACACTTGGGGTGGGCCCTGTGTGAATAGAGTGTGTGACCAATATGCATTCTATGTTATGGGTGTCTGGTTTCATTTGTGTGTCACAATGACTGAGACAGTCCTGCCTGAAAATGACGTGAATGCAGTGTGGTGTGCTGAAAGGCTGGGTGCTTGCCCCAATCCACATTCCTTGTTATGGGTGTCTGGGTGGAAGTGAATAGCGTGAATGCATGTGCGCCTGATTGGCTGCCTGCCTGCATGAATGCCCTTCTGTGTGATTGGCTGACCTAGCCTGGCTCAGGAAGAGTGAATGAGGGACAGATGTTTATATCTGGGGACCTCTTACTTACCAATTTGTTCAGAAGCTGAAGTTGAAACATGAAACTCATCCTTGAAGCCCAGCTGGAAGAATAAGAATTACTGCTACATTTCCTTAGATGAAATCTAAAAACTGTTGAGTCTGTCGAGGACTGAACCGAGTGAGGCCCTGGCTAGGAGACCTCTCCCCGAGCTATGAGGGACCATCGTGCAAAATTGCTGTTCTTCATTGAGGCACCCTGGAAGCCAGTCCCGAAAGTGGTCCGCCGAGAATCCTGAAGAGAAGCGCGGGACATCAAGGCCATCGAAAGTCCATTGGTATCGACCAGGTTTTGGAATATTTGTGTGACCACTAGAAGCCAGTGAAAGTGTGTTGCCCAGAAGCACCGACAGCTTGACGCTGTGCAGCTCGACAACCGTAGCCACGAAAGCTCGACCTTTGCCTAAGAACATTTAAGAGAGAGGCTACCTTGCCTTCACCGTTTTGTCCCATTGGAGAAATCCGAGGTCATAAGCTACAGAGGAAAGTCCGCCAGTGGATTTCCACCACCTGAAGCCGACAAAGACGTCCCGAGGACACTGACAGAGTGAAGATCCGAGGTACAGCCCGTGGTCGAGTCCCGATCGTCGAATCTATCCCGAGGTTCATGCTGCGGCTGCAGCACTGACAGGCCGGAGAACCACCGAAGCAACTCCACGACACTCGATGCCCGGGCCTAAATCCATTACTGAGTCTTCTATGCGGCACCAAACACTTTGCAACGAGGTGGACGGCACGCCTCATCTTCCCAGGACTTCCTCGAACGTTCGTCGAAGAGCACCGCAAAGATCAAAGCTGCTGTCTCGATGCCAGTGTTCCACCTTTCTTTGAGTAATCTCGACACCCGGTGTCCCCTGCTTTAATGGGAGTCCACCCTCCAGGGATCTGTCGATGAACCATTGATAGAAACTCTTCTATCTCAGGCACATTGGGGTGGTTGAACCTTTTGACTAGGAAGCAAGATTTATTAAACATTAATGAACTGGGCTTGTTAATACTTTTATTACAGGTTGCCCAGGTGGGGGGATCCTCACCTAGAATTTTGTCTTAGTAGCTAAAGAAAGAATTCTGCCATTGTTTACCCTAACCTACATTCCCAGTGTGTTATTGATTTGTGTATATATCTCTGAAACGTATTTTTGTATAAAGAACTGTGTTAGCACATAACATAGTGTGTGGATATTCCTTTGTGGGGGCTTGGGGACTCACTGTACCTAAGAGCCAGTCTGCATCACCCCCTGAGAGCTTAAGCCTTGGTTGCTCGCCCATTGCTACCATGTAGAGAACCTTGGCTGGGGTGATTTGTGCCTCTACTCTGCCATATAGAGGGCAGAAGTACAGATACCCACTCCAGTTTTTACACGGGTGGCAGCGGTGGGATGCTCAGTGTGTAACCTTGCCACCTACAAAATATCCACACTTTGTTAATTTGAGATATAGTTGTATATATTAGGATATCGACATTTCAAGCAATGGAATCTATTGCAAATGGCAAATTGAGCCAGATGAGTTTAGAGGAACTCAAGAGTGCTTGTCAAGCCAGGGAATTAGACTTTGAGTATAAGTCTAGGGGGAGCTTATAGATGCCCTGGTGAACTACTAGACTGATTGTGATGTTCTTGATGAAGGGGGTATGGAACCATGGAGGACCCTGCCCGTGGGGTTATCACTGAATCTGTTTCTGGGATTGCCACCTCTCCTGTCACTTCTATTCCGAAAGCCAGCATTGTTTCTTCAGGGGATACCTTGGAACTTGAGTTATTATGGATAAAATTGGACTTTGAATATAAAAAGTTGGAAAGTGAACCTGAATTGAAGAAGGAGTTGGCACAGCAAATGATACTCAAAGATACAAATCTTGAACTCAAAACCAAAGACACTGGGCCTCATTACGACCCTGGGGGTACGGTATGGACGGTGCCGGTATGGCACCGTCCATACCATACCACCTTATTCCAAGTTTCCCTCGCGGGTCCCTGACAGCCCACCAGGTCTGACCTGGCGGGCTGTGCGGCACCCGAGAGGGACGCACGTTGATGCACTGGCACCATTATTAACGGTGTCGGTGCATCCATGTTCCTCATCCCCACTCTGCCCTTTGGGGCAGAATGGGAATGAGGAGCCCGGCATTACCGCCACCCACGAATGTGCAATTACCGGCCCATTCAAACCCTTAATGGGCCAGTAAGTACCCATTTGCGGGTGGCGGTGCTAGATGCGAGTTCTGCGGTAGCCGTGCCTGTAATGCAGGCACGGCTACCGCAAAACTCGTAATGAGGCCCAGTGAATGTCAGAGTATCCAGCTACAGAAAGCTTGAGTGGAGACTTCAACCAAACAAGTTTAGAGTGTCGGATCCCATGCCACCAATTTTAGGAAAGATTTGGTTGGTGTGTATGTGGAGGGTTCTGATATCCTGCAATGTATAGAAGCATTTGAAATGGCTTGTGGAATCCATGATGTTGATAAAAGAGATTGGGCTAAGTGTTTGTTAAGTAGAGTGCCTTAGACTGGTTATGGCTGTATTCTGAAACTGAGTGTGGAAAACAGGGGTCAGTATGAGTGCCTGAAAGCTGGTTTGATTGCCAAGTTTGGCAAGACATCTACCCAATACCTTAAAAGGTTCAGAGAATATAAAAAGAGAGAGACTGTGTCTTATGTTTGACTGGGCGAGTGCTGCACATATGAACATGGGGGGTGGATTGATGGATACAAGGTAAAAAACTTTGGTTGAATTGTCCCACCTTTTGTTTTTTGAGGGTTTTCTGAAGCCTGTTCACCAGAGCTACGTCAGTACATTGCTGACCAGAACATTTTGCATCCCTTTAAGCTGGCCAGGCTGGCTGACAAGTGGGTCCTCCCACCGGGTGTCCCCTAGGCAACCCAGTGGGATGGACAAAGAGAAAGGGACCTCTCAGAAAGCTGAGGAGTCCGAAAAGCAATCACAGTTGGGTAAAGAAAAACCTTCCTCTCCTAAGACCCAAAAATCTAGTGGGAATGAGTCTCATGGGGGTGGGAGCAAGAGTAATGGTTCTCCTGCTGTAAAGCAGGCTCCCAGTGGATCCAGTACAGTACCTCACATTCCTGTTACTTGTTGGGACTGTGGTGCTCTGGACCACAAGAAGGGTGACCCCAAGTGGAAAGGTAAGGCACTTGGAGTCCAGGCTGTCAGCCTGACCTACCCTTACCCCATGCCTGAGGTGGAGGCCACTGTCCTCCCTCCTCTACACGAATCATCTTTGGTGCTCCTGCAGAGATTTCCCTAGTGTCCCGTGGGGCATAGGACCAGTACGCAGAAGTAGTAGCTACTATCCCACAGAAAACCCACAGATTGTTTAGAATTGTCTTCCTGATTGGCCATCCATCGACTGTTTTGAGAAACACTGGGGCGAGTATGAAAGTGGTGGACAGGACCCTGCTCAGGCCAGAGGACTATGTGAGTGCTCCTCTGAGAACTACCAGGTTAGCTGGTGGGCCTCCCAAATGATCTCCTGTAGCCCTAGTCACTATCATGATTGCGGACAAGACAGCAAAGCTTCCCGTCCTGGTTCAGGACAATGTGCCTTCCCACATCTTGTTGGGAAATGATCTAGTAGAGTTGGGGTTGATCTCTGATGGGCTACACCTGACTGCTGCTGGAGTCACTAGGTCTCAGGTTACTCAGGGTCTGACTGCTAGTCAGTTATCCACGCCAAATGGGAGACCAAAGGCAAAATGGAAGAGCAAGAGGACCACCTCTGTGAAGGGGGCTCCTTCTTTTCCTGCTGTTTCAGCAACACCCACTGGGGTCCAAGCTCCAGATTAGCTAGGCCCAGTGGTAACCCAAGACTCAACTTGTGAGGGAGAAGAGCCAGAAGACCCTCCTCAGGGAGAGGTGCTCAACCCAGAGGATCGCCCTGACCTTCAATGCCTGCTGGCTGAAGGTGGGCCCTCTAGCGGAGACTTATTTAAGGATCAGATAGCACCACTCTCTCTTGGGTCTAAGAAAACAGGCCCAGACCCAGGCACAAGGTGAAGTACCTCGGTCGTTCAAGATTTATTGGGAGGGTGAGCTCCTTTGTAGTGAGCCCACTAAGCCTGAACCTGGTGCCCTCAAGAGTCTGGTGGTACCCAATATAGCGGAGCAGCTGTATAAATCCGCAGGAGATCCCGCCCCTACCTCCCTGTATTGGAGACATGAGACTGCTGTGTTTGACACCAGCTGTTGTGCCAATACTGCAGCAAGTGTTTGGAAGATGATACCCCCTAAGAGAAACTTACCGAATGTACCTCTGAAGTGACGATAACCTGCTGAAGGGACTCCTGGAAGGAATATGAGAAAGAGTAATGAAATTGAGCTAGTGACGTCTTTAAAAGTGTGCACAACGTCCCGAGATACTGACTGAAGATGATGTATAGATCCTGAAGAAACTAATGATGAAGTAAAGAATCAAGTGAACTTTCAAATGTAAAAGAAGAAGATTACAAATGCGCAAAGTGCTGCAGAAAACAACCGTTCAATAAATGTACAGACGCTGAAACGCAAGGTAGATTAAGTCATCATAGAAGCTGGCTATGAGTAGTGAATAGAATGCAGGCGAAGCCACCATTGTATAAAAACTGGACATTGCTATAATGAATTAAATAAGCCAGAAACCATGATGCGGGAATGGAAACCTGTGTTGCAGCAAAAATAATAGGCCCGTAGAGCTGCATGGTTAGGCTGCCTGGCCTAAAGTCAAGGTTCTAGAAAGCAAGGTCAGCTATCTCCTCTGAAGAAGAACGAGTGTGTGGAGGAGGAACCTTTTCATGTTAAGGTACACGAAAGAACACAAAGGATGCCAAGCTTTAATTCATTTAGAGCATTTAAAGGCTGCAAAGTGAAGCAAATCCTGGTCTCCTGTCATGTGAGCCAGGGATGGAAATAGAGTTTGAACTTGGAGTTCCAGACACAATAGTGAGTGGCCTCACTCCCATGCATTCCTAAAGACAAGGATACTCTGAAATGCCAAGTACAAAGACAATTTCATGGCAGAAGGCATGGGCGATGAAAGATGCTGGGCTAATTGGGTGGTGAGGTAGCCCCATGTCCTATCTCCATGCACCTGAGTCTGGGCTTCCGTGCTGTTAAATGAACCGAATGTCCAGACATGGCACAAGCGTGCCAACTAATTGTATTTGTGCATATAACAAAGGACTTTATAGTTTGAAGACCAATGAGAAACTGTGTATCTAATATTTCTGAAATGACATATTTTTAGAGGTAGGAATAGGTTGTTCACCTGATAACGGACAGCCAATAACAATCCTAGCTCCTATAGAAATGTATACTTAGATGTCTCCCTTAACCAATTCCGACCCTTGATAGGTTTTTCACTATTGCCATGTAGTATGATGTCAGTCTGACGCATTTTGTGAATGAGAACCATATTTTGTGTGGAGATAATTGAGAGACTGAGCGTACGTCCGTTGCTGTTTGTTGTAACCTCCCTGTTTTAAATAATTGTTAATAAAACAGTACTTTGGCATCTTCCTGAGTTGGTTCGGTTATTTGGACTCAGAATTACTATGGTGTAATCCCATCCATTCCATATGCACGTTACTAAGGGCCATAAGCTCACTTGGTAGCAGCGATGGTTTCAAGATCCAAACTAGTTTAACTCCAGAGTTTCGGACGATCAGGCATTCTCTGCCATTAGCTAGCATATCACAGAGTTTCCTGTGGAGAGCGGCTGATAGAAATAAACTTGGATTTCCTAACCTGACCAGGGGGCTGCAATCATGGGCGGGGTAGGCAAATGTTCTGTTTCTTCAAGAGATGATGGACACAAATTCTTTTGTGCTTCAGGGCTTTCCTACTTATTGCAAGAAGGCAACTAGGTGTGTAGGGGCCGCCCCCTTAGGGGTCTGGCCATCGCCATTGATTTGGGGGTGAAGTGCTGCCACTACAAGGTGACCACTCCCCTGGAAGGTCTTTTGGCAGTGAACCGTACATTGAAGGATATCCAAGATGATTTTAACTGGCTGACGCATATTGGAATCCCGCTAACTGTGCCCTGAAGTCCTTTTTACATGGCCTGGATGGGCTGTTGGAGGGGTAGCTGGCTAAGGCCAAAAGTGGCATGATCATTTTGGGGGGTTCTCACTGTCTGCTGTGCAGAGGGGCGCAGACCACAAGACCAAGACAAGTGGTCATTTAGCCCCCAATTGGGGTTCGCAGTCCCGTCTTTCACTTGGCTAATCCATCTGTTTAACTGGGATTTGAGATTTGTCTTCCCTCAACGAATCAATGGGTTCTTTTTTTACTTAGTCCAGGGGTACCAAAAACTTGTGCATCTGTCATTTATTTGTTTCTTTCCCTTTGCTAGCCTGTTGTGAAACCCTCATGAGGGGCTTGCCCACATGCAGCAATAGTTTGCCCCTTTGTCTTACTTTGCATTTACGTCTGGAGTCTGTCTCGATTGAGTGAGCTACCGCATTCTCCTTGCCCGCTAGAGGTGGCCTGTCCATTAGATGGAATGCCTCAAATTGTTGGAATTTCCTCAATATTCTTAACCACACGATAAAGTCAGGGGGTCAGGGGGGTGCTTGACAAGCATCTTTGCAGTAGATTTCTTCAATTCTACCATACGCACTTGTCTGGCCTGTTGGCATTCAAGGGTAAATTTAACTCTGAGAAAAGGCATACTTATCAATATGATGGCACCATTGCCCTGGCAAACAATCTTAAGGGGAAGGATTTGTGGTCCCTTCGTTCGGCCCTCTTTCGTCATCACAATATGTGGCGCGCCAAGAAGAAAATCCAAGCCCACTATATCACTCCTGTCACCCAAGGCAGACAACAGGCCCATATAGCAGCCAACCAGGCGATATTAAAAACACTGGCAGGGAACAATCACGCAAACATTTGGTCGACAGTAAGGCAAACCTCAACAATCCATTATCATACCCATCTACAAACAGGGCGACATGTCTGACCCAAAGAACTTTAGACCAATCACCCTCTTAGATGCCTCCAGCAAACATGTTGCTTCTCTCTTGCTCAGAGACCTCTCCCATCACATAAAGGATCTCAACCTTCTTTCCAAACATCAGGTAGGGTTTCGATCTGGTATGGAGACCTTCCTTAATGGCACCATTATCTGACACCTCTCGGGAACAGTAAAAAGGGGGTAGAAGGGGTCGGCCCAATCTACATGGCCTCCATAGATATGTCCAAAGCTTTCGATACAGTAAGTCGATGGACCCTCTGGAGCAAATTCCTACATAGGTAAGTGCCACTCAAAATGGTACAGATCCTGGCATTGCTGCACAGTGAATCATCTCTAAGGGTCAGATTGACAAGGGAGGGGGCAACCTCTTCTCCTGTTCTTATGTTTGTGGGGCGTAGGCAGGGCTGTGTGGTTGCTCCAACCCTTTTCAACCTTTATGTCTCGGATATTGCAGCCTTGTAGGAGGTGGGAACTACAAATCCGGTAAAGATGGGCAAAGTCATTCTAAAATGGTCGCCTTTGCTGATGATGTTATTCTCTTTGATAAGACTCCAATGGCCTCCATAGGAAATTGACCTTATTCCATCACTACGCTGTCCAAAACAATTTACAAATTAATGGGCAAAAATCCAAGGCCATTATTTTTTCCACCTAAAAAACATCCAAAAACCTTCACCTGGAAGGTGGGACATCAACCTCTGTAAAGGTGTCATCAATGAGATACCTGGGATTTAATCTTGTTAATAACCTCTCTCGGGGGCAGGGCAACTCTCTTCAGAGGGAGATTTACTACCTTATGCCTAAAATGAAGCGTATACATTTACAGCTATGTCCCTATGCCCTCCAGAATATTGAGCCTGTCGTCCTATATGGTCTTGCTATTGCCCCTTGGGCCTGGGGGCATCACTTAACACCCTCCAGGGCTACTTTGGAGAGAACTCTGGGCTTGAACAATTATGTGCCCAATGCAGTTGTTAGACACAAGCTGGGACTCATTTCTTTGGCGGCCAGACCCTTATGGATGAAGCTGGCCGAATACGCCAAAATGTTAAATCCTCTGAACAAGTCCTTGTACCAATCCTTGGGTGAGTCGTCATTAATCCAATCGGCCTCCACTCTGACTCAGTATAAAACTACCATGTATGAGATTCTCAGTCGGACTGGGTCTTCTCCTGAGGAGTTAAGGGTGGTGCCTGGTGTTGTAAAGCAAAGACTTTTCATAGCGGACTAGGCTGAAACCTTAGATCTATTGAGTAACATTTTCCTTAATGGGGAAGATGCAAAGTTTAGAAGGAATCGATCAGGGCTTCTGATTTATGTGTCCTTATTTCCTTTTCCAAAGATTCGGGGCATATGTTTGCGCTTTCGTTTGAATCAATTTGTGACTTTGGAAAGGAGGTCAAACTGGGACGAGTCAGTAACCAACAGTAATTGTAGTTTTTCTAAGGCTACCGTAGTGGAAACACGTAAACACTTTGTTCTGGCTTGTCCCGCGTTTGCGGAACCGATGCTATGTTTTCTGGGTGCAGCGCTACTCACCAAGATGTTCTGGGTTAGGCTCATGTGGGGCAATGTGGTGAAACTAATTCTGGCATTCTATGCTTTTTTATGTGTTTTCTTGGGACATTGGCTGAATTTTAATTTGTGGTTTATGGATGAATTTAGTTGAATAGACTGAATTTTGATGAAATGCTATTAATCTTTTGTAGCAATGTCTTTTGTCCTGTTTTTATATTACAAGATTTGAGGACTTTTTACTTCTGGTTTTTGTTCCATTTAATTGTTTTTGTGAAAAGCTTATTTTTGTAGGCTAAACACATTAACAAAAACATTTAAAAAAAGAAATAAGCTTGCTACAAGGATCGAGACGGTGGGCAGGTCCATGTTTGAAGAAATCCCTCCTCGGTTTCCATGGGCACTCTGCCGACGGAAGGCGAAGTGGTCGGATTGAAGGAGGAGTCGATACCGAAGGCCTCGAGTTGATTAAGGAATGTAAGTAGATTAAGGGAAATGGCAATATAAAGTGGCGGGATGAGTAACAGGACATTTTGTGTAGATAAAGGAACGCCTATGTAATCCTATGTCAAGGGAGATGGAAGAAGACATCTCAAACTCCAACGGGAGTATTAATAAAGGGAATACGCACAGGCAGGACTGTGAAAGGTGACATCTTAAACCCTGTATAGGGTAAAATATGTATAGGTGTGGGAAGTGTACCCTTATTATAAAAGGTTATAAATAAAGAGAAAGTGATCATGGGGTTATTAATGTCTAGAGTGTTAGTATTTTAAGTATTATGTGTTGTGTAAAGTTTTCAGAAAAAACAAGCTGTGAAGATTAAAAGTGACTTTGTTTGAAGTAAGGTTTAGTAAACGATTGGCGCCAATCAAAAGACAGATAGGTTGTTGAAACAAAGAGGATTGAGCAGTGATTGATGGTGCTGGCTCATATGTGTTGTTTTTAAAGATTAAAGGTGGTGGCTGGCTAAACCTTGAGATAGAGAGTTTATTAACAATCTGGTAAGTATCGACAGTCACTTGCGACTTATCATTATGGAGTACACTCATCTCAGTAAATAAAGGGGATTCCACAATACATCTACCCTCCTTCACAAACACGAGGTGTGAGAGTCCACACTTAACACTGATGAAAACTGCCATTTTCAATTTAGACAGACAAATGCTCTACATTTAACATAGTTTAATCTCCATATATCAAATGTATACAAACACATAAAAATCTTAAAAGAAAGTACATGATATGACATTTCCAGCAGACATAACTTGTTTGTTAAAGCGAAAGCACAACAAATGTCTCAATCTGATCTAGACATTTAACCAATGTGTGAGGTTAGTAAGGGATGTGAGGGACGTGTTTAATGGAGAGAAAGAAAACCCTCAATATTATTTCTCATTAGCTTGGACCATTAAACACGCCCTCACATCCCTTACTAACCTCACACATTGGTTAAAATGTCTACATCAGATTGAGACATTTGTTGTGCTTTCGCAGACAGGGAGGCTGTACCACGAGGCCCTGTGCAAATTACTTCCCAATGCACCATGTTTGCTGCAGGTATGCCACACAATAGCGCAAAATCTCCTGGCGCCTCTAAATTGATGATTGTAAGAGTGATTTCAGCATTATTAGTAATAGTCATCATCTCACTTCGATACAGTGAGAGTGCACTACTAATATTGTTTATTCTTATCTTTGCCATCCTTCACCTGTTTGAATCAGACCCTCCAAATTGGCTGTCCGATCGTGGATCAGTACACCCACACATAGTGCAGCCTGATACTGCTTTGATTGGCTGGAGCCACCTTCAACTCAGCCAATGGCATAGCCGGCATGCGAATGCCGGCCCCCTCTCCAAGGCCCCACTCCTAAGGCTCCTGTCTGAGCCTGACCGAGCGCGGATGAGCCAAGAGCAAGGTCCGCTCTATTCTACAACAGGGCCTTTACCTACTAGAATTCAACAAGATAGCCACCCAAATACAAAAACAATCATACAATCATCTCAGCCAAATCTGCCTCCTTCAACACTAAGATTATCAATGCA
>CM030323.1:506136159-506190008 GCA_002915635.3 Ambystoma mexicanum
CCTCGGGCTGATCCAACAAATCATCGGCCAATCGCCCTTTTAGACACGATTGGCAAGATCTTTGCCTGATTTTTGCAAAGAAAATTATCTATCTGGTCTTCAGATGCTGGAATAGGCGACTGTCGACAAACAGAATTCACAAAGGGAGCTGGACAGAGGTAAACTTAATGTTATTAAACCTCTTAAAATTAGAGTCCATAAAAAGAGGAAAAAATCTATTCCTGGCCTTTGTGGACATGTGGCAAGCATTCAACAGAATAAATTGGAACTTGCTCTGGCAGAACCTGGCAAAGTGGCATTGCCCGCCAGAAATCCTCAATCCTGTAAGATCCTGCATGAGGAACAATCATTCGAATTCGGATGAACCTAGACAGAGACCTGACAACACCATACAACAAAAGGAGTAAAACAAGGTTGCCCTTTGGCAGCCCTGCTGTTCAAGCTGTTTTTCTCCGATCTGCCGGCAGACTTGAAAGATGTAAAGTGCTTCCCTCCGAAAGTAAATGATAAAGCAATTAACTGCATCACATATGCCGACGACCTGGTATTGGTAGACCGGACACAAATAGGTTTACAGAGGTTGTTGTTGAAATTAAACACCTACTTGACAAGGAACAACTTCGAAATAAATACTACAAAAACCAAAATAATGCAGATGAGCCCCCAAAATGGGTAAAAAATAAAAAGATAGATGGTACGTTGCAGATGACACAATTGAGACATCAACATCCATACGATATCCCGGAATTATATGTAGTACATCGATTCGAGAATGGCCTTGGTACCAGGACTTGACAAGTAGAGTGACTATGTATGCATTGAAAGGTACAAAACTGCATAATGACTATGGAACATTTTCATTGCACCGCATTGTATCGTTTTACTTGAACAAAGTGGTGCCAGCCATTACATTTGGCGCAGAATCGGCATGGAACCTTGATTCCAAACTCTGGGATGTACTTGAAGGCCTTTTTTGGCGAAAAAGTACTTAAACTGCCACGCTATGTATCAATGACGAATCTGCGCCACAAACTTGCAATAAATTCTCTACTTAGTATAGTAGTTTGGAAATCATGTGCAGCATTGCGAAAAATGAGAGAAAATCCTGCGCTACCAGCCTACAAAATCTTCAAGCAAAGTCCACTTGGTGTAAATTCAAACATGTTAACAGACTGGGCCAACAAAATAGATAAATGTTGGCAACTGCAGACATAACGAAAGAGTCTCTTGAGGTTCACCACAATTAGTAAAGAAACGACTTCGAAACTGGAGCTGGATCTCAAATTTGGAGAAAGAGCGACTCTACGCAATGCAATCCCTCTCGGAAGTGCAATTAATGGTCTAGACTTACAACTAAAATATTTACTAAAATGTCCATCTCGTTACCATCGAGATCAATTTCTGTGGCTTCGGCTAAATGCATTGAAAACAAAAGAGATGCAGTGGTTAAGGCAAGAGAAGGAAACCAAAGACAATCGTTGCTGATACTGCAAAAAAGAAATAGAATTGCTGCAACATTTGATTACAAAATGTCGTCAATTTCAAATCAAAGGACTTGTCACCTTGGGTTCTCATTTCCGCAAAATGGAAAAACGGACGACCGGTGGATTCGGGTGACCTCAGGTCACAATACGAAAATAAGCTGCGCACTTATTGATTTTATTGATGCGATTCTGAAGGAAACCTAAAGAATATTAGAATGCAAGGAATAGCACCCATATAAAGAAGAAAAGAAAAGACTTTACTGTGCGCAGCGTTCGTTAACGTGAGGAAATTGTGCTACTTTGTAAGTTTGTAATCGATGTAACATTGTGATAAAGTTTGTATAAACTAACGATTACAATAAAAAAGGCCATTCCCACTCATCCCATCTCCAAGGCCCATTCCCACTCTTACCATCTCCAATGTCAAGTCCCACTCAGATCCCCATCACCAAGGCCTATTCCCACTCAGATTCCCATCTGCAAGGCTCATTCCCACTCTTCCCATCTCCAAGGCCCATTCCCACTCATCCCATCTCCAAGGCCCATTCCCACTCTTCCCATCTCCAAGGCACATTCCCACTCTTACCATCTCCAAGGTCCAGTCCCACTCAGATCCCCATCACCAAGGCCTATTCCCATTCAGATTCCCATCTGCAATGACCCTTCCCACTCATCCCATCTCCAAGATCCATTCCCACTCTTCCCATCTCCAAGGCACATTCCCACTCTTACCATCTCCAAGGTCCAGTCTCACTCAGATCCCCATCACCAAGGCCTATTCCCACTCAGATTCCCATCTGCAAGGCCCATTCCCATTCTTCCCATCTCCAAGGCACATTCCCACTCTTACCATCTCCAAGGTCCAGTCCCACTCAGATCCCCATCACCAAGGCCTATTCCCACTCAGGTTCCCATCTGCAAGGCTCATTCCCACTCTTCCCATCTCCAAGGCCCATTCCCACTCTTCCCATCTCCAAGGCCATTCCCACTCTTACCATCTCCAAGGTCCAGTCCCACTCAGATCCCCATCTCCAGGCCTATTCCCATTCAGATTCCCATCTGCAATGACCCTTCCCACTCATCCCATCTCCAAGATCCATTCCCACTCTTCCCATCTCCAAGGCACATTCCCACTCTTACCATCGCCAAGGTCCAGTCTCACTCAGATCCCCATCACCAAGGCCTATTCCCACTCAGATTCCCATCTCCAAGGCCCATTCCCACTCTTCCCATCTCCAAGGCACATTCCCACTCTTACCATCTCCAAGGTCAAGTCCCACTCAGATCCCCATCACCAAGGCCTATTCCCACTCAGATTCCCATCTGCCAGGCTCATTCCACTCTTCCCATCTCCAAGGCCCATTCCCACTCATCCCATCTCCAAGGCCCATTCCCACTCTTCCCATCTCCAAGGCACATTCCCACTCTTACCATCTCCAAGGTGCAGTCCCACTCAGATCCCCATCACCAAGGCCTATTCCCACTCAGATTCCCATCTGCAAGGCCCATTCCCACTCTTCCCATCTCCAAGCCTCATTCCCACTCTTACCATCTCCAAGGTCAAGTCCCACTCAGATTGCCATCTCCAAGGCCTATTCCTACTCAGAATCCCATCCCGAAGGCCCATTCCCACTCATCCCATCTCCAAGGTCCATTCCCACTCATCCCATTCCCAAGGCCCATTTCAACTCGTATTCCCATTTTCAATGCCCATTCCCACTATTCGCATCTCGAAGGCCCATTCCCACTCTGATTCCCATCTCCAAGGGCCATTCCTACTCTTTCCATCTCCAAGGCTGATTCCCACACTTCTCATCTCCAAGGCCCATTCCCACACTTCCCATCTCCAAGGCCCATTCCCACTCATCCCATCTCCAAGGCCCATTCCCACTCATCCCATCTCCAAGGCCCATTCCCACTCATCCCCTCGCCAAGGCTAATTCCCACTCTTCCCATCTCCAAGGCCCATTCCCACTCTTCCCATCTCCAAGGTCCAGTCCCACTCAGATTCCCATTTCCAAGGTCTACTCCCACTCAGATTACCATCTCCAAGGCCCATTCCCACTCATCTCCTCTCCAAAGCCCATTCCCACTCTTCCCATCTCCAAGGCCCATTCCCACTCTTCCCATCTCCAAGGCCCATTCCCACTCTTCCCATCCCCAAAGCCCATTCCCATTCTTCCATCTCCAAGGTCCAGTCGCACTCAGATTCCCATCTGCAAAGGCCCATTCCCACTCTTTCCATCTCCAAGGGCCATTCCCACTCTGATTCCCATCCAGATCATTAATATTTGTTGACGTCTGAACAGATGTATAAAGGTGTGATTAGAGAAGATTGAAGCCTCCATCAAAGCACTGGCCATGCGTATATGTGTTGAACATAACTTTAATCGGCAGAAAGCCATAAAAGCATAAAAACGACCACATACATAGCATCACAAACAAATTAATTGAATCACGATTATTAAAATCAATAAAATTACAAGCAATAAAAGCCATGAACCAGGGGTAGTATAAAGTTAATCAGTTACAGGAAGAAAGATTTTCACCAACTTGTCCTGTTGCATAGCCAGTAGTCAATATTTAGCCCTGTGCAACCAAGCTCTGCGTACAAATTTAGCAATATAGTAGACTACATTCAGGTCTGTGGAGTTCTTGCACAGGGTCACAGCCTCAGTAGACGACCTGACACCCTTTGAGCGTAGTGCTGGAGCAGAACAGCACGTTCACAGCCTTAATATCCTGGACAAAATAGTAAAAAGTGCATAATAGACTCCTCAGGATTATCACATACCTTACAGCCAATCTCCGGAGTCGGAGACCACCTTGCTGTGTAGCTTGCCAAGAGTATTGGTGCATAGTTGAATGTATAAGCACTGAGCATAAACAGGAGTTACCAAATCGAGATACGGTTCAAAGCCATAGACCTGTTTCAGAAATATGTACATCTCCCCAGTGCTTGAAATTCTCATCTGAGTAATTATGGCATCATGGCACTCCTTATCCCTCAACCCAGCCCTATCCCTCCATGTTAAACTCTCTGGGCTAGTCCAGAGAAGCCCGATAACCAACTTCTCTTAACCACACTTAATAAATCACAGCCAAGGCATAGCGCACAAAGCTGCTGTGCCTCTCAAATGTAGCATCGCTTTACAATATTTATTGAGTTCTGGGGTACTGCAGGGCCTTGCCCAGTACATCAGTGGCTTCATGGCTATAACTTCCCAATGGGCTTTAGGGCACACTCCCACCTTAGACTTGCCATAGGCTGCTCCCTTGGACTGCATAAGAAGGCTCCTTAGGAAGCCATTGTCCACCCGACTGAGCTCCGCAGAGGAGCAGCGACCCCAGTTTTTTTGCTCCTTTCAAAGCCGCTGCCCTCCCCTGCTCCGATACAATTTAATAGCTGGGTAACTGCACCCCTTTCCATTTTATTATAAAGGCAGCGTATTCCCCACTTTTCCAGGTCGCCTGCAGCTTGAACAAGACGAGCTGACCATGTGAAATCCTCAGCAAATCTAACTCTCAAGTAGTCATAGTGCTGCACCTGCCCTAGCACATACTCACTTACAGAGATGGTTAGTTTGAGTTTCATCTGGTTCCTTCTCCCGAAGACCATCACCTTGGTCTTCTCAAGGTTAAGTGACATAGACAGTTCTTGGCACTTCTCCATAAAAATGTCTAAGTTAGGATTTAGCCTCCTCGGGGTTGTGGATAAGAGACTGCATCGTCTGCATGGAAGAGTGTTGGAAATCTGTCCCCTCCCAGCCTTGGATAGTCAAGACATGCCACCAGCAGTGCCTCTATTGTGACATTGATATATAGACAAAAAAGGATGGGGGCCAGCACACACCCCCGACGTACCCCTTCTCTACAGCAAAGTAATCCGTAGTTTCACCATTCGTCCCCCACTTCACAGCAGCCCTATTATGACAATATAGGGCTAGGATGTTTTCTAAAAGAGCCACTGGGATTCCTTTTTCTATCAATAGCTTAATACGACATACGGTATCAAACACTGTTCATAAATACACAAACACGGCGTAAACCCTGAGTTTTTTTCCAATACATACTCAGAAATAATTGCATTCGAGCGTATGCACTGGTCCATGGTCCTAATACGTGGGAGAAACCCTGCTTGGTTCTCGGTGGACCATTTTTGGAGATGCGTTAGTCAGTACTTTCACATGAACTGTCCCTGGCTTCAAGTAAAGATATCGGTCTGTAATTGCATGGCAGTTATGGTGCCCTTTTTATTATTGCACTGCGCCAAGATTGAGGCACATTCCCGGTGATGACAATACAATCAAGTACCGCTTTAAAACGGCCGCCCATACATCGGGCTGAGCATATCTATCAGCAACCCGTTTGGACCCAGGGCTTTACCACCACATGAACTCTCCTTCACTCCTTAATCGAGAGGGAAGTCATGACTGCTCTGTCTCCCCCAATAGTGCCATGCAACAAAAAGTTGGATGTATCTACATGTCTGACTTCGTACAATAAAATAAAATACAGAAACCAGGTGAATTGAGGAATTGAACATGGCAACCGGTTACCTGCCATAATGTCCTCCCCCGCTACTGATCTCCAGGAGTTGACCTGGTCTCCATTTTTACAGCAGGGTAGGAGATCCTCCCATTTTTTTTATTTTTTTATTTTTATTTGTTGTTTTCCGATACAAATATCTTTACAACATTTTCTTTAAAATTGATGAATTGATTACAAAACTTAAAATAATCAATTTAAGAATACATCCCAATGCATTATACCTAATAGTTACAGATTATTAAAACTCTAATACATTGTCATGACTTTGATATTTAAAATAGACATAACATAGCAGCACATATTAGCAAAGAAAGCACATAAAATATCATTGCATTAACACTATAACACCAGCTCTTAACTCATATTAGATGCCTGAGATGTACACAGTCATTTACATCTTTGCGCACTTCTCCTTTTGTAATACTTAGACATCTATAATGTGTCCTAATCATAATTTAGCCGGAAAATCGCTTGACTTATACCCTACACCAGTTTCACCTGTGTTTTTGGACAATATACTTTTCTCGATGATAAACAACAACTGTGTTAAGTCAATAATCATTGGCATACGATAGCCCCACATACATTGGGACCACAACATTTCACTTTGGTATTCAGCTGTTAAGCTTTGATATTTTAACAGACTATTTTGACGTGTTTTTTCAAAATATAAACACTGCAAGACAAGATGCTTCAGCGTTTCTTTTTGCGAATTGTCGCAAAATCTACAACCCCTATTTACCATGTCAGAACAATTTAGCCAATTCTTAGTACGCTCTAGAGTTGGAATTAGATTAAATTTAAATCTCATGTACATAGTGCGCATCTTATGGCTAGGACACAATTTCAGATATATTGGTAAACATGACTGTTTGTGCCGATATTTTGCATACTCCTTATATTAAAAAATATTCCCCAATTTTATCTGAATTAATTGCCCAATCAAATTGCATGAGCTTAGACTTTACAATCTGAGGACGATTTATAAGGTCATCCCTTACCATTCAATTTTTTCAAGCTCTTTGTCGCACCTTTTACCTTCAATCACCACTGACACAGGCTTACCCATTTTTAACATATATAGAAGATCTTCATACAGTGAATTTGGTAAGGGCTCCAGAATTTTAGCATAGGACGCAAACGTTTTCTCCATAGGTGTTTGGTAGCCAAGGAGGATAGACCTAATTCATGAATAATGATAGAGTTCGGAAGGGACATAGGCAACTGTAAAACCTTCTTCCAAATTTGCCCTTGTATTTTATTTAATGTTGGACCGATTTTAACATAACACAAATCTAAACCATATAGAATAATGGCTTCAACTTTAAGCTTGTAAAATTCTAATAATGGAATTATGGAGAACTTGCAAATTCTTAGGTAGATTAGTTTCATTTGTGCAATCAAGGGCATTGCTTTAATAGAAATTTCTCTATTCCATTTATCACATGAATCTGAATTATTCAAGTTATATCCCAGATAAATCATACCTAAGGAACGTGGAATCAGATGGGCATTTATGTTCCACTGATATCTTACCAATTTTTTTTTGTTTGAAAATACCAGGATGTGAGATTTATTTCGGGTTTAATTGTAAATTACGCTTTTCACAGAAATCGACAAGACAGGCTATTTTATGTTGTAGCCCAAAGGGGGTAGCGTCAAACATTACCAAGTCATCAGCAAATGCTAACCAATCCAGGCAAAGGTTCCCTATTTTAAGCGCAAATGAGTTACTCGTCAACCATATTGAATCTATTTCCGACAGATATAGGTTAAAGAGGGTTGCTGCAAGGTTACAACCCTGCTTCACCCCTATATATGTACTGATTGATGGAGTCAAGGATCCTTCTTTATCCAGCTAATCCTATAGCATGTGTTAGTGTGAAGCATGATGATCATTGCTATCAGGTGCAGCGGAATTTGCATATCCTGCATCCTTTTCCACAACAATTGTCTAATAACAGAGTCAAAGGCTCCTGATATATCTACAAACGCCATATATACTGGACCATGATCCTTCACTCTAGAGATTTTCAATATGTGGGCTAACATTGTTGCATTTAGTTGTGTACCCATACCTTTACGAAAACCGGTCTGAAACCTTGAAAGAATTTCATGTTTCAAGATAAACTCATTTAGGTCCTTCAGAATTAATGCTGAGAACATTTTTGCAAAAGTGTCAATAAGTGCTATTGGTCTAAAATTAGCGGGGTCATTCAAAGGCCCTTTTTTATGTAATGGAATAATGATCGCAGATACCAAGACTCGGGGATTTTCTTTAGTTTAAATACACAATCCAGCCTCCTTAGAATTATTTTTGCCCATAAGCTAGGGTCATCCTTGAACACATGGAGGTATACCATCAGGCCCAGCAGCTTTAGAATACTTTAACTTTGCAATTATGTCAATGATGTTGCTCAAACCCAGGGACAAGAAGAAGGGAGGTTACCAGCCAAATCGGGAGATGATAAGCCATCGAATTTCATAGGTAGTGCATATTTTACTTCATAAAACTTGCACCAATCTTCTCCACTTACTGCGGAACACAGTTCTAATTTGCCTTGCAGTAAGGGATCCTTCAGTGTCGCCCAATTTCCCTCGAATTCTTGTCCACAAGGTTCTGGATCATCCTTTGATTAGTTACGATGGAATTATGAATTTTAATGTATTTAACATCATTTCTATAATTAGCAAGGATTTTCTTTTTCTTACTTGCATAACCTAAAGAATTACAGATTCTTTCAGTAATTTGCGAAGTTCGCTATTCTTTTGTGTTTTCCTTAAAGCAATTACAACATTAGATTTCTTTGTGTGCTCATATTTACTAGCTACTAAGCAATTTTTTGCTAAAGTATTAAGATGACCACATATCATACTGACATTTTTCCTTTCCCAAATCACCAGTTCATCCTTAGACAATAATTCCACATTGGTCTTTATCAAATCTCTGTTAACTAGAAAATTTAGCTTCCTATATAAGTTAGCGTTCCACCTGATAGAGAGTGCCTTACGATCAGTCTCCAATAATACCAATGCTGGGATGGTTTCATACTTTAGGGTGCTAATTACTAACACGCACTCCAAGATACAATGATCACTTAGATATGTTTCAATGATCTTACATCTTAAGGGCAATTCAGCCAGGGAATTTGAGATTACTATGTAGTCTATAGCGGTACGTTTTGTGCCACGTGCCCAGGTATAAGCTTCAGTTTTTTGTTCAAAGGGAACGACCTGCAGCTCCCATTCAGATAAATATTTACACCAATTTATCCCTCTTTCAAGAGCCAGTATTTCATAAGGTGAAACTATATCAGATTTGATCATTGTTTCGTTGAGATTTGAATTAAAGTCCCCACCCAGAATGATCTGTGCGTGTGGAGCGTCTATTGCCACTAGTAGCAGAACATGGTTGACTTTTTCAATAATTTCATCCAAAGATGATGACGCAGGGTTCCAATACAACGCGACTATTAATATTTGAATTGGGTCTCTAGAAGGTACAATCACTTCAACCGCTAAAATGTCCGAGGAAGAATAGATTTGTCGCAGTTTCAATCGATATTTATGTCTCACCAAGATCGCGAGTCCACCAGATGGACGGCCTTGGTTCCCCTTTATCGCATGCGAACAGAATGTTACGTATCCCTCCAAATACATATCATTAGTTGCCATAGTTTCCTGCAAGATAATAATTGCTGGTAATTCAACTCCCAGTTTTTTTGAAAACCAATTCCTAAAATTGTTAAAACCGCAACAATTCCATGAGTTAATGACCATGATGTCATTCTATTGTTTTTCAATGCCGGGGATACTGCTTATTAGATTTTGCATCAATGGTTCTAGCCGTGATAGACTAGACGCAATCTTGGCAACAGATTCCGATTGCGTTCTCATTTTTTCATGTAATATAGCGAGCTGGTTATCATGTCCTTCCATATGAGTATTGTTCTCATATACAGGTGATTGGTATTCTACAAATAATGTGGCATTTTCCATTGACTTGAACATAGACAACTCATAACCTAGCAATTGAAAGTCCTGTAAATGTTTCCAGATTAGAGCAGCAATAATTGTATTCTGAATTTACATAACATTCTGCCATTAGAGGAGTGTGGTAAACGAACCCAATCTATGTCATAAGAAACTAAGTTCCTCAAAGCAGGAATTTGATGAAATACTTTCATGAGGGCGGTACGATTTAAATTTGGATTATCAACCTTAGCGGGATCCAAAGTCCATCCCATTACCAATTTCATTTCGGGCCCTAAAGAGTGGTAGAACAACCATTTATCACCACACTCTCCCTCAGACATAGAAAGGGAGGATATGGGCTGATGGTTTAACTGCATGTCAGCGATTTCATTCGTAGGCGGTGGCCTCAAAATATCCAAATCTTGAGTGTCACCAGCATCAACAGCAACCTGGACATTTACATTATGAGCACTGCTATCGAGAGTAGAGCCCGCAACTTGACTTTCAGGGTTAGTCTCAACAGTATTTAGAGGCTTTTGAACCAAATCAGAGATTTTTTTGTCAATTTTTTCAAAAAATCGTTGTAACTGAGTCTGTATTAAAATGGGTGATAGTGGCATATTTTCATCGCTTTTGTTAACAGCGCTGAGTTTAGGGTTTAATTTAGTTTCAACTGATGTGTTCGCGTTGGTATCGACCACAATATTCATGGACTCTGATTTAAGAGTCCCATATTCAGATGAACCCAAAACAGCCTGACTTTCACTACTTAATTGTGTGACATCGATATTATTATCATCCATACTAACGCAATTATTATGCCTTTGTTGCTGTTTGAGCTTTTTATTGCTCTGTTCTCCCAATATTACTAAATTTTTGTTTTTTGTTTTTATTTTGTCATTTTGCTTAAAATTCAGATCCACTTTAGTTTTGGGATCTTGGAAATTTTACATTTTTTGTTTTTTTAGAGCTTTATTATATAATTTTTTTGCTTTTCTAGACATAAAAAATGTACTCTGATTGCCATTAGCTTCTTCAACCTGTTCACCAATGCATTCATGGCCACACTGCGTGGTCTCCGAATTTAAGTCAATCAGGTCTGTCAACGCAGTGGGACTATCGGGAGTAACTATACTTTTGGATGATAAGAGTTCGTCCTTTTCGTTCAATACCGCTAGCAACCTTTCTGGCGCTATTAAGTTTGCCTCAAGGACAATCTTTTCTAGCGCCAGTATCCTCTCATGCTGTACTTTTGCTATTTCCACATATGGCGGAGGCAAATTTTCTGTCACAGTTTTTATCACGGTTACTGGATTTATATTCAATGCGTTGTTCCAGTCTACAAACTCAGTTTGAGTAGCCATAGAAATAGTGTTGGATATTTTCCCAGCACTAATCTCATCTGCTATGATTTCCATTTTTTGAGTTTGCAGACGTTTTTCACTCATGTGTTGCTCAGCCAGAACACATGACATTTTTCCTGAGCAAACAGATAGCCTTCAATTTTACTCATTTTTGCGTTGATTTCTGCAGTTGCTAGACTTAGGGCACCAATGGCTCCATGCGTATACTCGTGTCCCCTTGTCCAGCAAGTTCAGTATTCTAGTTAAGACTGGAAAGTTCTGTAATTCTTGTGAGTTTAGGTCTACCAAGGTCTCCTCTAGAGGAAAAAGCGGAAGAGAGGAATTTGGCAAACGCGATTTCTGTAAGTCAATTTCCATTGACCTGTGCTCACAGCTCAATACTGGAGATTGAGGATCTTTAGTATCCGAAGGAATATATTGGTTCTCATGAGAGGGTGAACTAGTAGAGTGTAACAAGTCCCGGGCCCCCAACCACCTTTATATTTATGTGTTTCTTTCAATTGATTTAAGTTTTTTACTATAGTCGCATGAAAATGAACTTGTTCCCTAAGGCCTTTGACTCGGCAGCAGGGTAGACGGCCCATTCGAAAGACGTGTTCGACTATGCAATTCAGCTAAAACCGCTGGCGCAACCAGCGAGACATCAATGGTAGGCATATTTTCTTCATCATTTACGGCCCCCAATAATGAGCTGTCAGTGATAGGGACATTATGAATTAACTTAATGTTTTGAATATCATTATCATATCCATCGCTACAAAGTTGGGCCACTACATTTGTCTCCTTAACAATCTCCATATTAGAGGTTTGTACGAGATTTGACAATGATTGGCTTGCCATATTGAGGTCTGATGGTATCTTTGCGTGCTGATTAAGGCACAATTTATCATTTAGTCCCTTTCCCTTTTTCTTGATTTGGTTAATTATGTCTTGATTAGGCTCTTCCTCTGACATATTACCGTCGGAACCAATTGGAGGAGAGCCATTTAGGCATCTCTTTCCATTACGTAGTTTCTTGACCATCTTTGAGCAGGAAGCCGCTGGATTCAACCTAACAGTTCGAAACCTACCTCAAAATCTGACGCTACAACTCCCTGATCCCGGAAGCAAATAAGTAACACGACCCGCGACGCGCACCGCGAACAGCAAACAGTACTTGTCCGGTACTTGGTGCGCGGCGCAGGTGCGCGAGTCCGGCAGTACTTCAGGTCGCAGGCGCGTAACACGTCAGCGGGGGTGTGGCGGGAGGTGTGGCTACCCAAACAGGAAGGACCTAAACAGAGAAGGTGAATTGGTAAGCAAAATGCGTATGAGAGCTAAACCACTTTCCAAGTACTTACATACGTAAGCTTAAAGCAACACACACAAGCCGGAAGCGGCAGTGTGTGCAACACACAAGCCGTACAGTACACAAAACACAGCTCAAAGCGCAATCACCTCAGGGTCAGGCACACTGGTGCACCCGAGAAGTACGTCCTCCGACTGAAGTTCAGAAGTCCCGACAAACAGCAAGTCCAGAACAAAAGGGATGAAAATCCAAACGGACCAAGAGCGCCAGCAGCAGGGCAGCCCAACGTTGCAGCAACAGCAAACAGTACTTGTCCTCCCATTTAGTCTTAATACATTCAAGCTTTTTCTTTTCCAGCACTGCCTTGTAGGCAGCCCTCAGGTTCCTTAAATGTAATCTGTCAATCTTTGCTCCCTTCTTTAGATTTTATTAAAAAGTTCCTTCTTAGCTGTTGTACAATCCTTATCGAACCACCCCCGATTACCAGCACCCTCTTGTTTCACATTCCCAGTTTGTTTGATGAAAAGGGATTCAGGGCTTTGTCATAGTCATGCACAGCTCTTCTACTTCACTGGGTGTTTCACAGCTCAAATATATTCCCTCAATATGCTCAATTATACTCTCATACATTCAGAGTAGAGAGACTGGCTGTCTGAGGCTGTCCGAGGGGGAACGAGTGTTCCCAACGTGATATGCCACTATCGTGCAGATGGAACACAATGCAGTATCATCTGGCCAGCAACTGGAGGACAGAGGACAAGAAGACAAGACCGCTTATTTGCGAGGGGTCAAATCTGCCCAGGATGACCAGGTGAGCAGAACAAGTACCAGGGTGGGGGGCAGCTGCCGACCACGCTGTTTGAATACAATATTGCTGTGGAGGGAGAGGAACTATTAAAGAGCATGTGGCAAACACCTCTACTCGGAAAGTTGGGGAGGCTTGGTGCCCGCAGCTTCCTCCCACTGTTGCCCTCACCCGCCCCATCTGCAACCCCCCACTACACTGGAACAAATTGACACAGGAAAACTCAGTTGGGCATCTTCTTTAACATCTGTTCCTCAACACTCGATTTCTCTACCAATACCATTAGCTAAGAATAAGCTGCCGCTGAGGCATGCTTGGCTGGGGAAATGCAACTCGCCACCCAGTTTTTGACTATAGCTATTGTTCACTTAACTGGCTCAGAGACTCTCCCCAGACATTTGGACCACCTCCCTTTGAAGTAAAGACCTCCTTGCTGGTTCTGGCATTGGAAGGCCCTAGAGATGGTGATGGCACTATGTCACTCAGACTAGACCGGGAGAAAGACTCGACCCTCCTCCAGGGGGTATTGCTGGGTGAGGCACCTCAAGCGACTTCGACTAAAGCATTTGCTTTAGTGCATGTGGCAAAGTCTGCACAGGCCATACCCAGTAAACCGAGGACAATGGAGGACGAGGAAGTGGCAGTGGATACTTCCTTTAATGACCTCCCTGATCGGATCCTATCATAAAACAGAACTCTGCTTGAAGCCTTCACTGAGGCACGCTTGGGGGGGGGGGGTCATTATACTGTTGCCAGCCGGGACAGAGGAGACACCTAGCTGCACGGGGGTAGGCAAGACTATTGTAAATGGCCCTGCCACATTACCAATGCCAATTATCAATCTGGCGCAAAAAAGAAGGTGTGTAGATGATATACGAGAATTCAGTAGACCTCGATCTGTGGTGGATGAGTACTCACTCAAAGCTTCAACCTTGCCGGAGCCAGAGCTGAACTCAGTGAATGCATGCTTGATAAAATGGGACTCATTCCGAGATTGGAGGTAGTCATGGCGCCATTTGCGCCATGACTGCCTCCAATAACGGGACCGAGTCTGGTGTGGAGCAATGAGGTCCGACCCTGGCGGGACCAGTAAATCCCCATTGCACCAACTATTCCCCATTCCCATTTGGGCCTCCATAGGGCTCAATGGGAATGGGGAAGGAACTATTTACGGGCCTGCAGATGGCAGGCCCGTAATTAGCGGCCTGGTCCCCTAACGGGACCCGTAAGGGACATGTGGTCCGACCACACATCCCTCTTGGTTCCCGTTAGGGGACCTCGGAATCGGGCAGTAGGGGATTACGGCACCGTTCTCCTTACTGTGCCCGGTATCCCCTAGCGCCCGACTCATAATGAGGCCCAATGCCTCACTATCACTGCTAAATGAAAACAAACATCAAGTCACTGTAAAATCGTGACTTGGTGTGGATGCCTCCTACACTGAGCCACATCACCGATACTATCGAAGGAGCCCCTGTGGGGGCCCAGAGCTATGGTTAGCAGAGGGATCACACAGCCCTGCAGAGCTCTGAATGACTCACCGGATTCAGACTCCGATTCCTCTTCATCGTTGGATCAACTTCAATGCCATGGACCCTCAGTAAAGGCTGGCAAATTTGGCAAAAAAAACCTCAGAGCCAACAATCCAACAATAGAGATGATCAGAACCATCTACAAACCCAATGCAGCTTGATGGCGGCATTGACAATCGCACTTGTGCCCTTCATGAACCTTAATGAAGCCATGAGTGATAGCTACAGAGATCAAGCTGCCTTGCTGGCAAGGCCGCATTCCAAGATGATCCACAGGCATCTGGATAGAGAGGGCGAATCTGACAACTTATTACAAACACTGGTGTGTGACCATATGGCGGAAGTGGGGGAAAGAACCAGCTAAAGAAATGACGAAAGGGCCTTCAAAAGAAACTCAAACGCCAACCCCAGAGCCCCACCACGCTTCTTTGGGCCCTTCTGCTGAAGATACAGTGATTCTGATAACAACATGTGGGCGATTGCTCCCTCATTGGAACACCTCGGTCGGTTATCGCAGCTTGCCCCGTATCTGGAGAAGGGGATAATGTAGCCGCTGACGCGCATGAGGGGGATTAGATTGAGTTCTTGCACTCTGTGTGGACCGAAGACGAGCAGGGGAAGGCAAAACCTATGAGATTTTCTATTAAAAAAAGAAGAAGAGGATGGCCAAGACCAATGCAACCTCTGCACATGTGCAAGAACAGAAAAACCCTAAGAATATTCCAACAAAAATATTAGGTAAATCTAATGGCGTCCATGGCTTCATCAGAAACCTACGAAACACTTTGTTGGAGATCGAAGTCTAGACTTCGACATTATAAAAAAGAAATGAAAAAATGGATTATGTGATGAAAGAGAAAGAACTAACATCACCTCCATTACCACCAAGCAAAGAGATGGCAGGAAATCCAAAGGACTCCGACCATGTTGGAGCGGATGTCGAAATAGATCCGGAACTCTTGGAGCTGTCGGTTTATGACCTAGAAGAAAATGAACAGGAGCCACCCTGTTATTTCTCTAGAGGAAGGTAGAGCGACCTCAGAGCCCCTGACACCCCTACCTGAACCTGAAAGGACCCCGCAATCAATCCTCCCACCAATGAAGCAGTCAGCTATACAGTTCCTAACTTTGGAGGATAAATGCAAACTGCTACTAGAGAGAGTAGCTACTCGAGAAACAATTACCCTTCCACCTCAGCCAAATGCTGGTTCTGCATGGGCAATACTTGGCTGATAAAAGGAATTGATAGACTTCCATCAAGATCGAGGATTAGACAGAGCAACTACCCCCAAAATGATTTTCCATAGGGTCCGAACCAAAGAGCTCAGGAACACCCACAGAACAACGCCTTTGCAATAGACAAGGAGTCTACTACCCAGCTGCACAAACACCAAGAGAGCTAAAAATCAATGAATCGTCTATTTTCTCTTGGTAACAGCAAAGAGACACAAAATCTATACCTGGAAAGAATGCTACCGATTAATGATGATCTGAGGATGAACCGCACCAACATTCTAAAACTCCTCCACCACATCCCGTCACTTAGGGCAATCGAATCAGGTGAACTGTGCACGAATAGGTAAGGACATAAGTCCTAGCAGTGCACGGTGGTGGCGCGAGTTATGGTTGCTTACCTTAACAAAACTGGCAAATTTCAGGGGGGTTTCGATTTTACTTGTAACCATAATATCCTTTTAACAAAGATTTTCCACTGAATTTGATAGGTTTTTATTAGTGCAACTTAAACATAATGTCAATTTAACAATGTTTTTTCACTGATATATATTATATATATATATATATATATATATATATATTACAGTGCCTGTGGCAGCGGCCCTGTAGTTATGGTTAAGTTGCTCAACCATAAGAAAAGCACTTTTGAGTGGCTTATAACATCCCCCCCTGGACGAACCTCACAGAACTTTACAAATAAAATATATAGCCCTGTCAGATTGATTCTGCGAAGTCTTGTGAGGTTTCGTGCAGGGGGGGGAAAGTTATAGGGGGATCCTAAAATGTGTTGATTTTCCCATAAATGCAATGCAAAAAAAAAATAGCTCATGCCTACAGCCCAAATCATTAGACGGATTTTTACCAAATTTGCGTGAAGAGCGGCGGCCTAGTCCTGAAAGCCTGCTTTTGTGCATTTGGTGTAAATCCGTTCAGTAGTTTTGTTTAAGACGGGCAAAAATCAGGTAAAAAAAAAATAGTGATATCTGGGTTCGGTCCGTGGACTTACTTCCCCGTTCGGTCTGCACACAGGCCTCCGATTGGCCCAGAGGGCAGCTTGATGTCCACGGACATCGGACGCGCCCTCTGATTGGATGTGAAAAGCATGAGATGAGGTATATTTTTGGGAAACGGTCGTCACGTTGGATTTGCGGACAGCACCTGTTGTACGTGAACATCACAGTAAAAACATATAAAAAAACACAATATTGCACTTGTCAAACTCAAGAAACAATCTCTGGGTAGGTGAGGGGTGATGAGGTTGGGTTGGGCTATGGCCATAAAAAGCCAAAAAACTGGCAGTTTCTCATCTTCGAAGTCCGCGAACGGTTTGGGGAAATCCCTGTGAAGTTTGCTAACATTTCAGATGTTCGGGGACCTCCATACATATTTTTGCATTACAGGGTTGGTTAAAAAGCAGTTTTTGGATGGTGTGTAACTTTGGCGCCACTCAATGAAACTGCATAAACTTGGGGGTATTGGCCTCACTGACTGCGCTCAAACAACTTAGTAGAAACATTCAATCATTAGAAAAGAAAAAGTGGATCATAAGGAACACAGATATGTTTAATCCTTTTTTGTAATCAAACGTATGAAGAGTTAGATACACATGGTAGCACATATGATTCAAACATAAGTCAAGGGAGTAGTTCCTATTACACCTGTATACACCAGTATTAATTCATACTACTTATAATTTGTGCATAACAGTAATTATTTTTGAGCATCGACACGCCAACATGTGTTTCGACCTTAGAAGGTCATCCTCAGGGTGTAAAATGCTTAATAAAGCCCACAATTACACTTGGAATTGTCTATGTGTTCCTTTTTTTCAGATCCTCTAATTTGTAGTTTAGAAAATGTGCTTTTGCTAGTATTGGAGCGCGATATTGATCTGAAAGGTTTCCGCACACACTGGATTTTTTCTCTTTTTGCTGGGTGGAATGCTGTGACTATCGCTGCATACACTCTGAGACAATGGTAATCAGCAGACAATTAACAAGCACGCCAAACTAGGTGCCCACGTGGTCACCAGGCCACCCCTTAAAATCAAAAACCATAGTGGGATAAGATATTGGAATTGGATGTAGACTCATTTCCACAACCTCGCAGCAATGACTGGCCCACAAACCACATGCCTTGAGAAAGACCCGAGAGAGTCAAATCACGTGTCAACTGACTACCAGCAATAAATATAGCATCAAGAATGGTTTTAAAGAGTGCTTCATTACGACAACAGTTACTTATTGACTAACCCAGTGCTGAGGTGAACAGGGGTCACTCTCCTATTCGAAACCTAGCACTTGAAGAAGAAAGGGCACCTTCACAAAAGAACCCATTACCAGCAGCAGGGTCACCTGTTTAAAGTACTAGATGAAGTGCAGCGATCTACCCATTCTACCGCCCTGTAATTATTTGATTATCGTGTACTCTGATTTCATCATTGGGGCATGCAGCATGGCGGCTGAAACCTAGGTTTGAATGGGAAGAAATATTCTGCTTGCGGCTTCAGCCTGAAGTGCTGTACTGAATGCCAACACACCTGCGCTAGCAGCATCAGCAAGGACCTGAAAGCATGGTTTTGCAATCTGTCCTGTGTTTTACTTTTTGAAATTGTCAAAAAGTAAGTACAAAAAATAGTGATATAACTTTTCTGCCATTGGCAAAGGGCTTGGCCTTCGGCAAGGAAAAATGTCTACTCTGATTTGCCTATTGGGGTATGCGCTGCTGATAATGACTCACATAAGTATGCGTTGCAAAATATAGGTTTGTTAAAGGAGATTTATAGTTCTTTCATATATGGTAAAAAAAGGAATTATAAATAACTTGTATACAGTAATGTAACATTATGAAACATTTTCACTTATGAAAACGTATTCAGTTGACAGAAAAAACTTTATTAAAGGGACAATACGGTTGAAATGTACCCCACCCTTGGGACTCCTCTGCCCCAGCAGTTAGCTAGTGGCCTCCCACCTTGGGATCCTTTGGCAAATCCCTCCTGGGCTCCCATGAGCACTTGTCCATCCCTACTGCCCCTTTTATGTATGCACTTCTGTCACTGCACAATGCACATGCGCTTTTATAGGAGCACTATGTACAATTGTTTGGTATACGTATGGGAAATGAAGATGCAAAAGAATTGTAGAACTTTGTTTAGTGGCAGTTGGTGGGTGGAAGTTTAATATGTTGATAGGTTATATGTAGAGCTTTTTTAAGTGATTGGTGGATACATGTGTGAAGGGTTTAAAGCAGGCAATGAGGGAGTGTTACAAACATAACAGTAAAAAGAGTAGAAGTGCTGTTTTGTGTGATGGTGTACATGTGCAATCCAGGTTTTCTAATAAGGCATGGGCTAGACAGGGGAATGTGGAGACTGTGGATACTTATAAACGGCAATGGATTATGGTGTTTATTGTATACAAGAGAGAAGAATTTCAGACAGAAATTTGTTTCTGTACTTTTTTCTTTTCTCTAGTATAGAATTGTCCATCATTCACATTAGCACAGTAGCAAATGCTAATGGGAATGTTGGAGCATCTTATTGAATCTAACTACTTTACTGAAAAATGGAACATAGATGGAGTCTACAAGATTATTTTGTAGTTCTATTTTTAACAGTGAAAGGTGGTTTCCAAAGGAACCTTTTAAATGTTTTTTGCAGGAGAGGCCAGGAAGTGAGGTGGAAGGGAAGGGAAATGAGGGAAGGGACACAACCACACATATGGAGGGGCTGGTGAACAGGGGAAGATGTTGTGCGTGTGTTAAATTTAAGGTAGAAGGCAGTGTTTCTCGTGCTCCTTATTTACAACTTCAAAAGCACTTCGAAATTGCTCCCCCACTGAAGAGTAGAGTGTTGCAGTATGTACAGAGTATTGTTGTTTTCTAAAGATATGGATCAACAGCCTCTTTTTTAATTGCTTGCAAGGTAGCTGGTGGGATTTTGTGTCTACTACTTCCTAAGAAAGGGACAGCCTTCTGAGAGCATTTCAGTAGTTGGATTTGGTGTGGCGGCGCATGGAGGAGCTCCCATAGGAGTACTGTCCAGGTTATCCGTGAATGAGTACTTCACTTTAGTAGCTTTAGCTTTTGCCTTTGGTATATTCCCAACAGTGGTAAAGAACTGCCACTCCCATGATTCTCTCTGGCTGCTGGTGGTAGGCACTTCCTGTACCTCAACTTCCTGGTCCTCTTCCTTGTCTTTTGAAGTATTGCGCTTCTTTCGCTGTGTAGGTCCTCCTGGTGGTGCTGGTGGCTCTTGAGAGGAGGGATGGCAATAGCCAATGCCATTTTTAAGTTAAACAGCAGCCATCCTAATAGTCTTCCAAGAATGTGCTGTGGGTTTGACTGTTAATGGATAATGAGTAAGAAACGGTGTAGGAGCTGTGCAAGGGTACATTTTGAGCATTAAAGATACTAGATGAGCTGAAAAATGCAGGTTTGAACTGTTCCCGAAGCACAGACTCATTCGCGAAGTGCAGACGTGTTCGCAGACACGTCAACATGGTCATGTGACACTTCCGGATAGTCAGCGATGACGATGCTGTAAGGTGGGGAATGGTAGAGTTTTAAGCTGAAACCTTTTAAATTGGACAAAAATGTTGCTATATTGGGGTAAGTATGATATTAGTAAGTTGTAGCAAATCATGGTGCACTGGTAAAAAACTTTGTTAAAGCAACGTTATGGTTACAAGTAAAAACTGAAAAACCCCAGAAAGTCGCCAGTTATGGTAAGCTAAGTAACCAACTAACCTACCAAGCTTAGCAACCATAACTCCCGCCACTACCATGCACTGCTAAGACAAACACGCAGCACAAGAAAGATGACATCACAAATGATAGACATGGTTGCAGGGCATGCCCTGTGCAGATGATCCACAATTTGAATCATTAGGTCATATATTAAGTCAATTTCTAATGGTTTGCAAAGGCAGCTTTAATGGTCGCCAGGCAGACAATGACGAGCGGGCCCCTATGCCCTGCCCCGCCCCTTCCCAGTCTCTCTCTGAGACACATGTCACAGACCCGACATTCAGCAAATGTACTTTAATCCCGAGCTGCTAGTGTATTATAAATAATTGGTACGCCGTACCACTAGTTCGTTTGATTTTTACAGGGCTCAGGAAAGGGGTTTGGATGCCTTTTCTTTCTCACGAGCTAGTTATGGAATCGGCCCAGGCCGACATTCAAGCCAGTTTCCCAGGTCTCACACACACAGCGTCCCTGGCTCTGCAGGTCATTAAGTTGCTCAGGTTGCAAACACATTTCTTTTATCAGTGGCAGAGCCATTCCTATGCATGATGGAATATTTCCAACTCAAAGAGCTTGCACAGCACCAGTTACCTTGCAAATCTGTGCTAGTTAAAGTGAGCAACACAAAGCGCCCATTTAAAGATTCTCTATATCCATGGTGTCTACTGTCTTGACATGCAAGAAAATAAAGTTCCTTTAATCACTAATCAAACGTTTTCAGCATCATGAATAACAACGAGCTGGAAGTTTGTTGCAAGGAATCTCAAAATCTGAGTTTATTACACAACTTCTTTTATTACATGCCTTAAATCACTGAAAGTACAGTGGGTTAACTAGATTGTTCAGGTTTGCATTGCCTTGTATTCTGCAACTTATAGTTTACCATTCAGGAAGTGAAAATTAAAGCCACAGTGATATTATTTTGTCTTAACATGTTGCTGTAAGGATTTACATGTCGTCATGTGGCTTTATTATGAAATGTGTGTTTTTGCTATAAGACATCATTACTGTAGGCCTTGAACTCCAAACTATTTGTACCGAGTGAAGTTTGAAAGGTATGTGGTCAAATTTGCAGAGTGCATTCAAATCCCTGCTTCACTGTTGAGCCAAGGTTTGTGATCCTGGTCCCCCGTCGCCACACTCCACCCTCCCCTCTTTCCTCCTCCCCATCTGTCCGGCCATCCGACTCCCTCCTTTTTGGATGCAGCCACGGTACTACTAGTTCCTCTTTTCCACTTCCACCACTGCTTTAATCCCCTGATGTGATCAGCGATCACAGGCTGAATTGGATGTGATGCGTCGTGTTAGGCCAGGGATGCAGATTCTTGACTGCCTAGGAAGAAATCTATCAGCAATCAAGAATGCGCACCTATACAGTCATGTATGCCTTGGCATAGAGTGCATATTGGTCATGCGAGCAAAGGACTGAGGTATGAAAGGCCCTTGCTGTGACTCCAGCTCCTATGGTGATTCATTCCACCTTTTGAATTCCTCCCTTGCTGGGCCAGTGAAGAGCAGGCATGGCAGACGTGTCTATGTCACCTGCTTTTCCCCTCCACAAGGAGGAAGAAGGAGCCTCCATGACCAACCAGGCCTATATTAAGCAGGGTGCCGGTGGCCATGGTGTGCAGTCTGCTCTCTGTTCCTGAAGGTGTGTGCATGCTGAAGGCCCCGGGGACATTGCAAAAGGAGAGATGTTTGTGTCTGCACCATCCGATTTCACAGGCAGACAGGAAAATCCAAGGTAAGTGTTAAAACTACCAGGCCTTGTCTCACTCTTCCTGCTTGCATTGCGTACTTCATCGACGGCCGAAACCAGGATTCTGTCCCAGGTGAAGATGTAAGAACTTGACCACATATCTTCTCAGGTATACTTCAGATCAGTATTCTAAAGGTTTTGTAATCAAAATGGTAAATCATTATTTGTCTAGCAATGCCTTGAAAAGTCCACAAATCACATAATAAATGAATCTCACAATATATATACATTATAGAAACAGGTCAAGCAAAAGAATGTGATTCTACATTTTTCCCCATCCTGGATGCCAGGTTTTCCAAGAAAACTCTGTGGGGTGCAATACTTGAATGAACAATTTTTTATTAATATGTAACAACTCTATAGTTTGGGCGCACTCCTTTAATTTCATCCGTGGTATTTAATGATATTTCAAGTGTGTGGGGTAAGGACACACCGGTGACATGCATCACATGGATCTGCAGGCTGTAGGAATTATCCTGGGGTATCACCTCCTGTAATTGCCTCTCCCATTATCCACTGCACTAAACCCCATCATTTCCAACATTAGCTTCGGTCCTGATCTTTCAGTATTACCACCATTGACAGCTGTTTCTAGCTAGACACAGAAAATAGTTAAAAAAAACAGAATTTAAAAAAATAATCATTTATCCCCCATGACACGCCCACTTGGGGCCCTGTGTCATTTCTGCTCGCGGGGCCCTTGCCTTACATCTGCCGGTGATGGTTTGGTTACATTTCGCAAATTTATTTTAGTGGTGAAAACCTACAAGTAAAAAGGGATTGATTGTGCAGACAGCGGCATAATCGATCGGTCAGCCTTTGTACTATAAATGCTACAGCTTCTATTGAAAAGTCCATGGAACATGTTCTTGCATTGATTTGTAAGTTGGTCCTAGGTTGCCATCTAGTGACAAAATATAATATCTGCCTATTCATTCTTTTATTCACACTGCCAATGGACACACGGTGAAAGCATCAGAGTTGCGACCAATCTGAATCTGAAGTTATTCAAAATCAAGCAGCACCAACAAGTAAGTAGGCAGGGCAATCTAGAAAAGGCTTGCTACAACGAGGATTCAAATCAATAGGCCTGGGCCAATGTTAATGGTTCAGAGTCTTTGCAGAGGATCACACAGTTCAGAGTAGTTTGCGGTTAAGTCTTTGCCAAGAGTTCAAAACGAAGTTGGTCAGAAGAAAGGTTATTTAAAAGAGTAGAGAAGGACAAGCACTCGGATTAGCGAAAGATTTCAAACACTTTCACCGCAGTCGGACAGAACGAACGACCAGATTTGAACATTACCTTAGTAGAAGAAGAATGCTACAGCTGAGACAGAAGTTCCTGGCATGTCCTGCAGGTGCACGGTTCCTGAAGTGACTGTCGTACTGACAAGAAGGAGGAAGACTGGAGGGTCCTGCACTGCCCAGGGAAGAAACCAGCAGCAGAGCAAAGCGACAAATAAAAGGTGCGCTCCTTAAAACCCAAACATAGTCCGGTCCTCCTGGCTATCCGGTTCACTGCAGCGATGCACAGCCAAATCTTAAAGAAAGGGGAACAAAATAATGTTCCACGAGAAACAGACAAAACGGGATATCTATTAACCCTTTCCAGTACTCTATGGAAGATAGTTTGTACTGGGTTTGTGAATTTAAAAAGACTAGTAAAAGTCAATGGCAACTTTAGAGGTTCTGGGAGACAGTAGTCAGTCCCAGAAAATGGAGTTTAAAGTGGGAAGTCTAAAAAGAGAACCCTGTGTCACTGCACTAAAGGAGCTGCGTGACACACAGTAAAAGATGATGCCTATGGAGTAGGTGAGGCTCCACAGTCTATGAACAAAAACATTTTAACCACACAAAGCAAAACACATGTAAGAGTGGGAAAAAAGGCTCACACTCTTACCAGGTGAAAATAATAAATACTAGAAATCCAGCAAAGCTGCATAGGGATTCAGTAGGTAAGTGAAATTAGCCATTCTGGAGAATTCTCCCTAACAGAAGCCATCTTTCTCCCAGCTCACAATGCCATCCCTCCTCTCTTCTATCTCCTTCCCACCTGACCTTGTTGCTCTATCATCCAAAGCTTTCACTCTTGGGGTCGTCTTTGCTAGTGAACTCCGACTGCAACACTACATCACTATCACTGCCTCTGCTGCTTGTATTAACCTCGTCATTTAGATAATTCATCCTTTTCTTACTAACCACTCCACAGAACTCTAATGTCCACTCTCATGCTCAGCAAACGTGATAACTGCTCAAGCCTACTCCTTGCACTTCCGATCTACTCCATCCTGCCTCTAAACAAAGTGCTCAACTTTGCAACCCACACTCTCTAGAACCTAGACAGCTACTCACCCTCATCCACCTCTGGACAACATGCTGGTTGGCTCTCCGTGCACAACCACTCTCTTTTCAAGTTCCTTCTCCCAGTCCACAAAGCTATCTATGGTTTTATCTCCGTTTATTCACCATCCCATTCTCTTTGATCCTCCTCTGCACTCAACCTCATCATCTCATCCTCTCCCTGTGCCTCATCTCAATTCCGCTTTTTCTCTCCATTCACCCCACTTCATTGGATCCCATCGCCCATTATTTCCAAAGTCACCCCAACTGGATGTCTTCAAAGCTTGGCTTAAACATGACTTAATTGATAAAATGGGAGCTCCCCCTGTCCTCTCCCACATCATTCAAACCTGACACCAGCTCTGCCTCCAGTGATGCTTACTAATGTATTTTTGCATATCTAAATGACGTTGCATGTTGTTTCCCCGCAGGCCAATCCCAGTGCTGCGGGAAAACATTTTGCATTGTGCAGCCCCTGTGCACTAATCTCCTATGCAGGAAAAACCCCTGCAACCTGTGTTTTCGGCCAAACCCTGCTCTCTCCACTACTTACCCTGGGTTCGGCAGGCGACACAGACGGCACACTCCCTGTCCCATTCTCTGTCGGTCTCTGTTAGGAAAGATTTCCATTTCATGTGTAATTTTCCCGCCAGTTGTGAACCCCCCAACTTTTTACTGATGTTTAACACCATAGTCTGACTTTGCCAGAGGTGCACAGCCTTCTGCTGCACTCCTTTGGGTTTTTCACTCACTTTTTATGGGGAAACTGACATGCCCTTACGACAGTCAGTACTGGGAGACTTTGTATCTCTTAGTCCGTGTCAATGTTGCAACTTTTCTGCAACATGTTGCAAGTGCACAATGTACCTTCCAGTATAATGAGCACTTGGGTCTTCCAGTGATTTTCAAAGGCCCTAGATACTCTCAAAGGGATTTTTAGGAGAGTTGCAGGTGTGCCTTGGACAGGGCTTGTGGCAGCTTATCTTTTCATGTATTTTTTTCCCTTTCCTACCAGGTAAACCGTGTTTACTGCGTTTGGCATAAATAGGCGTCCTGGCTTCAAAATGGCCATGCCACAAGGTTCTTTTTTCCTGTCCTTTGGCCATCTTGCCCCTTCACCTTCCCCAGGTCGAGTCAACCCGGGTCAGTCCTTATTTGGGCATGCATTCTCCCGTGAAACTCCAAGCTTTCGCAGGCGTCTGCATGCCTCGTGTGTGTGCTTCCAGTATGTGGTTGGACTGTCTGGTTCCAATACACATCCTGGGTGCCAGAGAGTCTGGTGTGCTGTGGATGCCTGGGACCACTGTGGTCCATGATTGGTCCACATATGGTATGCCTGTACGTGTCCCATTGGATCCTCTTCGTTTTGGTGCAAAGGAGATTCTGGTTAAGAGAAGGCTCCAAACACCCATACCATGTTTATCTCTTGAGTTCTCACTGAACGAAGGATAGGATCCAAGTATCCTGAAACTAAGCAGCCGAGCCGAGAAACCGCTGGTGCCCTGCTGGAAGGTTTGGCACCCTGAGCCTGCTGTCGTCCTGCTTTACCCCTCTGCATCTGATCGAATTAGAAGGTCTGCGAAGGCTCTTCGACCCATTGGTATAGTGGGACTAACTGTTCTCGGCACCTTCATCAAACCCTGAAAGTAAGCCTTCTTGGAAGTGTCCCTGGGCCAACCAGTGGGCTGACCAGTTTGTGCAGGAACTTTGCTCTGATACCGCCGCCATTTTGAGGAGGCCCTTGAAACTTGATACATCGCAAGCTCTTTGTTCCTGGCACTCTCACACTGAATTTCGTACACTTGGCATTCCCAGGTCTGGAGTAAAGAGAGAGCGCCCAATCCAGAGTACATGCGGTTACCGTGTTGCCCAGCTGTGGTGACCAACTTTGCAAGTGCATTGCAGCTGTGACCCTCAGTGCCCTGAAGCCTGCTGCACTGAAACTGGCCTGATCCATCCACCAGGAGCAGAGAAATCACCACTGTCCCGTTTGGGAATCAACGCTGTAACTTTGTAGCTGAAAGCCGCAGAGCCGCAAGATTGCCACTTTTGAACCTGCAACCGAATTGAACTCGACTGCCAAAGTTTGGTCTGGAGTGTGCTGGGGGTTGGTGAGTAATTGCAACCCTTGCCAGTGGGCCCTAGCGCATCCATCAACTTTTACGCACGAGTGGCCTCTGAGGGCCCCTCTCCTTTCCACAGATAGCCTGAGCTATTGAACTATTCCTAACTCCTGGAACCTGTTCTGCCCTCTCGGGGAGACCCTACACGAATAGTGGGAACCTATTCTGCATCACTTCACCCACCTTCCTGAGCTTCTACAGACTCTACAAGAGACCCCGTTTTCGCCCATCTGCACTACCGCGTGCGCCAGCATTGCAAGTACATTTGAGCAATAGGCTCCACTCTTCTTAGGGATTGGACTGCCTTTCAGTTAGGATTGTGATTACTGCAGAACTGCCTAAAGACTCTCTTCACTTCCTGCTTCCTTCCCTTTTCTAGATTGTGGAACCATTTTGTGCATTAACCCTTTAGGCCCCCCTTGGTTTGGTATATAGGTATTTTAGTACGCTTTTGTTGGTTTAAAAGTGTTACTGTTAATAACTATTGTGTTGAAACTCAAAGGCCTTGAACTAAATGTATATGTATTTTTAATATATATACACCTGACTGGGAGTGATTTGTAGTGTCCTTGCTCTGTGTGCCCATTGAGGTCTTTCAGTCACCCTCACCCCTCCTGAGACCTGGTCTTGACCGCCGCCATTGCTACCCTGATTGGTCTGGCTTGTCCAGAAGGTTACCCTGTTCAAAGAAACTAGGCTGGCCTTCTGAACATCTGCCCCTCCTGGTCAGAGTTCAGAAATCCATCTTAACTGTCTCCATCTTGTTCTCTCCCCTCCCCACCCTCCTTACCCCAATCATGCTCACGCAAACATACAGACATTCACACATACGACAACATGCACAACTTACCCCTGTCTCCCTCCTCCCCTTCTGTCTCCGCCTGTTGCCACTTCCACATTTGCAGCCAGTGAGTTCGCTGCAAGCAAATCATCTGCAACATCTAAATAGTACTGATCTTTAGTAGTTTAAAGCACGTCCTAAAACAGGCAGACATAGTACATCATATAGCAGCACTACACAACACAATGGCTTGGCAGGATTCTTAACAGGGTAATAAAGAACTGTGTTGAAATGGTGCTAACCATTACAATGACTACACGCCTACCTGCAATAACAACCACTAGCAAATATTGCCCATACTTCTACCCTTATTTACTCCCTTCTCAACATGGACTTTCCCAACATTAGCCATTCCCTGAGCCCTGCGGCAGAGACACTACTTATTCTAAAGCCGAATCAGGATCGCTCCAAAAGTACAGCACGCCACCCACATTGGACCTTAAGCAGGCCTGGGTCTAGGTGGTATTTTATGTTGTTCTGAAATAGTATTTTCCTTACACCCCCAAACGTCTGATGCAACTTCTGATTTGCTACTCTGTAATCCGAGTAAATGGATTATTTCAATAGCTTCAAAATAACCTTGTTCTGTGGGGCCCTGCGACAGTGTTCTGTGGGCTCCTGCGACAGTGTTCTGTGGGCCCTGCCACAAGGTTTGATCTGCTCTATACTCAATGATCCCTTAAGCAACTCCACCTCTAGGAAGAGTCTGGGAATAAAGGCTTGAAAACATTTCTGCAAGCCGCCTCAATTGTTTTCTCAGCCAAGCGCCAGCAGACGTAAATTATTGCCACGGGAGCTATAATCGGAATCTGCTGTAATGTTGTCGACCAAGCTCCTTAAGCTCGGCCAAACTCGTGTGTTGCATATCGCTGCATTCACCACCACGGTAAGTCCTTTTCATCATTGGACGTCGCACTCACACGTTTGCCCATATCTTGCTTGATTTGCACCATGTTTTGCTCCAGTCCATCCACTTGAGTAGAAGCTATGTATTACTTTCCACTATACGTTGTTTGAGTCATGTACTCGGGATCGTAATGTAGTAGGATCTGATTTGGTACTATTCTCTTTGGTGGACTGCATCCCAGCATGCGATGAATTGCCATTGTTCTTAAATCTGTTGCAACAGAATGCTTCTGTGTAATATTGTGAGATCTCACGTATTGCACTTTCATTTGCACACAATGTAAACATCTGCCACCAGTTCATTGCTGCTCATGTTGTGAATGACTGTATCTGCTCGGCCAGTCCTATATTGTCAGTAATCCCGAAAACAGCGACTTTTCCAATGCTTGCTGGCGAGTCAGGAGAATTTCAACATGGCTGCCAATATTGCTGCACCATAGTATCTATGCCAAATCCACTGTTTCAAGATATGTATTTATTTATGTATTGGACATTTGTAAGTTGCCTATATACAAGTGTTATGAGGTGCCAACAAGACAATGGGGTATTGCGCGGACAGAGGAGAAACAAATAATAACAGTAAACGGCCCACTAGGCCTTGTGACATTTGGACCATGCAAGTGCAGTGGCAGTAAGTGCAGGAGGAGGGGAGCAGTTCAGGGAGGTGGGATGGGGAAAGGGGAGAGGGAAGTGCAGGAAGGCAGGGGGCGGGGGGCTGGGCAAGTGTGGAGGGGAGCCTGTGAGGGCAAGTGCCAGGGGGAGGCCAGGGTAATGGTCGGCGGCTAGTGCAAGGAAGGGGTGGACCAGATTCAGGCTAGTCAGAGAAGGATGCCTGAGGTACATCAAATCACCGCCATGTGGCCCAGCTCACATATAATAGCAACTCAGTGTAATAGGCCAGCTCCCAATTAATGGCTAAAGCAGCATTGAAGGCAATGCTCAAGTGGACAATGAGACCACCCTGCCCGCGCCTGGGTCAGGACCTAGGGACTAGTGCCAACTCCCTGCACCAGGGCTGGCAGCCTGCAAAAGTACGGTAGTCATGTGTGTAACTTGGGCTCCCCTTCACCTGACAGTGCAAAGGGAATACAGATCAGTGCCTAAAAAGGAGAAAGAAAATCAGCACTAGGGAGATTGTCACCCTGTCGGCCCAAGCCATGCCCAGTAGGGTTATCAAGCTGCAGCAATGACCCGGAAACTGCCATACATCAGTGCCATGGATGATGCTGGGTAAGGATGGCCCTCTACCATATCAAGCATGCTGTGTCCCTATGTGGACCGCCTCATGCTCTGGCCCGCACTCGTCCTCCACACCATGCAAGGAGAGACCGACACAAGAGCTGGGGGTGCAACACTACTTTAATCATGGACAATCTAGCAGGAACTGATGTGTTTCTTCTCCTGCTTCCTCCTCCCCTTCCCGCTGCCCCAGGGCCCTCCCCACGTGACATGAGGGCGGTGACGACACCACACCCCCCATTGCTAGACATGAAGTCCTGTCATCAATTCATTTGGGGTTTCTTTCTTGCTCTGTGAGGCCAGATGTCCATCCTTGCGGATTGGCTTGGAGGTGCCCCAAGTGACATCTCATTTTCAGAATCTTCTCTGTCCCCCTCCAAAGGTGTATAGCAGATGTGGCTGGCATCAAGTGAAAGAGTCTCTGCAGCAGGTACGATCCCTGGCATTCGCCTGAAGTGGGATGAGTTCCTTGTTGTAGATTTTTGTTCTCCTTCCGCAGTGATGAGTGACCCTTTTTTCTTGACAACCGTGAGGGGTTCCTTATTGGATGCGGACATGTTCTTTTGACTTTGTGGTTGCCTGACTATGACGATGTCCCCGGGTGCCAGGTCACTTTCCTTGGCCCTTCATCTTGTGTCAACGGCCCTTTTCATGTCTTCTTTCATGAGGGCATCTTTCCTTCACATTTCGGGGTCGTCCTCATATCGGTCTTCATCCGCTGGGATGTGTGGCAGTCTTGTTCTGATAGTTCGTTCGAACATCACCTGTGATGGTGTTTCTCTGATGGTGCTGTGTGGGGTATTTCTACAGTCTTGCATTAGTTGGCACAACAGTTTTTCCACGGGTTCCCCCGTGAGCCACACAAATTGAGTGGTGCACTTGACGTTACTCATAAATCTCTCTACCGTGCCGTTGGCTTGTGGCCACAAGGGTGTTATTTTTCAATGTCGAAATCCCATGTATTCTGCAAAGGTTTTGAAGTCCTGCCCTGTGAAAGGGGGCCCATTATCGGTCTTCACGACTCTTGGGAATGCCATACGTGGCGAACATCCTGTCAAGCGTGGAATGCCATGGTGAGCTGATGAAGACGGTACTATTTGCAGGTCCGGGTATCGCGAGTACTCGTCAACTGCCACTAATATGTGCTCTCCCCCTTCCATTGGCCCAAAGTAATCAACCGCTATCTCTTCCCATGTCCCTCCAGGAAGTGCAGTCATACACAGTAGCTCAGGCGCAGTATGGGATTTTATGACTGCGCAGGTGGGGCAATTCTTGAGCATTTCCTCTACTAGTGAATCGAGGTGTGGGAACCACAGTTTTTGTCATAACATTCTTTTTGTGGACACTATGCCCCTGTGTCCTTCATGGGCTAGCTCAAGGACTTTCCGTCGCAGGTTGCATGGTATCACAAGTTTGGTGCCTTTCAGTAGCAGACCCTCGTCTGACTTTGCAAGTTCCTCCTTTATAGCTAGAAAACAAGTGATGTCTTTGCCTATTTCTTCACCTACTGTTTCCTTGAGTTGTTTTACCTGTTTCCACCGACCCGTCTCCAGGCATCTTAGTATGATTTGCAAGCCTTGATCAGCGTTGGATTCACAAATTATTTGGTCCATGTCGAGACCCTGGGGTGTGTTGCTCTGGATGAGGTATCGTATGTATTGGTCTGCTGTGGTCAGCTCAGGCTTGCATCCTTCTCGTGGATGACGTGAGAGAAAGTCTGCAGGGTTTTGCTCTTTGCCTGATCTGTGTGTTATGGTGAACTGGTAGTCCTGGAGGCAGAGTGCCCACCTCGCTATTCTGGGCAGCATCTTGGCTTGTGAGTTGCCATAAATGAAGATCAATGCTTGGTGGTCTATCACTACGGTGGACAGCTTTCCGTAGAGAAATAGGTGAAAGTGTTTGCAGGCCCAAACATCTGCCAGGCTTTCCTTTTCGGCTTGAGAATATGCCTGCTCGGTCTTGGATACGCTTCGGCTGGCATACGACACTATGGGCCTCATCACGAGTTGGGCTGTATTTCCGGCTGTAATACCATCGACTGTAATAGCCCTAGCACCGACCGGTCCGGCTGTATTACCGCCGGATCACAAGTTGGGTGTTAACGGTAAATCCCCATTCCCAACTGGGTCCATTGGATTCAATGGGGTATTTTCAGCGCTAATTATGCAGGCTAATACAGCCGGAGGTAATACAGCCGAAAACAGGGGATTTTCACCTCCAGAGAAAGGCTGGAGGTAAAACAGCCCATTTAGCACCCAACTCGTGATAGGGCCAGCCCTTAAATGCGGCTGTAATACCGTTATCACCGCATTTAAGGGCTACAGCCCAACTCGTGATGAGGCCCTATGTGTTTGTCATGTCCTTCCTTTTCATCAAGTTGAGTAAGTATGGCCCAGAGGCCTACTGGACTTGCATCTACGATGAGTTCTGTGGTTTTCCTGGGATTGAAGTAGGCCATGTTCCTGGCGTCTGCGATGCGGTCCTTGATGAGTTGAAATGCTTCCTGACACCTGGTCGACCAGACAAACTCAGTGTTGAGTTTGATGAGTGCCCTGCGGGGCTCACTGGCGGATGCAAAATCCCTGATGTAACGCATGCAATAGCTTGTAAGTCACAGGAAATACCTGAGGTCAGAGGTGGAGGTAGGTGGATCAGCCCCGTGAGTTCTCTAACCTTCATCCAGGTCTGGCGTCATACCCTTCTCTGAGAAGATGTGTCCAAAAAAAGAAGCGTTCTCTTCCGAAATTCACATTTCTCCTTGTTTAGGGTGAGTTGGGCCTCCTCTAAAGCCATGCATACCCGTATCAGTGTGTCTTCATGCTGTTCTTGTGTTTGGCCAAATACCAGGATGTCATTGCTGTAATTCAGGCAGTTTGGCACATGCTTGATTACGTTGTGGATTTCTGCCTGAAAAATGTCTGCCTCTGATGATACGCCGAAACTCAGTCGTTTGTATCTGTATAGCCCAAGGTGCGTGACAAAGGTTGTTATGTAACGGGACCTCTTGTTGAGTTCTAGTTGGTGATAGCCTTTGTTAAGTTCCAGTTTAGAGAAGACTGTTGCTCCATTTAGGAGATGTACCATGTCGGTAATGCGGAGGGCTTGATGGCGTTCCCTCATGATGGCTTTATTGGGTCTTTTCATGTCTACGCATGTCTATGCATATTCGGATGTCGAGTAAATCTCTTTTGGGCACAGGCACTATGGGGTAAACCCACGGTGTGGGACCTTCTGCTGGCTCAATAATGTCTGCCTCCAGTAGCTTTGTTAGTTTGTTTTCCAGTTGCTTCTGAATGTTGATGGGGATTCCCCTGTAATGTTGGGCTACTGGTGGGATGCTGGTGTCGATGTGCAGTTCAATTTGTAGTTCTTTCAATTTTCCTAAACCTTTAAACAGTGAGGGGAAGACCTGTTCAATGCTTGCGGTAGGGTCCAGATACTTGTGCACCATGAGTCGATATAATATGTGGACTAGTCCCATTTCAATGGCCGCTTGGTAACTTGGGATGCACCCGCTGTCGGTGGTGGCTTCTAGGACGTGCATGGGGATGTCTTTCGCTTGATCTTTGTAGCAGCATGATGCCAAGAAAAATCCTTTGCAGGCTGAAGGTGTCTTTGAGCCATAGGGGAATATGGATGGTTGATTTAGATCACGAGTATTGGGCTGTGCTCTTTCGCTGTGTTGTTTCCTAGAGCATACAGATAACCCTTTTTCCATGGTTCCCCTTGGTTTCTCTCATTTCTACGGGCGTTTTCTTCCGATGATGCACTTTATGCACTGTCAGACATTGAATGTTCTATGAGGTACCTGACATACCGCCGTGGTCTCCTTCTTTGTCTGGATGCTGGAGTCTTCTTTTCTCTCCACTCTCTTCTGGCTTGTCTTCTCTCGGGTTGCTTGTCGCAGTGTCTGTGATGTGCCGTGTCATATGATTGGTCTGTTGTCCGGAGTGGGGTCGGCTGACTTTGCTCCTGTTCTGGAGTGGATTTTCTGTTCCTTCCTGCTCCCCGCATTTTGCCACGAAAAATCAGGCACATGGCTTTGTAGTGATTTTCCCCTCCGCAGGCAAAGCATGTTTAGCCCATGGCAGGGCATTGCCCCCTCATGTGGGTACTCATGCCCACACCTGTAGCAGAATGGGTCGCCGTTGTTTCTTGCAGCACCTTCTAGCTTGTTAATGTTCTCTTGCTTCCCATGTGTGATTTTTATATCATCGAGGCCTTCCACCTGTGCTGCCAGTGTGGCGTCCAAGCGACCCAGGAGTAGTATTTCCCCCAGGTTGCGTGGCTTTGGTAGAAGTCGCTTCCTGAAGTCACCGCTTTCACACCCTGCTATGATCTGTGACCAAAGGGCTTCTTCGTTTGAATAATTGTTGAAGTCACAGTGTTTCATTCTTAGTCTTAGCCTCATTACAAATGCGTCCATGGTCTCACCTTTGTTTTGTTTCATGGTGTGGAAGACATGCCTTTCATAGTCCATGTTTCTGTGGGCTGTAAACTAGTCAGTGAGGGTTGTCTTTAGACTGGTGTAGGTGTCTATGTTGCTTTCTGGCATTTCATCTAGAATGTCCCGCACTTTTGAGCCTACTGCGTGGTTGAGTAAGCTGTGTTTCTCCTCATCTTCTTTGGGTCTTGCTGCTTTTAGGCACACCTCGAAGTCCCTCAGCCACCTCTTCCATCTTGATCCCAGTGTGCTGGTGTCGGTGAGGTCAAAGTTTGACGGTAGTTGTGACAGGAAGCTGTACGACATTTTTTTTTTAAGTGATTTGGCAGGGGCCACTGGAACAGTAAGTGACTCTCTCTGAAATGCTCATGTGAGGATATTCAGTGGGTGTAATCTCCAGGCTGGGTTTTGCCTCCTGTGCCTTGGGATGGCTTGTTATTCCTTATTCCCGGCCTGTTCCCTTTTTTCTTGTCCTACTTGCTGTAGGCTTTCCTCTCCTGTGCGAGGGTGGGATTTGGTGCCGGTGTGGCTCACTGTGGGTAGTGTGTGGCCCAGGAGGGGGTGCTGTGGTGGTACAGTTGTTCAGGCTTTTCCAGCCTTGCTCTCAGGCCTTTGCGACCTGTGATGTGTTTTTGGTGGGAGAGATTTCGCTCCGGTGAAGTGGGTCCCAGGTAGGGGCGCTGTGTCGAGCGCTGGTGGCCGGGTCTTGTCTGCCTTGTTTGTGGGCCTTTGCAGCCTTCACGCTCTTTTTTGTGGGAGAATATATATCCTTATCCACTGCTGGATGTCAAGGAAGGTGAAACAGGGAGCGTACTGCTCTCTTACCTGTTTTTCTACTTGAGCGGGAGGATCACGCCTCCACCGCTCCTCGGTGACTCTGTGAGCCGTTGCCATCGGCGGGACAGTCTCTCCTCGACTGCCTGTAGTTTTGCAAGCGGTGAGCCGCTGCTCCACCTGCAGATGTTCCTCGCTGCCGTCGGCAGGGTCAAGGCCCTGCCCGGATTCATGCAGAGGTGGCCACCTGGTGGGGAGCCGGCGCGCTCCTTCCCGCCTTCCTCGTGTGCCGCTCACAGTGCCGGCAGTTCGCGTCTCAAGTGGCGCCCTGTCAGACGTACCATGAGCACGGAGCATCCGAGGTAGCTGGCTTGGTGGGGCTTCTGAACCGCCTCGTCTACAAAGTTGTGTCCCTATGTGGACCGCCTCACGCTCTGGCCCGCACTCGTCCTCCACACCATGCAAGGAGGGACCGTCACAAGAGCTGGGGGTGCAACACAACTGTAATCATGGACAATCTAGCAGGAACTGACGTTTTTCTTCTCCTGCTTGCTCCTCCCCTTGCTGCTGCCCCAGGGCCTTCCCCACGTGACATGAGGGCAGTGACGACACCACAGAGCACTTCACTGAAGGAGCCCTGAATGTCAGCACCCTGCTGAAACACTTGTGTACGAGCGCTAGAAATAAAATATCAATATCAACACTGCGGAAGGTTATGATATGATATGACTGGTTAATTATAACGCGCTTAATACCCAGAGTTTTCTAAGCGCGGACCCGGGGATCGTGTCGTCTTGCTTCCAAGGCGAGCATGTTGCCCCTGAGCTATCTTCCCGAGACAATGGTAGGGGATAACTGTTCTTGGCTCTATTTCCCATACCAGAGGTTCATTAAAGGATGTTGTTGTGCAGGAGAGGAGGATACGTGCTGCTACTTGGCTGCCATTTTGACCAAACCCTGTTTAAAATTGTGCAGCAGGTCTACAATTTATAACTCCTCGAAATCTAATTCGAACTGAATCCCTTATCAAAACAGGAAACTTTCTAATATGTCCAAATATAAAAGTTCCAAACCCGTGAAGTGGTTAAATATTTAATGAGTATAAGACTGTATGAAACTGAAATATATGATACAACAATGTATACAGTTTTGCTTAATGGTAATAATTAACCTCATGAAAATCAGTTTTATATGGAACACCATGGTCAGTTTTGGAGGTGCCTTGCGGCATGCAGGTTGGGGTGTTTGGTGGGAGAGAGGGATAGGAAGGTACACAGCCTGTCAGGGTGGTGAGTGAAGCTCAGAAGGTAACACGTGAAGATTGACTGCATGGCTCTATGTACATTGGGACTGTGAACCTTGAGTGATTGTGTGTGACGTGGAGGAGTAAATCCAAGGAATGGAACACCAGAAGAGCCACTCCTCTGAGGAAGGCGAGGGGTACATGATAACGATAAAGACGCAGCCAGCTGTGTAGCATGTTGTGAGCTGGTTTGCGAAGTTTAATTTAGTGGAGGTGGGGTGTTGGTAGCCAGCATAAAGCTGCCATCGGGTTGGAGTCTATGGGTGGAGTATGTGGGTGCTCGTACGTGGAGGGTGAAGTGATTATTTTGATAAGAGAGAGTGATGAAGAACTCGTGTGGCGTCCTAGGTCTTGTGTTTGAGGCTAAGTGGAACCTGTAGAGATCGGTAGCCCGGCATGGGAGGTCCTGTTACACAGTTATCAGCCTGGGTGAGGTGTTCTGGTTTTAGGCTGTTCTAGCTGTAGGCTGAGGTGGGAGGTCAGCCTGAATGAGGGGTTCAGGCTGTAGGCTGTGGTGTGAGGTCAGCCTGAATGAGATGTTATGGCTGTAAGCTGAGGTGGGAGGTCAGCCTGTATGAGTTGTTCTGGCTGTAGGCTGAGGTAGGAGTCAGCCTGGATGAGGTGTTCTGTCTGTAGGTTGAGGTAGGAGGTCAGGCTGGATGAGGTGTTCTGGCTGTAGGCTGAAGTAGGTGGTCAGCCTGGATGAGGTGTTCTGGCTGTAGGCTGAGGTAGAAGGCCAGCCTGGATGAGGGGTTCCTACTGTAGGTTGAGGTGGGAGGTGAGCCTGGATAAGGGGTTCTGGCTGTAGGCTGAGCTGGAAGGCCAGCCTGGATGAAACGTTCTGGCTGTAGGCTGAGGTGGGAGGTCAGCCTAGATGAGAGTTATGGCTGTAGGCTGAGGTTGGAGGTCAGCCTGGATGAGGCGTTCTAGCTGTAGGCTGAGGTGGGAGGTCAGCCTAGATGAGAGTTATGGCTATAGGCTGAGGTGGGAGGTTAGCCTGGATGAGGTGTTATAGCTGTAGGCTGAGGTGGGAGGTTAGCCTGGATGATTTGTTCTGGCTGTAGACTGAGGTAGGAGTCAGCCTGGATGAGATGTTCTGGCTGTAGGCTGAGGTAGGAGGTCAGGCTGGATGAGGTGTTCTGGCTGTAGGCTGAAGTAGGAGGTCAGCCTGGATGAGGTGTTCTGGCTGTAGGCTGAGGTAGAAGGCCAGCCTGGATGAGGTGTTCTAACTGTAGGTTGGGGTGGGAGGTCAGCCTGGATGAGGTGTTCTGGCTTTAGGCTGAGGTAGAAGCCCAGCCTGGATGAGGCGTTCTGGCTGTAGGCTGTTCTAGCTGTAGGCTGAGTGTAGGCTGAGGTGGGAGGCCCGCCTGAATGAGGTGTTCTGGCTGTAGGCTGAGGTGGGAGGTCAGCCTGGATGAGGGGTTCAAGCTGTAGGCTGAGGAATGAGGTCAGCCTGATGAGGAGTTCTGGCTGAAGGCTGAGGTGGGGGGTCAGCCTGGATGGATGTTCTGGCTGTAGGCTGAGGTTGGAGGTCAGCCTGGATGAGTTGTTCTGGCTGCAGGCTGAGGTAGGAGGTCAGCCTGGATGAGGTGTTCTAGCTGTAGGCTGAGGTATGAGGTCAGCCTGGATGAGGTGTTCTGGCTGAAGGCAGAGGTGGGAGGTCAGCCTGGATGGAAGTTCTGGCTGTAGGCTGAGGTTGGAGGTCAGCCTGGATGAGGTGTTCTAGTTGTAGGCTGAGGTGGGAGGTCAGCCTAGATGAGAGTTATGGCTATAGGCTGAGGTGGGAGGTTAGCCTGGATGAGGTGTTATGACTGTAGGCTGAGGTGGGAGGTTAGCCGGGATGATTTGTTCTGGCTGTAGGCTGAGGTAGGAGTCAGCCTGGATGAGGTGTTCTGGCTGTAGGCTGAGGTAGTAGGACAGGCTGTATGAGGTGTTCTGGCTGTAGGTTGAAGTAGAAGGCCAGCCTGGATGAGGCATTTGAGCTGTAGGCTGAGGGGGAAGGTCAGCCTGGATGAGGTGTTCTAGCTGTAGGCTGAGGTATGAGGTCAGCCTGGATGAGGTGTTCTGGCTGAAGGCCGAGGTGGGAGGTCAGCCTGGATGGAAGTTCTGGCTGTAGGCTGAGGTTGGAGGTCAGCCTGAATGAGGTGTTCTAGCTGTAGGCTGAGGTGGGAGGTCAGCCTAGATGAGAGTTATGGCTATAGGCTGAGGTGGGAGGTTAGCCAGGATGAGGTGTTATGATTAGGCTGAGGTGGGAGGTTAGCCTGGATGATTTGTTCTGGCTGTAGACTGAGGTAGGAGGCAGCCTGGATGAGGTGTTCTGGCTGTAGGCTGAGGTAGGAGGTCAGGCTGGATGAGGTGTTCTGGCTGTAGGCTGAAGTAGGAGGTCAGCCTGGATGAGGTGTTCTGGCTGTAGGCTGAGGCAGAAGGCCAGTCTGGATGAGGTGTTCTAACTGTAGGTTGGGGTGGGAGGTCAGCCTGGATGAGGTGTTCTGGCTTTAGGCCGAGGTAGAAGCCCAGCCGGATGAGGCGTTCTGGCTGTAGGCTGTTCTAGCTGTAGGCTGAGTGTAGGCTGAGGTGGGAGGCCCGCCTGAATAAGGTGTTCTGGCTGTAGGCTGAGGTGGGAGGTCAGCCTGGATGAGGGGTTCAAGCTGTAGGCTGAGGTGGGAGCTCAGCCTGGATGAGGTGTTATGGCTGTAGGTTAAGGTGGGAGGTCAGCCTGGATGAGAGTTCTAGCTGTAGGCTGAGGTGGGAGGAGAGCCTGGATGAGTTGTTCTGGCTGTAGGCTGAGGTAGGAGGTCAGCCTGGATGCAGTGTTCTGGCTGTAGGCTGAAGTAGGAGGTCAGCCTGGATGAGGTGTTCTGACTGTAGGCTGAGGTAGAAGGCCAGCCTGGATGCAGTGTTCTGGCTGTAGGCTGAGGTGGGAGGTCAGCCTGGATGAGGTGTTCTGGCTGTAGGCTGAGGTAGGAGTCAGCCTGGATGAAGTGTTATGGCTGTAGGCTGAGGTGGGAGGTCAGCCTGGATGAGGTGTTCTAGCTGTAGGCTGAGGTATGAGGTCAGCCTGGATGAGGTGTTCTGGCTGAAGGCCGAGGTGGGAGGTCAGCCTGGATGGAAGTTCTGGCTGTAGGCTGAGGTTGGAGGTCAGCCTGGATGAGGTGTTCTAGCTGTAGGCTGAGGTGGAAGGTCAGCCTAGATGAGAGTTATAGCTATAGGCTGAGGTGGGAGGTTAGCCTGGATGAGGTGTTATGACTGTAGGCTGAGGTGGGAGGTTAGCCTGGATGATTTGTTCTGGCTGTAGACTGAGGTAGGAGTCAGCCTGGATGAGGTGTTCTGGCTGTAGGCTGAGGTGGGAGGTCAGGCTGGATGAGGTGTTCTGGCTGTAGGCTGAAGTAGGAGGTCAGCCTGGATGAGGTGTTCTGGCTGTAGGCTGAGGTAGAAGGCCAGCTCTGGTGAGGTGTTCTGGCTGTAGGCTGAGGTAGGAGGTCAGCCTGGATGAGGTGTTCTGGCTGTAGGCTGAGGTAGAAGGCCAGCCTGGATGAGGTGTTCTGCTGTAGGCTGAGGTGGGAGGTCAGCCTGGATGAGGTGTTCTGGCTGTAGGCTGAGGTAGGAGGTCAGCCTGGATGAGGTGTTCTGGCTGTAGGCTGGTAGGCTGTGGGAGGCCAGCCTGATGAAGGTGTTCTGGCTGTAGGCTGAGGTGGGAGGTCAGCCTGGATGAGGTGTTCAAGCTGTAGGCTGAGGTGGGAGGTCAGCCTGGATGAGGTGTTATGGCTGTAGGTTAAGGTGGGAGGTCAGCCTGGATGAGAGTTCTAGCTGTAGGCTGAGGTGGGAGTGAGCCTGGATGAGTTGTTCTGGCTGTAGGCTGAGGTAGGAGGTCAGCCTGGATGCAGTGTTCTGGCTGTAGGCTGAAGTAGGAGGTCAGCCTGGATGAGGTGTTCTGACTGTAGGCTGAGGTAGAAGGCCAGCCTGGATGCAGTGTTCTGGCTGTAGGCTGAGGTGGGAGGTCAGCCTGGATGAGGTGTTCTGGCTGTAGGCTGTTCTAGCTATAGGCTGAGTGTAGGCTGAGGTGGGAGGCCCGCCTGAATGAGGTGTTCTGGCTGTAGGCTGAGGTGGGAGGTCAGCCTGGATGAGGTGTTCTAACTGTAGGTTGAGGTGGGAGGTCAGCCTGGATGAGGTGTTCTGGCTGTAGGCTGAGGTAGGAGGCCAGCCTGGATGAGGCGTTCTGGCTGTAGGCTGTTCTAGCTGTGGCTGAGTGTAGGCTGAGGTGGGAGCCCGCTGGATGAGATGTTCTGGCTGTAGGCTGAGGTGGGAGGTCAGCCTGGATGAGGGTTCAGGCTGTAGGCTGAGGTGGGAGGTCAGCCTGGATGAGGTGTTATGGCTGTAGGCTAAGGTGGGAGGTCAGCCTGGATGAGTTGTTCTGGCTGTAGGCTGAGGTAGGAGGTCAGCCTGGATGCGGTGTTCTGGCTGTAGGCTGAAGTAGGAGGTCAGCCTGGATGAGGTGTTTTGGCTGTAGGCTGAGGTAGGAGGTCAGCCTGGATGAGGTGTTCTGGCTGTAGGCTGAGGTGGAGGTCAGCCTGGATGGATGTTCTGGCTGTAGGCTGAGGTTGGAGGTCAGCCTGGATGAGGTTGTTCTGGCTGTAGGCTGAGGTAGGAGGTCAGCCTGGATGAGTGTTCTGAGCTGTAGGCTGAGGTGTGAGGTCAGCCTGGATGAGGTGTTCTGGCTGTAGGCTGAGGTGGGAGGTCAGCCTGGATGGAGGTTCTGGCTGTAGGCTGAGGTGGGAGGTCAGCCTGGATGAGGTGTTATGGCTGTAGGCTGAGGTGGGAGGTCAGCCTGGATGAGGTTATGGCTGTAGGCTGAGGTAGGGAGGTTAGCCTGGATGAGGTTCTGGCTGTAGGCTGAGGTAGGAGTCAGCCTGGATGAGGTGTTCTGGCTGTCGGCTGAGGTAGAGGCAGCCTGGATGAGGTGTTCTGGCTGTAGGCTGAAGTAGAAGGTCAGCCTGGATGAGGTGTTCTAGCTGTAGGCTGAGGTGGGAGGTCAGCCTGGATGAGGTGTTTCTGGCTGTAGGCTGAGGTGGAGGTCAGCCTGGATGAGGTGTTTTGGCTGTAGGCTGAGGTGGAGGTCAGCCTGGATGAGGTGTTTGGCTGTAGGCTGAGGTGGGAGGTCAGCCTGGATGAGTGTTCTGGCTGTAGGCTGAGGTGGGAGGTCAGCCTGGATGAGGTGTTCTGGCTGTAGGCTGAGGTGGGAGGTCAGCCTGGATGAGGTGTTATGCTGTAGGCTGAGGTGGAGGTGGAGACCGCCTGATGAGGTGTTCTGGCTGTAGGCTGAGGTGGGAGGTCAGCCTGGATGAGGTGTTCTGGCTGTAGCTGTTCTAGCTATAGGCTGAGTGTAGGCTGAGGTGGGAGGCCCGCCTGAATGAGGTGTTCTGGCTGTAGGCTGAGGTGGGAGGTCAGCCTGGATGAGGTGTTCTAACTGTAGGTTGAGGTGGGAGGTCAGCCTGGATGAGGTGTTCTGGCTGTAGGCTGAGGTAGGAGGCCAGCCTGGATGAGGCGTTCTGGCTGTAGGCTGTTCTAGCTGTAGGCTGAGTGTAGGCTGAGGTGGGAGGCCCGCCTGAATGAGATGTTCTTGCTGTAGGCTGAGGTGGGAGGTCAGCCTGGATGAGGGGTTCAGGCTGTAGGCTGAGGTGGGAGGTCAGCCTGGAAGAAGTGTTATGGCTGTAGGCTAAGGTGGGAGGTCAGCCTGGATGAATTGTTCTGGCTGTAGACTGAGGTAGGAGGTCAGCCTGGATGAAGTGTTCTGGCTGTAGGCTGATGTGGGAGGTCAGCCTGGATGCAGTGTTCTGGCTGTAGGCTGATGTGGGAGGTCAGCCTGGATGAGAGTTATGGCTGTAGGCTGAGATGGGAGGTCAGCCTGGATGAGGTGTTCTAGCTGTGTTGGCTTCCATTTATGATGATGGATTTGAGGTGGATACATTGTCTAAAGTCTGCTGTTGGAGACATAGTTAGGGAGAATGAGCCGACTGGTCCAAAAGGACGCCTTAATGTAAGTCTTGTGCACAGGCTGGTGTGATATGATATGATAGGTTATTTACAATGCGCTTATCCAGAGCTTATAACCGCGGACCCGGGGATCGAACCTGTGTTGCTACGTGTCGTCTTGCTTCCGCTATCCTCCCGAGTCTGCATGTCACTTTGACTGAATCAAATGAGCCCCGCCCATCCTTCATCTTGATCTGTGGAGTTAGTGATTTCGCCAGACTATGGGTCCAGGTTATTGATGGTGTCATGTTTTTAGTCTGAGCTGTACGCCTTTGGGAGTTGCATGTCTATGCGTGTTCTTCTGAGTGTTTCTAGTGGGTTTTCAAGTCCTAGCCTGGTGCGGATGGTAGATTGATACATTCTGATTGGTCCGGAATGTGCCATGCTACTTAGTCTGTTGTGCTATTCTGTACAGTTTTGGGGAGATCTTCTCGTGACTGAAGTGGGTTGTCTTCCGCTGTGTGGAGGATCCTGAGCCTGGATTCCTGTGTCTTCTTTGACAGGATACAGAAGAGTGCTTCTCCCTGGCACTTCTGCTTGATGTGTAGCACCGCTGCTATGCATATCATAGCAGCAAAGCATTGCAACCTGTGTGCCAGGAGGAATGCCATCTTAGTGGACTCAGGGCTTATGCTGAAGAAGGTATGGTGGGTGATAAAGAGGGCTTTGGGTGGCGTTGAGCGTCAATAGAGTGTAGGGAGATCCAGGTTGATGTGCTCCAATATCCGCAGTAGCTTCAGGGCTTTGTGTTCCTTGTTTGGGCTTGAACAGGTGGTCTACATCTGCTGTAGAAGGGCCCTTATGGTTACGCCATTGGGTGGCAGAAGGGACTGGCAAGAGTTCTAAGCCTGTGCAAAACATATTGGACATGAACCAAAACACCTGAATAGTGCACAATTCGGGTGACTCCAGCTGTTCCACACATTAGCAGTGGTTCGGGAACATGATTCAGTGTTTCTTTCTCATATAATATTAATAGTGCAGGCATCATTCGAACTCTGGAGTAAACGTGCTAGGAAGAGGACGAGGCAGGAGGTTGTTAGAGCAGTTGCAGGAACACGCTTCAGTTGAAGGATAGGTTGAGGCAGAAGTGGGAGGAAAATTGCATGAGGCATCTTGTTATCACTGCCTTAGGCGTTGCTACCTCCCAGGGACCAATTTGGATGACATAAATGCATGTTGCCATGATATCCAATCATGCCCTACTTGCCAGGGTCTACCTTCCACCACAAAATGCTCTATTGGTACAGGGGCAGTTTCTGTGCCAGAGAGTGTTGGAGCTCTGCACATTCCCAGAAAAGAACCATATAACATTTTTTTAAACTTATTTCTTGTCTGACTTAGTCAAAATCAAACTTTACACACATTTCGTCCATTCATCACAATGATTTACATACAACTAAATTAATCGAATTTCATATACAAATAAAAGCAGCTTAAGAAAGTTTAAAACCGTAATTAACAGTCTGTCATTAGGATTAATCAATTCATTCCACCATAAATCACACCAAGATAGAAACGGGCGAGTGCTAAAATATCTTTTGAAACTCTCTTCATAGAGATCTAATAGAGTTGGGCCATCAACAAATACATGTTTCAAAGTTTCAACTCCCAACCTACAGCAGCAACATATGCAATCAACATGAGGTGCCCCAGAACCACTCCCTATAACACCATTAGTTACAGGAGATTCATTTAAATCCGTACCCAGAGCGTCCTAAGGAAGGGGGAAGCATGTTTAGTCAAGCTTTGCTGTGGGTCGTTATAAGGTTTGATGTCCATTAAAAAATGCCAAATATCTTATAGGACATAATAATCCAGTCGGCCTCAAGGTGCAACTTCTTGACCTTGTTTTGGTTACGCTGCAGCTCTTCCGTAGGTTTATCAATCAGCAACCGAAGGACAGAGTTCACCCAATGCTCAAAGACGACACAATTCCCCTGAATGAGTAGATCTTAGGCAGAATCCTGTGCAGTGCCCCTAGGGACCACTACACAGATGGCAATACAAGTTCTACCTTTGGTACAAGCCTGTACTACTATGTCAGAGTGGTAGCAGTGGCAGAGCAGCCAGGCTTATCTCAAGAGTATATGAGCAGTAGCAGAGATTACACAAAGGGACCACAATTACTGTAACTCAAGCAAACACTATCTCAAGGTTTCAGGTAAAAAATATAAGTACATTTATGTTTTAATCATTCGTTATAAACACAACACTTCTATTAAACTCAAATAAAAACCACACGTTAAATATACTACAACTAACCAATTCACTTTGTACAGTAAGTCTCAAGGTAAGTACCCTGTGTTTGAATGAACCTGTGTTATGAACAAAACATGTTACCGTAAATACGATTGTGATCACATTTTGACAGTTCGGTCTACTAAATAAATGCATATCCGTGACATGAAATGCTACCGGGGCAAAAACACACTTAGCACCTGAGATACCCAGAGGGAGTTGGAGGCAAAAATCACAGGCAATATTTTGGTTAGGCAGGCAGAATCAAGAACACTCAGAGACAGGAGTTCAAAAGTCAAAGGGCGGAGCCAGGGTCGAAAGACACCGGGGCTGTTGCCGAAGATCACACAGTCAGACAGTCACGATTCAACGTAGCCAAAGTACTTCGCTATTGTCAATGTTTGGAAGCAAAAGTCATAAGAAGGAGGGAAGACAAGGGAAAGCCTTGGAAATGAAGAAAAGGGGTTCACCCAGTTTCCTCAAGTGGAACACAGTACCTTGTTCCAATCGGGCAGCTGGTGCCATGGCAGTTGTTCCTGTTGCTTTCCCGCAGACCCACGATTCCTGGAGCTTCGTTGTAAAGGAGGACGTCTGAAGGGGGTCTGCACCACACAGGGATGAAGCCGGCAGCAGCGACAAGGAATAAAAGGTGCGCGCCTTAAAAACAGGAGAGGCTCTTCAGGTGGCTATCCGGACCACTACAGCAGTGTGCAGAGATTTCGACCAAGGAAGAGGATCCTCTGGCTGTGGAAGATGAGCTGGTTATCCCCACCAAGCTCAAGGGAAGAAGACTCCGGACTGGATCTTCTCTGAGTCGTTGAAGGGAAGATAGCTCAGGACTGCAGGAGGGCTTCACCGGGATGGGGTAGTTGCAGCAGCCATTGCTCTCTCTGCTTCCCTTCGGTTCCTTGTAGTTCCAGTGGTGACTCTCTGACTTCTAGGCCGAGAGACCTGCCTTTTATACGAAAAACCCTCATTCACATAGCCTGGCTGTCAATCACCCAGCAGGGGGTTGTCCAGCCTGGACAACTACCCTGGCCAATCATGACAAAGTGCGACTTGGGTTTCTAGGACACCCTGTGCAGGGGGTGACTACACCCCTCCCTCACATTCAGCCCACCTAGACACCCAGGCGCCTGGAGGAGGGCTTCTTGAGCAAAGCCCGCCAAAAGACAGTGAACAAAGAAGGCAAACCTAGTTTGCCGCGCAAAGTAAGACACAGAAGGACTTTAACAAAAAGAAATGGCGAATAAACCCAACCGGAGCCAAAAGAAAGACGATTTGTCAAGCGGGTTTATGTGTCTATGATAGGCAAGAACAGTACCACGTTTATCTAATATAATCGCGGTAGAAAAGTTAGGGTAGATACACTGCCACCAGCCAAGTCTAAATGTTAAAGAGCGAAACAATGCTCTAGGAGGTACAGATAAAAAGGGATACAAATTAACCCTTTCCAGTACTCCATGGAAGATGGGGTGTACTGGATCTGTGGTAGATTGACTAAGTAAAGTTAATGGTAACTTTACCCTTTTCTGGGGACGGTAGTCGCCTCAGAAATGGAGTCGAGGGAAGTCTCAAAGACAACCTGTGCCACGGCACTGAAGGTGCTGTGTGACACACAAAAGAAGGGGCTACTGAAGTGGTGTACTTCAGAGTCCACAATCACAAAAACAGGTAGAAACACATAGCAAAACACAGGTAAGAGTGGGGGAAAAGCTCTCACTCTTACCAAGTGGAAAAAAATAAACTCCAGAAGTCCAGCAAAGCTGCTGGGGACTCACTAGGTGAGGGAAATTAGCCATAGATGAGAATTCTCCCTAACACTCGCCCCCCCAGACTAAGGGACAGGAGGATTTAATCCACTCCTGGATGTACCTCATACCTCTAGTCGGTTACAAAACATCCTAGAGAGACCATCAGCATTTTGGTGGTGACTTCCTGCTCTGTGCTCAATGGAAAAATCAAATCCTTGTAGGCAGATTGACCATCTGAGTAATTTTGGGTTTTCCCTTTCATTTGCATCAGCCATCTCAAGGGTTGGTGGTCAGTCTGAATAATGAAGGTAGATCCATACAAGTATGGTCTAAACCTCTTCAGTGCCACACAATAGCAAAGCATTCTCTTTCTATTGTTGCCCACCTTGTCTCAGGATCCTTCAGTTTCCTGCTGATGAAACAAATGGGTGTTCCCTACCTTTCTCATCCAGTTGACTAAGGACTGCACCTATACCTACATTAGAAGCATCAGTTTGTACAATGAAGGGTTGGTGATAGTCAGGAGCTCTTAGGACTGGAGCTTGACAAAGGGCTTTCTTTAGACCTTCAAAGGCTTGATTGCACTCCTCATTCCACCTGACCTTTTAGGAAATTTGGAGAGGAGATGACATTCAAGGGAGAAGCTATGGTCCCATAGTTCTCTATGAAGTTCCTGTAATACCTCAGTGAGACCTAAGAAGGCTCTCACTTGGGTTTGAGTAGTAGGGGTGGCCCAGTTTTGTACAGCTTGTACTTTGCTAGGCAATGGCCTTATTTTACCTCCTCCTACTCATGTCCAAGGTAGACCACTGAACTCTGACCAATTTGACATTTGCTTGCCTTTATGGTCAGATGGGCCTGTTCAAGAGCCTGCAATACATAACCTAGGTGTTCAACATGTTCTTTCCATGTAGGGCTGAACACTGCAATGTCATCCAAGTATGCCATGCAGAAGTCCTCCACCCCATTCAGAACTTGATTGACCATCCTCTGAAATGCAGCTGGTTCATTCTTTAATCCAAAAGGCATTACCTTGAATTGGTAGAGGCCAGCTGGGGTGGAGAATGCAGTTTTCTCCTTGGCATGGTGTGTCAGGGCTATTTGCCAATAGCCCGACGTTAGGTCAAATGTGCTGAGGTACTTAGCTGCTGTAACGCTCACCTGATTCCCGCAGAGGCGCCGGTCTTGACTGGGTGAATGCCGTATCTTCAAAGGTGATGTGTAACACACGGTTGGCTCTTTGGGCTGGACCTCTGTGCACTGTATGTCTGACTCGAAGAGTAAAATGTCTTAGGTAAGTGAACGCCGAGCTCTCCATCTGCCTCGGGCAGGGTACCATAACCAGTTTCTTCACTGGATAAGGGTGCAGGCCTCTTGACCTCAGAGGACTGCTGTCCGTCGTTAACTGCACGAACGGTAAGTTCTGGGCACTTCAAATGTCTTAAAAGTCTTTTGTAATGATATCTCTTGTTTTGCAGGGTTCCGGCGATGGCGGATGGCGGGCTGATGAGAGTTGAGGATCGAACCCGCGTGAGGAATAGAAGCGCCTGGAAGCACGTAAGTAAGCGCTTGTAGCCTGCTTCACGATGCGCACTAACTGTCCTTTTATCTTGCAGGTACAAGTTCGGAGCTTTAGAGAAGCTGAAGGGTGCTGGAATACCCACTGGATTCGGCGTGGGAAGGAGTAATGGCACGTGAGTAATAAAGTTGCCAATGTCTTTAAACGCACCTTCTTTTGTCTTTCAGATGCGGGATGCAGCGCCGAAGGCCTCCGGAGCGTGCGAAGAGCTGGTAAGCTTTTGTCTTTCAGATGCCGGAATGCAGTGCGAAGACCTCCGGAGCATGCGAAGAGTAGGTAAGCCTTTGTCTTTCAGATGCCGGAATGCAGCGCGAGGCGTTGGTGACAGCCGATGGACCAGGTAAGAGATGCGCTGCCACTGAAGACCGTAGTGCTAACCTTCTTTCTTTGTCTTTACAGGTTGTGCTGAAGACTGGATTCCAGGATGGTAAGCCTTTGTTCCCTTAGGCCCAGGATCAGAAGCAGAAGACACGATGAGCGTTCTGCTGCAGAGGATGCAGAATAACACAAAGCAAGATTCATCCATCGGGTGTGGTTTAAATAGCCTCCTGTAGTGCTTAGGGTCTCCTTCCAAGCCACGCCTAGGTAAGAAAGAGTTCCTGCTTTCCAGAAGAGTTCCAGTGTTCTGAACCTAGGGAGTGGCTCCTGCCCCACCCAACAGGAAAAGTAGTCCCAAACAGAAGAGGATCAGGGGTTCAATGGCAGGTAAGTAAGCAGCATGGTCTGCTGCAGGTAAGTCCACCCAAGCATTATGAGCCCGGCGCTTCCAGCGCTGGACTGGGCATCTTTATGAGCCTGGTGCCACTGGCGCCAGGACTGGGTCCAAAAGGTCCCAATTGGGACTGGTTGGCACTCGGAACCTGGGTTATGGATCTGCTTCCAAGGAGTTGGGAAAACCCTGACCTTTTGGAAGCAGAGATCATGACAGCACCCCCCCTCAAGGCCCCTCCCAAACCGGGCTTCTCCGGGGTTTGGCTTGTTAGGAAATGTTCGATGAAATCTTTTGATAGACGAGGCGCGTGGACATATTCTGCAGGTTCCCAGGATCTTTTTGGGACCGTAGCCTTTCCAGTCAATCAGGTAAAATAGTTTAGATTTGGAGATCTTGGAATCCAGGATGCTTTTGACTTCAAACTCGAGTTCTCCATCAACTAGAATAGGTTTTGGAGATGTAGTTAGTCGGGTTTGAGGTTGCACGGGTTTTAATAGAGAGACGTGGAAGACCGGATGTATCTTCATGTGAGGGGGCAAGTCCAACTTGACCGCTACTGGATTTACTATGGTAGTGATGGAATAGGGACCAAGGTATCTTGGGTTGAATGTGCGTGGCCCTTTTAGAGGTAGATATTTGGTGGATAACCAGACTTGATCCCCTACTTGATATTGAGGGGCTTCTTCCGATGTTGATCTGCTCCTTTCTTGTATTGTTCTTTAGCCCTTTGAAGGTGAAGAACGCTTCCTTAAAGGCTTGGGTGATTGTAGAATGCAGGTGGTCTACTGCTGGTGTTCCAAGATCTTGGAGTGGATCCAACTCCGAGGTTCGAGGGTGACTACCGTATAAAAGAAAACGGGGTTTCCCAGTTCCCGAGTGGACAGAGTTATTGTAGGCATATTCGGCTATCCAAAGGATATCTTTCCAAGTTTTTTCAGTTTGTTGTAGCATGCAGCGCAATACTGTTCCAGAGTTTGATTGGTCCTCTCGGTTTGTCCGTCGGTTTGAGGGTGGTGGCTGGTCGAAAGTCTCACATCAATTTGAGCGACCGACAGCACTTCGCCAAAATGAGAAATAAATTGACTACCTCGATCCGAAATTAGAACTGAAGGAAAACCGTGCAGTCGGACGATGTTTTCGAGAAATTCTCGGCCAGAGTTGCTGCTGTTGGTAAGCCTTTGAGTGGAATGAAATGCGCCATCTTGGAGAATAGGTCCACGATTACTAGGATCGTATTGTATCCGGAGCATGGAGGTAGATCGGTGATGAAGTCCATAGAAGCGTATGCCAAGGGCGAGGCGGGATGTCAATAGGGCGTAAGAGGCGGCTGGTTTTTCCTTTTGACTCTTGTTTTGGGCGCATACTCCACAGGACATTATAAAGTCTCTCTGATATCTTTTTTCCAAGACGGCCACCAGAAGTAGCGCTTGATCTTTTCTGAGGTCTTGGCATACCGGGATGTCCTTCCATTAAAGAATCGTGATAACAAGAGATTACCTTTTTCTGTAAATCTGTGCTGGGCAGGTATAACCGTTCTTGGAAATATAATAGGTTGTCCTTCACCGTAAAGTCCTTTCCCTGCAGATGCCAATTCTGTATGTCTGCTGGAGTTACCAGTAGCCTGGCTTTATCCTTAACTTCCTCTATGGATTGTGTGGCGATTACACCTAGAATTCTTTGTTCGGGAATGATAGGTACAGGTTTAGGATTGATCAAATGTTCTTCCTCTCCATCCGAGAAAGGGCATCAGCTTTACGTTTTTTGTACCAGGTCGATAGGTAATTATGAAGTCAAACTCGGCAAAGAATAGTGCCCAACGGAGTTGCCTAGAGGATTGAGCTTTTGCGGTTTTCAAATATTGCAGGTTTCGGTGATCTGTAATCACAGTAACGGTGTGTCGGGCCCCCAGAAGATAATGCGCCAAGCTTAAAGGCGGACTTGATAGCCTAGAAGTTCCTTATCAGTAATAGTGTAATTGATTTCAGGAGGCGAGAATTTGCGGGACCAAAATGCCACGGGATGCAACTGATTGGTTACTGGGTCCTTTTGTGATAGAACTGCCCCCATGGCAAGGCTTGAAGCATCAGTTTCCACGATGTAGGGGAGTTCGGGGCGAGGGTGTTTTAAGATTGGTGCAGAGATAAATTTAGTCTTCAAATCCTGGAAAGCTTGTTCCGCCTCGGTAGACCATTCAAAACGTTTGTTTTTCTTTAACAAGGCAGTGCTATTCGAGAGAATTCGGGGATAAACCTGCGGTAAAAGTTAGCGAAGCCTAACATGCTTTGCACACCTTTTACGGAGGATGGTGATGGCCATTTGAGAACTGCATCGACCTTCTTTGAATCCATACGCACTCCGCAGGTGATAATATGAATCCCAAGAATTCAACTTCAGTCACGTTGAAAACACATTTTTCCAACTTAGCGAAAAGTTTGTGTTGACGCAATCTTTGAGGACCATTTTCACGTGTTCCGATGTTCAGATTCGATGAAGAATAAACGAGGATGTCGTCAATGTAAACAACAACACACACATCTATGAGCTCTCTGAGGACATCGTTCATAAAATATTGAAAGGCGGCCGGGGCATTGCAAAGTCCGAAGGGCATGACCTGATATTCAAATAGCCCATACTTGGTGCGGAAGGCCGTCTTCCATTCATCGCCTCTTTTACTCGTACCAAGTGGTAGGCTCCTCTAAGATCCAGCTTTGTATATATGCATGCTTTTCTGACTTGGTCCAGGAGTTCAGGGATCAAAGTAACGGATATCTATTCTTAACGGTGATCTGGTTCAGGGAGCGATAATCTATACAAGTTCTAAGGTCTCCTTCCTTTTTTGGAACGAAGAACAAAGCTGAAGAAGCAGGGGACTTGGAAGGACGAATAAACCCATTTCCTGGTATTGATCCAGGTATTGTCGAGAGGTGAAGATTCTCAGGCTCGGTGAGGGCATAAATTCTACTACAAGGAGGAGTAGATCCAGGTATCAGGTCTATCTGGCAGTCATAAGACCTATGAGGAGGTAGAGAGTTAGCCTGATCCTTCCGGAAAACATCTTGGTATTCTAGGTATTCGGGAGGTAACTGGGGAGTCTCTGAAGAAATTGCTGCCAGTGCAACACCAGGTGGAGGGTGACAAGTAGAGACACATTCTGGAAACTGAACCGTTCTTGCTCGCCAATCGATCTGAGGATTGTGCTTCTCTAACCAAGGAATTCTAGAATAATCTGGAACTGAGGGCCTTGATCACATCGAACACGATCTTCTCATGGTGTCCATCTTGACTTACTAGCGTCACTTCTTGGGTGGTATGCGTTACTGGTCCGGAGGCTATCTCCGTACCATCCACCGTAGTAATGACGTCCTTCAGCCTTTGACAAAGAGTCAGATTCATCCTCAAAACCATTTCATGATCCACATAATTGCCGATGGCACCGCTGTCGACGTAAGCTTCAATCGCATGTAATCGATCCGGATGTTCAGGGCTAATGAGGACCATAGGTATCACGAAATGCGAGGTCACGGAACTGGTTTTCACGCTCGGCAAGAGGACCTCTATTCTTGTCGGGCGAGGTCGTTTCCCTGCTCAGAGTTTGTGACCTGGTAACTGCAGCTCCTACTGCCTTCTTGGCTGGTTTCACCGGACAGTCTCGAAGAAAGTGCCCTGAGTTTCCGCAATAGAGGCATAATTCACTGTTTTCCCTTCCGCTCCTTTTGTGTTAGTGGCCTTTCAGGCCCCTATTTGCATGGGTTCCCCGGAGTCTACTCTTTGGTAGGAGTTGGGGTTTGGAAAATACTCGAGCATCAAACTTGGAACGATCGGCCTTCCTGTTCTGCAGTCTGTGGTCAATTTGAACGACTAAGTCAATATAGTCCGAACAGTCTTGCGGGGATTCACTACTTGGGTAACATCTTTGAGCTCTCCACGTAGACCTCTATAAAACAGCGTAATCCTTTTGTCCTCAGGCCATTGAGTTTCCACTATCAGTCTGTTGAAAGACGCAATATAAGCCAAAAGGTCTTGATTACCCTGTCGCAATGAAAGGCTCATTGTCAAGGCTGCCTGTGAATGTCTTGCAACAGTTTTTCATACTGAGCTGAAAAGCTTGAAAATCATGGAGACCGGATCATCTTGATTTACTAGAGGGATCGACCAGTCTGCCGCATTGCCACTAAGGTACGAAAGCACGAAAGCTACTTTAGCTTGATCAGTTGGAAAGGCTGCTGGCCGGCATAAGAAGTGCAACCGGCACTGATTAATAAATACTGCAAACCTCTTTGGGTCACCAGAAAATCGTTCGGGCGGAGCCAGAGGTACATTCCAGGTAGGTTGATCTGCACTGGGTTCGTAGAGGATGTTGAAGGAAGATTTGCCCTGATGCGGGTAACGGAGTTTGTCCGGCTTGTGACTGTAGCAATTGTCTAGCGAGATCGTCTGTTCGCTCCTTGGAAATAATCAGTTCCCTTCTTAGAGCGTTCGTTTCCTGACGGGCTGCATGCACTTCTGCTCTTAGTTCCCAAGTAACTGGGCTAGCTGGTCGGTATCCGAGGTTTCCATAGCGCCTGGGTGGGAGTTTTGCGGTAGGCTTTGCGTTCTGTAACGCTCACCTGATTCCCGCAGAGGCGCCGGTCTTGACTGGGTGAATGCCGTATCTTCAAAGGTGATGTGTAACACACGGTTGGCTCTTTGGGCTGGACCTCTGTGCACTGTATGTCTGACTCGAAGGAGTAAGATGTCTTAGGTAAGTGAACGCCGTGCTCTCCATCTGCCTCGGGCAGGGTGCTGTAACCAGTTTCTTCACTGGATAAGGGTGCAGGCCTCTT
>CM030323.1:506190028-506233589 GCA_002915635.3 Ambystoma mexicanum
GCCCTATGGGGGCAGGAATGGGGATGGGGAACCGGTATGGTGAATGGGGAAATTACCGGTCCCTCCAACCTTGGAATGGACCGGTAATTACTCCATTCACCATGCCGGATTTCCATGGAGTAAATAGCTCCATGGTTGCTTACCATGGTGCTATTTACTCCATGAATAGCGCCAGCCTCGGAATGAGGCCCAATGTCTTACCATTGAAAACAATACTAGTCCTGCTTATCTTATCAAATAGACACACTTTATTTGCTATTGTCTATCATTAGACATTTTTACACTTCTTGTAACCAATTAAGGCATCACAAACACTAACATAGACGATTCTCCAAAAACAGAAAAACTTCAGGAGCAAATGGTCACCATATTTAAAAAAGGATGTCAGGAATTTTACAGGGAAAACATGAGATGGACGTTTACCATTAGCCAGAAATGTGCTGTACATGCGGGAAGTGAAGCAGAAGTGGTATGCTGTGTTGCTGCGAGTGAGGCATGACTTCTGGATGCTTCTGGATGATTCACTTGCCAGGATTTAAAACCCACAGACCGGTGGAACGCGGAGCGGGAAGTGGAGCAGAAGTGTCTCCTGTGTTGCTGCGAGTGAGGCATGGCTTCTGGATGCTTCTGGATGATTCACTTGCCAGGATTTAAAACCCACAGACTGGCGGAACACAGAGGGGGAAGTGGAGCAGAAGGGGTCTGCCGTGGTGCTGTGCTATCGAGGATCTGTTCAGTGGCTGCCAGTGAGATGCGTCGCTTCTGGGGATTCACTTGCCAGGATTTAAACCCCCCAGACCGGCGGAACGTGGATTGGGAAGTGGAGCAGAAGTGGTCTGCTGTGTTGCTGCGAGTGTGGCATGGCTTCTGGATGCTTCTGGATGATTCACCGATGAGACCGGCGGAACGTGGATCGGGAAGTGAGCAGAAGTGGTCTGCTGTGTTGCTGCGAGTGTGGCATAGCTTCTGGATGCTTCTGGATGATTCACCGATGAGACCGGCGGGAACGTGGATCGGGAAGTGGAGCAGAAGTGGTCTGCTGTGTTGCTGCGAGTGTGGCATAGCTTCTGGATGCTTCTGGATGATTCACCGATGAGACCGGCGGAACGTGGATCGGGAAGTGGAGCAGAAGTGGTCTGCTGTGTTGCTGCGAGTGTGGCATAGCTTCTGGATGCTTCTGGATGATTCACCGATGAGACCGGCGGAACGCAGAGCGGGAAGTGGAGCAGAAGTGTCTGCTGTGTTGCTGCGAGTGAGGCATGGCTTCTGGATGCTTCTGGATGATTCACTTGCCAGGATTTAAAACCCACAGACTGGCGGAACACAGAGGGGGAAGTGGAGCAGAAGGGTCTGCCGTGGCTGCTGGCTATCGAGGATCTGTTCAGTGGCTGCCAGTGAGATGCGTCGCTTCTGGGGATTCACTTGCCAGGATTTAAACCCCCCAGACCAGCGGAACGTGGATCGGGAAGTGGAGCAGAAGTGGTCTGCTGTGTTGCTGCGAGTGTGGCATGGCTTCTGGATGATTCACCGATGAGACCGGCGGAACGTGGATTGGGAAGTGGAGCAGAAGTGGTCTGCTGTGTTGCTGCGAGTGTGGCATAGCTTCTGGATGCTTCTGGATGATTCACCGATGAGACCGGCGGAACGCGGAGCGGGAAGTGGAGCAGAAGTGTCTGCTGTGTTGCTGCGAGTGAGGCATGGCTTCTGGATGCTTCTGGATGATTCACTTGCCAGGATTTAAAACCCACAGACTGGCGGAACACAGAGGGGGAAGTGGAGCAGAAGGGGTCTGCCGTGGTGCTGTGCTATCGAGGATCTGTTCAGTGGCTGCCAGTGAGATGCGTCGCTTCTGGGGATTCACTTGCCAGGATTTAAACCCCCCAGACCAGCGGAACGTGGATCGGGAAGTGGAGCAGAAGTGGTCTGCTGTGTTGCTGCGAGTGTGGCATGGCTTCTGGATGATTCACCGATGAGACCGGCGGAACGTGGATTGGGACGTGGAGCAGAAGTGGTCTGCCGGGTGAGCGCTGGTCGTGGTTTGAGGATCTTATTACTCGTGTTTTGTTGAGAGCGAGTGAGTGTACAAGCATCTCCCTGTACAAAAAATGGACGACGCCTACTGAAATTGCAAGAGCCGTTATGACCAGGTGGACATCAGAGTCTGAGGTGGAGCCAGAAGATGAGGTCAGACAGATTTTGCGCTCTCCGGTGGTTGATGTTAAATCTAACACCCTTGAACTCGCATTGTATTTCTCTCTTCCGCACTTAGATGTGACTGATAATTAAATGTTAGAAGTAGATGAAGAAGTTTTCCATCCACCGTGCAGTGATGCTGCCTCTCTGGTGAGGTTTGTTGTGAGTCTGGTGTTGACTTTGGTCTTAGTTACGAGAAATGCTATGAGCAATGTGACCACAGAGGAGGTCCTACCCCCTGAATCAAAAACAGGGGATTTCCTCAGAGGATGAATTACGTATTTGTGAAAACGACGCAGAGAGCCTGCCATGACCTTTAACCCCAGGTGGGGGAAGGAAATGGGGGAGCTGTGTGGAAACAAAGCACCTATCGGCCACAACATCGAAGCCTGGAGACTGGAGTGCGGCGAGCGTCTCCTTGACATATGCCCTGGCACTGCAGCTTTCGAAGGATACAGCAGCAATCCAGGCAACTTTAGTCCAAAATCCCTTAAAGAAAAGAATTAGCACACTTGCATCATGTGCTTTGGAGTAAGGGGACCCTGAGGATCATAAGTTAACAGTCCAAGAAGAAAGCTCTCAGTTGGTCCCGGAGGAGTAGAAAGGGAAGGGGGGGGGAATAGGGAACGGAGTGTAGCCAGCTGATGTCCCAGGATTTTCTCCGTCAGAAACACCTCTGAGAGTTCAAGGGGTGTCCTCAGTCCCGTCATCCTCTATGGAGTCCTCTTTGAATGTGTCCTCCTTCTCTCCAAATGCAACACCCTTGGATGAGCAAGGGATGAAAGGTTAAGTATACCAGATGCAAGGTGTCATAATGTCAATCCTCTTAATTCCTCTAGCACCTTTCATAAAACGGTATGGATCATTACATGAAAACTACAAAGACCAAACCACATTGTTGGCAATGACACATTCAAAATTGTTATTCTAGGAGTCATTCACATCATCTGTCTAAAAAAGAGTAGATAGGGAAGCTGAACAGTCAACGCAATGGCTGCCCGCTTGTGTGATCTAGCAAGGAAAGATTTGACTGATAAAGTACAATGATGGAAGCGATATTGTTATCACAACAAAAATAAATCATATACTCAACACATGGTAAAGGTGCTGAGTGGCCCTTGGGTTATTGGAAAGAAAAAAAGTGTTTGACAAACCTGAATGTATCACTGGAGCTTTTAACATCTAATCCTACGGCCGTGAAAGTATCGTCCAGATTGGATAACAACTCAAGAGGAAAAAAATGAAAATGGCCTTATGGGAGATTTCAGTGGAGATGGAGATCAGTGCGATGTATCTCTAAGTACACAATGAGATTTCCACGCAGAGTCTACAGATAACAGCCTATGCGGATCCGACTGAACCTCTACCGAACGAAAGAAGACTTGGGTGCCCGAAACAAATTGAGGAATCAGATTTGACATGTAGGTTTTGTCAACGGCAGGACATAGTTGAGACCCTAAAACATGTATTAGTTTAATGTATGGTACTCCCGTCCCAGAGTTCCCAGAGATCACTCTATCTGGGGAGCTTTGTGAAAGGGGTTGAGACACTAATGGTGGAGGAATGGTGGAGAACCCTAGTCTTGGGAGAAAACCCATTGCAGATATTCGCCATGGTGACATTTTTAAATGAAATATGTAATGTTGAAATGGGTGAAATGGTTAAGATGACGATTTTTCCTTCTTAGGGAGTTGGAGTCGGAAAGCTCTTTCCATGTGCGCTGCTCCTTTAAGGTTGGATTGTATTTGCTATGATGTCTTTTTTTTATTAAGAAAATGTATTGAGTGGTATGATGTGTAATGCGAATAATGATGAAAGTTAATTGTTAAAGGTTTGTAACGAAGAACTAAAAAAAAAGTTCAATATGGCATCGACTAAAAGTGACCCAAAGTCTATGTTCCTATCATCACAGCCACAATTGTTTCATCCATTTACCGGATAAGAAGGTGAGGCTCAGAGGACATGTTGCAGCCCTCAGCGGAAAAGACCCCACTCCGAGGAAGTGGAGCCTAGGTGCACATCATCTCACAGATATTGCACGTTGCAAAGGCAGCATTTAACAAATAAGCAGAATTATGTATTGCCAGCATTTTTTACAAAGTGAACAGAACTAGAAACGAGGAACAGAAAGACAAAGAAATAGATGAAGAAAGAAAGACACCTGCAGAGAATTGCAAAAGAACAAGAACGGGAAAAAAAAGATCATGGAACATGTGGGAAAAGATGAAGAGGATGGTAGAGAAAAGAGGGAAGGACACACATGGGAAAATGAAGTTGAAAACAAAACAATGGAGGGGCTCCGGTTGGCCCTCGGGTCATCTTAAAGTCTTGTGAGGAGCCAGAACTTTCGGGAATGGGGCGCTGGTCCGGAAATGTGCATATTCCTTTACACATTGAGTTCCACAGTTTGGTGATCTAGGATGATAATTAGACGCATCACTCGCTGACCTTTCTTTTTGTTATGTGGCACCGCCAGTAATGCAGCGTTGCTAGATCCTAGCAGCCTTTCAGGATCGTGTGGTAGGTTTTTCCTTTGCCGCGTTAGGCCAGGTAGACGAATCAGAGGGCCTCGAACTGAGTCCTGTGAATGACTGTCCGGCATTACAGTGCTTGTAGTGCAGCAGTTGTAGTTTGACCAGTCGTGCCGTTTTTTGCCGGTCCCCCTATATACCCATTGGTCCCGGCATCCTGAGCGTTTTGGGAGTTTTAAAACCCTATCCTGGGATTGGAGGCACGGATGGCAGCGTTGCGGTTTTTGCCAGGAACCTATAAAAAAAACTGAAATGGGGCCCGGTGCTGCTATTCCTGCTCGCATTAATGCTTTTCATGCTCCCATTTCCTCCCGCTTCCTGGTCACTGTTAGATCCCTGATTCCGGCCGAGGCGTCGGTGGGAAGCAGGGGGAGTAGGCCCGCGTGGGTGGGCCTCGCTGCGCAGCTCCGTCAGGAGCAGTAAAGATACGGACACCTTTCGTGCTGCTGTCCTGCCCCGGAACTGCCTCTGTGGCACGGGGGCGGGGCCTTTATTTAGACGCCTTGCGTCAACGCGTAGCGGGACGCAAGGCGGATATAACATATCTCCTTTATTATAACTGAACAATAAACAAAACACATATCTCAGCCAACAAACTGGCCCCTTTTCAAAAAGTCACTTGTGGAGGTTTTTCTACCACACTATGGGCCTCATCACGACTTTGGCGGTAACCCTTAAATCCGGCGGTCGTGCTATTACCGCTGGATTTAAGGGTCTGCCAAATCAGGGCTTCGGCGGATTTCGCCCCAGCTCTTAGCTGAGGGGAAATCTGCCGAAACTTCGCACTATTACCGCCGGCGGGAAATCCGCCGCGGTAAGAGCGTGAAAATTCCCCATTGAGCCCAATGGGGAATGGGGCATTCCCGAATGGGCTCAATGGGGAATGGGGATTAACATTACCGCCGAACTCGTGATCCGGCGCTATTAGCGCCAGGGAGTTCAGCGGTAGGGCTAATACCGCCGCAATAATACCGCCAGCGGTAACGCCCAAGTCGTGATAAGGCCCTAGTCTCTGAGTCTGGCTGGGGGCCGGGTGTTGGCTCTTAACCTATATCATCCTCCCCTGGGTATAGCCCTCTGGGTCACCTCGGGCTGCTCACCTTCATTGTCCTGCTCACCCGGTTCTGGTTCGCTCCACGGTCCCTCGGCTCCTTCGTCCATGCTTTCTCCATCGCATGGGACTTCCTGTCCCTCGTTCCTCGGCAGATTCTCCTCTTCTCCTGGGGGACATTCGCCATCTGTCCACAAATTCCTGGGCACTGCTTTGAACCATGACGCATTTCTCATCACTTGTCTTTGCCCCCTTCTCACAGTTATCATGGTGCCAGGGCGTCCACTTATTGTCCACAGGGCTGCGTCATAGCGTGTGTCCAGTTTGGATTTGGACGGATTCCTCACCATGACCACTTGATCACCGACTCGGTGGTCGGACTGCCTGGCACACCTCTTGTTGCTCATGTGGGCGTTGGCTCCTGTCCTTCTTGTTTCGGTGCGCTCGTGGTTGAAGGTGTCTGGGCATCTGCTCAGATGATGTGGTATGGAGGAGTTGATGATCGTGCCGTACATTAGGTCTGCCGGCGGTATTCCTGTCGTGGTGTGTGACCCTGTAGTTCCGTAGGAATCGGTATAAGTCCACCTGCCATGGGCTTGTGTTCACACGCGACATGCGTAGTACCTTATTCATTGTCCGCATGAAGCGTTCCACATCGCTGTTTGCCTGCGGCCATGTCAGCATTATGTGGTGGTACCGTATGTTGAGTTCTTTGAGGTATTTTTGAATTCTTCCCCTGTGAAGGGTGGACCATTGTCGCTCTTGATTGTTCTTGGCAGTCCATGCGTCGCAAACATCTTCTCGATCGCGGGTATGATGACCTCTGCTGCCGTGGAGTTGACAATCTCGACCTCCGGGTACCTGGAGTGGTCGTCAATGCCCACCAGTAGGTGGACGCCTTCCTGTATTTTGCAGAAGTCTATGCTTATGGCGTCCCATCTGGCGGACCCTCGCACCGCCGATTGGATGGGCTCCGGATTGGGCGGAGGCCCTGTTATTTGGCATGGGAGGCAGGTGCTGACCAGCCGCTCGACTTTTCGTCAATCTGGGGAACCACACCGGTGCCTTATCCAGGCTTTGGTCCGTACTATTCCTTGGTGACCTTCATGTGCCAACGCTACGACTTTGTCCTGTAGGCTCAGAGGGTGATGATTCGGGTTCCTCGTAGGATGAGTCCTTCTTCCGTGATGGATAGGTCCTGCCGGATCGCGAAGATCCCTGTGAGGAATTCTTTGGCTTCTGCTGTTCTATTGTGGATGTTCCGTAGGAACGACCTCCATTCCCCTGAGATAATCGTGTCCTTAATCAGATCGCAGCACAGGTCCCTTTGCGTGGCCTCTACTATGTCCTCTAGACTGATCTCTCGTGGCATCATGGCGTGTATCACCTGGCAGATGTGCTCTTCCGTCTCTTCTGCTACGTAGACTTCCTTTGGAGTTGCAGCTCTCGGGTGTCTTGACAGGAAGTCCGCCGGATTGCCACGTCCCGGCTGGTACGTCAGTTCAAAGTCATATTGCTGGAGGTGCAACAACCACTTGGCGATACGGACCAGGGGGTGAGAAGAGGTGCCTGTGAAGATGGGGAGCAGTGGTTTGTGATCTGTGTAGGTTTTGAATTTCCGGCCATAGAGGTACAGGTGGAAGTGACGGCAACCCCACAGTACGGCTATTGCCTCTTTTCGATGTGGGAGTATCGCTGCTCCGTTGGTGTCAATGCCCTGGAGGCATAGGCAATCGGCATTTGCTCGCCCGTTTTTGTCACCTTTATGAGGATGGCCCCTAGGCCCACAGGGCTGGCATCCACATACAGTTCAGTTGGAAGTGCTGGGTCGTAATATGCCATTGTAGTGTCAGCTGATATTGACGCTTTAATATGCTCAAACGCCTCTTGGCAGGCGGGTCCCCATTCCCACTTCATGCTGGCTTTTGTGAGTTTTCAAAGGGGTTCTGAGAGTGTGGCCAAGTTTGGGATGAACCTCCCACAGTAGGTGGCCATTCCTAAAAAAATGCACACTTCCGTTTGCGTGGTGGGGGGTGTAGTAGCTTGGATGTCCACCACTTTTTGGGGGTCTGCTGAGATGCCTGTGCCATTGAACTTGTACCCAAAAAATGATTTCGTCCTTCAGGAATTCACATTTTTCTTTATGTATTGTCAGGCCTGCGCTCTTCCAACCTGCTGAGCAGCATGTGTAGCCTTCTCATGTGTTCCTCTTTGTTGCTGGCATGAGTCAGCATGTCGTCGCTGACATTTAGGACACCTGGTATGTCTCAGGTCACCTCCTGTATTGTTTGCTGGAAGACCTCGGCAGCTGAGGAGATTCCAAAGCTCAGGCACTTGTACCTGCGTAGGCCAATGTCAGTTGAAAATGTCGTTATGTACCGGGAGTACCGGTGTAGCTTCAGCTGGTGATAACCGGCGTTCAGGTCGACCTTTGAGAAAAACTTGGACCCGGTGAGGTCAGCCACTATCTCATCCAGGGTTGGGGTGTTTTGGCACTCCCGCTTGATTTCTGCGTTGGGTAGCCTCATATCTATGCACATCCTGACCTTCCCGGGTTGTTTTGGCTTCTTGGTGACAACCATGGGAGAGACCCATGGCGTGGGCCCGTCATCTCCTCGATGATGCCCTCCAGTGCCCTTAGCTCCTTTTCCACTTGGCTGCGTATGTGGAACGGCATCCTTCTGTGTTCGCACTGCTCTCGGTTGGACTGACTCATCGATGTGTAGCCTGATCGATTTTCCCTTTAGGCATCCTATTCCCTTGAGTAGGTTTGGGTATCTCTCCAGCACGTTCTCGACTTCTTGTGAGTCAGTCACTTCGCAAATGAAACTTACCAGCCCTAGGTCCTCTGCTGCACCCCCACTCAGGAGGCATTCGATGCCCGCATTTACCACGTAGATTTTCGATTGCAGTGACTTTTCTCCGTGGCTGATGGTGGTTCGGAACCTGCCTACTATGGGCAGTGGGGTATTACATCCGTACGCAAATAGTAGTAGCGTGTCTGTTGTTTTCATGACAGGTTGGGGCTGCAATGTCTTGAATGTGTTCAGTGGCATCACATTTACAGAGGCCCTGGTGTCTATGGTCATTAGTACGTTTTGGCTCTGAATCGCTACCTGGCATTTTCGCCTTCTCAGCTTCCTCTTTGGTGTGGTGTTTCCGTAATTGAGGGCTGAAACCAGGTAAACTTTCCTTCCTTTCCTCAACTGTACATTCGTGGGTTCCTGCTGGGCATGTGCTGCGTCATCACCTTCTTCCTCTGTGGAGGAGTTCGTAGTTTCGATCCGCCGGGCGCTGGCCTGTTTCTTTTTCTTTCCCTCACTCCTGTCTTGGGATGCTTGCGGTGTCTGCTGTTGCATGCCTGACAACCTGCATACCTTGGCTTAGTGGTCTTTCCTGCCACATGCACCGCATGTGGTGCCCTGAACTGGGCAGTTGCATCTTCCGTGGCGAGGCCCTCCGCACCACCCACATTCCGTGGTCCCGGGATACGGGCTGCCATCTGGGGTGCGCTGTAGTTCCACGGTCTCATCCTTGTGGCTGGCGATTCGTGATCTGGGCCACGGTGGCTGATGTGAGGGCCGGCTGCAGTTTCTGGAGGGTCGTGCCCATGTGTGCTGCCCTGGCGTGTGCTAGTTCCCTCTGTCGGCCCAGTTCAAGGATTCAGGTCAGGGAAATGCCCTTCTCGCTCAGCACCATTCTCCTCAGCTTTTCTGATTGGATTCCGTTTATGAGTTGTCGTCTGATCTCCTTCTCTATGTCCGTGAATTTGCACGAGATTGCAAGCTTCCGGAGCCTGGTATGGTAGGCGTCCAACGTCTCCTCTTCTAGCTGGATGGTTGTGCAGAATATGAATGTCTCGTAATCTGGATTGAGCTGTGGCAGAAAATGGGCCGTTAGGGCGTCCTTCGTTTGCTGATAGGCATCAAGGCCGTCATCGATAGTCAGTGAATTGAAGATGCGTAGTACCTCATCACCCACGTTTAGCAGTAGGTGCGACCTCATTTTCCTCGCAGTGACGATGTCTTTCCACTCCATTGCCATCTCAAACTTCTGTAGCCACAGTTGCCATCTTGGGCCAACTGATGAAGGGTCAGTGTAGGGGTCAAACGGATGAAGTGCTACCGATGAGCCCCCTTGTGGGCGAGCTTGCGGTGTAGATGACAGGTTCGCGGCCATTCTGGATGGCGTACCAGGCCTGGGGGTGGACGTGCCTGTCGCCATGTTTGAAAAGCCAACTGCGCACTTGTGGGGATCGATGCCTCACCTTGGTGTGCCCCTGTGGGAGTCCTCGATCCTCCTTGCGTGATTCCACGTGCTGGGCATGGTGGAGCATCTTCACCCCTCTCAAGCATCCACTGCATGGTGTAGGTGACCTCTGGCTCTCTGTGGCCGTGTGGTAGAGCTAGTTCGCGTTGCACGTGGATCATGGAAGATGTAGGAGGAATGATAAGGTTTATTTTTTTGGGTGGGGGTTTGTGTGCCCCCACCGTGTTTCCATAAAATTTCATCGTTGATGGTGTCTTCAATGAAGCTGGGCGGCAGCGGCATGCGTTCCACTACGTCCGCTTCCTTGTCGCCAGTGTTAGATCCCTGATTCCGGCCGAGGCGTCGGCGGGAAGCAGGGGGAGTAGGCCCGCGTGGGTGGGCCTCGCTGCGCAGCTCCGTCAGGAGCAGTAAAGACACGGACACCTTTTGTGTTGCTGTCCTGCCCCGGAACTGCCTCTGCGGCGTGGGGGCAGGGCCTTCATTTAGACGCCTTGCGTCACCGCATAGCGGGACGCCAAGGCGGATATAACAGTCACTCTCCTCCAATGAGAGTTGTGTGGCTGTGAACAACCCCCCTCCCTAATAAGCCACCAACATGGAAGTAGGACTACCATTTTATCCGAGTCCGGTTTGTGTTTCCATGTTTTATTTTTATTTCGTCACCATATACAGTTGTCTGCTCCCTGGGATCTGCTTGCAGTGGTAGTCGGGGGCAGCATTTACTTTTCTCACTACTTTCTAGAATGTAGTCTGGGGTTCTCTTATGGATGGTCTTTGCATTGTCCAGCAGGGAAATGTTTGGAAAAGTGAGGAAAGGCAAGCAGGGCGGGCGTTAGGGCAGGGCCGCCCCGGGCGCCCACCCGGTATGCCATTAGTCCCTGGCCACACCACTCGGGGGAGTCTTCCAAGGTCTCCTCCGAGCTGGCGTGGTAGTAGAAGGCATTGCAGGTGCCGCAGCATATTTAATAACAATAGGGCCTGATGCTTTCGCATTGGTGCTTACTGAAACATGTTTCACCTCCAGCCCTCTCCCCTGCATGACCAGGGGGCGTGCAGGGTGGGGGGTGCACCTCATTTTTGTTTTTCTGCCCGGTGTGCTGCGGCCAGCGCCTCTAAGTCCGGCCCTGAGGGCAAGTCTTGCCTGCTAAATAAACCTCAGGTCAAAGAGGCATTTCCTTGCCAGTGATTTGGTTTGTGGCGCCAGCATTAGCGGGCCTTACCGTAGATTTTGAAGATCACTTTGGTAGACAGCTGGCTAAGTAATTATGGCAGGTCTTCTTGGATTGCTGTGGGACATCAAGACTTCAAGGTATGGCCGAGATTAAGTCTCTTCTAGGTGATCCAAGAGTCCACTTGGGTAAGCCACCTGCAGTCTCATGACAGCTTCGATGAAAATACAAAAACAGACTTTGTGCAAAAGACAGCATGCAGCATATCACAGGTAGGGTAGAAAATACCACTGGCTGTTTGCTAAGGAAATGCAACCTGCAGTAAATGCTGCTAGGTTACATAGTAAAAAATCACCTGCAAAATTGGCCAATGATTACCTTAGATTTAGTACAAATTTTGAAAAAATATCACAAGATATATATTTTATTTTTTATTCCTGCACAGAAGAAAGTTCATAGGTTCAGAGAAAGGAAGGGGTGTACAAGTGGGGTTTTCACATGCACGCCTTCTTTATACGTTCGTCATGGAACGTGTAAGAGTCAGCATGTACTGTTTTGTGCATTAAAAATGAAACAGCTGCTACTGCAGACAATCCATTTCCATCCTCAAAATGAGCGTGGAAATGGCATTCCCCCTGGGCTTTCTGCAATACCCCCAGCGGTACATCAGGAAATCCACTACTATTACCACTGGCAGAGTGGAAGTCTGATAGCTGGCCAGATTTTCAGATTGCCATCTGCAGTGGTGGTCATTACTGTTAGCGGTAATCCTCCTCCAGAATCTACCAGAAGCCCCCAGTGAAGTCCTGCTGAGATTCCTGGTGTTCGGTGTAGGGGTTTAAGTCTAGTTGTGTATCGTTGGCACAGTTGTAGCCCCTAAAGTCATGCTCATCGAGGATTCACATGGCCTGTGATTTGCAGATAGGGTGGGTCCCGTAGGGGCTCGATAGGCAATGTTGCACCGGCCTGCCGGGAAAGGGGAGAAAGGCGTTCTCTGGCCTTTTGGGGAGGAAAGGACGTCATCGGCGGTAGGGTTATTTGGGTCAGGCCAGTTTCCTCCCACCTTTCAATAAGAGTGGCAAGTGCTTGCTGGCTCGGGATTGTCTGATTGGAATGGGGCTGGCTGCGAGTACTCACAGGTTTTACACACTGTTATTGTGGTGGGTCTGGAAGCATTACGCTCGGTCTGGTATATGGCCTCTGTTGCTACCTGCAGCAGGCTTGCGGCCCAGCTTTGCTTCACGTCCAGGGGGAGATGAATCCGCGTGAAGGCATTACAGGCTACTTGCCAGGCTGCAGGCAACTGAGGAGTATAAACATTTCCTTTTGCAGAGGAGTGCATAATATGCGCTTGGCACAGTGGACTCTCATCTCTGTAATAATGACACAGTGGGGCATGCACCAAGCATCCTTGAAATCGGAGGACACATTTGCTTTCTGAATAAATGAGGCTCGGCTCCTAGAATGCTGTGCATGACTATTGGCGCAGTTTAGAACACATGTTATAAAATACATGTTTGAATGAATTCAAAGTGCTGCACAGAACCTTACTTGTCAAGCCCACTGCAGTGTTGACCGCCCCACCAATGATGAGGTACTGATACCTTCCCAGGAGTCGCCTTTGCTGAAATAGTGAAAACACAAAAAGACAGTGAGTAGAGTGTGGTTGTGTGTCACAAGGCTATAGCAATGCAGCGTGCATGTGATATTGCAATATTTTAGGAGCACAGATCTGGTGACTCTTTTACATGGTGCACGGTTCTTAGCCCCCGAGATGAGGAACTTTGCACCTTCCAGTGGCAAAATGAGTTGTTCTCCGCAGTACAGTATAAATGAGGCCAGACCGGGCACAGACAGTGCTCCGCCCTCACACATTTGGGAAGGGATGTTGGGATGAATGTGCAGATTGCAACCCCTCCCACCTGATTTAGATCGCAGGAAATAGTCTAAAATATGGAGAATGGGTGTAGGACGGTGCAGGGGGAGCTGGTGCTTCACACAGGGGGCTAACTGACGGGAGTGGGAAATCACATAGGGGGAACTAACCAGCAGCTTTTTAATAGAATACACACTACATATATACATATATGATAGTCACAACATAAGGCAGTGTTGCACTTTGAGAGTAGGCTTGAATCCTCGCAGGCCTTTTTGAAGACACAGAATAACAAGGCATTATCCTTTGCTTGACCATCACATTTCGGTTACCAGATGCAGCAAAAAACACACGCGCACAACCACATCAACTAGGCCTTTTAACAATTAGGCAGGAATGTGTGCAGCTGAACGGTGAGGGGCTGCGGCCTAGCAGGAAGGTCACACTCTTGGGAAGCGAGGCAAAGGTCTTGAGCTGCCAAAACATGAACTCAAGATTTAAGACACTAGTGCCCCCCAGAATGATGGTCATTCTATTTGAATTACCAGATGTGTAGGAAAATAGGTCCTAAATCCTTCGCAAATTGGATTGATTAGTGGGACACTAGGTTTATTCTTGGGGAAGGGAACTGATAAAGGGGAACTCAGAGAACAATATGATCTGTGCCAGGGAGAACCAAGAGTGATGCCCATACAGTGGGGAGGGCATGATGGGGGCACCGTGTCTGGGATGAGAAGGGGGCTTCTTTGTTGGCAAGGATCACACTGACCTTGAAGGGCATGCTGAGTTCATGTTGACAACCAGGTGTACATCACGTGGTTTGGATTAAAGGTAGGGTGGTGCCAGTTAAATGTAACCAATTATTTTGCAGTGTTTCAAGATGGACAAGAACATTACCCACGTGAGTTGAAGATGGGCGAGAAGACAGCAGAACCAATTGGAGAATGGGCTATATGTAATTATAGGCATCAGCTAATGCAATGGGGGATTGACACTGATATTTATCGAGTGTGACATATGTGACGGTAACCAATTGGAGAATGGGCTATATGTAATTATAGGCATCAGCTAATGCAATGGGGGATTGACACTGATATTTATCGAGTGTGACATATGTGACGTTTTTTGTGTTTATAATCTGAGTTTTGTACATGGGACGTTAGAGCTCTTTATGGCAATGGATTTATAATAACCTGTCACCTTGGTTTTATGAATACAAAATAAAATAATTTCTTTTTTCGATAAAGGGTGCACTTAGCCTTTTTCCCTAGTGGGTTGTATTTTCTTGGTCTGTTTGCTGGGCAGTTGACCTACAGGGTCACACAAATCATTGAGCACATGGGGAAGCCATTCCCTGAAAGTCTTCCACTTCTGCTGCCTTCATCAAACCTTTCACCTGCACTGATTTTCAATATCCCATTCTGCCTGACATTTCAAACTTTACATCCAAGATCTTAATTCTGCAGCCGCATGCCCTACTTAGGATTTTTTGGAGAAGTTTTATATTAGCTATTATAATTTCACAAAGTGGACAGTATGATTGTGATCCGGAAGCTAGATTAAGCAGCAACAGTGCATGTATTTATTTTGTGTTATCTACAATCACTTTCATGAATTCTGCAGAGCCAGGTCTGCTTCCAAGGCTTTTTTCCATGTTCCTTACGTTAGGCCCCATTTTCATTCATTTGCATGGCGGAGATGAGGGGCGGAACGCAACTTGCATTTCTGCCGTCTTCCTTCCTTCCCGCCATACAAATACTCCAGCATTTCTGCCAGCATGGATTTTCATGCCGGCACAAATGCTGGAAATCCTGTGCACTAGCACATTTGGGCGCATCTCATGCGCAGAATGGAATTACCATAATAAGTCATCTCAGACCAAAATAAACGGACAGACTCAAAGAATATGGCAAAGTACTAGTTTATAGTCAGCTCAAATAAAGTAGGGAAACCTGCTGATCATACAAAATGCAGCTCACACACTCTTGTCTAAGTTTGCATTACACATAAATGTTATACTTCGATGTACGTCAGCTATGAAGTCATCCTACGTGGCAAACAGCAAAATCTATTGAGGGGAGGGTTTGTGAGGCAAACATATATACTTATTTATAACTGTTAATAACATCATTCACTGCCCCTTATCTGGTAGGCACGCCTCAAACTACCTCCAAATATGTATAATACAGATTAAAGCAAAATAATAACAGTGGATCTGCTTTTGCAACACTGTATAGCATGCTGCTTCATAGCCACTCATGATTGGTTGGCATACTCTCCCTACCTTGGACATTCGGTTCGCTAGCAGCACGTGAACAAAACGAAACCCAGGTGCAGAGAACAAAGTCAGACCACTGGCAACTTGAGTCAATTAGCCTACCATCTCTCTTCAGTTAGGCCATAAGCCAAGGCTTCTCCTTTATAGTTGAACTTGCTGGCTGTTTTATTCTGTGGGACTTTTAAGGGAGTCAGGGTACACAACTATCTTCGTCTGAGGCTTAATGAATAGACCATGGGCCTCATTACAAGTACTCCGGTCCGGAATTAACACTGCCGGTAAAACCATACCGGCACCGTTTGCATGTCCGCGCAATCATGACCCGCGGCCCCGGTAATAGCACCACCCTAAACCGCCACCGCGGAAATAGGGTTCCCCTTAATTCCGCCTGCACGGAAACCCCTCCGTTACCGGCAACACGAAACAACCGTGAGCATCACAACTAGCGCGGACACGGAAATACGGGAAAAAATGGCGGAAATACCGTGATCACGGTGGCGGAACCGCCGCCACCGCGAACATGGCATTATACACTGCCGGCTGAACTGAATCAGGGCACAGGTGCACCAAATCAGCCCAGCTGGACCTAGCAGGCCACTGGGAGCCTAACAAAGGGCCACACCCAGCCCAACACAACACAGAACCATGCAGGCAGCAGGGCTAGTAGCACTGGGACTGGGCCTACTCAACCAACAGGCAGTAATGCACATGGTGGCAGCAATGGCGCAGAGGAGGAGGCGTAGGCGGAGGAGGCGCAGCGGCAACCAGCCAACCCTGCAGCTATGGCAAACCCATTGCCAGCCAGCCCGACCCCGCCGCCAGCCACCAATACCACGCATCAGGGCCTCACCTGGAAACCTCACCCCAGGACAAGATCCACACCCTATACCGGCTGACCGTGCAACAATCCTGCACATCACGCGCCATGATTGAGGACAACATCAGCAGCCTAATTGACACCCCCACTGCCATCCCCCCCCTCTTGAAGTTGTCTCAGTTCTGCATTTCCTTGGCACTGGCACCTATCAACACACGGTTGGTGAGCTGCACGGCATATCACAACCGTGTTTCTCAAAAGTCCTGTACAGGTACTGGATGCCATGTTGCGCCATGTGTCGAACACATAGCCCTACCCCCGCACCCTCCCCGGGTCATTGCCACCAAGTTGGCCTTCCATGCCATAGCAGGCATGCCAAATGCATAGGCGCAGTTGACTGCACCCACGTCGAGCTGACAGTACCACATGCAATTGAAGGCGGTGTTCCGCAATAGAAACAGTATCACTCTTGAATGTCCAGATGGTTTGTGATGCCATGCAACTGATTACACACTGCTGCGCACGTTTCCCAGGCTCATCACATGACTCAATGGTACTGCGGAATTCCACGTTGCCACGGTTCATGGAACGCTATGCCGGACAAAGCACGTGGCTATTGGTGAGTACAGCTGACGATGCTCACAACCCTGTCGGAGTGGTGTGTGTGTGTTCCAGGCAATGAGCATTGTGAGTGTGCCGCTGTGACCGCACATGCATCACCCCCCTTCCATCTACCAAATACACAGCGGATGCCAAACATCATGAAGGAAGACATGACAGGGCACCACAATGTGCCCGTGCACACACTGCCACAGCCAATCCCGTCACTGTCCCATGAACCCTGTGCCACTGCAGACACCCACCTCAATTGAAACACTGCCCCAAAAAGCACGAGAGGCGTGTAAATGATACGACGAGTATTTACTACTTCCGTACAGTGAAGTCACTCTGCCATGTGTGGACAGCACTGCACCATGACATGCACACAATCAAATGTCACCCGCAAGGGCACAGCAAACATGCAAGTTAATGTGTAGGCCCATATGCAGTCAGCGACATTCCTCGTGATGGCCAACACATACCTCCAGACACTGCATGGTTCATATGCATGAATGAATGATGATACAAGAATGCACAGCAGCAGATGAGGACATGATGCCACAAACACTGACATGTTCCCCCATCTACATCCCATGTAGGTGATGCGGGATATGCACTCACGCCATGGTTGATGACACCTGTACGGAGACCAAGGAACAGGCATGAAGAAGGCATACAATAGGGCACATATCCACACACGTGGAATGATTGAGAGGACATTTGGACTTGCTGAAGGCCCGTTTCCGCTGTCTGAGCAGATCTGGCGGATCACTGCTGTACAGCCCAGTGAAGACGGGCAAAATCACGCTGGTATGTGCCATGCTGCACAATATATGCCTGCGCAGGAACATCCCAATGCCACCAGATGAGGAAGATGGGATGGAGATGGGGATGGAGATGGGATGGGGATGGGGATGGAGATGGGATGGATGGAGATGGGGATGGGATGGCACCGCCTCCCCCTGGGGTGCACATGATGGCCAGAGAGCACGGGATGCCCTGATTCGCATTTACTTTTGAGTCACAGCACATTCACAGTAATGCACAAACATGGTGACGACAATGAATTAATAGTTGCACTGCAAAATAAATGATCAATGTCCACACATGTATGTCTTGATTTGAAATGGTGATGTATTGATGTAATAACAACAGGGAAGAAGGTGCATTGGTTAGGGAAGCTGTACACCCGGGGCCACCCACCACCCAAACGTGCCCACCCCCACCCAGAGCCCATTGTCCAAACCCCAAAACTACCTACCCCACCACCCAAACGTGCCACCCCTCTCACACCCTTGTAGTCCACATGTGTCCTGCACTGCCCCACACACATGCCATCACTTCCGTGTGCGCTTCTGTGCAACCTTGCCCAAGGGACCCGTTAGCCTACTCGAGCGCCTCCTTGGACTGGCAGTAGTGGAGCTGGATGGGGTGGTAGTGTTTGATTGGCCAGAATCAGGGATTGAGGGCATCCGTGCCAGATTTGCCTGTTGGCCAACCAACATGGCCTCCACAAGCCTGGAGGTGTGGTCATTGCCCTCCCGCACATGGCGTGCAAGGGTCACTATGGTGCTCGCAAAGCGTCCAATGGACCTCGACAGGCGACGCACTGAGGCGCTGTAGCTCTCCCTCTGCAGCCTGGATTCCTCTAGCTGCCTCTCACCAGCTGGTGAGGGTAGCCTGCTGGTCCTCCATCCGCTGCATGCGGGCATTCAGTTCGCCATGGATGGGTGGGCGACCTCATGGGACTCCCCAGTGAAGTGGGGCTGAACCCAGCTCATGGAAGGAGCCCAGGTCTTCCAATGTGGGCATTCCCCCTGTGGCCCGTTTCCGAGTGCTCTTGCGGGCACTGTTATCACTGCAGGCCGCCCCTCTGCAGTGCTGCTGCCTTCGGTGTTTTGTTGGGTGGCCATGATAGGTTCCTGTGGCACCTGTCTGGACTCAGCCAGTGTGGAGATGGTGGGATGTGGTGGTGGTGGTGGTGTGTGCACATCTGTAGTGGCTGGTAATGTGGCCAGAGGTGCAGAACTGCCGGCAGCATCCTCCTGTGTGGGTGGCGGTGGCTAGTGTATCTGCCGATGCTGATTGGCTGGCCTGTTGTGCAGTATCACTGTCACTTGAAACGGCTGTGGGGACACAAAGGGCATGCAATTAGTGTTGTTGTGGTGGCAGATGGGTGCATCACATGCGTCATTAAGTTTGTACATTGAATAGTGTTAGTCACATGCATCTGATTGCTGGTGTCTGCATTCAGTGATATTGGTTGCCATACGGATCATAATGGGTCCTTTGGCCCACACATGCACTGCCTGGGGGGGGGGTTGTTAATGGGTCCTTTGGCCCACACATGCACTGCCTGGGGGGGGGGTGTTAATGGTCCTTTGGCCCACACATGCACTGCCTGGGGGGGGGGTGTTAATGGGTCTTTGGCCCACACATGCACTGCCTGGGGGGGGGATTGTTAAATGGGTCCTTTGGCCCACACATGCACTGCCTGGGGGGGGGTTGTTAATGGGTCCTTTGGCCCAGTACTCCCAACTGCATATTTACATTGGCATTCATGTTTGGGCACTTACCGCATCTGCAGGTGGGCTCACTCCTGCCTCAGCCTGCCCAATCCATGGATTCCCTCTAGGTGGAGGACGCTGCTTGCAACGCTCCTCCCATGCTTGCAGCCTCAGTGGGGAAGGGGGTCCTCCGCCTGTCCCACTGCTGCGTTGGCGGTGCGTGGAAATGAGGTTGCGTACCCTCAGCCTCAGGTCGTCCCAACGCTTGTGGCAGTCCTTCATGCTCCTCACTGCCACGCCACAGGCGGTGCACTTGCTGCAGCTTCGCCCCACACCTCCTTCCTCCGCTGCTGTGTGCACGCCGTTGTCGGCCGCTGACAGCATCTCAGCATTGTCCACAATGTGCTCCACCAAGACGGTTAGCTCCGCCTCGCTGAAGCGCTGTTTTGCGCTGCCTCTGAGCAGGAATCCTGGCAGACATGCTGGTGGTCCCTTTGGCTTCTCAGAGTCAGGATTGTGCTTGTGCTGGCTCTGGATGGCAATGATTGTGCTTTTATATGATTGGCCGCCTCTCTGTTTCCTGTTTGGCGATCATGGTATTTCGGTTCCGGTGTCCGTGGCGGCGGAGGCGGAAACGGGTTTGCGCCACTTGTGGCTTCGTTATTTCCATTTCCGTGGGTATTCCGTGACGGCGTAACAACGTTTCTGAGTCCGTGTGGTGCGCGCGACCGACAGCGTGTAATCGTGCGTTTTTCCGCACCCTTGCGGACACGGAAACGTTTTTACGGCCATCACGGATTTTGCACGGTCCCGGACTGGCAGGTTGTAATGAGGCCCCATGTCTTCTGTTCCTGGACCATGTGTTAGTAGACCACGAATATGTCAATTTCATTGTTTTATTTACTGCTATTTGATTTAATTATGCTGGTTGCTATTAATCCTCTTGGCCTCTGGAGACTTGGTCATTCCACCTTACATGTGCTTTTTGTATCCTTGATTGTCCAATAATTGGCACTTACAGATATTTTCGTTCTGCTTAATCTATGAGAAATGTGCCTTTCAATCATAGCTTATCCTGTTAACTCCTTTGTACTTTCCAATTATGTCTTGCTGTGTCATCCTTAGTCTTAGTAAAACAAATATTCTTTGTTCTCGCACAAAGCTGTTCTGCATGTCTCCAATTCTGCAGCCTTGTTTGTCTCTGAGGTAGTTTCAACTCAATCCAACGTTCCATCTTTTCATCATGGCTCGCTTTATCATGTTATATTTTTATTGCAGCAAGCTTCTATTATCTAATTTACCTTGCGTTTCTGCATATGTAAATTTATTAAGTTTAATCTCACTCGTCTTTTCAACATAGGTGATGTCTTTATCTCTTTATACTTGATTAGCTTGTTACTTCAATTGCAGCTTCATTTTTTAAGTATTTGCATATTTATCCTGTGCATCCTTGTGTCTTCCCTTTATGATGTAGCTTTACTCGTGTCAGTTTGGACTTACAGCTCTTCTATGTCCAATGGTATTTGTCAACATCCTTCCACCATTTAAGTATGAGAGTACATTTGATACTGCTGTCTCATATCTTCAGTGCTGTATTGGGATGACACCTGGTGTCACACACAGTGCACCCTTGCTGTTCTTTCAGTATACCGGAGGTGAGGGGGCGGGAACTAGAGGTGACGTCATCTGCTCCTCTACATTCCCCCCTCTGGTCGAGTCCTCAATCACCTCCTAAATCCTCTTCACCTTCACCTCACACTGTGGTTTCTTTGGAATCCATACCTTCATCAGCCCCCTCAGGTGACCTGCATTCTATATGTCATCACACTCCAAGTCATGTGGCAACACTCCCCAGATGTTGAACAGAATACACAACATCCTGCATACTTCTTATGATCCTTAGGGTAGTAGAAATGTGTTTCTGGGGATGCCAGGGGACTTTCTTTTATATGTTCACAGTTGGTGCTCTCATTTTGCATGTTTCGGCATTTATAACAATCATTATCTTCATCCCAATAGCTTTCTTTGCTGTCTTCTGAAACTGTGCAATGATCATTCTCACAAAGCAGGATCCCAGCATTACCAACTCTAGCACTGCTTCTAGTAACTTGAAGGCATCTGCCATCCAGGTCTGAATCCAATAAAACAGGGACGAGAACCAGTCATCTCCTTCAGCCTCGTCTACTTCTTCTTCCATCTTCGTGTGCAGGTTTGACAACATCGTTATTGCCTCTGTCAGGGTTCCAATTTCTTCATCATGGGCAGGTGTGCTACGTACAGCAAGAAGGCCCGATCTTGGCGCAAACGCCACCTTCCATTGCTGTAATCAAGTCCAAGACATACCTGTTCTGGAGGGTCATCAATCGAATGCCCTTATTCTTTCTCAATTGCATTGAATCCTTTTATTGTGTGTTGATTGTTTGTAGCAGCTCCCATCTGGTGATTTGTAACCACTTGGCATTCACTGCAGTCTGAAATCCTGGCATAAATATAGATAAATTATTGCCGTCTTGCCAAATAGTTTATGCTCATCTGAATATTGTCATAAGCTTTTATCGATTTTGCTGAGAAATAGTTCTCTCTCTTCAGCCGAAGGAGGTGAGTGACCTCTTCTTTCTTTGGTGCACATCCATTTTCAGAAAGTCTTCAATGTGGAGGTCACTTTGGGAATCACCAATGCAGGAACATGTATGATCACTATAGAACATATTCCTCCCCAGTTTTAGGCAGCTGCATATAAGCTTTGGATCCACAGCCCAATAGTGGTCCATCAGCACAGCAGTTCCTCCATTCATTCCTGGCACATCGATTATCTGCTGACAAACTTTATTTTTAACAACTTTAGTCAGACCTCTGTTTTCAAAACATATTGTCACCTTCTTGATTGGTAATATGGATACAGGTCCTGCTTCATCCTTGACCCATGTCAATAATTTTGTATACTTGGCTCAGGCATTCATCATTTACAATTTGCACAATCTGTACTGGTGCTGTCATGAATAAATGTGCACTGCATGCTAGCCTTCTGTCTTCCCATCCTATACTGGTTGCCCCTCGTCCATATACCAATATCTGAGGTCTCTCCCAGCACCCTGGCAATCCTGGCATTTCCCAATTGTCTGCACAGTTCAGTAGTTTCTGTTCAATAATCCTTATCTAGTCTCTGGTTATGCCACCATGTGTGTACAAAAGCATCTGACTTATCCACTCTGGATCTTTTTTCGTATTCATCTTCATATGGAAATATCTGTCTCATCCTCCATTTTAGGGTTGCCATCTTCCTTCAAATTGTCCTCTTGTTGTGCATGCTGCTAGATGGCTGAGACACTTCACATCATGTAAGGTTATTTCTCTTGCAATTAATGCCCTGGCTGTGCTCATGGCATAAGGGATGAGAAAGCACACGTAGCAGCTTTCCTCCAAAGTTCTCCCCACCTCCCTCATGTGCTGATACCACATATTATTCTTTAAATGGGACAAATTATCACGATATGAATGTATATCCTCATTATCTTCTTCAGCATCTCTTTATGCCCAAATATTTTGTTCAGAAATATTAGGGAAAGTATTGTTGTACCTTTGCTAGGGATAATCACGGAAGTGCCATTACCTAATATTTCATCTGCATTATTAATGATCGTTTGTCTAAATGCCATAACAATGAGAAAGAAAAGACAAATCATGGTACAGAATGATAATGCAATAGTCAATCCAAATGAATTTATTGATCTTCTCCTCACAGGCATATTACATCTTGTACTCTGAAATATTAGCATCCTCTTTGTTCTTTCAATTTGTGCTTAAGTCACTTATATGAAATATTTTCCCTTTTCACAACAAATATTGCAGTATAATCGCAATGATAATTCTGAAAAAGATAGGGCATTCCATTCACTTCCTATAAACATTTGTTCCAGAATGTTTTTAATCCATTGATTCTGTGTCCTTGCCATTGGTAGACGATCTGGTCTGCATGCACAGAACTTACTTTCTTGCTTCTCTGTCATTGGCGGTTTTACGTCCTTCAGGTGCAGCCAAGCTCTTCTACCTTTCAATTTAACAGCTGTAGGTGTAACCTCCTCAACTAGGTACAGACCTTCAAAGCGGGGCTCATTTCAAGGGTGCACAAAACTTTGTGCTAACCGATGGTCCCCTGCATACAAACTAGAATGTTTTAACAATTGACTAAAATCATAGGTTTGGCTGTCTTCTTCAATCTTCGACCCTTCCCTCCAATGTTTGATCTGTTGGTATATAAAAGGAACGCTAGAGGTCATATTTGTCAAATAATCATGCATCTCATCCCCTATTGCTTTTGCTACACCGTGGGCAATAGTTTCTATTTGAGTGGGAGGAACAAGGGGTACGCTCATGCAACGTCCAGTCACCAACTCATGTGGAGCCAGGTGGTAATCTGAACCAGGCTGGCTTTTCAATGCAAACAAAGCAAGGGGCAGACAATGCAGCCACCCCTTTTTTAAAGTTAGTTTTATTTTGGCTATCCTTTCTTTAAGAAGTCTGTTGCCTTTCTTAAGAAATCACAGATACCAGTGGCATGTGCGTGATAAGCAGACGTACACTTGTGTTTTATACATAATAGCAGAACTATCTGTTCAAATAACTCATTTACAAAATGCCGTTGATTGACAGACCGCACGACTTCGCACATGCTCCATCTAGGAAACACCTCATGTTCAAGATTCTTAGCAGCACATGTGGCATCGGGGTGTGTGCATGGACCTGCCTCAATCCACCTAGTAAAGGGACAAACTACCACTAACATGTACCTATATCCATTGCATACATATCCACATAATCTATGTGTAGATTCTGAAAAAGACCATTAGGCCTTGCGATTGCTCCTCTCTTTGTTCTTAAAGTGTGTCCTGCTGTGAACATTTGACATATGGAACAAGTTACTTACCTGTAACTGTTGTTCTCAAGCATGGGTCTGGCATGGATTCACATGCTCATGAATATTCCCCGTCGTCAGGCTGGGAATCCTCGGTAAAGAAAAAATCAGTATCAGTTTCGTTTCTATCTGTCTTTCGTAGTAGTAACCAATCACTGATCTCTGCGTCATACTGACCACAGCCAATGACTGCCATCTCTCCAAGCCCTGCCTCTGGCAGCCATCTTCAGATTTGTAGCACGTGAAGTGGCAGTATGACCAAGTGAAGAGCCGCAGAGGGGCGGGAGGGTTCGCATGTGAATCCATGCCAGACCCATGCTGGAGAACAAGATTACAGGTAAGTACTTGTTCCTTCTCCAGCATGGGGTCTGGCATGGATTCACATGCATCATGAAATATAAGAATACATAGCAGTACACACATGCACAACCACGGGAGTGGCAAAGGCTCAACATTAAGCAATACAACAACTCAACATTAAGCATCTCTTACCTCCTCACCAGGCTCACCTTAAGCGAACAGGTGCGCAGCCACTGCTTGGCCGACCCTGGACTCTCCCTGGAATCCCGATCGACGCAGTAGAATTCTCGTGAAGGTGTGCGTGACCTCCACGTAGCAGCCCTGCAGATGTCCAGCAGGGCACACCAGATAGGAACGCCCGTAGTAGCAGCGATCGCTCTGGTCGAATGGGCTCCTCGGACGGCCTGGCAGCGTCGGTAAGCCAACCGGTGGCAGTGCATGATGCAGCCGAAGAGCGATCTGGAAATAGAGACTTCGAAGAGCCTTCCCTTGATTCACAGGTCCAAAGTTCACAAAACAGCTTGATGTCCCTCCGAAAAACTCTTCGTGCGGTCCACGTAGAACTTCAAGCGCTCTAGCCACATCCAGCGAGTGCCGGCGACGAAGGAGACGGGAAGAAAACAGGTAACACCAGGGGCTCGTTAAGATGGAAGTCCGACGGCACCTTGGGCATAAAGGAGGGGCGTCCTAAGCACCACCCTCGAGGCATGGAAAGTCAAGTACGGTGCTTGCAGGATAGGGCCTGATCTCTCCCACCGTCGTGCAGAGGTAATGGCCACCAGGAATGCATGTCTTCCACGACAGAAACTCAACGGAGCCGAGTGCAGAGGCTAGAACGGGCGTCCAATGAGCCTTGCGCAGCACCACGTAAGCTCCCACGCCGCGCGGCCTTCACCGGCGGGAAACGACCGGAACAGTCCCTTCATAAACTCTTTCACCAGTCGATGGACCACAGGGACGTCCGTCCCGTGTCCTGGTATATCGGGAGATGGCAGCCAGATGAATTTTATGGAGGCGTGAGCCAGTCCAGCTTTGGCCAGCGACAGCAGGTACGGCAGCACTTGAGGGGCCGTAATCCGTAGAGGGTTAATCTTCTGTGCATGGCACCAGACAGAGAACCTCTTCCACTTTGTGACCGTAGCATTTGAGAGTCGAGACGCCCTGGCCTTTGCAAGAACCTCTCTGCAGTCGGCCGGTATGTCGTATCCTCCAAACTCTAGCGCTGCAGGAGCCAGGCCTGCAAGTTCAGCGACTGCCGGTCGTGGTGGAAGATGGCGCCTCCTTCCCTGGAGAGAAGATCCGCGTCCGCCGACAGCTTGATGGTGGGGACGCTGACAAGTCCAGAAGGTCCGGGAACCATATCTGCCTCGGCCACGCCGGTGCGACGAGGATCATCCTGCACCGTGACCTCTTGAGCTGTTGCGAGCGGAGGGAAGCATACAGGTACAGGCCGTCCCAGGGGACGAGAAGCATCGCCCATGCTCTCGCTGGGGAAACCTGCTGGCGAACCTCTGCACTTGGAGTTCGTCGCTGTCGCGAACAGGTCGATTTGGGTTGCCCCATCGTCGGAAGAGTGATCCACTTGATCCTGGTGCAGCTCCCACTCATGACACGCGCCGCAGCTCCCTGCTGAGCGAGTCGGCGATGGTGTTCTTTCCCTGCCAGGTGGGAGGGAACCAGGAACATCCCCTGGCGACCGCCCAGTGCCACAGATCCTGTGCCTCCTTGGATAGGCTGGGGATCTGGTACCTCCTGCTTCCGTATGTAAAACATTGTCGTGGTGTTGTCCGTGAAGATCCGCAGCACTTGCCTTGAGCGACGCGGAGGAACGATTTGAGAGCCCAGAACACGGCTCTGGAGTTCCAAGATGTTGATCTGCAGGAGCTTCTCCTCCCGGGAGCCAGAGGCCTCTTGCGTGGAGATCTCCGCTGTGGGTGCCCACAACCTTCCAGGGAAGCGTCCGTCGTCACCGTCTCCTGGTACGCGGCGTCTGAAAGTCCTTGCCGCCGTGAGGTGCGCTCGAACGCCCACCCACTGAATCGCCCGCCGGGAACACCTCGTTGAGGGCACCCTGTCTTCGAAGGTGCCGTCGCCTGCATCCAACGGGGCGTCGAGAAATTCTTGAAGAGGGCACATCCGTAGCTGCATAGGCGCACCAGGTAGATGCAAGAGGACATCATCCCCAGGAGGGACTTGATGGACCTCACCTGGCCACGTCCGTGGCTAGCAGGCGCTGCACTTTGCCCAGAATGGTCTTCGTCCGTTCTCCGACGGTGCCCCAGGCGCCTCACTGTATCGAGCTTTGCTCCCAGAAACAGGGCCACCTGCGACGGCACCAGGTGGGACTTTGGGTAATTATGGCGAATCCCAGGTCTGTGAGTAGCTGGACGGTCCTCGCAGTGTGTTCGACGGCGAGTTCCCTCGTCCTTGAACGGATGAGCCAGTCGTCCAGGTAGGGGTAGACGTGAATCCCCTGCAGGCGCAGCCGTGCCGCCACAGGTGCTAGGCACTTGGTAAAGACCCTGGGGGCCGACTTCAATCCGAACGGCAGTGCTCTGAATGGTAGTGCGTCTCTGGACGACGAACCTGAGGAACTTTCGGTGACTTCTGAGGATGGGAAGGTGGAAGTATGCATCCTCCAGGTCCAGCGACTTTAGAAAGTCGCCTTCCTCCAGCTGTCCCCAGCACGTGCTGGAGGTGACCATCCTGAACTTTTGTGACCTGATGTATTTGTTCAAACGATGAAGGTCCAGGATGGGGCGCCAGCGCCGCCGTCTTCTTCTGACGAGGAGTACCTTGAGTACACCCGGAGCCCCGGAGCCTCTTTGGACGGGCTCGATGGCGCCTTTCCTGAGCATCCGCGCCGTACTTCCAACAGCAGTTGCGGGACGTGATTTTCCTTCTGCCACAGGTGGAACGTGAGGGCACTTCTTCAGGAATTTCGATAGATGTGCCTCTTGCCAGGGTATCCAGCACCCAACGATCGGTGAAGATGGACTTCCACACGCCGACGAACTTCGTCAGCCGGCCTCCCACCGGGGTGCTTCGGTCGGGGCCCGAGGCACGGCCGGTTCAGGTCCTGCTTGGAGGTGGTGGCCTTGCCGCACTGGCCACCTTGCGACGGCGGCGAGGCGCTCCTGCTTGCCGCGACCCCTCTAGGCTCCTGGAGACGAGGAGCGTCGCGCCTTGGCGTAGGACGACGAGCCACCGTTTGATCCCTTGGAGGCCCCCTGTCTGCCTCGGAAGCTCCGAAAGGCCGTCATTGCTGAAGGGCTTCCTAGGGCGCGCGGCCGTCTCCGTGTCCGTCTTTATGGCTTGGAGGGATTCGTCCACCGCCTTCTCCGAACAGTTGCTGCCGTCGAACGACATGTCCAACACCCTGGTCTGGACGTCCTGACGGAAATCGTCGCCCGGAGCCAACCCCGTTGTCGTAGGCAAACTCTGTTGCCCAGCTCGTGGAACCCGGTATCGGCAATATCGGTTGCCACCGTTATGGCGTGGTCCGACGCCACCACGCCTTCTTGAAGTATTTCCAGGGCCTCAGACCTCTTGTCGTCCGGTAGGAAGTCCAATATGGGGGCCAGCTTAAACCAGAGCTCCCTGTCATAACGGGCCATGATCGCCAGGGCGTTGGCCGCTTTGATCGTCGTCGCCGCCGACGAAATGACCCGTCGCCCCATGGCGTCCAACTTCTTTGCCTCGCCGTCCGGAGGGGAATTCGACGTTGAGGCTCCTGACCCCGCCGCTTTCTTCTTCGCCGCCGCCGAGACGACCGAGTCTGGCGTTGGCTGGGCCCTGAGGCACAGGGGAGCGGTCTCGGGGACCGGTACTTTTCTCGTACCGGTCCCATTGGCTGTGCCGTGGAGGGGTTCTTGAGTACCGACAGGCCCTCCTCCCAGATGTCATCGATTAGAGGCACCGTGATGACAGTCTTCCTCTTGGCCTCCCGGCGCTGATAGAGGAAACCTTCCTTTTCTGCTCCTCCGGCAGAGCTGGAACAATTCGGAGCCCTGGCGATCATGGCGTGGAATGAGCCAATCTCGTCGGGCGGAGTGCCCGTGCGACGGGAGACGGGAGACCAGTTCCGTCGTCATCGCCTTCTCCCTCAGAACCCGTCGTCGAGCCCACCGCACCGTCATCTCCTGACTCGTGGGAGGATGAGGAGGGAACTGCAGGCCTTACGGGGGCGAGCGGAGGAGTGGGTTGGGTCCTCCGTCGTTTGTTCTGAGGACTTCCCGACAGGCCAGGTTGCGGGTCCTCCGGCCTGGGCCGTGGTAATCTCGTCCTTATCTCAGAGCATAAGGACTGGATCGCAAACAAAATGGCCGCCGAGCTATCCTGAAGCCTAGGTTCCGGCTGCGCCGGAAGGGAAGGCTGCTCTTCCTCGCCATCGTCGTCTTCCTCGCTTATCTCCCGAGGATCTTCCTTGTGGGACCGAACCTTCTCGAATTGTACTTCGAGATTCCTTGCGACCTCGGTCAGTTCCCCCTCCGAGGCTGACTCCGAGCTCGAGGAGGCTACCGTGCCCCCCCCCCTTTTTCCATCACGGGGGCCATGACTATGGGCTGAAAAGAGGATTCCCTCCTGGCGGCAGGGAAACTCTAGTCCCGGAGGCAGTCTCTGCTGGTGGGGTCTCTGCCGGTTTGGCCACAGTCGCCGCGATCGCCTCGATAGAGCCTTTGCCTGCTGGTAGGGGCCTTCACCACCTTAGGTGCGTCCTGGCCTTCTCCTTAGGGGGGCGGCGACGCCTCGCTCCCCCTCTCCCGAGATCGGACGGGCTTCTCCCGAAGCTTACCCGGGGTCTCGGACTTCTCTTCCCCGAACTGGAGCGCTGGCTTGTGGTTGACGGTGCCGGGAAGGTGCGCCCTGCCTGGCGACCGAAGAGCCCGACCTTTCGGCGCTCCCGGAGCCAGCGGACTCGCGGCACTTGGCCTGGTGTTGGGCCCCCGTCGCCGGGGCGCCCGCACAGGACTTAGAAGCCCGCTCTGACCCTTTCTTCTTCTTCTCACCCGTTGAGCCCTTCTCCAACCAGCAGGCGAGACAGGATCGACGGTCCCTCATGGTCCGCTCCGACAAGTTCTTGCAGAACTGGCAGTCCTTCTCTACATGAGTCTTGTCCCTATGAAGACAGTAGAGGCATCGCAAATGTTCGTCCTCCTTAACCACATTCTGCAGCCCGCATCCAGGGCAGCTGCGAAACAGCTTGGGTCCGGGTGATGAACTTGCATCCTGGGCCATCTCAAAGTAGGCCGTGAATCTTCTGGAATCCTCCAAGAGGTTGATTCAACGAAATCTTCACCCTTGAGGGGCATAGGAAAATCCCGCAACGGATACCGGTTAACGGGAGTAGAAACGGTGGAGCTTGAGGCTCGATTAACCGAAAAAATGAGAAAATTCACCTGAAAAAGCGCGAAACACGCAGCAAAAGCTCGAGAGCTAAGCACGAGGATTCCCAACACTTGAACGTGCGGTAAAAATCTGAAGATGGCTGCCAGAGGCGGTGCTTGGGGAGATGGCAGTCATTGGCTGTGGTCAGTATGACGCAGAGATCAGTGATTGGTTACTACTACGAAAGACAGATCAGAAACGAAACTGATACTGATTTTTTCCTTACCGAGGATTCCCAGCCTGACGACGGGGAATATTCATGAGCATGTGAATCCATGCCAGACCCATTGCTGGAGAAAATGCAGTTCACAACAAACTGTGCCACGTGTTCTAGTAAATTTGGTGAGAACCAGTCTTCTGCGATCGTGGCAGCAAGACTCTCTCTTGTTGGGTGCGCTGGGAAGTGAAGCTGCTCCAGCACCACCTTCAATAATGCTAGAGGCATAACTGGCTTTCCAGTGCTATCCTGTCTCCATAAAACCTCAGTGGGGGATAAAGAGCATCCCTGTTTTTTCCATAATTCTTGATATTCTCGTGGGGCCCGCATTTGCAGTTCAATTAATCGATATGGGTAACATATTAAACCCTTCCGTCATCATCATGCTACTTCCTGACAATTGTTTAACACTCTCTACATTAAAATTAGAAATGTTTGAAAATATGCTGCCCTTTTGGTTCTGCCTCTGCGCCTTTCTTTATCCTGAGAAATTAGATCTGCCCTCTTAGTATGGGCTGTGCAAATCATGATTGCAATAGCCAATGGAAGCTTCAGTACTTTAATAAGCTTGTCCAATAGTGGTGCATTTTGCACTGGTGAGCCGACTGCATGGAGAAAGCCTTGCTTTTCCAGCGTGACAATCCTGCGTTTACTGTTGACTTCACATAGGCAGAGTCAGAGTACACTGTCAGTTCCTCATCCTCGTATCTCTGGAGTATGGCAAATGTAGTCACGCACTGGTCACTACCTCAAATTCGCCTTCAGGGTTCAGCTTCACTATTGCTGATCCAGTATGCACTTCCCCTGTCGTTTGGTGAATTTCTGAAGAACCATCAATAAATAGAACTTCCCTGAGAGCATTTTCTCTAACATAAAGAATATCATCATAGAATTCAGTATATGCTGTACAGTCATGCATATAGTCCTATTTCTCTCCCAATTCTTTGTATAGTCAATGCGCTTTAGGTTTCTCAGGAATGGCAAATAGGGAGTGCTCGACAAATAACGTCATTGAGCACCCCATTGCAATACTTGCAGATTTTTCAATTGCAAAAGCAGCAGGTGCTAAAGCTTGTTTGCAAGGATAATGTCCCTGCATTACTGGGACTAAAATCCAACTGTAATATGCTAACGGTTTGTTTCCATGTCCTAAAGTTGTTTTCTGTGTAAGGACTGCTGTCATCACTACTCCATGTGAATGCGAGAATAAGTAAAACTCCTCACTATAGTCTGGTAATCCTAACACAGGGGTTGTACAAATTGTTCTTTTTATTCTTCAAATCCCTCAGTCATTTCCTCAGTCCGAATGATCTTTTTCTTGCCCACCTGTGCTTCCTTAAATCCTTTAAAAAGTGGTTGAATATATGTGCAGTAGTCAAAAACCCAGGCCCTACAACAATTACATGGGCCTAGAAATTGTTGCATCTCTCTTACTGTCTCTGGTTTAGAAGTCTTCTGAATTGCCTCTGCTCTCTCAGGTGTCACCTTTCTCCCTTCTTGAGAGATCAACTGTCCTATGTACAGGATCTCTTCCTGGAAATATTGTAGCTTCTCATTGTCTACCTTGTATCCTAATTCTGCTAATATAGTGTGAGAAACCTGAAGGTATTTTCTCAATTACTCCCCTGGGATCTTCCATCCGGTTCCATGTGATGTAACCGAAATATGTTTTACCGCAAAACTGTTTTACCAAGCTGATTTTTGTTTTGTTTTTGGGGGGTCCCCAAACCCCACCATTTCTTTCTAGTTGTACCCCAACCCACCCTAATTACCCCTGTACCACTTTTACCCTTTTACCCCACCCCCATCTATTTATGCAGAATGTAGAAAAAAAAGTGGTAATCTTTATTTCAGTAAATCATTTTCGGTAAAGACATTTCAGTAACATCAACGGATAACCTTCCATCTACATGGCCAGGGAAGGCCATCCCTTTTGGATCCTGACCCTGGCGGCGGATAAGCGAGACAGGATAACCTGAGTGGAGGGTCTTTGGGGATTGGGAATTAAATACCAAAGGGTGAGACATGGTATCCCCCCTTTTCCAACTATTGTAACACACCTGTTCCTTTCTGTCACACACCTGTTTCCTTCTTTCACACACCTGTTCAAGTTCCTCTGTTACACTGCCCTCCTCCGTCTCCTCACCTGTACTACTGGAGTCTGATCCGTATACGTCCCGTTTTGGTCTGTACCTGTATCTTTCTTCTTTCTTCCGCTTAGGTGATCTGTCTCGATGGGAAGCCAGAGTGGCCACTGGTGTTCTGTAGCCCTGTGGCCCCTTCACCGAGACAGACCGCAATGGGATAAAAGCTAAAGGTAAAAAAAAACAGGAAGAGTAAAAACAGCGGTTGCAGGTAAGCGGTTCCAAAGAATGAAGAATCAGAAGTCGTGGAACAGGTTGCGGTGAATTCTGTGTGATGTAGGCTCTTTAGATTCAACTTGGCAGTAAAAGGTAAGGTTGAAAAGCGGCCGTTGAAAAAAAACAGGATCCGGTTGGCAGTAGAAACAAAAAGTAAGAAAAACAGACTGCCGTGTAGCGGGGCAGAGCAGCCCGAAAGCAAAGTAGTTGGGGGAAAAAAGGCGTGGATAAAGGGGAACCGCACAGCGGTGCGGCAAGGTAAGGAAGGAAAGACCGCGCAGAGGAGTGCATAATCCAGGAAAGTGAGAGAGAAAGAAATATGCAGGAAATCAAGGGAAAGATCACTGGATCATTTGTGAACCGAAGAGCAACAGAGCGAAAGCTGTGAAGTAGTTGCAACGCAAAGAATGCTGGGAGGAAGTGGCATAAGAACCTCCCAGCCACCATAGTACAAACAAAAGACTAGACCGTAACCAGAACGTTCAGTAGAACGTGATGGAACCACTAATGGCGGCCCCATCTGTACCCGTTCCAGAGCCTCTAGGGAACCAGACGCATGACAGTCTGCTCCCTTCTAGGCCTGAAACAACCGGGTTTCCCTGGGTGCGTCTGATGGAATCTAGCCAATAAGGTGGGGGCGTGAACATCGGAAGCGGGTTACCGAGAGTCTTCAGACTGTGGGTAGCCCTTCCAGCCCAGTAGGTATTCCGATCGCCCCCGGTGATACTTGGAGTCATATATGTGGGATACCTCATATTCTGCATCAGTGGTACCCTGAAGGTGGCTGAAATTGGACATAGGTTGAAAGGAAACACCCGGAAGAAAAGCTTTAAATAATGAAGAGTGAATAACAGGATGAATGTGTTTAACGTTAGAGGGTAGCTTGAGTTTGTAAGTGACAGGATTGATATTTGCCAGAATAGAAAAAGGACCCAGAAAACAAGGGGACAGCTTAGAAGGGTGTGCCCAACGGGGTAGAAACTTGGTAGAGAGCCAAACTTTAGAACCCACATTCCAGTCTGGACCTTTTTGTCGATGCCGATCAGCCTGTTGTTTGCAGGAACGAGAGGCTGTCTCGAGACTGGCTTTTGCTGATGATTGCGCCTCTGGGATCTTTTCCAAGATTGTCTTGACTGCTGGGATGTTGGTCTGTCTGTTTTTAACGGGATTGATGCTTCGTGGATGGAATCCATAGTGGCAGTAGAAAGGGGACATGTTTATGGCTTTGTGTTTGGCATTGTTGTAAGAATATTCTGCAGTGGGAAGTAGAGGAACCCAGCCATCCGCTTGATGATTACAGTAACAACGTAAGTATTTGTTCTAACGTGGCGTTGGCTCTTTCTGTCTGTCCATTGGTCTGGGGGTGTCAGTCTAGAAAAATGGATACCTCTCATGATTGATGGCAAATGTATTTTGGTGGCCGTGGGCCAACCGTCTCATGCTCGATACGATAGAAAATACAGGTTTCCGAGTTTACCAATGAACGGCCATTTTGATGTAACAAGGATCGCCATTTTGTTTTCTAACAATTGCTCATTGCTTTCTGTTCTTATTGCTTCGCAGCACATTTTTCTGCTTACACTGCTCGACTGTTAATATTGTTGTCTGAACGTGAAAGGACAAGGCCGCAGGGCCGCGAGGCTAATAAGAGTTTGTTGAAACAGAACGTAGGCAGCGTCGGGAAGGAATGCCCGGCTCCCACCCGAATGTAGCCTTGAAGCAGAGCCGCAGGGCATTTAATCATTTCACAGCTGCCAGCCATTCTCATTATATGGTAGAATATGTTAGAATAAAGCAGCTAAAGGCTTGAATTATGCTCTTCTTACGGGCCCCCCTTTACCGAGCCCTGTAGAGCGTGTCGGCTCCCAGGACACGAATAGCACCTCATAGATAGCAAGGTTTGGAATGTGGCTCTTCCCCCGTATGTAGCTCGCTTCCAAGAACAGAAGCACTGTGTTCTGTTCAACAACTAAAAGATGTCTCCGCACTTGCAAAATTGCATATTGTTACTAGAATAGATATTTGAAGGTGTCATAAATGTCAAAAGTGTCCATCATCACACCGAGTTCAAAGAAACCCAATAAAGGGGGGGTGTTAAACATGTCATAGCTGATTGTATGATATGCATTTTGTAAATATATGTAACTGATGTACGTAATTCACTCTCTTGCGTCCCTCGAGGTCTAGAGATACACGTCGCGGGGCGTGAGACAGAGTTGGCCAACTGAGACTATTTGCTTTGCAATAAACCCTAGCTTTGGGAATACAACCTTGTGTCTGGCGTATCTATCGTGTGTGGTGACTTGCCTTGTTTCAATAGACGTAAGGGACCCCTAGGGGCCCCTTTCAAGATGGCGCCTGAATAGGGACCCTCCCCCACTTGTTCTTTCGTATACGTTGTAATTGAGTAAAGGCGCAGAACGGCGAGGATGGGACGATTGAGCCGGGATCAAGAGGTGTTCAGGGCGCCCTGTAGAAGAGATGAGAGATTCCTTTGCAGATCTGCACACATCTGATCCCTGATCGACGTACCTGGCTAGAGAACAAGGAGGCGAGGGTCCCTGAACGAGGCGGAAGCCCAGAAACGCAGACACAACGTCATTGGTTGCGTCAGTATTCAGATGACTTGTGTCCAAAAGGACAAATTGATTCATCTGGTGAGTCATTCCCCGATTCAAAGTAATCCTGATATTGGTTGAGAGTTGAGTTTGCAAAATCAAACGCCCTAGGTAAGGTTGATTAACCAGGGGGAAGGTTGAAACATGCCTGGGGTATTGTCCACCCTAGCAGGTTTTTCCGCTGTGGCAGACAATCTTTGGAAGATGGCCAAATTCACCACACCTAGGGGAACGCCGGCATATGAGATGTATGTGAAGTATGGAGTGGGTGAAATAATATTCTAGTGAGACTTGGCATAGGCAAACCAGAAAGCAACAGAACATCAGTGGCCGATTAATGGTAGTTTTGAGATAGCGAGAATAGATAACCTGGAAAGGGTGTTGATAAGAAAGAAAGCGCGTCCTGCAGCATTTGATATTGTTAAGGACTGGAGAAGGGAAGCAATGCTCTGACTTAGAAGTAGAGCGAAGCATGCGCACAGGCATAAATTGAATGGTGAAGTAGCAGAGGGAAAAGAGGAGGAGGAGTGGACTGAGAGTCAAAGGAGGTCAGGTAGACGCGACCAGTTGAATATAGAAAAAATATACCCACAACGAGAATTGCACATAGCAGATGAATTGATAGAAAAAATATTGATCCATACAAAACAAGGCCCAAGATCAGAAGCAAGGCCAAGCACATCAGTAACTATTGCCCAAACCCCCCTTCCTTTCGATTTAACCCCTCCCGAAGCCCAAACTCTCCCTCTCGTAGCTCAAGCCCTCCCACAGCCACAGACCGCGCACGTAACACTTCCTATTAGCCAACCAGGCCCACAGCAGACACTCCCGCTTCCTATTGTCCCATCCGCACCTCCCGCCTAGATACAGACTCGGTACCGTCCGTCCCTCCGGGGTTGAAATTGAAACCACGGGGGCGAGAGGCGGGACTGAACAAAAGTGGATGCACGAGGGTAACTCGCAGTGCGATCAGCAAAGAAAGGAAGGTGGAATTGCAGCAACAGGCAGAAATGTATATAGACGGGAATGATGGGACGACAACATTGGCTTCGATATTATGACTTCCGAAGAAGCAACGAAAGACAGGTAGTGTTGGAATGCATGGGTGAATATTTGGTGGAGAGATGGAAACAGTTAATTGGGAAATTACCACCGCAGCGATTGTTAGATTTGAATGCATTAGCACGCTGTAGGGAGAGGGATGAAGAAGTGAGAGAACATGTATATGGACTTTTTGAACTTAAAAATGAATTAGATAATGATTATGCTGAAATGTTTACTGCACCTGGGTACAGGGGTAAGGATATCGGGAGAAATAGGAAGGAAACTGTAGAGCCATATATACAACAACGACATTCAATGTCGTCAGTACAGAGGGGCGACAAATTGAAAGTATGTATACGAGAAGCGTTTAGATGGATGTCGGATCCCAGTATCCCCACAATGGAGATACATGAGATATTTGATGAATATTCCATGCCCATGAAAAGAAAAGCACTGCAGTCGATGGCTGAACATTTATTAGACAAAGATATAAAAACGATAAGGCCAGCCCACCCGAAATAATGGCAGTATATAAGAGAGCACTAGAGCGAGGGACAGGAGAAACAGCCCTATCGCTTGATCTGGGAATATTGTTACACATGAGAGAAGGGGGAGGGACAGTAAGTGGGGCATTTCCTATGAGAGAGGTCCCACCTACCTTTGTGCCCAAAGTAGAGGTTCCCGCAGCGGGCAATGTAGCGGCGCAGGTAACACCAGCCCATTATACCGCCCAATATGTGCATGTCCCCTTTTCCAGACAGGAGGTGAACAACATAAAGCAGACGATTCCTGATATAAGAAAGAATCCTGCAGGGTTTTACAAGGAAGTAGAGTCCTGCCTGCAATCATCCGTGCTTACCATGGGTGACATAGACCTAATATTCCCAGTGATCCTGCCAACAGACATATGGAAACAAATAAGAAAGGTGGATGACACAACGACCTTTGGCGCCACATGGGCGGACTTGATAATAGAAGACAGGAATAAAGCGGTTGGAGGAACACCGGGACCGAACCTGGTAGCATTACCAGCACGCATAGTACAGAAATTAAAAGAAATTGTCCCAGAGAAAAGAATTCAATGGGACAAATTGACTGCATGTGTACAAGGCAAGGATGAGTTAGCTACAGATTATTTTAATAGGTTTGAAGAAGTATTTACAGACTTCAGTGGGCAGGATGTGAGCTCGGAAGCGGGAAAGAGGTTATTTGTTGACAAATATGTGAGGGGGTTAAAACTTCCAATCCAGAACCTAATAATGACATCAGAGAGTGCATGGCAAGCAAAAACGCTGGGCGAAGTATTACACATGGCCCAATATTATGAGAACAGAGTGACTGCGGAGAAAGAAAAAGAGGAGAAGGATAGGGTAAATCTGAAAACACGGGTGCTACTGCAGCAAGTAGCAGGACATAATAGAGGGAGAGGAAGCACAAGGAAGGAGTAATTTGAATATGCATGGGGGGCCATTGGGACCAAATCAGTGTGCGTACTGTAAGGAGGAAGGACACGGCGAGCGCATGTCCACATCTGTACAGAATAGAAATGGGTCTGGTCAGAGAAGACAGCACAGAGGGCACCAAGGAGCGAATGGACCAAATAGGAATAGTATGCAGCAGCACCACAATAATGGAGGTAATCAAAACCAAGCCCAAAACCAAAGTGCTCCTAACCAGAGTCAGGCAAGCAAAACCAACAGTATGGAAACCAGAGTGGGGGAAATAGAGGGAAGAGTGGGAACGTTTTCGATACACAGCCAAACACGTATTACAGTAACAGTAATGATTACACATCGGACGATGTGTTATTTCCCCAATAGGACAGCCCAGGACAGGGGTCGGAACCAGTGTCTATTCCGTGAATCAGAGAGGACCCTACGTAGAAATGAGAGTCGGGAATGAGGAGCACCGCTTCCTTGTAGATACAGGAGCGCAAAAGTGTTCAATAGACCATCACTTGGTTCCGGATATACCACTGTCAGGGCAAAAGAAATGTTCCGTAGGGTTCGCAGGTACACCAGTCATAAACCCAGTGTCCAAACCAGTCCCAGTTACTATAGGACCATTCACTGAACATTGTCCTTTCCTTTTAACAGAAAATTGTGGGGAGAACCTGTTGGGATTAAATTTGTTGAAAAAATTAGGTTCCGTTATACATTGCACGGCAGACGGGGTGTTCCTAACGATTTGGCCACAAGATGCCCCTGTGTCAGAATTCATGTCTGAAACTTTACCAGGAGAACTAAGTAAAGTGCCAACCTGTATATGGGCAATGCATGACAATGATGTAGGATGCTTGAAAATAGAGCCAGTAAAGATCATTTTGAAAGAAGGGTGTTACCCTACCGCGAATTCCCCAATACAGAATTTCGGCTGAAGGTGAGAAAGGATTGAAGAGTATTGTTACAGATTTGGTGAAATTAGGGGTGATTGAAGAAATTACAGGCAGTACATGCAACAGCCCGATTCTTCCAGTTTATAAAAAAGGAGGCAATGAAGTACCATACCGTTTTATAATTGATTTGCGCGCATTAAACAAAGAGTAGTAGATCCACAATTTCCTTTAGTGCCAGATGTCACTACAATATTGACAATGATACCTGTTCAGCAGAATACTTTAGTGTAGTTGATCTAAAAATATGTTCTTCAGCATTCCGAGTGGACAAGGACAGCAGATATTTGTTCGCGTTCACATTAGGACGACGATCATTTACATTCACGCGGATTCCGCAAGGTTACACGGAAAGTCCGAGTATTTACAGTAGAGCATTAAAAGAGCAGCTAGACATGCTAGAATTACCAGTGGGTTGTGTACTCTTGCAATACATAGATGATCTATTGTTAGCTGCTGACACAGAGGAGATTTGTAAAGAAAGCACTGTATTACTACTGTCACACCTAGCGGCACATGGCCATAAAGCTAGTTTGAAGAAGTTTCAATATAATCGAAAGGAGGTAGCCTATTTGGGCTACCTACTTTCGAAAGAGGGAGAGGCTAACGCCAGAAGCAAAAGTATTTCTTGTATGCCTATTCCAAAGACACAGAAAGGAGTCAGAGCCATAATAGGCATGGCTTCATATTGCCGACAATGGATGGTAATTTTGCGTTAATTGTGAAACCGATGGTGAATTTGACTAGAAAGGATGCGGTATGCCTTTACAGTGGGATGAGGAATGTCAGAGAGCATTTGATCAATTGAAAACTGCATTATGTTCTGCTCCAGTTTTGGGCACACCAAATTATGAAAAGGTTTTTAGACTGTTTGTGTGTGAAAGTGAAGGATGTGCATTGGCGGTTTTGACACAGGAACAAGGTGGAAGAAATAGGCCGTGCGGCTATTTTTCTTCTGCGCTGGACCCTGTAGCGCGCGCACTACCACGATGTTTGCGATCTGTCGCGGCGGCTGCTGCGTCAGTGAAACAAACGGAAGGGATGGTATTGGGGCACACTTTAATTCTGATGGTCCACATGCCATAGACGTTCTATTAAATAGGACACAGACGCAACACCTCACCTCTGCTAGATTGACAAGATATGAGATTATCTTGTTCGCGCCCATATCCAAATTATGAGGTGTAGCGCTTTGAATCCTGCAGAATTATTGCCACTACCCATAAAAGAAATTGGTGACAACAAATCACCACCCCATGATTGCTTAATGGTCACTGAGGAAGAAACAAAGGGGAGAGTTGATTTAAGTGATACCCCACAGAAAGAGCCAGATGGAGAGTTATTTTGTGACGGCTCTTGTTTTAAATTACCTGATGGCACGACAACTGCCGCATACGCTATCACTACCCTAGAGAGCGTTGTAGAAAGCAAAAGAATCCCTACAACTCGGCACAAGCCGCAGAAATAATAGCATTGACCAGAGCCTGCGAGATTTCTGAAAATTTGAATGTGAATATATATACTGATAGTCAGTATGCTTTTGGGGTGGTTCATAACTTTGGTCGACTCTGGGCTGAGAGAGGGTTTCTTGACATCACATGGTGCCAGAATTCAACATGGCCCTTTGATTGTACGATTGCTGTCTGCACTCACGTTTCCAAAGCGCCTAGCAATAGTGAAATGCGAGGCACACAAAAAGGTAACATGCAAAGTAGGAGAGGGAAACGCGTTTGCAGACAGAATTGCGAAACAAACTGCCACTGATTTAAATACTAAAATGATGACAGTCAGACTGAGGAAGTACCCTGTATGATAGAAAATGGAGTTGCCACTGTCAAAGAAATGCAGGCCGAAGCTACGGCCGATGAAATACAAGGGTGGGCAGAGGGCATCTGCTGAGTTAGATCTGGAGGGTTGTTGGGTGGACAAGGGAACTAGAAACTGGATGTTGCCAAATTCGTATGTGACTGCAATGGTCACAATGGCCCACAGCCCTACTCACATCTGTGCGAAAAAGATAATACAGCACCTTTCTACAGTATGGCAGAATGTAAACATAAAAAAGAATGCAGAGAGGTTGGTGCAGAACTGTATCACGTGTTTACAACACAATGTAGGAAAGGGAACAGTGACTCCAATAGGCAGTTTTGGCCCGCCCTCTATGCCTTTGAGGTAATCCATTTTGATTTCATAGAGATGGAGAGATGCCAAAACTTGAAATATGTCTTAGTGGTGATCTGTGCATTCAGCAAGTGGGTGGAGGCATATCCCTTAAAAGACTGCACAGCAATGAGCACGGCAAAAGTAATGCTTAAAGAATATTTTTCCCGTTTTGGCTTGCCCCGTGTCCTATGGTCAGATAATGGTCCACATTTTGTGGGCGCAGTGGTGTTACAGATATGTGCGGGTCTTCAGATTGATAAGAGATTCCATAGTTCAAGGCATCCGAGTTCGGCCGGTCTTGTGGAGAGGCACAACGGGATCCTCAAGTCAAAAATAAGCAAGATATGTGCAGGAAGCAAGTTGAGTTGGGTGGATGCATTACCAATAGCGCTATTATGCATGCGTACGTCTGTACAGGCTAAAACTGGGCTCTCCCCGTACGAAATCGTAATGGGGAGGCCGGCAAATGTTTGGTGCGCACCTCAGCCAAAACGACTTAGAGAGGTAGAACATCCTGTGCTTAGTACTTATTGTGGCCTTTTAATGCAGAAATTGCGTTTGATTCATCAGCAGGTGCAGGAGGCATTACCAGTGAGATACACCGGTCCGGGGCACGCGCTGGAGCCAGGCGACTGGGTGCTGCTAAAATTTTTGAAAGAAAGTCATCGTTAGCACCCAGGTGGCGCGGCCCCTATCAAGTACTCTTGGCAACGCAGACGGCGATACGGGTGGATGGACAGGAAGTCGTGGATCCATGCCACCCATGCCAAAAAGATCCAACTTCACTGAAAGACTTGCCTGACCCAGACGACCGGAAAGAGACAGCGGTCCCAGAAACGAAAGAAACTGTTGCCAGTAAACAGCCACCAAATCTGTCCAAAGAGAAGTGAAACTCGAAACAAAGCCTGAAACAGTTGCCAAAAAGGGGGAAGGGCAAAGAGTGCCCCAACGTTGCCCAGCAGAATCTACATCACTGTTGGCTGACAAAAATCTGCATTGCAAATACAGGCAGACACTAAACGTGTACCCCTTTGGCGCCCACCAGCACTTGCCAGCATGCCAAAGACCGAATCTGCATCACTGGCGCGGCGCACACCAGCATCTACAGTAGCGCCACAGGCTGACTTTGAGCCTGGATCTGGAAATGCACCGGCACTGTTCACGGATCACACAATACCTGGAGTGAGGCAATATGATTTGCGGCCTCGAAAGACAAAGTGATCCACAGTTCTTTGGTGTTTATGTCAACCTCTGGTTCCGCTCATGGACGGAGAAGGAACTAGAGGTGTAGAGGAGAGAAGCGTGAGAATTGTGCAAGTCGGACAATTCAAGACTCGCGGCTCCTCGGTGTGATCATAAAAAGTACATGTGTCAGGAACCAGAGCGGACAAGCTGGGCGCACATGGTACTAAGGCAATAGATAACTGATCAAAAGTCCTCTGAGCAGTATGAGAAAGGACAAGTGATCTTGCCTAAAAACAAATAAGCAAATCCAGGCTATAAAGGACTGGCAGAACTGAACTGTGACAATTCCGTTGAACTTATTGACATCAGAGCAAGTGCAACGAAGAGAGATATCCACGACGAACTCTAATAAGGAAGAAGAAGGACGATGAGAAACATGTCGGACGCGTTTCAGCTCCTCCTGCACCGCTGCTGAGAATGAGTTAATTGTAAAGACTGTAAGCTTAAGAAAAACGCATGGTAAAAAGAATTGTATGCTGGCACTGACAATAATTATGTGCTTTATGAGTGTGGTAGCACCAATAACGACAGCCCTTAGTATTATGGTATGTGGAATCGATACACCCATTGGAATGTTTTTACCAATAGTTAATATATCCACTACTGAAAGCCCGGTTCAGGTGATTACTTATACCTTGTCCCCAATGGAAGAAAGACACAGGGAAGGGTTGGGAAACAACACGTTGTTATTAATTATGAACATGACACATGCAATTCTAAAGAAAACAAATTGCTGGTATGTGCCCATTTACCACAGCATGCTGGGAAAGGAATAGGTTGGTATGTACAGCCATTACCATTAAGTTCTGCATGTAGTGCATCTTTAAGTGCAATGTTCTATGGGAAATGGAATAAGAGTAGTACGGGTCAATTAGACAGAACAAACATGAATGAGTTTGAGGAAATAATTATGAGGCCTGTGGGTTGTTCCATATTCCATAAAGCACAAGTGATGACCCAGAACCTACGGAAAAAGTACGCGAAAGATAACACGACAAAATAGACAAGATAGATTGTCCCCACCAGTTAAAACATCTGTGATGACGTTTCGTGTAAGAACAGACGGGAACAAAGATGCAATTCCCCCTTCTTACACAGTGAATTATAACCCGAGAACTGTCCCTTTTTGTCTAAAAAAGAAAGCTCCTATTCAGTCGGAACATTTACTGGATGCATGAATACAGTGGTATTAAAATGGGAAATAGAACCAGTATATGTAGGAGATCCAGTTTATTTTATATGTGGAGAGAAAGCATATCCTTGGTTGCCCAGAAACGGGGAGGTACATGTTACCTAGGTCTACTGTTCCCGGAGTGTTCCTCTTAGAAACAGCAGACATGGCCAGACTATCCAGATCTAGAACCAAAAGGAGTAGCGAAGGTGTTTTGATAGCGAAGGACGTAGCAAAATCATTCATTCCATTCTTGTCCCAGATAGTGAACTCCTATAACATAAGGCAGCTGTCCAGAATACTAAAAAATACCATAAACACAACGACAGATATACTATTTAACATGACGTTGGAAGAAAAAGGAATCAGGTTAATGACGCTGCAAAATAGAATGGCTCTCGATGTGATCCTGGTTGATCGTGGGGGAATTTGCAAAATAGTGGGATCAGCGTGCTGTGTA
>CM030323.1:506233609-506254040 GCA_002915635.3 Ambystoma mexicanum
TGTAGCATCATGCATGGAGATACGCTGGGGTACTGGGCGGTGTAGCATCATGCATGGAGATACGCTGGGGTACTGGCGGTGTAGCATCATGCATGGAGATACGCTGGGGTACTGGGCGGTGTACATCATGCATGGAGATACGCTGGGGTACTGGGCGGTGTAGCATCATGCATGGAGATACGCTGGGGTACTGGGCGGTGTAGCATCATGCATGGAGATACGCTGGGGTACTGGGCGGTGTAGCATCATGCATGGAGATACGCTGGGGTACTGGGCGGTGTAGCATCATGCATGGAGATACGCTGGGGTACTGGGCGGGTGTAGCATCATGCATGGAGATACGCTGGGGTACTGGGCGGTGTAGCATCATGCATGGAGATACGCTGGGGTACTGGGCGGTGTAGCATCATGCATGGAGATACGCTGGGGTACTGGTGCGGTGTAGCATCATGCATGGAGATACGCTGGGGTACTGGGCGGTGTAGCATCATGCATGGAGATAGGCTGGGGTACTGGGCGGTGTAGCATCATGCATGGAGATACGCTGGGGTACTGGGCGGTGTAGCATCATGCATGGAGATACGCTGGGGTACTGGGGGTGTAGCATCATGCATGGAGATACGCTGGGGTACTGGGTGGTGTAGCATCATGCATGGAGATACGCTGGGGTACTGGGCGGTGTAGCATCATGCATGGAGATAGGCTGGGGTACTGGGGTGTAGCATCATGCATGGAGATACGCTGGGGTACTGGGTGGTGTAGCATCATGCATGGAGATACGCTGGGGTACTGGGTGGTGTAGCATCATGCATGGAGATACGCTGGGGTACTGGGCGGTGTAGCATCATGCATGGAGATACGCTGGGGTACTGGGCGGTGTAGCATCATGCATGGAGATACGCTGGGTACTGGGCGTGTAGCATCATGCATGGAGATACGCTGGGGTACTGGGCGGTGTAGCATCATGCATGGAGATACGCTGGGGTACTTGGGCGGTGTAGCATCATGCATGGAGATAGGCTGGGTGTACTGGGCGGTGTAGCATCATGCATGGAGATACGCTGGGGTACTGGGCGTGTAGCATCATGCATGGAGATAGGCTGGGGTACTGGGCGGTGTAGCATCATGCATGGAGATACGCTGGGTACTGGGTATGGGTGTAGCATCATGCATGGAGATAGGCTGGGGTACTGGGGTACTGGGCGTGTATCATGCATGGAGATACGCTGGGGTTCTGGGCGTGTGTAGCATCATGCATGGAGATAGCTGGGGTACTGGGCGGTGTAGCATCATGCATGGAGATACGCTGGGGTACTGGGGGTGTAGCATCATGCATGGAGATACGCTGGGTACTGGGCGGTGTAGCATCATGCATGGAGATACGCTGGGGTACTGGGCGGTGTAGCATCATGCATGGAGATACGCTGGGGTACTGGGTGGTGTAGCTGCATCATGCATGGAGATACGCTGGGGTACTGGGCGGTGTAGCATCATGCATGGAGATACGCTGGGGTACTGGGCGGTGTAGCATCATGCATGGAGATAGCTGGGGTAGGGCTGGGCGGTGTAGCATCATGCATGGAGATACGCTGGGGTACTGGGCGGTGTAGCATCATGCATGGAGATACGCTGGGGTACTGGGTGGTGTAGCATCATGCATGGAGATACGCTGGGGTACTGGGCGGTGTAGCATCATGCATGGAGATACGCTGGGGTACTGGGCGGTGTAGCATCATGCATGGAGATACGCTGGGGTACTGGGTGGTGTAGCATCATGCATGGAGATACGCTGGGGTACTGGGTGGTGTAGCATCATGCATGGAGATAGGCTGGGGTACTGGGCGGTGTAGCATCATGCATGGAGATACGCTGGGGTACTGGGCGGTGTAGCATCATGCATGGAGATACGCTGGGGTACTGGGCGGTAGCATATGCATGGAGATACGCTGGGTACTGGGTGGTGTAGCATCATGCATGGAGATACGCTGGGGTACTGGGCGGTGTAGCATCATGCATGGAGATAGCTGGGGTACTGGGCGGTGTAGCATCATGCATGGAGATAGGCTGGGGTACTGGGCGGTGTAGCATCATGCATGGAGATACGCTGGGGTACTGGGCGGTGTAGCATCATGCATGGAGATACGCTGGGGTACTGGGTGGTGTAGCATCATGCATGGAGATACGCTGGGGTACTGGGCGGTGTAGCATCATGCATGGAGATAGGCTGGGGTACTGGGCGGTGTAGCATCATGCATGGAGATACGCTGGGGTACTGGGCGGTGTAGCATCATGCATGGAGATACGCTGGGTACTGGGCGGTGTAGCATCATGCATGGAGATACGCTGGGGTACTGGGTGGTGTAGCATCATGCATGGAGATACGCTGGGTACTGGGCGGTGTAGCATCATGCATGGAGATACGCTGGGGTACTGGGTGGTGTAGCATCATGCATGGAGATACGCTGGGGTACTGGCGGTGTAGCATCATGCATGGAGATACGCTGGGGTACTGGGTGGTGTAGCATCATGCATGGAGATACGCTGGGGTACTGGGCGGTGTAGCATCATGATGGAGATAGGCTGGGGTACTGGGCGGTGTAGCATCATGCATGGAGATAGGCTGGGGTACTGGCGGTGTAGCATCATGCATGGAGATACGCTGGGTACTGGGCGGTGTAGCATCATGCATGGAGATACGCTGGGGTACTGGGCGGTGTAGCATCATGCATGGAGATACGCTGGGGTACTGGGCGGTGTAGCATCATGCATGGAGATACGCTGGGGTACTGGGCGGTGTAGCATCATGCATGGAGATACGCTGGGGTACTGGGCGGTGTAGCATCATGCATGGAGATACGCTGGGGTACTGGGCGGTGTAGCATCATGCATGGAGATACGCTGGGGTACTGGGCGTGTAGCATCATGCATGGAGATACGCTGGGGTACTGGGGGTGTAGCATCATGCATGGAGATACGCTGGGGTACTGGGCGGTGTAGCATCATGCATGGAGATACGCTGGGTACTGGGGGTGTAGCATCATGCATGGAGATACGCTGGGGTACTGGGTGGTGTAGCATCATGCATGGAGATAGGCTGGGGTACTGGGTGGTGTAGCATCATGCATGGAGATACGCTGGGGTACTGGGGTAATGGTGTAGCATCATGCATGGAGATACGCTGGGGTACTGTGGCGGTGTAGCATCATGCATGGAGATACGCTGGGGTACTGGGCGGTGTAGCATCATGCATGGAGATACGCTGGGGTACTGGGTGGTGTACATCATGCATGGAGATACGCTGGGGTACTGGGCGGTGTAGCATCATGCATGGAGATACGCTGGGGTACTGGGTGGTGTAGCATCATGCATGGAGATACGCTGGGGTACTTGGGTACTGGGCGGTGTAGCATCATGCATGGAGATAGGCTGGGGTACTGGGCGGTGTAGCATCATGCATGGAGATACGCTGGGGTACTGGGCGGTGTATCATCATGCATGGAGATACGCTGGGGTACTGGCGGTGTAGCATCATGCATGGAGATAGGCTGGGGTACTGGGGTACTGGGCGGTGTAGCATCATGCATGGAGATACGCTGGGGTACTGGGGGTGTAGCATCATGCATGGAGATACGCTGGGTGTACTGGGCGGTGTAGCATCATGCATGGAGATACGCTGGGGTACTGGGCGGTGTAGCATCATGCATGGAGATACGCTGGGGTACTGGGCGGTGTAGCATCATGCATGGAGATACGCTGGGGTACTGGGCGGTGTAGCATCATGCATGGAGATACGCTGGGGTACTGGGGGTGTAGCATCATGCATGGAGAATACGCTGGGGTACTGGCGGTGTAGCATCATGCATGGAGATACGCTGGGGTACTGGGTGGTGTAGCATCATGCATGGAGATAGGCTGGGGTACTGGGCGGTGTAGCATCATGCATGGAGATATGCTGGGGTACTGGGCGGTGTAGCATCATGCATGGAGATACGCTGGGGTACTGGGCGGTGTAGCATCATGCATGGAGATACGCTGGGGTACTGGGCGGTGTAGCATCATGCATGGAGATATGCTGGGGTACTGGGTGGTGTATCATCATGCATGGAGATACGCTGGGGTACTGGGTGGTGTAGCATCATGCATGGAGATACGCTGGGGTACTGGGCGGTGTAGCATCATGCATGGAGATACGCTGGGGTACTGGCGGTGTAGCATCATGCATGGAGATACGCTGGGGTACTGGGTGTGTAGCATCATGCATGGAGATAGGCTGGGGTACTGGCGGTGTAGCATCATGCATGGAGATACGCTGGGGTACTGGGCGGTGTAGCATCATGCATGGAGATACGCTGGGTACTGGGCGGTGTAGCATCATGCATGGAGATAGCTGGGGTACTGGGCGGTGTAGCATCATGCATGGAGATACGCTGGGGTACTGGGCGTGTGTAGCATCATGCATGGAGATACGCTGGGGTACTGGCGGTGTAGCATCATGCATGGAGATACGCTGGGGTACTGGGCGGTGTAGCATCATGCATGGAGATACGCTGGGGTACTGGGCGGTGTAGCATCATGCATGGAGATACGCTGGGGTACTGGGCGGTGTAGCATCATGCATGGAGATACGCTGGGGTACTGGGCATGTCAGCATCATGCATGGAGATATGCTGGGGTACTGGGCGGTGTAGCATCATGATGGAGATACGCTGGGGTACTGGCGGGTGTAGCATCATGCATGGAGATACACAGGGGTACTGTGCAGTGCAGCATCATGCATGGAGATACGCTGGGGTACTGGGTGGTGTATCATTATGCATGGAGATACGCTGGGGTACTGGGGTACTGGGCAGTGTAGCATCAATCATGGAGATACGCTGGGGTGCTGGGGTACTGGGCGGTGTAGCATCATGCATGGAGATACGCTGGGGTGCTGGGTGGTGTAGCATCATGCATGGAGATAGGCTGGGGTACTGGGCGGTGTAGCATCATGCATGGAGATTGGCTGGGGTACTGGGGTACTGGGCGGTGTAGTATCATGCATGGAGATAGGCTGGGGTACTGGGCGGTGTACCAGGACACAGGTCAGCACTGGACGGGCTACGTCTTGGGCTTCCGCTCAAGGCAGTGCTTCTCATCTCAGGTCACGGCGTTATGCGGCCCATGTTCCAAGAGCCGTGGCGTAAATGCAATGCTTAAAAGTTAGGCGTAAAAGGTTACACCTCATTTTCCTTCATGTGTATGGCAGAGGGGAGGCGTGGATGGTATTTTGCGGTTCCGGCACCCCCCTTCCTCTCCATTTACTCCAGCGTGCATCTTTCCTACTGCGCCAGCAGTTCGGATCCCTTTGATCTCCCACCTCTGGCGTGATACATGCCCTCATGGGCGCTCCCAGTTACTTGCCTCGCAAGCATCACTGCCCTGTCCCACTCCCCATCCGACAGGTGTTGCCCCTCACTCTCGTTCTACCCTGTCATGTGGTTTGGAAACCCCAAGCATAGATATGTGTAATGCGTGTCCCGGCCTCCACTCACCAGTTGCCACAGTGAGCAGTTCACCCCTTGTATCATGCATGATGCATGTCAGGCCTGGCAGGGAAATCTGGCCACAGCCGTCTCAGTTCCGCCGTTATTTGAGCAGATGTCCTTATCTGTGGGTCTGCTTGTGTAAACTCACTATACCTAATGGCCCCATAGTGCACAAACAGGTCCCCTACACATCCACCCTGCCCCCCAGCCCACAGCTGTGTGATTCCTCTCCTTACCCACCCCCCCTCCCCCCGCCGTATATCCCACACTGCCACAGCTCAGTTGCATCTCTGGTAAGAACATCGGTCTATATCCAGGTACTTGCGTTTCCTGCCACCAGGCCCGTATCAGAGTGGACCTTCGAGATGGTTGTGCACCGAGTTGCCTTCTAGAGGCCCCTGTAGGTTTACACATCACTGTTCTCATTGGAGTCACTGCATCCATCTGTAGACGAGTGAACCAATCTACTACGTGCTGTTATATAGCGCCCAGTAGTGTGCTGGAGAGCACCAGTGATCCACCCCTCCCTAACGCGCCGGTAGTTGTAGTGTGGTCAGTGCTATCCGGCACCTCCCCCTTCTACATCAATGCATCCAGGACCTTATTTAGAGTACTATACTACTCATGTTTCAACATCACCATCGCTTGATACGCATGAAGCATCCCCAGGAGCACTATCATTTCCACCAGTGCTTTTCCTCCCATGATGGAGATCCAGCATTTCATCCAGAATTCAACTAGTCTGTGTAATGCGAGCAACCCCAGCTCCACATTCCCAGTGTGCACTGAACCGTATCCCCAGATACTTAACCCCCTCCCCCCACACCTCCATCCGCAGATGCGACTATCTACCACCCAGTTACTCCAGTGTAGTGTAAATCACTGTACTTAACCCCCTTCACACCTCCATCTGCAGATGTGACTATCTCCCACCCAGTTACTCCAGTGTAGTGTAAATCACTGTACTTAACCCCCTTCACACCTCCATCTGCAGATGTGACTATCTCCCACCCAGTTACTCCAGGGTGACGTAAATCACTGTACATAACCCCCCACACCTCCATCCGCAGATGCGACAATCTCCCACCCAGTTACTCCAGTATGGCGTAAATCACTGTACTTAACCCCCTTCACACCTCCATCTGCAGATGTGACTATCTCCCACCCAGTTACTCCAGTGTGGCGTAAATCCCTGTACTTAAATCTCCGCCCAAACCTCCATCTGCAGATGCGACAATCTACCACCCAGTTACTCCAGTGTGACGTAAATCACTGTACTTAACCCCCCACACCTCCATCCGCAGATGCGACAATCTACCACCCAGTTACTCCAGTATGGTGTAAATCACTATACTTAACCCCGCCCCCCACACCTCCATCCGCAGATGTGACTATCTCCCACCAAGTTACTCCAGTGTGACGTAAATCACTGTACTTAACCCCCCCCCCACACCTCCACCTGCAGATGTGACTATCTCCCACCCAGTTACTCCAGTGTGGCGTAAATCCCTGTACTTAAATCTCCCCCCAAACCTCCATCTGCAGATGCGACAATCTACCACCCAGTTACTCCAGTATGGCGTAAATCACTGTACTTAACCTCCATCCCACACCTACACCCGCAGATGTGACTATCTACCACCCAGTTACTCCAGTGTAGGGTAAATCACTGTACTTAAACCCCCCCCCCACACCTCCACCCGCAGATCTGACTATCTCCCACCCGGTTACTCCAGTGTGGCGTAAATCCCTGTACTTAAACCTCCCCCCACACCTCCATCTGCAGATGCAACAATCTACCACCCAGTTACTCCAGTGTAGTGTAAATCACTGTACTTAAACCTCCCCCCACAACTCCATCTGCAGATGTGACTATCTCCCACCCAGTTACTCCAGGGTGACGTAAATCACTGTACTTAACCCCCCACACCTCCATCCGCAGATGCGACAATCTACCACCCAGTTACTCCAGTGTAGTGTAAATCACTGTACTTAAACCTCCCCCCACACACCTCCATCTGCAGATGCGACTCTCTCCCACCCAATTACTCCAGTGTGACGTAAATCACTGTACTTAAACCTCCCCCCACACCTCCATCTGCAGATGTGACTATCTCCCCCCAGTTACTCCAGTGTAGTGTAAATCACTGTACTTAAACCTCCCCCACACCTCCATCTGCAGATGCGACAATCTACCACCCAGTTACTCCAGTATGGCGTAAATCACTGTACTTAACCCCCCCCACACCTCCATCTGCAGATGTGACTATCTCCCACCCAGTTACTCTAGTGTGAGGTAAATCACTGTACTTAAACCTCCCCCCACACCTCCATCTGCAGATGTGACTATCTCCCACCCAGTTACTCCAGTGTAGTGTAAATCACTGTACTTAAACCTCCCCCCACACCTCCATCTGCAGATGCGACAATCTACCACCCAGTTACTCCAGTATGGTGTAAATCACTGTACTTAACCCCCCCCACACCTCCATCTGCAGATGCGACTATCTACCACCCAGTTACTCCTGTATGGCGTAAATCACTGTACTTAAACCTCCCCCACACCTCCATCTGCAGATGCGACAATCTACCACCAGTTTACTCCAGTATGGCGTAAATCACTGTACTTAACCCCCCCCCACACCTCCATCTGCAGATGCGACTATCTACCACCCAGTTACTCCTGTATGGCGTAAATCACTGTACTTAAACCTCCCCCCACACCTCCATCTGCAGATGCGACAATCTACCACCCAGTAAATCACTCTACTTCAAACCTTTCCCATGTTATTAACCGGATCTCGAAAATACAAGATATGATCTGGACAGAGTCAGATGCAGTGTGACACCCCCGCCCCTGCACTTACAAACCCACCGCTGCATGCCCTTTGCTCACCACCCTGGCCAGTGGTTCAATAACCAACACAAAAATCAGCAGTAAGAGCAGGCAAACCGGCGGGTGCCCCTAGACACCCACCAAGGGTCAGAGATAGTCTTATTAACGTGACTCTAGACTTTGATCCTTCATTCAATAAACTGGCCCATCTAATAAACTGGGGCCCCAGTCCCATTTTCTCCAGCACCAGCCATTGGAATCAAATGCTTTGTATGAGTCCAAGCTAGCCACCGCCATCCTTTTGAAGTGCCTCTACACTTGTCCAATAATAAGAAAAGTCACTGCAAGTCCTGGGTCCCGCTGGACCAGTTTCTGCATCACTGCACTGGGGTCAGCCTCCTAGCCAGGATCTTACACAGTATCTTAGTGTCTCCATTATCATAGACAGTGATCTATATGATCTGCATTCTTTGGGATCCCTGCCCTTCTTTGGGAGCACAACAACCAGGGATTCCTGCAATGAATCCGGCAGCTTACCCACCTCCGTGACTCCAAAAACACGTCCAGTCGCTCCTCATATGTCCTTAAAAAACGTTAACAGTCAGTCAATCTATCCCGGGTGTCTTACCCATGCCCACATTATCTATAGCCCATTCCATCATCTGGAGCCATAATTGGAGTGTCCAGGACTTCTCTTTGCTCATCTGTCAGTCTGTCTAGTGAAGCTTCAATCAACAACTCTAGTGCTGCCCCACGATCCCTCCTGTCCCTCCCGGCATAGAGATCAGCATAAAAATCCGGAACACTCTACATATTCCATCCTAGTCAGCAACCAGCGTGCCTTTCCCATCCCTGATCATATCACATGATCGCGTCCCAGTCTCCCTCTTGGCCAGCCCGACTTATCCAGTTCCATATGTTGTTTTGCCACACACCCTTCATAGTCATGGAGATGCTGACTGTCCGGTCCCCCTTAAATTCCTCCCTTCTCTCGCTTACCTCAGGGTGCAGCAACTCCCCTCAACACTCCCTCTGCTCCAAATCTGTTACTTTGCATTCTCCACCCAAGACCTCAGCTGTCAGAACTCTGCTCACCCTGATTCGTGCCAACATGCAGTAACCCCTACCGTGCACCTTGAAGGCTTCCCATTCAGAACCTCTGGCACTCGCAGTGTTCCAATTCCAATCCATACACTGTCGGATCTCGTCCCTCAGTTAGGAGAGGGAAGTTACATCCGCGAGCATATTATTGGTAACCCTCTATTTGGTAATCGGCTGGAGTCGGCTCTTCCACACAACCTCTAGATACAAAGGTGCGTGCTCAGAGGGCCCCACAAAGGCATAGTCTATGCGTGAGTACGAGTCATGTACCCCCGAACAATACAAGTAGCTTCTCCCAGAACCATGCATTTTCCTCCAAACAACACTTAAGTGCAGCTCTGCCGTAACCTTGCAGGAGTCCTAGAGGCCACCCCCCGCAGGGGGGGCATTCCCGCTCCTCATTGTTGCACTAACGCTCGCCACTTTGTGTGCACTTGGGGACTCTCCACACATCACGTCCTCAGCTCTCTCGCCACGCTTTTGGGCCTCTACTATCCTAATATGATCTCTTCCTCCCCTCCCTTCGTCCTCCTACCCCTCTACCCACAATGCACATTGCTACACTAACTCAGAGCCTTGTCTCCTCATTCCCCAATTCATGCACACGGTGACTGCACAAAGCTCACATCCTTCTTGTAATTACTGTATGTGATTACCTACCATTCCCTGTTTTCCTGACCTTAATTGGGGCAACCTCTCTCTTGCCCGCTTTCTGGACATATGACAAACCCCTTCCTATCTACAGGGTACTGGGAACTGGCTCAAGTTGGGGGGCGCCTATCAGACTATTTGCCTAGTCTGTCAAAATTCCTTGCACTGCCCCGACAACCAAAGTTGGATATGTCACATTTCGGTAGTGACTCGCCATGGACAACACTGGCATTTATTCATGGTGTTTAAAACCTCAACACTTTTCTACATTTTCAAACACTTTTACAAGAGAATATCCTCTCTTGGTTTTTTGTGTGGGTTGATTTTATGAAAGGCTGCCTGTTGGCCCGTGCTATTTGCATGGTTATGCAAAGCCAATCGAAAGAAGTGTGCATATTTCTTTCACCTTGATTTGCTCATTTCTGGTGATGTCATATCCCATTGCATATGTTAATGAGCCCCCCCACTTCTTTTTTTAGGACTTGACCCCTGCCCTCAACCATACAGTAACATTCTCACCTGCCAACATTCTCTCTGACCTCATGCATCCCAGACTAGCTTGCAGCCACCCATCCATCAACTCACAAAAGGATTTCAAGCCCCACCATTGCATCCATTGTAAGTCGGCAGACAGCACAATATTTCTAAAGACATTGGCCATTATTAGGATTCCGTCTGTAGGTCCGGCGGAATTACCGCCACATTACAAATGGACTGGAATTACTGCTGAAAAGCAACGCTTTCTATCATTCCAGATGGAAAATTGGTGTAATTACCTAATGGTAACTCTCCCAGCGGGATTCTAGGGGAGCGGAAATAGTGTCATGCTGCAAATAGGAACTTCAACAGTGGCCATCTTTAAAAATACAATTGATCCCAAATCACCTATTTCTTGTTGCCATCCGAAGGCAGAACTTGGAGCAAACATGTGCAGGGAAAAAGGAAAGGAAAAGTGCCTGAAATGCAGTTGTGAAAGCCAGAATTCAGTGAGGTGGATCTGCAGGTCATTGCTGATGAGGTCATGAACCATGCAGAGGAGCTGTTCCGGCCAAGCCAACGGAAACCTCAGGCTATCGGAAACATGGCATCTGGTTTGACTTACGGGACACGATTGTGACAGTTGGCACCGTAGCCCGTGACAATGAGGACTGCCAGAAGATGTGGAATGACCTCAAGGCCAGGGTCCACAGCTCGTTGTCTACCGAACGGTGGCAGAACGCAGCCAGAGAAGTTGGCACTGTAGAGCCAGTCACCCAGATGCCATGGGAGGAAAAGGGAAGAGCATTCTAAACATGGAATGCATTGAGGGCATAGGAAGTAGCAAAGTGGGAGAAACCAATCAGCGAGAGGCTGGTGAGTATAAAGACCTCTCCAGTGATAATGCATGACCTGACTCCCTACCCTATGCATGTGGCTTCCTGCATAATCAGATGGGCACAATTTCCAGGCAAATGGCCTTCCAAATGGCACCGTGACCATTGGCACGGCTGCAACATGCATGTGTAATCGAAGGTGGGACACCATGTCCACATGAATGTGAAACAAGAAAGGTACCATATCTTACATGGACCTGTGACTGCATGCTGCAATCATTATATGCCCTCATCAGGGAGAGCCATGGATGTGTGCCAACAGAAACCCCCTGCACCCACATCCATCATTGAAACACCCAAAAGCCAAAAACACCAAATAGAGAACATCAACACCAATGACTGGCCTGTGTAAGGGTGCAGAAGGAAGTTACTGACACGGATGTTACATGATTGTTGTCATAACTTAATTGAGGGTTGGAAAACTGCCTCCCTGTCACTAAATGCTAAGAGGGGGTTCCCTGCCTCAAGGAAAACTAGCGAAACTGTCAGGATGTCAAATAAAACATTAGTCACAATTGTGTCCAAAAACCCTACTTCTGACCCTAACCCTAAAAACAGACATCTAAAGTGCAAGGATTTTCCCTTCTCAAAAGCTGATGATGAAATGAAACTCTTTGATCAAAGGAAAGTTCCAGACGGCAATGGTTATATAAATAAGCGGAAACTTTTTCTTCCAAGGACACTGTTCCAAAATCCAGGGAATGACTGCTTTTCCCTGAACACTTGCTTGTTCTGCTTCACAAGCTAAGAAGTTGGCTCCTGAGAACCAATATTTATTCCACCAGGGAACTTGCCTCCCTTGCCCTGGCTTTTCCACTCTTTCATAAATAGTCGGATTCCTGTTGAAACCTGGTTTCTTGTTTATCCTTTGGGTAGGTCTGGTTCACTCTCCTGCCAAATACTGTCCAGGGCACTATGGCAGTTTCTGAGAGTCTCTTCCTGTTGTGTCCCAGACCATGTATGATAAATAAAGCTCGCTTTATTCTTGGACTCTCATGTGGGTGTGGGTCCCAGACTCGCTTTCAGGGTCCTCAACCCTCTTTATTCTCTGTTTAAGATATGTGTGTGAGTCACATACTCGCAGTACAGTTCCTTGAGAGCTTGGTTCACACTCCTGCAAAGCATGTATTTCTTCTATATTTCTTACTCTCCCTTTCAGGGTCCCATACCCTCTTATTTTTCCCTTTAAAATATGGGTGAGGGTCCCAGACTCACAGGACAGTTCCTTGATGGCTTGAAGCTCTCTGCTGCCAAGCTAGGTTTTTGCTCTTCACTGGTTCTCTTGTTGGTAGGGTCCCAGGCCCTCATATTATCTGTCTCTTACTCAGAGTGCCAGCCCGTCTTATTCTCTGGTTTTCAGGTCCCCCGACCCACTCAATCAGTTCTCTCTCAGTTTCCCCAGGCTTCCCCGGACCTCCTCCCCCTTACAATCTGCCAGTATACCTTTGTGTTTGGTCCACGTCTTCCGGGCATCGGGACTTCCTCACAAGGCTCCAGTAGCGGTCAGGCTTTTCCAGGGATCGGTCACACCCCTGCGGACCTCTGCGTCTCTATCAGAGTTTCCTCTCGGCTTGCTGTTGCTTTGGGGATCGTAGGATGCCCAACTGTCTGTTCGGAAGCTAGACTCGTAGTACCCGTGTCTTGGGCTACGGCCGGTTTCTCTTCCCTCTCTGTGCCTGGAGTCAACCCTTCCAGCTTCATGGCAGCCGACTTGGCTTCCCCAACAGCACTTTGCTGGAGGATAGTTCTCCTCTACTGGGTTTCCCCCATCTATTTTGTATCTCGTTGGTCCAATCAGATATGGCGATAGACTCACCATAGTTCATTGGAGTAATCTTCCTACTCCTAGCCATCTTCTTCTTACCAGTACCTATGTTCATGGTGTATGGAAGGCAAGTTTGATTTTCCTGACCCTCCCTCGTGTCTATTGTGTTAGTTGGACTGACTTTACCATAAAACATGTGGGTACTCTTTGGCAAAGTGTAAGCAAGATCTGGCTTTAGCAGATAAATAGAGGATGGACCCACAAGCGGTATACCGCATTCTCTGGGATAGTCATCACTAATCCCATAAGGGGATACCTCTCCCATGTGATTCACCCCCTGTGTACCACCCCAGGGGGATTATGTTACTGTGGATGCTCCGCCCTGACCCCATGGGAAAAGTCTCCCCCTATGGGAGAAGGGCGGACATCCGAAGATTCGTCACCCCTGACACATGGAAATTCGGATCGAGGTTAAAAGTCTGAGATGGAAATGTTCGAGGGAGAAAAGACCAAAGATTATTTTTCTGAAATAACCTTGAGTCTTTTCTCCCATGAACATTTGTGACTGGGCCCTGCCCCACCCACACCCCCACCACACCACCACCCACGCCCCCCATCCTCCTACTTACTGTGCTGCCGACTCACTGTGTCCCTGCAACGCCTGTTCCCTTCACTACCGGGTCTTTCCTTTTTTTCTGAACTGGCTGCGGGGGCTAGCCCCGCAACCCCCACTCACAATATAATGAGCAAGGGTGCAGGGGACATCCCTGCAGCCCCTAGCACTGAATGGGGGATTTGGTCGAACTTTTCGGCCGTTCGGTATTGTCAAACCGCGAAATTCGGCCAAATCTCCCAATCACACTTTTGAACTCTGCCTTTTTGGTCGATTCCGGGGATTGCATGTTATCAAGCCATCTGCCAAAGAGGAAATGGACACGTGATGGGGAAAGTGCCCAGGTCACTTGTTCATATTTCTACATGGTTCGAGCATGACTGATATGAGCACAAAACAACAAGGGCCTAATGGTCTCGCAAGCGGAACAAGTGATTTCTTTACACAGAGCCCAGATGAACTGTTGCAGCATGCGTCTGAAGCATAAAATGGCTGTGCTTCAGTTTGGAAAGTAGTGGCTAAACCCTATCGCTGCCTCTTTCATGCTCACTGCATGGCGGCGAGTGGCACCCTGATAACCAGCGCTGGAAAAAGATTCTGTCTGACCCACCCTAATCAAAAGGGTCTTTTTAATCTCATCAAAAGGTGTTGGTCCATTGGCATTGATGGTTTGATATGCCATTTGCAGCTCCCCCTTAAGTGACAGGGCCACATAGCAGGTTTATAGCATGTCATCCAATGAAAGTTGTTGTCCAGGCGTTCAAAGTTGACAAAATACGCCCCCGGATCTCCTCCAGGATAGGGCTGTAGCACTCCTTGGGGAAGAGGACGTCCATCAGGGAACCCACTCAGCATGCTATGCAGTCTCTTGCTATCTCCTATCAAATAACGTACTTATTTATTTATTTGTATATTGTAATTAAACGTTTACAAACTTTTAAAATCATCAGTTAGAACAACTATTTCACAATCAGCCGATAAAACAACTTCATCACACCACAGTTAGTACTAAAATCAATAGCAGAGTGAATCATCATAGTACTCAATAATATCTAAAAAACGTATTTACTACCAGGTTTCAACCTAACCTAAAATTATAAAAAGCAATAAAACTGCAAGTAGCAGCTTGCATATCAAAAACACTAAAAAATACTAAGAATACTGAAAAATTGGGCCAATCAAATGGCGTTATTCCTTAAAGAGTAACTTTTGTATTTGTATTTATTGTATTTATTGATTTATAAAGCGCCTTACACCAAAGCGCTGTACAATAGAACAACTTAGTACATAAAAACATAAACAATATAACGGTGGAAGCAAAATTACAATATGAATCAATCAACAAAAAACAGTTGAGTAGAGCCAATTAACTGAAGGAGATAGGGAGAATAGAGGAGTAGGACAGGGTGGGTGGGTGGTGAGATGAGTAGAGGAGGGAAGGGGGAGGTGAGAGGGGAGGCAGGAGAGGGAGAGATAGGGGGAAGAAAAAGGAGGGGGAAGCAGGAGGAGGAGGTTCTTCAGGGAGGAGAATGGAGGAGGAAGAGATTTAAGGGAAGTGTGGAATGAGGTGAAGGTGGGGGTAGAGCGTATGGCAAGGGAAGGGAGTTCCAGTGCAGAGGCGCTAGGAGTTGGAAGGAGCGGAAACGGGAGGAGGCACAGGGGGACGGAGTACAGTGAGAAGAAAATGGTCAGCGGACGAAGGGAATGGAGGGGAGTAATCTCAATCATGTTCCATAATCTAAACAATGCTAGGTGTATCCTTACATTTTCAGAACTGAGACAATATTTCTGAAATGAGTCAGATTTAATTGATTCAACACAATACACAAAGCCCCAATTATAGCAGGCATTATCCCGGAACACTCCGTAAACAAATGCTTGGCAGTTTCCAGCAGGCTGTTACTCTTGCATAGACGACATGTTCGCTTGTTGCGAGGAATACTATGTCTTGCCCCAAGGTTTATTAATATCGGTAACTGGTTGGTCCTTAGCTTCAGCAGAAACATTCTGAGGCCTAGACTTGGGCAACATATAATATACCTTTGTGCCTTTAGGTACCTGTGTATAACATTTACCACTTCAACATGGGACTGGAGGCTGTGTAAATGATCGTAATTAGCGGTCCAGTCCCATAGACATGCTTTCATTTTGTATATCCGCTTCAGAATGTTAAAACAGGTACTGCGCCCAAAATCCGGTGTCCAGGCTAATTTCCCTAAACATTTTACAATCCAGTTATCGAAATCAAGGCTTCCAGCTCCCAGGCACCACCCGAGCATGACGCCAATAATGAAAGCAATTTGCATTGCGGCCGAGGATTCTTTTTCAGGTATATCACACCGTGCCTCATAATGACCTGGCCAAACTCAAGCCTAAGATATTCAATAGGCGTTGACCGAGACAGACCGAGGACTGTTTTCCAGAAGTATCCTTCGATTCTGTCTAGCCATTGCAGATCCTCCATTGCAAGAGAATCAAGGCCATAGAGAACCATGGGGCCGGAGCATTGCTTGCATAATGTGATAATACCTTCTAATGAATAGCCCACAGTCTGGGATGCAAATGTAGTCATTAAATTCACAAGTTGTTTTGCTTTAAGCCTTTTTGTTTCCTCTATATGAGTGTAAGTTCTTACTCGGCTCATCTCCAATCCTAAATATGAGTATTTTCCAGCCCTCTCAAGTGCACCTAGACTAGTAGAGAGTGCAGGGCATTTAACAGGTTTAGCTCCCACAATCATCACCTTGGTTTTATCCATATTGATAACCAAATCGTTGGCAACAGTGTATTCGACAAGTTTCTTGAACATGACTTTTATTCCACTGTAAGTAAAATTTAACAAAACTAGATCATCAGCAGATAACATACACGATATCAGACGGTCCCCAGTTTTAGGTGTGCAACTGATATTTTCGTTAAATATTAACGGGAGGTGTGCTGTGTAAATACTATACAACAGCGGCACCAGGGCACAACCCTGCTTGACCCCCACACACGTTTGCACCAGGGCCGTAAGTCCCCCTTTGTCATCTAACCTTACACATACCAATTTCTCGTAGTGTAAATCCTTTCAAAGATGCTTAGCAGCCATCCTGGGCATCCCCAACCCTCCATCTTGGTCTAGAGTATTTTCCTGCAGACCCCATCAAAAGTTGCCTATCTACAATCAGCCTTCTCCTGGCCAGGCCCGGACCCGTTAGGGTTCGGGCAGAGGGGCCAGGCCCCCAAGGCCACACCCTGGACAGCCCTAGAAAGGAAGCCTTTACAGTGGTGTTAAACACCACTGGCACCGGAAGGAGTGTCTGGTGTTGGGGTTGTGGGGGTGGCATTTCACTTTAAACATGTGGCAGCAACCTCCGAGAGATTAGCATCTGAGAGGCTGCACTGCACGAGGCCCTGGCCAATGACATATGACCCACAGCCATGCAAGCACACATAACCAGGGAGATGGGGGGCCACTCACACCTCTAAGTGGGGTAGGACAATTATTCAAGTAGGCATAAGGAGAGAGAAAGAGAGAGAGAGAGAGATTGCCTTGATCATTTTGCCCTGGCCTGGTGGCTTGTGCACATTCCTTTCCCCAGGCCAAGGAGACCACTTACTTCCTCTCCATAGATCAGATGTAAAAAGGGGCACAGGGTAACTTGCAAAAACAAAGATGTTAATTCTCTAATTGTAGATAAGAGTAGAAACTTAATAAGGAAGTAGGGTGGTCGTGACCATTACAAGATGGCCCTTTGCAAAGACATTGGGGGTCATTACAAGTTTGCCAGTCCAGGTAAGCTTGCCAGTACCGTAGTTCCCGGGCTCGCAAACTATGAGTTCTGCTCGCGGGTGCCTTTCTTACCATCAGGTCTGACCTGATGGGCGTTCGGGCAACCACGAGCAAAGCTTGTCGCATGCACCGGCACCATTCTGAATGGTGCTGGTGCATCCGACCTCCCCATTCCCATTGAGCTCAAATGGGACTGGCGAGCATTTCATTCCGGCGCTCGCAAATGGGCAAATACCGGGCCAGACTTATAATGAGGCCCATTGTATATCATGTGATTAGCGCTGGTCAGACGAAAACTGAAGATGGACAATTAGATATCTTTGTGAGTGGTCATTCACTGTGTAACTTTGACCGGAAGCTTGCGGTAGGGTAAAATGTGTTGGTTTTCTTCTATTCCGTTCACATCACAATAAAAGCTTAGAGAGAGAGAGAGAGAGAGAGAGAGAAAGAAAAGGAGAGAAGAGATAGCGAGCAAGAGAAGGAAGAGAAAATAGAAGGTACACCGGGGGGTTGGAGGGTGGGTGGGGGGGTGGTGTGGGGTGGGGGGGCGGGGGGTCGGGCGCATAGAGTCATAGATAATAAAAACAGGTATACATTAGGACATAACGAATAGGTCTAATGTACGAGTAGGGACAGGTGTTGCCAAAGCTTCTATCAGGGGGAATGCCACCAATTATTTTCTACAGTTGGCTCAGCAGACCACAGACAACTAGACCAAGGAAAACAATCCTGTGAGGAAAAAGGCTTGGTGCACCTCTTGGCAAGGAAAACAAATGTATTTTGTGTACAAAAAGGAAAAAGGTGACAGAGGGTGCCATAGAACCCAACTGCCATGGAGCTCACTGGGTTAGTTCAAATGATGTAGGTTCTTATAAGGCAGATCACCATCACTTGTGACGCACACAATATACAGTATTCATCCGCCACCCTCATTGGGTGCCACTTATGCACACACTACCAGTCCCCTATTCTCCCTTGGCTGAATGACCACACTGTTATATCTAAACCCGCCTCTGTACATGTGGTCCTCTATCCCATCACCTTGGCACCCCACTACCTGACTTGGCGGTTGCTTGATATTTTACCTCCCCTGGCCTAGTCACATGATATGCACATAGTCGTTAATATGAACTCAGCAGATACTTTTGGAGGCAAATTGGCCTGTTCAAATTAAATAAGTGCTTCTCTCGATCCATAACATATCGGTGCCCCCATCACAGTACTATCATACCTCCCATCACAGTACTATCATGCCTCCCCTCAAAGTACTAATCAAGCCTCCCATCACTAGTACTATCATGACCTCCATCACAGTATATCATGCCTCCCCATCACAGTACTATCAAGCCTCCCCATCACAGTACTATCATGCCTCCCCATCACAGTACTATCATGCCTCCCCATCACAGTACTATCATGCCTCCCCATCACAGTACTATCAAAGCCTCCCATCACAGTACTATCATGCCTCCCATCACATGTACTATCATGCACCTCCCCATCACAAGTACTATCAATGCCTCCCCATCACAGAACTATCATGCCATCACAGCACAGTACTATCAAGCCTCCCCATCACAGTACTATAATTGTTGCATCAGCATCTTTGCTCCTCGTAGTACAATCAGTGGGATGGGTTCACTCCTTGGCTGCACCCTTTTCAGCATGCCCCTCTCCAGAGCTCTTGCTGGGCTCTTGTCGACCACCTTAACCAGACAAAAATGTGAGGATGTATATGTTCTGTTTCTGGGCATCCGGCAGTTCAAATGGGATGACCATCCTTCTAGGGGGGTGCTCATTCCCTAAATCTAGGCCAGGCCCTTGGCAGCTCAAGACATCTGCCCTGGCTCCCATAGGTTTGTCCTTCAGGATGGACGCAGACCTACCCTTGCTCGGCCAGTCACATTCCTTTCTGGCTTCACAGGCCTGCAACACGATGTCATTGTATTTTATCTTTCAGGCTTGAAGGCCTCTATGCTCCGTTTCCCTGCTGGGGCTTCGCTGGGGAAAGTGACTGTGAACTCATTGCCATGCTGTGCTGCTACTTCTAGCCATCGCCTACGGCAGACTAGGCCTCACTCTTAATATGGCAGTGCTTCAGTATTTCTCACAGTGGGGCCATGGAAGACTTTTACATTACTCTTTATATTTCAACGATTGTACTCTAATACCACACACTGATAGGCAGAATTATATGCAGTACCCTTTGGGAACACCAAAAACAATTAAGACTACAAGTGACAGTACAAATTCACCTTTGGTACAAGCCTGTACTACACAGTAAAAGTGGTAGCGATGGCTGAGCAGCAGACTTATCTCAAGAGCAAGTGAGCAGTATCACTAGTTACACAAAGGACAGCATTTACTACGATTCAAACAAACACTGACTCAAGGTTCCTGAGTAAAGAAATATACATTTATTTACACACCAGTTGTACCAACATCTCACTAAAGTAAAGACAGTTGAACAAATCACACTCTAATACAACCACAACAATTCCCAATAGATTCTGGACAAATTAAACTCAAAGGAAGTGTGAGCAACAATGGCACTCCAGCATTTAAAAAGGAGGGAAAAACAAAGTTAGACTAAATATTGAGCAGCACAACAGGCAAGTAAGCAGAGGCAATCTAGAAAGAGGAACTACAGAGATGGATCAAATCAAAAGGCTTAGGGCCAAAGTCAATAGGACAAAAGTTGTTTGCTCAAGATACACAGTTCAGGGTAGTTCGCGATTAAAAAGCCCAGGCAGATTCAGAACGAAGTTGGTCGAGCAGAAAAGTTAGTTTAA
>CM030323.1:506254060-506304344 GCA_002915635.3 Ambystoma mexicanum
AAAATAGTTATGAAGATTCATCAGGTGTGGCCTACGTGATAACATTTTTGCTTGCATGTCCGATCCTGAGACCTTGTTGTCGAAGACATGAATGCACACAGGGAATTCTCCATTGCCTCCCAGTATAAATTAAACCTGGACACAACTGAGGTCCCGCGGCTCTCAAAACCTCTAAATGGTATACAAAATCCACATAGTAGCTTGAAAGCCTAATAAGAATAAGTTCCTGAGCATATGAGTGTCCAGCCTCTGAAAGACACGTGCAAGTAGCAAAGTTTGCCAACACCTTAGATAAATGCTACCCCTTCTCTTCTAAGAGCTGGTAGAGAGTGGACATGATGAAAAGGACCTGACACCTGAAGCACAAAATCTTCCTGGGCAAATTCAGGGCAGGGCAAGGGGGATGATCTTAGACCACAGACCATTTACATAAAAGAATGCATGCTGCTGGGCTATATCTGGATCTGATCATCGAAACCCAACGAGGATGGAAGTTAGAAGAGGAATGATATTGAAGTCCAGAGTTCCTGCCCATGTCCAAGCGGCTCTTATCCAACAATTCCCCTGCAGTGTATTGTATTGTTTATTTATTTATAGAGTGCGCCGGGCCGTTAGGCAACTGGGCGCTTGTGCACATCTTAGGTTACAGTTACATCTTATATTTCTTATATTACAGTTTCAGGTTAAAGTTGTCTAAATATCTTACATTTCTTATGTTACAGTCATATCTTACAAGTTGCTAACAGGAAATTGGGTTCTATTTACAGTAATCAGTGATAATAATAAGGAAGATTAGAAGAAGGCAGAGGGAGAAGGGGGAGGTGTCTTGCGAGATAGGTTGATCAGGGTGAGCAGTCGTTAGTTTGTAACCAGAATTTGACATTGGTTTTGAACATGTAGAAGGAGGGAATGGCTCTGAGTAGATCCGGTATGTAGTTCCAAAGATTTGCAGCCAATACTGGCTTTCAGATTGAAATTAGGGATCCTGATGCTATTAGTTTGGGCCTTTCTAGTGGGGCGTTTAGAAGTGTACCTCGTAAATTTCTCAGAGAGGTATGCAGGTGCTTTGTTATTAAGACAGTTGTGTGTAATGTTTTAAGTTTGATACGGTCATTGATGGACAGCCAGTTAGCATTTCTTCTTTGGTCTGATATGTGTTGTCCTTTGGGAATGCCTAGTGCTGTTCTGAGGGCGTTGTTTTGCAAGGTTTGGAGTTTATGGGTGTTGTGTTTGCTGGTACATAGATAAAGTACGACCCCTGTAGCGGTTCATCCCACCCATCTAGAATTATAGAAATGTTAACATTGCTTGAAAACCCTTATTTTGGAAGATATGGTCGAAGAATTAAATAAAAATATATATATATATTAATTGCAAGGCCTGCTTAAGCGGCCCTGTAGTTATGGTTAAGTTGCTCAATCCATAGAAAGAGCACTTTTTGGGCAGCTTATAACTTTGCCCTCCACCCCGGACAAATCCTCCCAAAACTTGGTAAAAAATGTATCTGGCCCCCTCAGATTGATTCTGCGAAGTCTGGTGAGGTTTCGTCCAGGGGTGCAAAGTTATAGGGGGGTTCCTCATAGATGCAATGGAAAAAGAATGTTGCTCACACCTACAGTGAAAACCGCTGGACGGATTTTCACCAAATTTGTGTCAGGAGCGACGGTTTGGTCCTGAAAGCATGCTTTTGTACATTTGGGGAACATTTGTCCAGTCATTTTTTTTTTAAACTGCCAAAAAGTAGGTCCAAAAAAATGTGTGATATCTGGGTCCTGTCCGCAGACTCACTTCCCTATTCGGTCCGCGGACAGCCCCCAGACTAATCATGGTCCGGCATGATGTCCACGGACATTGTACGCACCCGCCGATTGAATGTTATGCTGATGAAACCCAGCTCTCCTTCAGGCTCCCCTCAGCCACCTCTTCCCCTTCTCTCATACCAGACTGTCTGACGGCAATTCAGGAATGGTATTACACCAATGAGCTCTACCTTAATGCCAGTAAGACTGTGATCCTCCTCATCGGAATACCAGCTCCCTCTTTCCTCTCTCTGGACTTGCACTCTGGGCCCTCTTCGTGCTCCTACCTGTGAGGCTAAGAACCTTGGTGTCATCTTCAACTCTACCCTCTCCTTCTCTCCTCACATCTCTGATGTCTCTAAGAAGTCAAACTATCAGCTGCACCTCCTCAGAGGTATTCTTCCTTTCCTCACTTTCCCCCAGAAGCTCACTGTCTCCAGAGATCTGGTCCTCTCTAGGGTGCACTACTGCAACAGCCTCTTTCTAAATCTGCCGGTCTCTACTCTCTGACCTCCAGATATCCGATATCCAGAACAGGACTGTGAGACTTGTCCTTGGCCTCAAGCCCAAGGATTGTATCTCTCCAGCTCTGAAATCTCTTCACTGGCTCCCTGTGTTGGCAAGAATCAAGTTCAAGACCCTTTGTATCGACCACAAGGCTTTCTGGGAACTGGGACCGCACTACCTCCAACTCTCTCTTACTAAACATCTCCCTCTCGAGTTCTCCGCTCATCCACTTCCAACTCTCTGAGTGCCAGATGCTTTTCCAAGCAGAGATTTGGGGATAGATCTTTTTAGTGGGCTGGGGCCTCCCTCTGGAACAGCCTTGCTGCCTCTCTCAAACTTGAGCAGAACCACCTCCGGTTCCGGAAGCAACCTTCCTTTTTGCTTCTAATTTCTCTCTTCCTCTCCCCTGCCGATGTCCTGACTGCTCCATGCACTGGTCACCTGGCTGCCCTCTGACCCCAGGCCCAGGCTCCTGCATATCCAGTTGCCCTCGAACTGCCTCTGGGCTCCCCTAGCACTTATGGTCTGTATCTGCAACTCTAAAGTCCCTTCTCTTTGCACTTATGAGCCACCTGCTGGCTGCACCTATAAAGGTACCTGCACTTCTCTCCTCCCGCCCCCGCCACTTCTCCCCTTACACTTCCCTGCAATTACGTGATCTGAATGACACAAGGCCTAGTAAGAATGTTGTTTTTGTCCCCCCTTCTGTTTTCCCCTCCATGTCTTGTTGCACCTAGAAACACGTGTGTACAGGCCCGTTATAAATGCCATATCATATCAATGATGTCATCAATGTTATTAATAATTCCTCTTTTAACATATATGAAAGGACCATAAACCGCCTTTAACAAACATTTTTTGCAACGCATACTGATGTATGTTGGTTTCAGCAATGCATGCTGTAGCTGCAACTCATAGTTGAATTGCCCAGGGCATGAGGCTCGACTTTGACACCAACCCAACCAAACCAACCCCGTAATCCACAGCACCTAGCCTGCATCCTGGTCCAGTGTCCACTATACCCCCATAATGTGACAAATAGCCAGTGCACATGGCGTGCAGCCATGGCCAGTATCCACAATCCATGGGGCATGGGCTGCAGCCATGCCACAGGCTCCAATAAGCAAATCAAAATAGACAATCCCATTGCTGTCCCCAGAATTATTTTTTCCCTTCAAGCCTATCCCGACTTTTAAAATGTTACCGCATAGCCGGTCCCTGGTGGCCATGGCAAGTTTATTCCCAGCGCCATTCCCAGAATTCTTTTTCCCCATTCAAGCCTATGCCGGTTTTTACATTTTTAGCACCTAGCCGGTCCCTGGTCGCCCATTGACATTCCCAGGTGGCCATGGCCAGTGGCCAGATTGTCTGGGGTCATGCTGCTGACAATCTGCCCACTGCCATGACCACAGGTTATGCCTCTGTCTCAAGTTATATCACAATCTTTGGCCCTACATTATGAAACCTTTGAAAACGTAGAAGATGGACACATTTGTAAAAGCATGCTTTCAGGTCTGTGTTTTATTTTCAAAATGTGGGTGCAAATAATAATGATATAACTAAGTCCACACTTGGCAAAATCCATTCAAACTTTTCACACGCATTCAGAGTTGGGTCCATAATGTATTTGCAATTATTTGTGCAGATTAGTCAAATGGCACCAACATTAGAAGCCATCAAAAAATGTTGGGTATGCTGCTCTAATGTTGCAACTTCTTGACAAAATCCCACCAAAACGTTGTGGCCCCTAGGGGCCCATTGCTGTTCCCAGGGATCCATTGCCGTTCCCAGGTGTCCGAGAGCTCTGGTAAATATGTTGAAAGATCTGCAGACATGTCAAGGTTGTGTGCTTCCCCCTTTCCATTTAGTGTATATATACTAGATTTGACATTAATGTATATCCTCCCAGATTAGGCACCGTTCATATCCACTATCTGCTATATGCAGATGACATTGTTTTATTTGATTACACGCCAATAGGGTTACAAAGTCCACTAACAGCTGTCTATGAGTACTGTAAGGGATCGGACCTTCTCTTCTGAACATCAGCAAATCCAAAATGATGACATTGAACAGTAGCGTGACAGAAAAAGGGTTGATAACATATGCTTACAAGTGCTATATAAATGGTCAGACCTGGAGAAGGTTGAACGTTTCAAATATGGCAGGCTGTTTACTGCCAACTCTACAAAAGAGAGTTGAGCCACATCGTCCAAGGCATTAATAGGGTCTACTATAGTTCAGATGCATCAACTTGAGCGCAAATACGGGCGTTTTTCTTTAATTCCAGCACTTAGATATTATCAGCAGAAAATATTTCTGAAGCTAGTGTATGGTGTTGAGAAAGCATTGGTATCATGCGATTGGAATAAGGTGGAGGCAAACATTTGGAAGGGGTGTTAGGGAGAATTCTCTTATAAGGCTAATTTCCCAAACATAGTGAGTCCCCCAGCAGCTTTGCTGGATTTTTTGGGGTTTGTTTTCTTCTCCTGCTAAGAGTGAGACTCTTTTCCTCCCACTCTTAGGCATGATTTGAGGTATGTCTTTGACTTGTTATGTGCTTATGGGCTATGGGGTTTTCTTTTTACTCCATAGGGTATCATCTATTTTTTGTGTATGTGTTACACAGCACCCTCAGTGCAGTAACAAAGGGGTGACATAGTGACCCCCAAACATAGACTCCATACCCTGGGACTGACTACTGTCTCCCAGGGCATGTAAAGTCACCATTGACTTTACTAGTCCTAAATTGTGAACAGAACCAGTACAAACCATCGTATTGTGGAAGTACTGGAAGGGGTTAATTATATTGCCACTGGGTCTGTTTTCGAGGGGGCACTGTCCAGTCCCCCCTATGGGATTTTCCCATTGATTTTAAACGCACCACTTTTTGGTGCAATGTTAAAGATACCGCCGATTTATTTATTTAATATTAAACCAACGGTTGGGTCTTTTTGCCAGAACTCTTTTCCAAAATGGCGTTCGTGTCCGTCTCTGTAACTCGGACCAACTTCTCCACAGAAGCCCTCCAAATGGTGCCACTCTGTCTGGGTTCCACAGGATGGGTGGGGAGGGAAATTGGCACCCTGGACAGGGTTGCCTTAGCAACTCAAGTCACACTCTATTCTGATTGGCCCAGTGGTGAGCTGCTCGGCTCACCACTTAGCATGTGTGAGTGATAGCTAGGCTGTTGAATGGGGGGTTTTCTGCATAAAAGCAGAGCCTTTGGGACTGGAACTTCAGAAGTCGCCACAGGACCTAAGAATCCGAAGAGGAAAGAAGCTGAGCCATCTGCAACGATGACGCCACCGGTGGATCCCTGCTGCAACAAACTCACCACTTTCCCAACGACAAGAGAAGATCTTCTGCTGGACGAGTCTTCTTCCTCTGAGCTGGTGGGATCAACCAGTTCGCCCTTTTTGCCTTCCAAAGACGTCTCTTGGTCGAATCGCCCGTGCCAAGCACCCCGGCGGCCGGATAGCCAAGCTTCACCACTCTGACCGCGAATAAAAGGAACGACCTTTTACTGACGAACTCCGCGGCTGGTTTCTTCCCTGGCAGTGCAACGACTCCAAGTTTCCTCCTCGACGAGATCCTCTCTTCCCCTGGTCAAAACCATGAACTGCAACCACTGCCAGGAACAACTGCCACCGCTGGAGCTTCCTCTCTCTTTAAGGTACTGTGTCCTGCCTGGCCTCCCTTTCTTCGGTTGCCCAAGGTGACTCTTAAATCCTTGGCTTTCCAACTGGGTTGGCCCAGACCTTCTAATTTTACTTCTTGAATCGCCCCAACCTCTTTTGAACATTCTGCAAAGACTTTTAGTGCATTTTAACCGTGTGATCCTGGGCACATTTCGCTTTGCTCCATTTAAAGTGGGCCTGGCCATGAACTTTGGCTCTCAGTTTATACTGCCTTTATTCTCTTGCTGAGAACTCCTAAAGTGTTGGGGCCTGTTTATTTCTATGCTCTGCCTTTTTCTCTCCTTTAACTTAACTATTGGAGTGCCATCAGGTTACGCGCTCACATCGTTTTAACAATCATGTGTTTTAACTTGACTTATCTAATAGTTATCAAGGGAGGTGTGTATACTTTATCTGACTGTGTTTTCACTTGCTTTTGATTTAGAGTGCTATTATATTGCCTAAAGTGTGTTTTAAATAAATAATTATATACTTTTTATACAAATCTCTGGTCAGTGCTTGTTTGCTCTACTGTGTTTTTAGCCCTAGTATGTATACTCAATATACTGCCCTACTCTTCTTGAGAGAGGTCTGACTGCTCAGCCACAGCTACCAGGTACATCTGGGTGGTGCAGGCTGCTACCAATTGGGTTTACTGCTTACTCCTGTAGTCTTAATCTTTTTGCAGTGTACCCCAAGGGAACTGCACAGGATTCTGCCTAACAAGGGGTGTTGGGCCTTCCACAGGGGGTCCCCTTCCAGCAATTAGACATATACTAGGCCTTTTGTCTCTTCACTCTTGGGTGGACTGGAGTAGAATGCAATTATAGTCCTTTAGTTACCCCCTCCAGCTGACTCTCTCTATACGGCATTGAATGGAGAACTGTTGAGTAAAACATGTACCGTTTTGGATTTATGGAGTGAAATATGTTTATTAACTTCGAGGGGCATTTGGTCAGCAGAGAAAGAGTTGATAACTTGCCCGCTTTGCACTAAGAAGAAACATTTTAATCGCAATTGGACCAATAATATAGAGCTGTTTTAAAATGTTTAGATATTTACGCATTTTGAATGTGATAATAACCTTTTAATGTTTTACAGTTGTTTTGAGTCAAAAATCCCTCTAAAAGTCCTAGAAATATGATGCTGATGCTGAAGTTTAACTCATTTCCAACTAATGATGTGAGAGGAGCTAGACTAGCAATTCCCACAAAGGATAGACTCTTTTGTATAAAAAAAAAAAACGGTGGAAACATTGGAGCATTTCTTTTCTGACTGTAACAAATTGGTTGAAATTCGTTCCAATGTGCTCTGTAATTTTAACTTGACTATTTATGAATAGGCAGAGTCAGGTAGCACAGTCTTTGGGCACTGACTCTGGGCACTGACTCGGTTTATGCTGTATACCGGACTTATGAGTACCTTGGAACTCTTGTGAGGATTCTAGACTCTTTTGCTGTTTGACCCTTCAAAAGCTGCAAAACGCAGCGGAGTCAGGTAGCGGAGTCTTTGGGTCTTCGGGCTCTGCGGGCTCGTTTGCGGTGGCACGATGCTCCTGGAACACCTATTTGAACGCCCTTCGTCAAGCACTGCATCCGCCGTTCTTTCGAGGAGTGAGAAGACGATTGTCCTATTATTGATCTGAGGCGGAGAGGCAGTGGAGCAGAAGTGGCCCCTCGTGCTTTATTACACGCTGGTAAGCAGAGACAACCCCATTGCGAATTGAGCACTGGCGGAAGAATGTTGGGGAACGGCCCTTTGATCCTGTCCGCAGCGAGTGCAGGGTTATTTTCATTTTACGCACGTGCAGCCTGTCGCTTTCAACTCCTTGAAGTTGCTTGGACAATAACCGTATTGTACACACAGTTGTCTGTTTCTACTATCAGACGGCACACTTAAGAAAAGTGCCATTTTAGTGTCTATGCACCTTTGGGGTAACACCTAACCCTTCTTTGGAAATGTCAACTAGATATAATCAAAGGAGTGGCCTACTTGCGGATGACCCAAAGGCCCCAGAATGGGAGGGTTCGTTCGTCTCCAAATCTTAGTTATCTGAAGACAGGCTGACCCTGCAGCTACAACATAGCGTAGTACACAACACGGCTGCCAGCCAAAGGCCCAGAGGGGGCCCAGCAAAGACAGCTACGAACATCAAAGGGACAATTAAGCAGAATTTTTCCAGGCGGAGACATATGAGCATTTGTTGCTGTCCTGTGGACGTGGGGTTCCAGTAGAGAGTTCGAGGTCGGTGTTCCGGGTTGCAGCGTCGGCAGGTTTCGGTTCCAGTCGGTAAGAGGGAGGGGAGGGAGGTGAGTGAGGGCCGAGCGCGGTAGAGGGGGGTCACGGACTCTTGGTGAGGGTTGCCGGGTCCATGTGGGTTGCTCGTCGGAGATGCGGGGTCGGCTTGGGGGCCACGTTGAGGGCATCGGCGAGAGCCTGGGGGCATTTATGGGGGTGGTTTGTGTTTTGAGTGTTTTGGTGGGGGGCTGGGGGGCCAGGTGCGGTGGGGCCTTCGCCGGGCCTGCCTGCGACTGTTGGGCATGGGCACCGCGCTTCGGTGGCCGCCGCGGTGGCAGTGTGGTGACATGGAACGCGGATGCGGCACGGCACCTGCGGCGGTGTCGGGAGCGGGTTTGAACAGAAAACATAAGCCTGGAAGTGTTTTTGTGTTGGGGAGTGGCATGCGAGTGACATGGATGGATGACAAGTGTGACAAGACAGGCAATACAGAAATGACAGTTGCAAGAGTGAGGAGACTGACGACCAGGATGTGAGGTGGAAAAAACTTTGGCCACAAGCTTTATTTTTGTACCAGCCATGGTGCGAAGAAAACAGCATAAATCACATAAGGATAACAATAAAATATTTTGGGGACAGAGGGAACAGGTGAGCAGGGGGCCCTAATCCCAATTAGGGGCCGCTCGAGGCTGTTCCCCGCCGCCATTCTATGAATGCTGTGACAATTGTTTGGCCACAGCGTGTGAGCTGTGACATGTTCGTAATTGTTTGTCTTTGGAGCAGGTTCCTCCTGCTTTCTCTTGTCTTTCCTGTGAGGTGGGGAGGTGTGCGCTTGTGTGCCTTTATTGATGTCCAACCGACCGGGTTTAGCACTTGCACCCTCTCTCGCTCACAGGGTGATTTCCGCTGAAGTTATGGCTCTTGATCCGTATTTTCTAGATAGAACAGGAACCCCGCGTTGTGAAGCCTTTCACTTGATCATCCGCGGATGTGTTCTTAGAGCCATTTTTATTTTTGGGTTGTGTGTTCTGTACTTTTCATGGATGGAGGCGTTTTAGCCTCTTGGTCCACTCTTCGGAGATGAATTTGGCATTTATTACACACATGATCCACTTGAGTTTTTGAAGCCCCCACGCTCCGTTTGCGGGCTAGTTGTTTCTCAGGGTGGGTTCTTGGAGCCTTACTAGGGTCTTCCCTGCTCCTGATCCCCTTGTGCCACGGGACCCTTCCGCGCATTAAGCTGCTTGTTTTTTACAGCCGGGGTGGGTTCAAGAGCCTTACTGGGTTTTTACCCGCTCCCGATCCACTTGCCTTGTGAAACCCCTTCAGCGCTTAAAGCTGCTTGTTTTTACAGCCGGGGTGGGTTCAAAGAGCCTTACTAGGTTTCTTCCCCTGCTCCGATCCACTTGCGTTATGAGACCCCCTCGGCGAGCTGGAAAAAAGGGGGGGGGTTCAAAAAGAGAGCCTTACTAGAATTTTTTCTGCTCTCAAACCACTTGTGTGAAAACCCTTCCGTGCTTGTGTTTACTATTCCGCCACTGGGGTGGGTTCTAAGGGCATAGCTGGGAATTTCCCTGCCCACGATCCACTTGCGTACCCAGTGTGCTTATCCTGCATAGAAAAATGTGAGGGGGGTGGGTTCCGGAGCCTTACTAGGTACTTACCTGCTCCTGATCTTGTGGTGAGACCCCCCTTCTGCATGCATGGAGGTGGATACTTGAGGCTTACTAGTACATGTTTCTGCTCAAGTTCCTCTCTCCTTTTCAGTTTTGTAATACCCTTAGCGCTCCCACCTGTATTGATGTTCTCTGGTGGATTCTGAGCGCCTGGGTCTTCTATAACTGTCTTTTCCTAGAATATTAACTAATAGATACAAGACCCCCCGGTATTTTAGAGGAGGCCCTTCTTGGAGTTGAATGTTTATGTTTATTTTATAAAGTGAGGGTTTTAGCCTACCCTAATAATATGATTGTGTTCATCTTCTATATGGGCCCTCGATATTCCTTTCCCTACGTTTTTGCAGGGTGGGAGGGATGGTTTTTTAGACCTGCAGCCGTCCTGCTGCTGTTCGTGGCTGACGGGGAGGAAGATGAGAAGGGCCACTTGCCCAGCCAGATAAAGGCAAAATCGGCCTGGGGCAAAGCGGCCCTTCTTTGAACTTCAAAAGGCCCCGCCCAGCATCCGCAGGCTGGGAAGGGGGCCTTGAAGTATGGAGGGCAAGGTGACAAGGGGCAGTGACTACCGGTTGTCACCTGCCCTCTCACCTCACCTCTGTCGTGGAGACGCGCTGTCTGGGTTCCCATTGTTACGGGACCCAGCAGCCCGACCCCACCATGTGCATGCTAAGTGGGGCAGCGCCAAACAGGCGCTGCCCACCGGACTTAGCACAAACCCCCCACCTCCCAGCTTACGTCCCCGGGCCTCCCATCCGGGTGGGCCGGGTGTATAAGCCTGGAAGTGTTTTTGTGTTGGGGAGTGGCATGCGAGTGACATGGATGGATGACAAGTGTGACAAGACAGGCAATACAGAAATGACAGTTGCAAGAGTGAGGAGACTGACGACCAGGATGTGAGGTGGAAAAAACTTTGGCCACAAGCTTTATTTTTGTACCAGCCATGGTGCGAAGAAAACCAGCCATAACATCACATAAGGATAACAATAAAATATTTTGGGGACAGAGGGAACAGGTGAGCGGGGCCTAATCCCATTAGGGGCGCTCGAGGCTGTCCCGCCGCCACCCTGAGGGGATGCTGACCGGCGTCTCCCAGGTCCCCCCAAATAAGGGATTATAGATTAAGTACAGCCTCTGGCTGCAAGGGTCCAGAATATTCCTGGTGAAGATGTCCATGCCTTCAATGGACAGGTGACCCCGTCACTGCAGAACATGGCCTGGTTGTGTACCGAGATCCCATGCTTAATAAATTTGAGGCCTGAGAAAAGGCAGAAATTGGCCACAGCTTTGTTCAGTTTGCGCCTAGAAATCTCCATGGCTTTGTTGCACTCCGCCCCATGCCAATGTTGGCGAGGGATGATTTCTGACATCATCACTTCTGTTCGAAGTCTTAGCATGTGTGCCAGGGATCTGAGGGAGGTGCAGATTTCGGCAGGAGAAGCTTCCTGCCCAGCTGAGGCAAGTCATTGCCCCCGAGGTGGATGATGAGAAAATCGGGAGGAGGTGAGCAGGCCCCAGTAGGCCGGCGAGTTTGTCGTGTAGGTCTCCCCAGCGCATGCCCGGCTTACCCACCAGTAGGTGATGGTGTCTTGGAATGCATGCCGTCCTGGGTTTCTCCAGCCATCTGCTGGCCTGGTAATGAAGAGTGACCCACAATCCAAGCCGTCTGGGATGGGGGTAGCCTGTGTTATGGGAAAATAAGAGGGGGGGGGGGAGATGGAGGATACTATTAGATCAAGTCTTTCCTGATGTATCTTTTGTAAGCCCCCGATCTCCAACCCCCAATCCCTTTTATGGCTTTCTCTTGCATCCCCCCATCCAGGCTGAGGTGGCTGCTCCTATCCTGAAGGAGTGGGATCCAACTCAGTAGGATTCCATCCTATAGCTATTATAGTCTTCTTGAGGACAGACCTCAACTGGATCTACTGAGGGCAGACCCATTTTTTGTGTGTGAATAATTGCCCCCCGACTGGTGCGCTTGCTCATGAATGCTTGGTGGTGCAAATGGGGCAATATTCTGTTTCCTCAATGCAGTACAGGTTGATGATCCTCCCTTTTCCTAACTGGTCAGTTTTGGACCTGCACAGTTTCACAGCCATGGAATCCTTCCATGTGGATGTCGCCTATATCCAGCCCTTCCTCTGATCCTGTGTTTTTGGAGGCTATCTCGCTGATCCTGACGCCCCAAAGTAGTTTAGTGTGAAGGCGGCTCTAATAGTGAGGTCTCATAGGCATTGTTGCATACTGCAGGGAGGGTGTCTAGCAGAATTTTTAGTTTAGCAAAATTGAGGGGGCGCCTGGTGTCTGTCTTGACCCTTCCATTTTGGACCAACCTTGAGAGCATATCTGGTTAGTGCGCCGTGTGTGGGGTCGGTGCCCCGCTAATCTAGTGTAATATGAAACTGCTGCCAGATGGGATGAAGCCATGCCTTCTTTTTGCTTTGTTTGAAAGCCCATTCCATGAAGTCATTGACATGGCACTCCTGTATATCCCTGATGTTGGTGACTTTTGTGATCCTTCCAAAATCAGTCAAGCACTTATTGTACATTTTGGCAGTTTTCTGTGCCAGCGCCTTTTTGGCCAGTTCCCCTAAGACACCTTTAGGCTCACCTGTAGGAGTGTGGTGCCGGGAAAGGCACCCTTTTGTCCAGGCCGGGGGGTGAGGGTAGAGCTGGGGGCGGGCATCTCAGGGAAGAGCTGTTACCGGCTGGCTGGCGGTGGTGCTTGGGTGTGTCCATGATGCCCAACCTCTTCGGAACCGCTGTCTCCTGGCTTCTGCCTGTGGGTTTAGTGCCTTGAAAGTGGAGAACTGAAAACGGGACAGAGCGTCAGCGGCCTTATTATCTTGCCTGCAATGTGCCGCCATTATACGATGTTATTTTCAGGGTGACTTTCGTCATTTCTCTCAAATTTTGCACCAGAGGGCAGGAGGCAGCACCTTGTTTAAATGTGTACAACCGCCATGTTGTCTGACCATGTGACCAGTTCTGTGTTGGCCAACAGGTCCCCCCATAGGTAGAGTGCCAGCCATATGGGGAATATCTCTAGCAATGTGATGTTCCTGGTCCAGCCCCTCTGCTGCCAGCAGGGCGGCCAGTGGCCGGCGCACCACTTGTTACCAAACATACCCCAAAGCCTCTGCTGCCAGCCGCATCCGTGAACAGGGACCTTTTGTCTGCCCATTCATGGGTTTGCGCCATATCACTTGGCCATTGAAGTTGTTAAGAAATGCTTCCCACATGACCAGGTCTTGTGTTATTTCCTTGCCCAGTCTGATGTGGTGGTGTGGCTTTGTACCCCTCATTTTTAGTTCAGGCTCTGTGAAACCCGGCCTTGGGGCATGATTCTGGTGGCAAGTTCAGCTTCCAGCAAGGGACTGTATTTCACGCAGCGTTGCCTTGTCCCTGCTGTCATCTGCCTTATTGTCTGAAGAAGGTCCTCTATTTTGTCCCTGGGCAGGCGGCACTCGCCCATGGAAGAGTCAATCTCTATTCTAGAAATGACAGGGTGGTGGTGGTCCTACAGTTTTTTCGGGTGCCAGCGGAACCCCTAACTCCTGCATGGTTTCGCTGAATGTTTTTTAGGGATGAGCTGCATAGGAGGGACCAGCTGGGCCGGTGGAAAAGAAATCATCCAATAGTGTACTGTTCTGGCTCTGGGCATGGCCTGTTGGAACGCCCCTGTAGGAAGAACTGAACTGTTCAAAATAGGCACACGCGATGGCGCAGCCATGGGAAGGCATTTGTCAAATAGAATTTATTGTCAAATGGAAACACAGCCACTGGTAGGTGCTCTTGTGCACGGGCAGCAGCCTGAAAGCTGACTTAATGTCTGCTTTTGCCATGAGAGCGTGTCTACCTGACAGTTTTACTAGGTCGACAGCATCTTGCACGCAGCTTGTAAGAGACAGCGGCCTCCGTGGCAGGGATGCCGTCATTGAAAGAGCTACCGGTGGGTGTGATAAATGATGGATCATCCTGAACTCCCCGGCTCTTTTTTGGCACGATGCCAGGGGGGAGCATAAAAACTCAGTGAAGGGGGATGTTGGAAGGGGCCCTCAATCCTCCCTAGTTGTACTCTTTATCAATTTTTTGGCTTATTATGGTAGCTAGGGATGAGGCCGATTTTAGGTTCTTGGGTATGGTGGGAGATCCCCGCCCTTGAATGGGATCCGGAAGCCATCTCTGAACCCTGAGCCAGGGATGCTCTAGCTGCTTGGTCAGGGTAGTTATCTAACATTTTTTGCAATTGGTCGATTTTTATTGGTGAGGCGCCTAATCTATAGCTAGTGCATGTTTTTGCCATCAGTGACTTTTGGGCTGGGCCTGGAAGGAGAGGCTTTGTGCAATTGTTGCTGCTGTGGCCACCACTGCATGTGCTGCATTGGTGCTTGTATCTGCACTCTGTGCCCTTGTTACATGACCTCTGTTGAAGTACCAGCAGGACCGGAGTGCTTCTTTGGCCCCCGTTGCTGCGATTGCCAGATTGCCCTGATTATGCCCTGTTTTTTGCCCCCTGGGGGCGTTCTTCGAAAGGGAGGGTTGTTTTTGTTAGTATTTATACTGTCTGTTGAGGCCTGCGCTGGTTATGTTGCTGTTTCTACCCTTCTATATACTGATGCTCATAATCCTTGCTGCTTTGGGCGCTCTTAGCTGAGTTTTCTTTTAGGACATGAAAAAGATACAATTTAGGGTCTTCCTCCTCCCAGCCCAGGTCAGGGAATCTCTGCATCTCCTTCCTGAACTCTCTATCATAGTTCAGCCAAGACTCCCCCCCAAAGGTATTGTGAATCTCCAAAATTCTGTGGTGGTAGGCAATCAGTGCTGTGCCCTCTTCAGGGAATTTTTCTAGAATTATTGTGGAAAGTATTTGGAAGAGGCTCCAGTTCTGATATTCTTCTCCAGTGTGGGCTCTTTGCTCTCTCTTTTTTTCCTCTTTCTTATCCCTTTTTGAAATGCCAAACCTAAATCTTCATATTCCATAGGCAGAAAATGTCAATAAATTGCTTTTTCCATATCTTTCTCTTAATTTTCCGCTCAATGTGCCATGCAATGGTCTTTTTTAGGCTTCTATTTACACTTTTGCCGCAGTGCGCCTCCCATATTTAGTCATATGAGGGGTTGGAGACGGTACATCTTGGCTAGGCCCAACCATGCTTTAAGGTGGGCCCTGGTCCTCCTCGCCCCCGATTCCGACTCTGTGTCTGTGCTGTCACTCTCGCTGCTGGAGCTGCTCGAGTCATCCTGTGCCTCCTCTTTTTCCCAGCACCCGCACCCTTATGCCATTTTAAAATTGTTCAAGCATAGGCCCAAATCATTGCTTTTCACAGTACCTGATTTTGCTTTTCTTTTGGTGCCTGGGTGGGTGTCTGAGAGGCGGGCATGCTGCGGACATCAAGGCGCTGCTTCTTCCTAGCTGGCTGCTCCCTTTCTGCCGGCTCCTCTCGCCGTCGACCTCCTCTTCCAAGGCGTCTGCGTCATCTTCATTAGGACTGGTGGATGCGAGCTCTGCCATTCTTTCCTGCACCACATCCATGCCATGAACGGCTTCCGCTGCTTTGGCCCATTCCAGGAGTAATGTGTCTTTCAGGATAAGGCGTTGGCCATCTCTTGCCTGTTTGGGTCTCTGCGTGCTGGTTCGTAATGGGTTGTCCTAGTGTTTCCCAACTTGCTGTGTGGGTCAGGGTCCTCTTCCCCTATTGTAGTTCCCAGGCGAGGTAAAATGCTGTGGCTCTCACTCAGTCTCCTTCTAGTGCAGGTCTGTCGATATGTGCGTCTGGGAATTCCAGCTGACCTCTGTCCTCTGCAGCGAGAAATTAAAAATTGTTTAGCCAAGTATAATTTCTGTGCCTCTCTGGGGCTCGAACCAATGTCCTTGTAAGCTTGAAACTGACGCTCCCTTTGCAGTGCTATGGAGACTTGCTGCTGCAGGCTGCTCACTCCTTGTGTTGTGCTCGAGGACCGCCTTCTTTGGGCTCTGCTCGCTCCGTGTGCGGCCGTTCACTGCCGTGCAGACCTCCTCGAGCACTTCGGAGCCTGCCTTACTTGATTCCAGTGTCCTCCCAGAGCCGGAGAGAATTTAAAATTGTTTGGCCAAAAATAATTTCTGCGCCTCTCCGGGGCTTGAACAGAAGTCCTTGTATGCCCGAGCTGACGCTCTGCTTGCGGTGCTACGGAGGCTCTGCTGCTGGGGCTCTGCTCACTTCTTGTGATTGTGCTCGAGCTCCGTCTGTAGCTGCTCACTGCTGTGCAGACCTGCAGCCGTCCTGCTGCTGTTCGTGGCTGACCGGGAGGAAGGATGAGAAGGGCACCTTGCCCCAGCCAGATAAAGGCAAATTCGGCCTGGGGCAAGGCGGCCCCTTCTTTGAACTTCAAAAGGCCCCGCCCAGCACCGCAGGCTGGGAAGGGGGGCCTTTGAAGTATGGAGGGCAAGGTGACAAGGGGCAGTGACTACCGGTTGTCACCTGCCCCTCTCACCTCACCCTCCTGTCGTGGAGACGCGCTGTCTGGGTTCCCATTGTTACGGGACCCAGCAGCCCGACCCCACCATGTGCATGCTAAGTGGGGCAGCGCCAAACAGGCGCTGCCCCACGGGACTTCACACAAATCCCCCACCTCCCAGCTTACGTCCCCGGGCCTCCCATCCAGGTGGGCCCGGGTGTAGTGTAAACGACTTTAACGTGCTTATTAAATGACCCTATACGCGTACATTTGACGTAGCTTTCAAAGGAGTATGCAAAAACACCTTTCAGTAATTCATCGCATGAAACCCGGGATGGGCTCTCTTTTCGTAAGCCATATGCGCTGTCCCACTGGCATGTTGTTGCTTCAGCAATTCGAAGCACAATATATTTGCAGAAGCGAAACAGTTGTGAAAATAAACAGCTCTCGTAGCCACGCATGCAACTTAAAGTGCGTCTCTGCCTTATAACGAGCGTAGGAGATGAAGGGGCTGACCTCCCTCACCCCTGCACGGACTCCCACGATGCCCTCGCCCAGGGTCCCGAAGTGTAGATCCATGGCGTCAAGTACCCGCGCGCGCTATCTAGTGTTCCACAACACAGCACCGCGGTGGCATAGTCCAGTGCAGTCCACTACGTGGTGGCATGTATGCAAATGCGGGTTGCTTTCTGTTTATGCCACTCGATATTTTACCAAAGTAATCATACGAAGTAGCAATACAAAGCACACAGGTACTGCTGAGGCAGAATGTATTTAGGCACATTAGGCTTATTAGGATCGCTACTTTCCCCAAACCTGCCACCCTTCTGCGCCTCGAAACACTTGTGTAGAGGCGCATTATAAAAGACCAATAAATAAATAAAATGTTTAATGATAGGTTATAGATAGAACGCATCATCAGCTAGATACATACTTCATGTATTATTTCACACCTGCAAACGGTTGAAGTGCATCATACTCAAATGGAAAGAATAGTAATAATCATGCCAGACTCTCCCCTACTGCCTGTTTACAAAACTCAGTGTATACTACCTAGGAACAAGAGGGGCTCTTCATTTTGTATTTGATCTTTTGGAATGTTCTTCTGTCTTTTTGGCAGGCCGTCCCACTTATACAATAGCCCATACACCTAACTCGACAGTGCAGGCGTCGTAGTCCAAAACCGAACTTATTTCCAAGGTGAATCCTGCATTTTACTCGACAGTAGTGATTCCTGTACAGTGTCCAAAAGACCACAAAGTGCATGTCATAGTAGGATAGAATAAGGACTTGTTCAGCAGGAGCTGATAGTAGCTAACTTCCACATGGAAGGCATACTACATGGCCATTATGGTATACATTTCGTGTAGATGTGTCCTAGTGCTCCTTTGGACTCTGTGCCAAACACCAGGGTTAATGTGACATAGGTGTGGGGAGTCAAACGTGGCTTCTGGTAACTGTTGGTGTCATCTAGCCAGGCTCTTCTTGGCTACAAGCAGCAGCGTAATAGCTTCCAGCAATTTCAAACCTGCACAGACTTTCAATGTCACAAGGGGCATGATTGGGTTGCAAATGGTATTAAGAGCCTCTCACTTTTCTGGATTCTTGCGATGTCAGGGCGTGCGCTCTACTCTCTGTGCTATCGGACCGGCATGAGTCTGAGGAGAAGGCACCGACGGCTTTTCTGCTCTCACGTGAGTCTGGCTGTCTTGCGGGGAGTTCGTGGGCCCGTGAGAAACTTAGACCAAACTCCCTGCGATCTTCCGGCTCTGCGGGCATTGTTGAGGCAGATGGTGTTGGTGTGAGGTGCTTTGCGACAATGACGGAGTGTTTTCGGGCAGGTGTTTTTGGCTGGGGTAGTTTGTCTCTCATTGCCCTGTGCATTGGCGAGATGCACTGCAGGGACTGGTGGAGCGGAGTCTCGGGGCCCATGTTTCATGTTGTGGTGGTTTTTGGAGGATGCATACATTTGTTCGTGGCCGCTGCGCGGCATGTTTGTTGCTGGGTAGGAGAGAGGGGTTCGAGGGTGTAGTTTGGTGCCTACAAATAGGTTAATTTAGTTCCATTTGGCTGCGGCGCGCAAATGATGTTGAACACTGGGGTTTCTCGACTCGGCATAGGGCGTTCTGCCATGGGTGCCATGAGGGGCGCGATTGGTGGTCGGCGCGATTTCCGCTGTTTGCGATGCTACGGTAGTGTTGGGTGTGCTTTTGTTGTACCTTGGTGTGCTTGGGGGTGTTTCCTGCGGGGCGGTTGGACATGCGCAGTGCAGGGATGTTTTCACTCCGGCTTCCGGGGCTGCATTCTCTCGTGTCATGTTTGTTCACAGAATGGATGAAGCCGTGGGACGACTAATGTGTTTCTATTGGGGTTTGTCACTGCTTTGCCAGCTTGTCGGGTGCATATGTGGCGGGGGCAATTTCCACGCACTGTGGCAGCCTTTGGCAGGGCAACCGCCCCGGGTCCTGAAGGACAACCCGGTTTGTTGGTGCGTTGACATTCCTCAAGGGGTTCTTTGGCCGTGGTGTGCCTGGGTTTTGCCACGTGCAGGGTGGTGGTGGTATTGCGGTTTGCGTTTCGCGTCCGTTGAGGGTAGTTTTTGCAAGCCCTGGGTTGCCCACGCGCAGGAAGGGGAGACGGTCGGGCACAAGGGCAGGGGGCCCGCGATGCCACAATGAGCTGCGTTTGACAGAGGTGTACTCCTAGTGTATGTTTTTGTGCACCTGTGTGTGTTTGGCCCACAGAGCAGTGTATGGGCTGGTGGCAGCTCCGTGCTGAATTGAGAGGTGCCCTGTGCATCCTCCATTTTGAGATGCCCAGGCCCTGTCATTGGAATCAGTGGATTCCTGATAGGAAACAAGATGGCCCCTGTGGCCTCTTGGTTTCTATTGCCTGTTACCTTAGTTTTCCCAAAGTCCCGGGAAGCCCTGACCCTGTTCCTTCCCTCTGAAGGTGGAAGTTCCATATATGGTGCTGTGGGTAAGTCCAGGCCAGACTGGCTGGAGCCTTCCCAATGACTGTATGTTGTGGGTACGCCCGTGGGGTGGGACCTGGGTGAATGGAATGTCTAACGAATACGCATTATGGGTGTCTAGTATCTCGTGTTTGACACAATGGCTGAGACAGCCCTGCCCGAAACTGGTATGAATGCAGTGTGTAGTGCTGAATGGCAGAGTACTTGTCCGAATCCACATTCTGTGTTGTGAGTGTCTGGGTGGAGAAGAATGGCCTGAATGCACCGTGTGCCTGATTGACTTACTGACTGCCTGAATGCCCTTCTGAGTGATTGGTTGCCCGAGTGTGACCCACCAGAGTGAATGGGAGACCAACTAGTATATCTGGGGGCCTCTCACTGCTAGAAATCATTCAGAAGTTGAAGTTGATCCTTGATGCTTACTCTCGAAGCCGAGCTGGAGGGAGAAGGTGAACCGCTGGTCCCTTCCGTGTAATCTGAAAGCTGCAGTGTCTTCAAGAACTGATCCAAGAGAGGACCTGGTAAGGAGACCTCTTCCCGAGCTACGAGGGACCATCGTGCACCATCTGATGTTTGCCAAAGCTCCCTGGTAGACAAACCTATGAAAGGCTGCCGCCCGTAGAGGGGTATTGTCGAGGAGAACGAAGAGAAGCACCGGACAGCCGTTCACTGTCGACGACCGCCATCGCCGACCAGAGCCGCCGTGCTCCCATTTGCCTAAGAACATTTTGATCCAAGGACTCCCTTGTTCACCATCGTCGACCGCTTTCGTCCTGCTGGAGAAAGTCAAGGCTGTCAACTGAAGAGAATCCGCCCGTGGGTTTCCCGCCACCCAAAGACCTCAGATGCCGACGAAGCTACTGAAGCCAGCCGTGTTCACGCCCCGTTCGCCAACGCCAGACGGTGATGACTCGACGCCCTTGCTGGGCCAAGGTTCTTCACTAACTCTTTGCGGCAACGAACCATCGTCGTCGAGGTGCACCGCATGCCTCCCCTGTTGCAGGACGTTTTCGATCACTCGTCTACGAGCACTGCAAGGACCGAAGCTGCTGCCTCACTGAAAATGTTCCCCGTTTCTTCATCATGGAAGTTCGCCGACCCGTGGCTCCCGCTTGAAAGGGAGCGCACTCAAGAAGGGTCCATCAATTTCCTGACAAAGAACTCTACTATGCAAGGTACATTGGGTTGCAGAACTATCGAAGAAGATAAAGACTCTAGTAGACTATATATGGACTGGGCTTGTAGTGCATCTTCATTTACAGGTTGCCCAGGTGGGGGGATCCTCATACAGAACTGTGCCTAGTGGTAGGGGTCAGTATTCTGCCAATTGCCTAACCAACTTGTCTTCTTCCCAAGTCTATGGTTGATATCATTTTGCTGTGTTGATTTGTATGCTATTTCAACTGAGTACAGTTGATGCATTTTAATGGAATCATAGTAAGAGTGGTACCACCTAGAACTGTATTTATTTACCATTTTCGAATTATCGGAGCACAAAGTGTATTATTGTGATAGTGTATATAACATTGAACCTTATTTATATAAAGACTGTGTTTTAACTAATACAGTGTGTGTGTCAGTCCAGAAAAAGTAGATACCCCTCTATAACAGAGGCAGTGTATTTTATTGGCCGAAGACCAACCGCCTCATGTGTTTGGTACTAGAAATACAGATCCATAAACTTGACTAAAGTGTGTCCATTTTGATGTGATTGAAATCGCCATTTTGTTTTTAACTTTCGCCTCTTGCATTCTGTTAAAACTGCTTTGCTGAAAGCTTATTCTGCTCCACTATTACATTATTGTTCATGCATAGAGCAAGGCCGCGAGATACTTGTTGAAACATAACGCAGGCGAACCAGACAGAAATACCCGGTCTCCTCCCTCACAAATCCTTGGAAGTAAGCAACAAGGCATTTAATCATTACACAAGTGCCAGCCAGTCTCGTTGATGCGGTAGAAATGGTAGAAACAAACAAGTAATGGCTTGAATTATGCTCTCCTTTGCGGCCCCCCCTTCCCTGAGCCCTGTAGAGCGAGTTGACCCCTAGCACACGAATATAAACTAGAAGATAGCAAGGCCTGGAATGTGTCTCTCCCCTGCACGCAGCTTGCTTGCGAGAACAGGAGCAATGTGTTCTCTAAAACAAAAAATTGTGTCTGCAGGCTCGCAAAATTGCAAACTGTTGCTAAATAAATGTCTGAAGGTGTCATACTCATCACAATTGTCAATCATCGAACCCAATTCAAAGGAAATTGGGCGGTATTGAATATGTCACTACTGATTGTAAGGTGCCCGTCTTGTATATATGTAACTGTTGTACAATGCTTGCTCTCTTGCGTCCCTCAGGGTCTGGAGACACACGTCGCGGGGCGTGAGACCCAGCTGGCCAACTAAGACTATTAGCTTTGCAATAAACCCTAGCTTTTGGGAATACAACCTTGTGTCTGGCGTATCAGTTTGTGTGTGGTGATTGTGCCTTGTTTCCATACGAGTGGGTCCCAGTCATCGTGTGGCATCTTCCTTTGCGTGTGCTTGGGGACTACACTACTTAAGAACCAGCTTGCACCACCTCCTGAGAAGCTAGGCCTTGATTGCTCGACCATAGCTACCTTATAGAGAATCTTGGCTGGGGTCCTCTGTGCCTCTCCTCTGCCATATAGAGAGCAGGAGTACAGACACCCCCCTCCGGTCTTTACAAGGGGGAAAGAAAAACAAAGACCACTCCAGCAGCCCTGTTTCCTGTCATATGGGAAAAGAAAACAACTAAAAATATGAAGTTGTTTTATCAATGGACTTCCTCCCAAAAAACCAGATATGAACGCTGAGGCAGAAAATTCAGAACCACTATCCAGAGGCCACCCCTCAGTTTCATCTAGACCCAAAAAGAGGAAAAGTCAGTCAACTCTACCGCCAGTGCTAGATGACATAAAAGTGACAAAAATCACAATAGGCATACAAACAGACACCGTTCAAGGGTGTAATCAGGGTGGTTCTGTTCCTGCCTCCCCCAGATGCAACCAAAATGGCAGCTACTGGGAAGTTGATAAAATGGGCCTGATTTTCTTACGAAGGGCAAAACCGGAGAAGAAAATCCTGTCCCAGTCTGGGGCTAATTTGAAAATTGCACCAATATTCTGCATGGGAACAAGAAATTGCAGACTCCAGTAGAAGGAGTTAAGTACCTTGAAGAGCTTCCCAGCAGACCCCGTCCTCCCCAACTGGATTCAGACAAAGTACAGAAAGCAATCTCTGCACTTGAAGATCAAGACAGACGATGGACAGGCCAGGAATCGAAGAAGTCAGTAATCGAGCGGATGCCGCCCGTTCTGGTACTAAAGACCAGGATTCTTGCCATAATGAACCAGCACCTTTTGCGGTTCCGAGACTTTGGTTCATATGTCAAAAGCATAAACTGAACCCCAGATTTTTGAATAAAGGTGCAATTCTGTCATTTTTTAAAAAGATACCAGATCTATACCTCTTCATCTCAAGACATTGAATATGTTCAGCTCCCTGACCCTCATGCCACCCACCCAGTGGAAGTAGGGTTTACTACCAAAGTTGGGGCGAACACTATTTTTTCATCGGCTGGTTCCTTACAACAATAAGGTCTGGTCGTCCACAAATTCTTGTCTCTGCATGAGGAGGGGGAGGAGCGCAAGGGAGGTAGTGCAGAAGGTGGTGCTGACAAGGGGAAGTTGGAACAGACTAAGGCGAGGAAAAATAACGAGCAAGAAGCTCATAGTGGAGGTCAGAGATGGAGAGTCTATGCTCAGAGTTTTAGGCAGTAACACTTCCCGTAACTTCTGGGGTACTAATCAACACTCTAACATTAAAAAAACCACTCAGCCAAGGGGGCGCTGTTACGCTGTTACGCATGACAGCAATGGCTGCCTGATACGAGCGCTCCGGCCCGTGATAAATCTGTTTTCAAATTAATCCTGCTTTTGGAGCTTGCTGCGGGACGCCAAACTGGAAAGACGAGCAGTGGAGGTCGGTGCATTTATACAGATAATCCTGAGGCTGAGAGGGCATCGGCTGCGGAGATACACCGAGCGGAAGTTTTGGCGGGACGGGGCATGGGCGCGAGCCGATCCACACATCCAGAGGACCGGGACCCTGAGCCGCCGACGCTCTAGACATATAGAGCACTGAGAGGAGGGGCCTGCGGGACAGCGGCGTTCGGCGCTGGAGGGAGAGGAACCAGACCTGGAGTGGCAACTTCATCCTCCTTTACTGCAACGGGGACTACCGAGGCTGTGTGTGGGAGCCGGCTGACCAGTGCCGCCCCGACCGAGACCCGCATGCATAGACGGGGAGGAACGCGGAACCGCACAGGGCCCCGGGTAAGGTGAATGCTTGCCACACACTGCGGGACCCCCTGACGGAGTCCCCCTCCTGAATTGGATGCCTCACCTACCCCCTCCTTCATGCCCGGGACTGATGTGGAGGCTGCAGGGGGCTTGCCCTACGGAAATCCCTGAGGGCCCACTGTGACGTGGCGAGGAGGCGCAGAGGCCAGTCCCAACTGCAGTGCTGGCCGAAAGTCACCATACGACCATCCCCTCACGCAGGGCCACGTGAGGCGGAATTAACACGGACCACAAAATATACTTAGTTCGTGGGACACTGCTGGGCCGCACGGCCTCTTTCGGTGAACATCCTAGATGCGCATCGTGGAGCGGAGCATTTCTCCTTGCAACACTCGGGTGCCCTGGTGAATTGGCCGACAAGCGCGGCGGCTGGCGGGTGTAGTTGTGCGATGCTGTGCCTGACAAATTCGAATGCAGCAATATTATGCCGCTAGTTGAATGATACCTGTAGTTTCTGCTGCGGCACTGGCCTCATCCAATATAGATGAATAACGAGCCTGTCAGTGACAAGACTGATTGCCATCTAAATATCCGTAATATTGAACCGTATCTTATACATGAATGATTGAGGAGGTGAAGCAGGCGAATGCCCCGCTAAATAATCTATACATTATCAAAGGGGCTCAGCATCCAGCAGACAGATACGTGAGAGAGCACAATCCATTGGAGCTGGGGCAAAGGCGAGTGAGTCTGGGCCAAACTGCTGGGGTGAATGCGAACCCGCTCATGTAGGACCTAACTGGGTGCCTCCTAGTTCAACCCAGCAACCAGGAAACGCACGTGTGTGTGGCACAGACTCTCCCCTAGCCTGATAAACTATTGCTTTGCGAGCATCACTTTCACAGGTCAAAGAGGAGCACATACCGGCTGGATCACTATGGGAAACACGAGGAAACAGGACAAAATGGCGGAAGGAGCAGGCGCCAAAAAGAAAGGGCTGATGGATTCATATACCAGCAGCCAGTCGGGGAGTGGTGAACTCGAACCGCCCACACAATCCTGTTCCAAATCTGGTGCGGAGAGTGGTGACAGGGTTGAATACCTGACCAACATAGTCCAAAATGGCTTCCTATCCCTAAACGTAAAATTAGATGATATTGTAACAACCATTGGAACACTGAAAACCAGGGTGGAAAAGTACAGCCTGAGACTAACTGAGGCAGAAAATAGGATTGGAACAACTGAGGACAATGTCGCACGACACGAACAAGTTATAGCCCAGCTCAAAGAGAACATGAATCACTCCTTAAGACTCTCTTTGGAACTGACTCCTTTTCAGGGCACTTCCTGGTGGAGCGTGCACACCGTACTCTGGCCCCTCTGCCGAAACCTGGAGCTCCACCGCGCACGATCATTGCAAGGCTGCTTAACTATAGAGATAGGGACACAATCCTCAGGAAGGCGAGAGAGGTTGGGACACTGCAATACGAAGAAAGACGCATACATATCTACCCGGACTTCGCTGCTGGAGTGCAGGCAAGCCGAAGATCATATGAGCCGGTTAAAAAACTGCCTAGAGCACGACGGGTCCCATATGCATTGATATTCCAGGCCAAGATGCGTATCCAATATGGAGGAAGGGCACATTTCTTTGAGACTCCGGCCGCAGATCTGGCATATGTAGAGGCCACTATTCCGCCACCCCCAGGGGCCACGGGCCAGACCAGAATGGAGGACACTCGCCTGCAGCAAATGACTGAAATCCTGCCAAGTGACTCAGGCCATGTGTGTATCCTTTTGTGTTAAAAAAATTTTGGCTCCCGCGGGGGGCTTCAAGAAACGTTAAAGCAGGCCGTGAGCCCGATCTGGTAGCCTCGTGTAGGCAACAAAGTACCCTCAGGAATGTTCCTAATGGTTATAGGGTTCATCGTCAAGTTGGGTAGATGATGTGGGTGGGGGGTTGGGAAGTTGGGAATGTTTTGGACTGTTGGTCCCACCAAGACGAGGTTGAGTCTTGGGGAGTGGATTGTGTGAACAAAGTTTAGTTCAATGGAAATGTGGTCTCACGGACGCTGGTGCTACTCAAACAATGGCAAACTATCACTGAGTGTCCATTATGGCATGTCACAATACATATACATGAAAGATGGGTGACGAGTTAAAGATAAGACTACTGTCCTGGAATGTCCGAGGCTTAAATAACCCAATGAAAGCCAGAAAAGTGGGGAACTACGTCAACAGACACGGGCCACAGATTTTAATGCTACAAGAAACACATGCACAGGGCTCAGTTAATGAAAACATGCTGGCTAAATTGGGCACATTACGCTACTATACAGATTATTCCTCGCAACCCAGAGGGTTTTGCACACTCATACATCATTTGCTAGGTTTCCGGACCAAGGGGCACAAGGCGGACCCGATGGGGAGATTCAGCAGCCCGCCGTCGAAGGAGAGGGCAGGAGCCCCCCTTCCCGTGACCGCCGCGGATCACCCAGGAAAGAAGAGCATTTCCTGAGCGAACAGCGACTTGGATCCTGCGCATAGCCTACCACGCTCCATCAGTTCCAATATTCTATATTCGGCCCATTAAGGTAATTCTGTGCAGTTCCCCAACATCTGCACAACCCACAGCCCGTTTTTGACCTCTAGCACCATTATTTAACATTCCGTGCAACGTGGTCAATGGCCGCCGTCTCCTCCACAAGGCCGTTGCCTTCCTACGCCTGACTTCCTGCCTGACCACCTGCACAGCCACGGATTGGCTGAGCAGGACCTTATCCACACCCCACCAGCTCCGATAGGCGGAAGCCACCGAGAGGAAGCCCTCGCAGAAGGGCGAGCAAAAGGGCCTGTCTCTGCAATTTCATTCAGCAGCCCGGCGTCGAAGGAGAGGGCAGGATGTCATGATGCCTACCCCCGGGCATCCAGATCGAGTCCATGAGCCCCGGGAGCAGGCATCCAGATACTTGTTAAAACCCCAGCAGCCCCGGCTGGGGGCTGTTTGGGTTCAGTCCTGGCTTCTTAGGCGCCAGGCTCATCTTAGAAACCAGTCCTGGCGCCATAGGCACCAGGCTCATAGACATTACTTACTCATGCAGACCATGCTGCAAATGAATCCAAGCCAACGTGAGGCCTGGATGGGGACTATTTGTTACAGGGACTATTTTTTACTCGGGTTGGTTCTGGGAACTTCTTACCTGCAACTACTTTGGAGGCTATTTAAACCACGCCCGAACAGCAGCACACGCTTTGCGTTATTCTGCATCCTGCAGCGTAACGCTCACCGTGCCTGCAAGTCAGCATCCAGTCTTCTGCCACGCCCGCCTCGAATCCGGAGCTCCTAGAAAAAGGGGAAAAAGAAAGAAAAGGTTAGATCACGGACATTATTTTAATTCCTTACCTGATTCCGGATCCAGCACGTCTCCGAGCCTGGAAAGGACATTATTCCAGCACGCGTCGCATCGCCAGCAGCAGCGGCGCGTTATACTCACCAGTCCACATCATCTTTCGACTCGGCGCTGCCTCCATCATTTTCTTCGTCGAACTCCAGCACCTGGGGGAAAACAAAAGAAACAACAAGGTGAGCCAAGAGACCCGACAAATACAATCTCTTACTACCATAGGCTTACCTGATTTACCACCGGAGGATTTACCCTTTAATACGCCTCATCTTCATATGCCGCACCTATAAAGGTAGAGAAAATAACAAGTTAAACTCATGCAACTTTTACCGGACAGTGTTGGGTAATACAGACTCTTACCTGAACGCCATCAGCTGCCCCCAGGCAACATTCTTTTGAACCAGCTGCAATTCAACAAGGGAATGGAACAAGAGTGAACATCGGACATATTGAACTCTTTGAACTTTATAAACCCCGGAGTCAATATTCCTCCGGAACTCCTCCAGTACCTTCAAACCAGTGAAGTAACTGGTATCTACGCACCCCTGCATGCCATGCAGGATGGAGAGCTCATCATTTAAAAACATAAGGTGAGGTTACTAAAAGGGGATATCGGAGGTGACAAGTGGGGAGAACGAGAACAGTGGGAGAGGGCCATCACTAAAATCCACGGGTGGCTAAATCCCTTTCTCCACTTGCAGGAGAATACTTCTACGGATCAAGCAGACGAGATTAAGCGGGCCAGTCCAGACAGTCATCTCGGCACTACGCATCACGTTGGTGGAGACCGCAGCTGTCCGGGTCCGATCGACGCCCCTGTGGGAACCAGGTGAGCGTAACACAGGAGCCCTCCTTCCCGTGACCGCCGCGGATCACCCAGGAAAGAAGAGCATTTCCAGAGCGAACAGTAACTTGAATGCTGCGCATAGCCTACCACACTCCATCAATTCCAATATTCTATATTCGTCCTATTAAGGTAATTTTGTGCAGTTCCCCAACATCTGCACAACCCACAGCCCGTTTTTGACTGGTAGCACCATTATTTAACATTGCGTGCAACGTGGTCAATGGCCGCCGTCTCCTCCACAAGGCCGTTGCCTTCCTACGCCTGACTTCCTGCCTGACCACCTGCACAGCCAAGGATTGGCTGAGCAGGACTTTATCCACACCCCACCAGCACCGATAGGCGTAAGCCGCCGCGTGGAAGCCCTCGCAGAAGGGCGAGCAAAAGGGCCGGTCTCTGCCTGTCTACGCCAGGCGAGCGTGAGGCACGTCCCCCTGCCCAACAAACTTCCCGAGGATTGAACTTTATCCACACACTCCAAAGGACCCTAGCAACCAGATCACATGGGTAAGATCTGTTTATGCCTAGCCACATAAAGTATACTATGTAATACCACATTTCGTTCTGGCATGTCACCCTGACCGTCTTAAGTCTGTACATACATGATATGTCCAATACGGAGGCCACCAGTCGCACTTGGCCAGCTTACCACCTACTAGCCTTCATCTCCGTAACACTCAAAGCGCCTCCACCCAGCATGCCCCATCCATAAAGCACTGTCCCTCCTGTATAATCTTCACACCTGTGGCCCACAGTATGCCTAGCCTGTGTTTGAAACTTGCATATTGATTTAATTGCCCATGCTAGTCCTCATTATAGCCCACTGTATGCCTAGCCTGTTTCTGAAACTTGCATATTGATCTAATTGCCCGTGCCGGTCCTCATTATAGCCCACTGTATGTCTAGCCTGTGTTTGAAACTTGCATATTGATCTAATTGCCCGTGCTAGTCCTCATTATAGCCCACTGTATGCCTAGCCTGTGTTCGAAACTTGCATATTGATCTAATTGCCCGTGCTAGTCCTCATTATAGCCCACTGTATGTCTAGCCTGCGTTTGAAACTTGCATATTGATCGAATTGCCCGTGCTAGTCCTCATTATGGCCCAGAGTATGCCTAGCCTGCGTTTGAAACCTGCATATTGATCTAATTGCCCGTGCTAGTCCTCATTATAGCCCACTGTATGCATAGCCTGTGTTTTAAACCTGCATATTGATCTAATTGCCCGTGCTAGTCCTCATTATAGCCCTCTGTATGCCTACCCTGCGTTTGAAACCTGCATATTGATTTAATTGCCCGTACTAGTCCTCATTATAGCCCTCTGTATGCATTGCCTCTGTTTGGAACCAGCCCACTGTTCTAACCGCCCTGCGGCAGCCTTGTTAGTAGCCTACTGTAGACATAACCCTCATTTAAAACCAGCCCATTGCATTACCCTCCCACTAGCCTTAATTTAGCCCTGTACTTTGTCCTCTGTCCTTCTACCCATCCTTAGCCATTCACTATGTCCTCTTTCCATAGAGCCACGCTAGCGCTTGCCTCTCTCCTACCTCTAGTCCACCCAGGGACACTAGCACTCGCTAACTGCTCCCATTCCACCTTACCCTTACCCAAACCCCACTCTCCCCTCATCTCTCATCCCATAGACCATGTGGACACACTCAGCCCATCTGAGTGGTTACGACATTACGCCACACGTCCCACACCTCTTGTCCCGCTCCCACTCCACACACGAAACCAAAGACTTGGTACACGGTTTACTAAACCCCAAGTTTCTGCTAAGCCTAAAAATATACCCAGTCCCTCCTCTCACCTTCATCCCCATATGAACACTAAAATCACAAATCCCCCGCCAGTACCCTTTAACATTAAAGGAGCCCTTATAAACGCTCGGTCCTTTGTGGCACACGCCCCAGAGATCTCAGACATTATCACCCTCAACAGTTTGGACTTTCTAGCAGTCACTGAAACCTGGCTTCACCAGGCAGCAGGCCCTGCTCTCTCCTTCGCACTACCAGAAGGCTACACCATCATCAGAGCCGACAGAACTTCCAACAAAGGCGGGGGAGTGGCCTTCATCGCCAAATCCCACCTAGCCCTCAGAGCCATACCCCAAATCAGTTTCCAATCTGCAGAACTCCTATCTGTGAAACTATCATTGACACCTTCTGTCAATGATAGTGTATAGGCACTTGTGTATAGACTCGTTTCAAATGCCATATCATATCATATCATACCTTCCACCACAATACTCGTGCATCTTGTCTAATGGCCCCCCGGCCCGGCATCCACTTTCGAGACCGACATTCTTGATCTCCTCTCCACACACTGAAAGGGGGCCCTGGGGGACCCTCGGATGTGGAAACAAGGCACAGTCACCACACTCGAATAGATATGCCAGACACGAGGTTCCGTTCCCAAAATCTAGGGTTTATTGCAATAAAAAGAAGTCCCAGTTGGCCAAATGGTCCCATGCCCCGCGACGTGTCTCTACAGACCTCGGGGGACGCAAGAGAGGGTGAAACGCACATCAATTACATATATACAATCAAGCACCTTACAATCAGCAATGACACAGTATGACACATTTGATGCCACCCTCATTTTATTTCCCTTTGAATTAGAGGCGATGATTGACCAGTATGACAAATATGACACCTTAGACCACCATATTTAGTAACGGTTTGCAATCTTCAATTTTACAGACACCATTCTTTATTTGCGAGAACACAGCGTTCCTGTTTTTCATGGGCAAGCTGCGCGTAGGAGACTGGCACATACCAGACCTCACTATCTCTTAGTTTCGATTCTCGCTCTAGAGGTCAGCCCGCTCTCCGGGGCCTCACTGGGCTCAGAAAGGGGTGCCGTAAAGAAGATCATAATTCAACTCTTTAAATGCTAGTTTCGTACATTGCTATTCTTTCAGGAGACTCGCTGGCATTCGTGTACTGATTAAATGCCTTGCTCCCTGTCTTCAAGGATATGTGAGGGAGGGAATCGGGCATTTCTGTCTGGCTCTCCAGTGTAATTTTTCAACATGTTTCTTAGCCTTGGACCATTGAAGCAAAATAATATCTACAGCAAAGCAGTTTTACATGAGGCAAAGTGGCAACGTTAGAGAGAGCAGAGAGAGAAAACAAAATGGCGATTCTGGTCATCTTAAAATGGTCTCACTCTAGTTGAACTAGTTGAACTAATAGCTACATAATAATTGATGGATATATATTATTAACACTGTAAATGAGGCGGTTGGTCTTCGGCCAATCAATTATCATTCATTTCCGGACCCTCAAGGGGTGTTTGGTTTTTCTGGACTGACAAACCCTCCTCTTGGCCGTAAGCCAAACGTCTCATCCATATATTGCATGCTCCTCCGACCAAGTATTTGGATTAGATTATGGAATCTGATTCAAATTCGGACTCATGTACACTTGTTGTCTCCTCGTTATTATTACCAATATTATCAATATCAATTGCCATGAATTCTTTAATGGTTTCACATTCGTTACTATGGCGAGTGCTTGATTTAGTAATGTTTTTTCGTTTCATCATTTGTACACACTCTTCGCTGATTTCAGTACATATTATGGGGAGACAATGTATGCAACAACAACATGTCAGGAATATTCCTAGGATTGCTACTAGGATTGCAAATAGCTTCCATCCCCAGGATCGCAACACTTCCCAGAACCAGGAGCTTATGTTCAATTCCCAGCCACCTTCAGGGGGGTGGAGATCAGAGCTTAACACGTGCAATTTTCTTATCGCCTCAAAAATCGTGGGGGAGGAGTCACTTACAAATACGCAACACGCTGATCCCACGATTTTGCAAACACTGCCGCGATCAACTGAGATTATATCAAGGCCCATTCTATTTTGCAGTGACATTAATCTAATTCCTTTTTCCTCCAGAGTTATATTATATAATATATCAGTGGTTCCATTTATTGTTTCTTCCAATATCCTAGACAGTCGTCTTATGTTATAAGAGTTTATCACCTGGCCCCAAAATTGTATGAATGATTTTGCTATGTCCCCTACAATCAACCCGTCTTCAATATTACGGCGAGGTCGTGACCTGGTCAATTTGGTTATGTCTGATGTTTTTAAAAGAAACACTCCAGGAAACAGAAATCCCAAATAAGACGTACCTCCCCAGTTCCTAGGTAACCAAGGATATGCTTTTGCTCCACATATGAAATACACAGGATCTCCCACATATATTGGTTCCACTTCTTTATCAAGGAATGCTATATTCCTGCATCTGGTAAATGTTCCTACCTGGAAAGAACCCTTTTTCTTTAAACAAAATGTGACAGAATGAGGGTTATAATTCACTGTATATAAAGGGGGTTCCGCATCTTTATTCCCCTGTGGGTTCATGTGGCACGTGATCACAGAAGTTTTATAAGGTACAGATAATCTATCCTGTGGGATTATTGCTGGTGTAATTAATCGTCTTTTGTGGAACATGGATCAACCCACCGGTTTCATAATCACTTCCTCGAATTCATTCATATTTGTTTTATCTAGTTGACCAGTTTCACTTTCGTTCAATTTCCCATAATATAGGGCACTCAGAGAAGCATAACATGCAGAGTTAAGGGCAGCGGCTGTACATACCATCCTATTCCCTGTCCACCATATTGCGGCAGGTGTGCACAAACCCAACAATTCTTTTTTCTTAGGATTGAGTGTGTCATATTCATTATTAACAGCAATGTGTTGTTCCCATATCCTTTCCTATGTCTCTCTTCCATTGGGGACAAGGTATAGGGAATCACATGGACCGGGCTTTATGTTGTGGAAATGTTTATAATAGGCAAAAGTACTTCAAGAGGGTGCATTTCTTCCAGGTACCATAATACTGATATGGTTAATATTGGGGCTAATATACTCATTATACACATTATTATGGTTAGACCCAACATACAATTATTTTTACCATGTCCTTTTTCTGCCTTTCTATATACTACGTTTAATTCTCTATCAGCATTGGTGTAAGAGGGGGCATTTGCTGGTTCCGACATTTCATCTCTTCCTTCTTCTTCTGCTGTGCTCGTCGTGAATATCTCTTGTTCATGTGCTTCCCAGGATGTTGACAGAGTTCAATCAATGTCTACAATCTTTTATGCCAGTTTTGCTATCTGCCTGAATTGCTTTTTCATTTGGCAAGGCCTTCGTGCATTTTCACATTGCCTATGAGTTTCAGAGCAGCTGCCTTTGTACCACGTGCGCCCCTCTTGTTCACTCGGGTTCCTGACACATGGATTTAGCACAGAGGAGTTGCGTTTCGTGAGCTGTCTAGCTTGCAAAGCTCTTACGCCACCCTCTCTAAGGCCCCCGCTTCCCACTTCATCTGAAAATAGGAACAGAGGCAAGAAATTCACCAAGAGATGAAAAAGTGATCACTCCTTCTTTCTGCTCCACAGGTGGTACCGATTTGCTCCTGGTACCGTGTGATCAACAAATAGTGCGGGTACACTTCCTGTCTCGAGCTTGGAGTCAGCCTGGGGCACAATGGCAGATGATGATGGGTGCCCAGGCGACAATGCAAGCTGTGGCGCAACAGAAGATGGTGGGCGCCACAGAGGTATGCGCTTGATGACGGCCAGCAGAGATGCAGAATCTGCTGGACAATGTTGAGGCACTCTTTGCTCTTCCGTTTTTATGGCAATCTCATCAGGCTTTGTTTCAGGATCAGGCAGTTTCTGTGGCAAGGGACTAGCATTGGCATTTTTCGTTCCTGGAACTGTTGCTATCTCTTTCTGGTCTTTGTCCCGATCAGTTGACGTGTCGAATGGCGATGGGACTTTCTTGGCGTGCGTGGCATGAATCCAAGCCTTGCGTCCATCCACGCGTATCGCTGTCTCCGTGGTTAGGAGTATCTGATATGGCCCACGCCACCTGGGTGCTAGTGATGGTTTCCGTTCGTAATTTCTGACTAACACCCAGGTTCCTGGCTCCAATGCATCTCCTGGGCCAGTTTACCTCACTACCACAATGCCACCTGCACCTGCTGATGAATCAAACACAGTTTTTTTACTAACAAATTACAATAAATACTGAGTACACGGTATTCTACTCTCTCATTCTCCTAGGCCGAGGTGCGCACCACAAACATTCGCCGGTCTCCCCATTATGATTTCATAGGGGGAGAGCCCAGTTCTGGCTTGCACTGATGTTCGCATACACAGTAACGCTATTGGTAATGCATCTACCCAACTTAGTTTGCTGCTTGCACAGACCTTACTGATTTTGTACTTTAATATTCCGTTATGCCGTTCAATAAGACCGGCGGAACTCGGATGTCTCGAACAATGGAATCTTTTATTGATCTGCAATCCTGCACAAATCTGTAGTATCACTGCACCTACAAAGTGCGGACAATTGTCCGACCATATGACACGGGGCAGACCAAAGCGAGAGAAATACTCTTTTAGCATTATTTTCGCCGTGCTCATAGCTGTGCAATCTTTCAAGGGATTTGCTTCCACCCATTTGCTGAATGCACATATGATCACCAAAACATACTTCAGATTTTGGCATCGCTCCATTTCTATGAAGTCAAAATGAATCACTTCGAATGCCATAGAGGGAGGTCCAAAACTTCCTGTTGGAGTCAGCGTTCTCTTTCCCACATTATGCTGTAGGCATGTAATACAGTTTTGTACTAGTCTCTCTGCATTCTTTTTTATAAGTGGATTTTCCCAGACTGTGGCTAAATGTTGGACTATTTTCTTCGCACAGATGTGTGTGGGACTATGAGCCATTGTAACCATTGTGTTTACATACGCATTTGGCAACATCCAATTCCCGCTTTTCTTGATCACCCAACAACCCTCCAAATCCAGTTCTGCAGAGCCCTTGGCCCATCCCTGTATTTCGTCGCCGGTAGCTTCCGCCTGCATTTCTTTAACAGTCACAATTCCATTTTCTATCATGCAGGGCACTTTCTCTGATTGTACTGTCAACAATTTTGTACTAAAATCAGTGGCAGTCTGTTTCGCAATCTTGTCTGCAAATGCGTTTCCTTCTCCCACTTTACATGTTACTTTTTTATGCGCCTCGCAATTTCACTATTGCCAGGTGCTTGGACACGTAAGTGCAGACAGTAATCGCACAATCAGAGGGCCATGTTGAATTCTAGCCCCATGGGATATTAAGAAACCTCTCTCGGCCCATAATCGGCCAAATCATGAACTACGCCAAAGGCGTCTGGCTATCAATATGAATATTCACGCTCAAGTTCTCTGAAATTTCACAAGCTCTTGTTAAAGCAATTATCTCTGCTGCTTGGGCAGAGTTATAAGGAATTCTTTTACTCTCCACAACGCTTTTTAATGTCGTAAACAGCATATGCAGCAGTTGATGTGCCGTCAGGTAGTTTAAAACAGGAGCCGTCACAAAACAGTTCTCCTTCTGGTTCTTTTAGTGGTGTGTCACCTCAAATCAATTCTCCCTTTTGTTTCTTCCTCAGTAACCATTAGGCAATCATGGGAGGCAATTCAGTCCCACCACTATTTTCCCCGGGCATTGGCATTAATTCTGCTGGATTCAAAGCGCTACACCTCATAATTTGGATGTGGGGCGCGAACAATACAATTTCATATCTAGTCATCTAGCAGAGGTGAGGTGTTGCATCTGCGTTCTATTGAGTAGAACGTCTATGGCATGTGGCACCATCAAAATTAAGGTGTGCCCCAAAACCATCCCTTCTGTTTGTTTCAACTGACGCAGCAGCCGCTGCAACAGCTCGCAAACATCGTGGTAGTGCGCGCGCTACAGGGTCCAGTGCAGAAGAAAAATAGCCGACGGCCTATTTCTTCCACCTTGTTCCTGTGTTGAGACAGACAACATGCATCCTTCGTTCTCATGCACAAATAGCCTAAAACCTTTTCATAATTCGGCGTGCCCAAAACTGGAGCAGAACTCAAAATGTTTTTTAGTGAATCAAATGCTTTCTGACATTCTTCATTCCACTGCAAAGGCATCACAGCATCTTTTTTTGTTAATTCCACCATTGGTTTCACAATTAAAGCGAAGTTTATAATCCATTGACGGCAATAAGAAGCCATCCCTATTATCCCTCTTACACCTTTCTGTGTTGTTGGAATAGGCATACCAGAAATACTCTTTATCCTCTCTGGCGTTAATCTTCTCCCTTCCTTTGAAAGTAGGTAACCCAAATAAGATACTTCTGTCTGACAGTACTGGAATTTCTTTAAGCTCGCTTTATGGCCATGCGTAGCAAGATGAGTTAATAATAGAACAGTACCTTCTTTACATATCTCCTCCGTGTCAGCAGCGATTAGTAAATCGTCAATGTATTGTAGCAACACACAGTCTGATGGTAATTCTAACATGTCTAGCTGTTCTTTCAATGCTCTACTGTATATATTCTGACTTTCAGTATAGCCTTGTGGAATGCGTGTAAATGTGAATGATCGTCCTCCTAGAGTGAAAGCCAGTGGTCGAAGTGGGCGGGAGCGGTCGGAAGCGGTGCTCCTCTACTTCTTTTAATGAAGTTTTACCGTTCCTATACTTTTATTTTAAAAAGAAACCGTTCCGGAACGGTATCGTTTTAAAATAAAAGTGTAGGAAGCAGTTGAAGCTTGCACTTTCAGTGCAGTGCACTGAACATTCCCTTAAACTGCAGGTGCATGCATTTGGGGGTTTATATTGTGCATGGGAAGGGGTGTGGCGATGGGGTTTGCGGGGATCGGTGCAGACCAGTAGGGAACATAGCTCCACTACTTATTTTCGTACACTTCGACCACTGGTGAAAGCAAATAAATACCTGCTTTCTTTGTATACTGGAATGCTGAAGAAAGCGTTTTTTTAAATCGATAACACTAAAGTATTCTGCTGACGCAGGGATCATTGTCAAAATCGTAGTGACATCTGGCACTAATGGGAATTGGGGGTCTACCACTTTGTTCAGTGCACGGAGATCAATTATGAAACGGTACGGTACCTCATTGACCCCTTTCTTGTACACAGGAAGAAAGGGACTGTTACATACACTACCTGTAATTTCGTCAATCACTCCCTATTTCACCAAATCAGAAACAATGCTTTTCAATCCTTTCTCTCCTTCTGCTGAAATTTTATACTGCGGAATACGTGGTAGTGTTATTCCTTCTTTTAATGTAATTTTCACTGGCTCTATTTTCAAACATCCCACATCATTGTCATTCATGGCCCAAATGCAAGCTGGTACCTTACTCAATTCCTCTGATAAAAGGTTATGTCACAAATTCAGAAGTCGGCATAGTCTGGGGAGAAATAGTCAAAAATACCCCATCTGGTGTACAATGAATAACTGCGCTTAGTTTTTTCAATAGATTCAATCCTAAAAGATTTTCCCCACAATGCTCTGTTAAAAGAAATGGACAATGTTCAGTAAAAGGCCCTATTGTCACTGCTACTGATTTGGACTCTGGGTTTATTACTGGGGTACCTGCAAACCCTACTGAAATATTCTGTCACCCTGACAGAGGTATGTCTGGAACCAAGTGATGATCTATCGAGCACTTTTGTGCCCCCGTGTCTACGAGGAATCTATGCTCTTCATTCCCGATTTTCATCTCTACGTAGGGTCCTTTCTGATTCACGGGAATTGACACTGGTTCCGACCCCTGTCCTGGGCTGTCCTATTGGGGTAACAACACATCATCCGATGTGTAGTCTCCACTGTTATTATAATATGCACCTGTCTGGTTATCAAAAATGTTCCCCCCTCTCCCTCTACTTCCCGTCTGTACACCCTGCTGATGTTGATTTTGAGTAGTTTGATTCGGAGCCTGGCCTTGATTCTGTGCACCATTCCCATAATTATGGTGCTGCTGCATAGGATTTCTGTTGTGACCATTTGTTCCCATGTGCCCTCTGTGAGGCCTTCTCTGACTATATCCGCCTCTATTTTACAAATGCGGACATTGTGCCGCCAGTGTCCTTCCTCTCTGCAGTATGCACATTGGTTTAATCCCAAAGGCCCTCCATGCATATTTGAATTTCCCCTACTCTGTGCATTTCCCCTCCCCCTGTTGTGACCTGCTACCTGCTGGAGTAACACTTCTACTATCGTCCGCAGAGCTTCTATTCTTATTTGCAAAGGATACTCATTACACATCTTTGCTTATCAAATATTCAACCATTGTTTGTAACGCTCTCCTTTTCATTGATAAAGTGTATTCATCAAATATTCCATGTATTTCCATTGTGCAAATACTGGGATCTGAAATCCATTTTAGTGCGTCCCGCATACGTACATTTATCTCCGCACTAATTTGCGCTGCTGGTGACGAAAATCGCTCTGTCTACCCCTCTCAATATTCTTTCTCTTATTTCGCGGTGTGGCAAATACTTCAGAATACTCTTCATCCAATTAATTCTTTATTTCAAACAATCGCTTCACATGCTCTTCTATTTCTTCATCTCTCACTCTACAACGGGCTAATGCATTCAAATCCAACAATCGTTGCAGTGGTAACTTCCCAATTAACTTTTTCCATTGTCTCGACAAATATTCCCCCATGCATTCCAACAATACCTGTCTTTCGTTGTTCCTTCTGAAGTCATATAGGGACGCTAGCGTGGATACCCCATCATTATCGTCCATATACATTTCTGCCTGTTCTTGCAGCTCACGCTTTCTCTCCTTACTAATCGCGCTACGAGTTACTCTCGTACATTCATTCTGCTCAATTCCACTCATGGGAGGGGCGGTTGGAGTAATGGCACCCTCTTGATCGGGAGAGTGCAGAGCGGGCAGTGAGAGTGGGATCCGTCTACTGGGGCTGTGGTAATTGCGAAACACTTGGGGCTGGCTGGCTAGTGGGCAGTGCAGTGTCTGATGCAACCTGTGGCTGTGTTGGCGTTGGGAGGGGCTGAGCAACGGGAGGGAGTTGAGTGGCAGCTACTACCGTAGTCTTTTTAGTTTCACTCCTCGGGCTCTGTTTCACTCCTCGGGCTCTGTTTTGTTTCAGTTAAGATTCTGTTTATTAATTTGTCCGATGAGTGTAGCTCTCTTTGTGGATATATTTTTTCTATGTTTAATTCATCGCGCCGTCTTGGCTTTCTCAAGCTATTATTCTACTCCTCCTCCTCCTTCTCCTCAGCGTTCTCCACCTTTGACTTATGCCTGCGCGCATGTTTCTCTCTACTTCTAAATCGGATCATTGCTTCCCTCCTCCAGTCCCTAAGGATATCAAGTGTCCCAGGGCGTGCTCTCTTACTTATCAACACCTTTTCCAGATTATCTATACGTTCCATCTCAAAACTCCCATCCCTCGGCCACTGAAGATTTTCCTGTTTTCTGGTTTGCTTATGCCAAGTTTCACAAAACATTATCGCTCCCATACCATACTTTATGTACATATCATAAGCCGGCGTTCCTCCCGGTGGTGCTTGCTGGCCAGTTTCCAAAGATTGTTCACCACAGCGGAAAAATCCCGCTAAGGTGGACAATACCCCAGGCATGTTTTAACCTTACCCATGGCTAATCAAACTTATTCTGGGTGTTTGATTTTGCAAAATCAACTCTCAACCAATATCAGGATCACTTACGAATCGGGGCACAACTCACCTGATTAGTCAATTTGCCTTTTCAAGAGACAATTTGTCTGTATACTGACGCAACCAATGACGCTGTGTCTGCGTATCTCGGCTCTGCCTTGTTTTGGGACCCTCGCCTCCTTGTTCGCTGGCCAGGGACATCGATCAGGGAACAGCGGTGTGCAGATCTGCAAAGGAGTCTCTCATCGCTTTCGCAGGGGCGCCCTGAACACCTCTTGATCCCGGCTCGATCGCTCCCGTCCTAGCCGTTCTTACCGCCTTCCTTATTCTGCAACGTACACGATGCAACAAGTGGGGGAGGGTCCCTATTCGGGTGCCATCTTGAAAGGGGCCCCTGAGGGACCCTCAGATGTGGAAGCAAGGCACAGTCACCACGCTCAAATAGATACGCCAGAAACGAGGTTCCGTTCCCAAAATCTAGGGTTTATTGCAATACAAAGAAGTCCCAGTTGGCCAAATGGTCCCACGCCCCGCGACGTGTGTCTAACAGACCTCGGGGGAGGCAAGAGAGGGTGAAACGTACATCAGTTACATATATACAATCGAGCACCTTACAATCAGTAATGACACAGTATGACACATTTGATGCCGCTCTCAATTCATTTCCCTTTGAATTAGAGGCGATGATTGACCAGTATGACAAATATGACACCTTAGACCACCATATTTAGTAACGGTTTGCAATCTTCAATTTTACAGACACCATTCTTTATTTGCGAGAACACAGCGTTCCTGTTTTTCATGGGCAAGCTGCGCGTAGGAGACTGGCACATACCAGACCTCACTATCTCTTAGTTTCGATTCTCGCTCTAGAGGTCAGCCCGCTCTCCGGGGCCTCACTGGGCTCAGAAAGGGGTGCCGTAAGAAGATCATAATTCAACTCTTTAAATGCTAGTTTCGTACATTGCTATTCTTTCAGGAGACTCGCTGGCATTCGTGTAACTGATTAAATGCCTTGCTCCCTGTCTTCAAGGATATGTGAGGGAGGGAATCGGCATTTCTGTCTGGCTCTCCAGTGTAATTTTTCAACATGTTTCTTAGCCTTGGACCATTGAAGCGAAAATAATATCTACAGCAAAGCAGTTTTACATGAGGCAAAGTGGCAACGTTAGAGAGAGCAGAGAGAGGAAAACAAAATGGCGATTCTGGTCATCTTAAAATGGTCTCACTCTAGTTGAACTAGTTGAACTAATAGCTACATAATAATTGATGAATATATATTATTAACACTGTAAATGAGGCGGTTGGTCTTCGGCCAATCAATTATCATTCATTTCCGGACCCTCAAGGGGTGTTTGGTTTTTCTGGACTGACAAACCCTCCTCTTGGCCGTAAGCCAAACGTCTCATCCATATATTGCATCCTCCTCTGACCAAGTATTTGGATTAGATTATGGAATCTGATTCAAATTCGGACTCATGTACACTTGTTGTCTCCTCGTTATTATTACCAATATTATCAATATCAATTGCCATGAATTCTTTAATGGTTTCACATTCGTTACTATGGCGAGTGCTTGATTTAGTAATGTTTTTTCGTTTCATCATTTGTACATACTCTTCGCTGATTTCAGTACATATTATGGGGAGACAATGTATGCAACAACAACATGTCAGGAATATTCCTAGGATTGCTACTAGGATTGCAAATAGCTTCCATCCCCAGGATCGCAACACTTCCCAGAACCAGGAGCTTATGTTCAATTCCCAGCCACCTTCAGGGGGGTGGAGATCAGAGCTTAACAAGTGCAATTTTCTTATCGCCTCAAAAATCGTGGGGGAGGAGTCACTTACAAATACGCAACACGTTCATCCCACGATTTTGCAAACACTGCCGCGATCAACTGAGATTATATCAAGGCCCATTCTATTTTGCAGTGACATTAATCTAATTCCTTTTTCCTCCAGAGTTATATTATATAATATATCAGTGGTTCCATTTATTGTTTCTTCCAATATCCTAGACAGTCGTCTTATGTTATAAGAGTTTATCACCTGGCCCCAAAATTGTATGAATGATTTTGCTATGTCCCCTACAATCAACCCGTCTTCAATATTACGGCGAGGTCGTGACCTGGTCAATTTGGTTATGTCTGATGTTTTTAAAAGAAACACTCCAGGAAACAGAAATCCCAAATAAGACGTACCTCCCAGTTCCTAGGTAACCAAGGATATGCTTTTGCTCCACATATGAAATACACAGGATCTCCCACATATATTGGTTCCACTTCTTTATCAAGGAATGCTATATTCCTGCATCTGGTAAATGTTCCTACCTGGAAAGAACCCTTTTTCTTTTAAACAAAATGGGACAGAATGAGGTTATAATTCACTGTATATAAAGGGGTTCCGCATCTTTATTCCCCTGTGGGGTCATGTGGCACGTGATCACAGAAGTTTTATAAGGTACAGATAATCTATCCTGTGGGATTATTGCTGGTGTAATTAATCGTCTTTTGTGGAACATGGAGCAACCCACCGGTTTCATAATCACTTCCTCGAATTCATTCATATTTGTTTTATCTAGTTGACCAGTTTCACTTTCGTTCAATTTCCCATGATATAGGGCACTCAGAGAAGCATAACATGCAGAGTTAAGGGCATCGGCTGTACATACCATCCTATTCCCTGTCCACCATATTGCGGCAGGTGTGCACAAACCCAACAATTCTTTTTTCTTAGGATTGAGTGTGTCATATTCATTATTAACAGCAATGTGTGTTCCCATATCCTTTCCTATGTCTCTCTTCCATTGGGGACAAGGTATAGGGAATCACATGGACTGGGCTTTATGTTGTGGAAATGTTATAATAGGCAAAAGTACTTCAAGAGGGTGCATTTCTTCCAGGTACCATAATAACTGATATGGTTAATATGGGGCTAATATACTCATTATACACATTATTATGGTTAGACCCAACATACAATTCTTTTTACCATGTCCTTTTTCTGCCTTTCTATATACTATGTTTAATTCTCTATCAGCATTGGTGTAAGAGGGGGCATTTGCTGGTTCCGACATTTCATCTCTTCCTTCTTCTTCTTCTGCTGTGCTCGTCGTGAATATCTCTTGTTCATGTGCTTCCCAGGATGTTGACAGAGTTCAATCAATGTCTACAATCTTTTATGCCAGTTTGCTATCTGCCTGAATTGCTTTTTCATTTGGCAAGGCCTTCGTGCATTTTCACATTGCCCTATAGTTTCAGAGCAGCTGCCTTTGTACCACGTGCGCCCCTCTTGTTCACTCGGGTTCCTGACACATGGATTTAGCACAGAGGAGTTGCGTTTCGTGAGCTGTCTAGCTTGCAAAGCTCTTACGCCACCCTCCTCTAGGCCCCCGCTTCCCACTTCATCTGAAAATAGGAAACAGAGGCAAGAAATTCACCAAGAGATGAAAATGTGATCACTCCTTCTTTCTGCTCCACAGGTGGTACCGATTTGCTCCTGGTACCGTGTGATCAACAAATAGTGCGGGTACACTTCCTGTCTCGAGCTTGGAGTCAGCCTGGGGCACAATGGCAGATGATGATGGGTGCCCAGGCGACAATGCAAGCTGTGGCGCAACAGAAGATGGTGGGCGCCACAGAGGTATGCGCTTGATGACGGCCAGCAGAGATGGCAGAATCTGCTGGACAATGTTGAGGCACTCTTTGCTCTTCCGTTTTATGGCAATCTCATCAGGCTTTGTTTCAGGATCAGGCAGTTTCTGTGGCAAGGGACTAGCATTGGCATTTTTCGTTCCTGGAACTGTTGCTATCTCTTTCTGGTCTTTGTCCCGATCAGTTGACGTGTCGAATGCGATGGGACTTTCTTGGCGTGCGTGGCATGAATCCAAGCCTTGCGTCCATCCACGCGTATCGCTGTCTCCGTGGTTAGGAGTATCTGATATGGCCCACGCCACCTGGGTGCTAGTGATGGTTTCCGTTCGTAATTTCTGACTAACACCCAGGTTCCTGGCTCCAATGCATCTCCTGGGCCAGTTTACCTCACTACCACAATGCCTCCTGCACCTGCTGATGAATCAAACACAGTTTTTTTACTAACAAATTACAATAAATACTGAGTACACGGTATTCTACCTCTCTCATTCTCCTAGGCCGAGGTGCGCACCACACATTCGCCGGTCTCCCCATTATGATTTCATAGGGGGAGAGCCCAGTTCTGGCTTGCACTGATGTTCGCATACACAGTAACGCTATTGGTAATGCATCTACCCAACTTAGTTTGCTGCTTGCACAGACCTTACTGATTTTGTACTTTAATATTCCGTTATGCCGTTCAATAAGACCGGCGGAACTCGGATGTCTCGAACAATGGAATCTTTTATTGATCTGCAATCCTGCACAAATCTGTAGTATCACTGCACCTACAAAGTGCGGACCATTGTCCGACCATATGACACGGGGCAGACCAGCGAGAGAAATACTCTTTTAGCATTATTTTCGCCGTGCTCATAGCTGTTGCAATCTTTCAAGGGATTTGCTTCCACCCATTTGCTGAATGCACATATGATCACCAAAACATACTTCAGATTTGGCATCGCTCCATTTCTATGAAGTCAAAGTGAATCACTTCGAATGCCATAGAGGGAGGTCCAAAACTTCCTGTTGGAGTCAGCGTTCTCTTTCCCACATTATGCTGTAGTCATGTAATACAGTTTTGTACTAGTCTCTCTGCATTCTTTTTTATAAGTGGATTTTCCCAACTGTGGCTAAATGTTGGACTATTTTCTTCGCACAGATGTGTGTGGGACTATGAGCCATTGTAACCATTGCGTTTACATACGCATTTGGCAACATCCAATTCCGCTTTCTTGATCACCCAACAACCCTCCAAATCCAGTTCTGCAGAGCCCTTGGCCCATCCCTGTATTTCGTCGCCGGTAGCTTCCGCCTGCATTTCTTTAACAGTCACAATTCCATTTTCTATCATGCAGGGCACTTTCTCTGATTGTACTGTCAACAATTTTGTACTAAAATCAGTGGCAGTTTGTTTCGCAATCTTGTCTGCAAATGCGTTTCCTTCTCCCACTTTACATGTTACTTTTTTATGCGCCTCGCATTTCACTATTGCCAGGTGCTTTGGACACGTAAGTGCAGACAGTAATCGCACAATCAGAGGGCCATGTTGAATTCTAGCCCCATGGGATATTAAGAAACCTCTCTCGGCCCATAATCGGCCAAAATTATGAACTACGCCAAAGGCGTACTGGCTATCAATATGAATATTCACGCTCAAGTTCTCTGAAATTTCACAAGCTCTTGTTAAAGCAATTATCTCTGCTGCTTGGGCAGAGTTATAAGGAATTCTTTTACTCTCCACAACGCTTTTTAATGTCGTAACAGCATATGCAGCAGTTGATGTGCCGTCAGGTAGTTTAAAACAGGAGCCGTCACAAAACAGTTCTCCTTCTGGTTCTTTTAGTGGTGTGTCACTCAAATCAATTCTCCCTTTTGTTTCTTCCTCAGTAACCATTAGGCAATCATGGGGAGGCAATTCAGTCCCACCACTATTTTCCCCGGGCATTGGCATTAATTCTGCTGGATTCAAAGCGCTACACCTCATAATTTGGATGTGGGGCGCGAACAATACAATTTCATATCTAGTCAATCTAGCAGAGGTGAGGTGTTGCATCTGCGTTCTATTGAGTAGAACGTCTATGGCATGTGGCACCATCAAAATTAAGGTGTGCCCCAAAACCATCCCTTCTGTTTGTTTCACTGACGCAGCAGCCGCTGCAACAGCTCGCAAACATCGTGGTAGTGCGCGCGCTACAGGGTCCAGTGCAGAAGAAAAATAGCCGCACGGCCTATTTCTTCCACCTTGTTCCTGTGTTGAGACAGACAACGTGCATCCTTCGTTCTCATGCACAAATAGCCTAAAAACCTTTTCATAATTCGGCGTGCCCAAAACTGGAGCAGAACTCAAAATGTTTTTTAGTGAATCAAATGCTTTCTGACATTCTTCATTCCACTGCAAAGGCATCACAGCATCTTTTTTTGTTAATTCCACCATTGGTTTCACAATTAAAGCGAAGTTTATAATCCATTGACGGCAATAAGAAGCCATCCCTATTATCCCTCTTACACCTTTCTGTGTTGTTGGAATAGGCATACCAGAAATACTCTTTATCCTCTCTGGCGTTAATCTTCTCCCTTCCTTTGAAAGTAGGTAACCCAAATAAGATACTTCTGTCTGACAGTACTGGAATTTCTTTAAGCTCGCTTTATGGCCATGCGTAGCAAGATGAGTTAATAATAGAACAGTACCTTCTTTACATATCTCCTCCGTGTCAGCAGCGATTAGTAAATCGTCAATGTATTGTAGCAACACACAGTCTGATGGTAATTCTAACATGTCTAGCTGTTCTTTCAATGCTCTACTGTATATATTCTGACTTTCAGTATAGCCTTGTGGAATGCGTGTAAATGTGAATGATCGTCCTCCTAGAGTGAAAGCCAGTGGTCGAAGTGGGCGGGAGCGGTCGGAAGCGGTGCTCCTCTACTTCTTTTAATGAAGTTTTACCGTTCCTATACTTTTATTTTAAAAAGAAACCGTTCCGGAACGGTTCGTTTAAAATAAAAGTGTAGGAAGCAGTTGAAGCTTGCACTTTCAGTGCAGTGCACTGAACATTCCCTTAAACTGCAGGTGCATGCATTTGGGGTTTATATTGTGCATGGGAAGGGGTGTGGCGATGGGTTTGCGGGGATCGGTGCAGACCAGTAGGGAACATAGCTCCACTACTTATTTTCGTACACTTCGACCACTGGTGAAAGCAAATAAATACCTGCTTTCTTTGTATACTGGAATGCTGAAGAAAGCGTTTTTTTAAATCGATAAACACTAAAGTATTCTGCTGACGCAGGGATCATTGTCAAAATCGTAGTGACATCTGGCACTAATGGGAATTGGGGGTCTACCACTTTGTTCAGTGCACGGAGATCAATTATGAAACGGTACGGTATCTCATTGACCCCTTTCTTGTACACAGGAAGAAAGGGACTGTTACATACACTACCTGTAATTTCGTCAATCACTCCCTATTTCACCAAATCAGAAACAATGCTTTTCAATCCTTTCTCTCCTTCTGCTGAAATTTTATACTGCGGAATACGTGGTAGCGTTATTCCTTCTTTTAATGTAATTTTCACTGGCTCTATTTTCAAACATCCCACATCATTGTCATTCATGGCCCAAATGCAAGCTGGTACCTTACTCAATTCCTCTGATAAAGGTTCTGTCACAAATTCAGAAGTCGGCATAGTCTGGGGAGAAATAGTCAAAAATACCCCATCTGGTGTACAATGAATAACTGCGCTTAGTTTTTTCAATAGATTCAATCCTAAAAGATTTTCCCCACAATGCTCTGTTAAAAGAAATAGACAATGTTCAGTAAAAGGCCCTATTGTCACTGCTACTGATTTGGCTCTGGGTTTATTACTGGGGTACCTGCAAACCCTACTGAAATATTCTGTCACCCTGACAGAGGTATGTCTGGAACCAAGTGATGATCTATCGAGCACTTTTATGCCCCCGTGTCTACGAGGAATCTATGCTCTTCATTCCCGATTTTCATCTCTACGTAGGGTCCTTTCTGATTCACGGGAATTGACACTGGTTCCGACCCCTGTCCTGGGCTGTCCTATTGGGGTAACAACACATCATTCGATGTGTAGTCTCCACTGTTATTATAATATGCACCTGTCTGGTTATCAAAAATGTTCCCCCCTCTCCCTCTACTTCCCGTCTGTACACCCTGCTGATGTTGATTTTGAGTAGTTTGATTCGGAGCCTGGCCTTGATTCTGTGCACCATTCCCATAATTATTTTGGTGCTGCTGCATAGGATTTCTGTTGTGACCATTTGTTCCCATGTGCCCTCTGTGAGGCCTTCTCTGACTATATCCGCCTCTATTTTACAAATGCGGACATTGTGCCCGCCAGTGTCCTTCCTCTCTGCAGTATGCACATTGGTTTAATCCCAAAGGCCCTCCATGCATATTTGAATTTCCCCTACTCTGTGTATTTCCCCTCCCCCTGTTGTGTCCTGCTACCTGCTGGAGTAACACTTCTACTATCGTCCGCAGAGCTTCTATTCTTATTTGCAAAGGATACTCATTACACATCTTTGCTTATCAAATATTCAACCATTGTTTGTAACGCTCTCCTTTTCATTGATAAAGTGTATTCATCAAATATTCCATGTATTTCCATTGTGGAAATACTGGGATCTGAAATCCATTTTAGTGCCTCCCGCATACATACATTTTAGTCTCCGCACTAATTTGCGCTGCTGGTGACGAAAATCGCTCTGTCTACCCCTCTCAATATTCTTTCTCTATTTCGCGGTGTGGCAAATACTTCAGAATACTCTTCATCCAATTCATTCTTTATTTCAAACAGTCGCTTCACATGCCTTCTATTTCTTCATCTCTCACTCTACAACGGGCTAATGCATTCAAATCCAACAATCGTTGCAGTGGTAACTTCCCAATTAACTTTTTCCATTGTTCTCGACAAATATTCCCCCATGCATTCCAACAATACCTGTCTTTCGTTGTTCCTTCTGAAGTCATATAGGGACGCTAGCGTGGATACCCCATCATTATCGTCCATATACATTTCTGCCTGTTCTTGCAGCTCACGCTTTCTCTCCTTACTAATCGCGCTACGAGTTACTCTCGTACATTCATTCTGCTCACTTCCACTCATGGGAGGGGCGGTTGGAGTAATGGCACCCTCTTGATCGGGAGGTGCAGAGCGGGCAGTGAGAGTGGGATCCGTCTGCTGGGGCTGTGGTAATTGCGAAACACTTGGGGCTGGCTGGCTAGTGGGCAGTGCAGTGTCTGATGCAACCTGTGGCTGTGTTGGCGTTGGGAGGGGCTGAGCAACGGGAGGGAGTTGAGTGGCAGCTACTGCCGTAGTCTTTTTAGTTTCACTCCTCGGCTCTGTTCACTCTCGGGCTCTGTTTTGTTTCAGTTAAGATTCTGTTTATTAATTTGTCCGATGAGTGTAGCTCTCTTTGTGGATATATTTTTTCTATGTTTAATTCATCGCGGCCGTCTTGGTCTTTCTCAAGCTATTACTCCACTCCTCCTCCTCCTTCTCCTCAGCGTTCTCCACCTTTGACTTATGCCTGCGCGCATGTTTCTCTCTACTTCTAAATCGGATCATTGCTTCCCTCCTCCAGTCCCTAAGGATATCAAGTGCCCAGGGCGTGCTCTCTTACTTATCAACACCTTTTCCAGAGTTATCTATACGTTCCATCTCAAAACTCCCATCCCTCGCCACTGAAGATTTTCCTGTTTTCTGGTTTGCTTATGCCAAGTTTCACAAAACATTATCGCTCCCATACCATACTTTATGTACATATCATAAGCCGGCGTTCCTCCCGGTGGTGCTTGCTGGCCAGTTTCCAAAGATTGTTCACCACAGCGGAAAAATCCCGCTAAGGTGGACAATACCCCAGGCATGTTTTAACCTTACCCATGGCTAATCAAACTTATCTGGGTGTTTGATTTTGCAAAATCAACTCTCAACCAATATCAGGATCACTTACGAATCGGGGCACAACTCACCTGATTAGTCAATTTGCCTTTTCAAGAGACAATTTGTCTGTATACTGACGCAACCAATGACGCTGTGTCTGCGTATCTCGGCTCTGCCTTGTTTTGGGACCCTCGCCTCCTTGTTCGCTGGCCAGGGACATCGATCAGGGACAGCGGTGTGCAGATCTGCAAAGGAGTCTCTCATCGCTTTCGCAGGGGCGCCCCGAACACCTCTTGATCCCGGCTCGATCGCTCCCGTCCTGCCGTTCTTACCGCCTTCCTTATTCTGCAACGTACACGATGCAACAAGTGGGGGAGGGTCCCTATTCGGGTGCCATCTTGAAAGGGCCCCTCGAGGGACCCTCGGATGTGGAAACAAGGCACAGTCACCACACTCAAATAGATACGCCAGAAACGAGGTTCCGTTCCCAAAATCTAGGGTTTATTGCAATACAAAGAAGTCCCAGTTGGCCAAATGGTCCCACGCCCCGCGACGTGTGTCTAACAGACCTCGGGGGAGGCAAGAGAGGGTGAAACGTACATCAGTTACATATATACAATCGAGCACCTTACAATCAGTAATGCACAGTATGACACATTTGATGCCGCCCAATTCATTTCCCTTTGAATTAGAGGCGATGATTGACCAGTATGACAAATATGACACCTTAGACCACCATATTTAGTAACGGTTTGCAATCTTCAATTTTACAGACACCATTCTTTATTTGCGAGAACACAGCGTTCCTGTTTTTCATGGGCAAGCTGCGCGTAGGAGACTGGCACATACCAGACCTCACTATCTCTTAGTTTCGATTCTCGCTCTAGAGGTCAGCCCGCTCTCTGGGGCCTCACTGGGCTCAGAAAGGGTTGCCGTAAAGAAGATCATAATTCAACTCTTTAAATGCTAGTTTCGTACATATTGCTATTCTTTCAGGAGACTCGTTGGCATTCGTGTACTGATTAAATGCCTTGCTCCCTGTCTTCAAGGATATGTGAGGGAGGGAATCAGGCATTTCTGTCTGGCTCTCCAGTGTAATGTTTCAACATGTTTCTTAGCCTTGGACCATTGAAGCAAAATAATATCTACAGCAAAGCAGTTTTACATGAGGGCAAAGTGGCAATCGTTAGAGAGAGCAGAGAGAGAAAACAAAATGGCGATTCTGGTCATCTTAAAATGGTCTCACTCTAGTTGAACTGTTGAACTAATAGCTACATAATAACTGATGAATATATAATTCTTAACACTGTAAATGAGGCGGTTGGTCTTCGGCCAACCAATT
>CM030323.1:506304364-506326144 GCA_002915635.3 Ambystoma mexicanum
TTCAAAAGCCAAAATATTCACTTTTGGGGGACACACACCCCTACCGATCCAAGGCGTGTTTGTGGCACCTGTGACCCATGGGGCTCAGGCAATGAAAGCACGTTTCTTCATCACTGGCGTCAGCCCGCATTCACTGCTGAGCTGCGCTGCTTCAGAGGCTTTGAACATTGTACATTTCACACTGGCAGTATACCAGGTAGACATTGACCAACTGCTGGGCAAGTTCCCAAGCATTTTCCAGGGAGTGGGAAAGTTAAAGGCACCCCCAGTGCGACTGCACATTGATGAAACCATTCGGCTCACGGCACTAAAACACCAAAGAATCCCCTTCCACCTTAGGTCACAGGTTGAGAAAGAGGTCCAATCGCTCATCGAGATGGACATTATTGAGAGAGTAGAGGGACCGACCCCCGGGGTCTCGCCCATTGTCATGGCGACAAAACCGAAACAGCCCGGTGCCGTCCGCATCTGTGTGGACATGCGACTCCCGCATGCTGCCATCAAACTGGAACGCCATATCACGCTGACACTAGATGACATTGTACGCGAGCTACAAGGGGCCAAAGTCTTCTCGAAGCTGGATCTGAGGTCAGGGTATCACCAGCTAGAACTCCACCCGGACTCTCGGTATATAACTACATTTACCACTCATGAAGGCCTCTATCAGTTTAAAGGTCTCAGCTTCGCCATATACTCTGCTGCAGAAGTTTATCAGAATGCCATAATAGGAGCGCTGGCAGGCCTGAAGGCAGTGCTCAATATGAGCAATGACATTCTAGTATTTGCAGCATCCCAAGCTGATCACATGAGATGTCTGGAGCTGACTTTGCAGCGGCTGAAAGAGCTGTGCCTTACTCGGCACCGCGGGAAGTGTGAGTTCTTTAAGGATCGCATCGGATTCTCTGGGTTCATCTTCCACGCGAGTGGGGTGTCGCCGGACCTGGAGAAAGTCTGAGACATCCGAGAGGCTGTGGCGCCCCAATCCCCCACGGAGGTGCGCAGTTTCTTGGGGATGGTCAATTACTGCAGACACTTTATTAAAGGCCTCGCATCCTTATCTGAACCACTCCGAGCCCTGACCAAGAATGATGTTCCATGGACTTGGGAAAAGAGAGAGCAAGAGGCATTTCTAGATATAAAGAGAGCACTCTCTGACTAGGACACAATGGCATATTTCAACCCCACTGCAGAGTCGGAAATAGTTGTAGATGCCATCCCGGTGGGGCTAGGAGCTCTGCTCATGCAAGCAGATGCCAGAGGGGACATGCGCCCAATCGCCTATGTGAGCAAAGCACTTACAGACACCCAAAGGCGCTACTCGCAAATCGAAAGGGAGGCGCTAGCGATCTTGTGGGGTTGCCAGCATTTTTGCCTATATATTCTAGGGAAACCTGTAGTAGTGGTAACCAACCATAAACCGCTGATTCCGATCCTAGCAGGAGTGTCGTCGAAACCCCCACCACGGATCGAACTGTGGATGCTCGCTCTCATTGAGTATGGGTTCAAACTGGTGTAAAGACCCGGGACAAACAACCCATCCGACTACTTGTCCCGCCACCCGAATTGTCAAGGTGCCGGGGAGCTGGTGGAGTGTCAAGAGTTTGTCCACAACATTGTTGAAAACGCAATGCCTGTGGCGCTGTCAAGGGAGGTCGTAGCCAAAGAATCGACTTCGGACGAAGTATTCAAGATCATACAGGCAGCCATATGGAGCGGAGAGTGGAGAGAGGTGCTCAATAACAACACTCGGCGAGAAGACAGAGCACAGAGGGACCTCCAAGTGCTTTGGTAGGTACGAGATGAGCTCTCGATCTCGGATGATGGACTACTTCTGCAAGGGCGACAGATCGTTATCCCGCAAGCACTGAGAGCAAGAGTCCTGGAGCTGGCACACACCGGTCACCAGGGCATTGCCAAGACCAAGGCAAGGCTGCGACCAAAAGTGTGGTTTCCAGACCTCGAAAGTCTGGTGGAAGGACACGTACGAAGGTGCCTGCCATGTCAGGCCGCGAGCCCCGTAGACAGAGCTCCACCGATTAGCTCCATGGAAAGGGGTGAAAGTCCCTCGGACACAGTTCATGCTGATTTTGGGTCGACCGGGAGTGGCATGTATTTCTTGGCCATAGTGGACCAGTGGTCGAGGTACCCGGAGGTGGAGCTAGTGGACTCAACAGCAAGTGACCACACCATCTTGGCACTTGAAAAGATGTTCGCAACCCATGGCTTTCCAAAAGTCCTGTGCTCCGATAATGGGCCACCATTCACGGGGGAATCAATTTGCCCAATACATGACGGAGAGAGGGATTCAACACAGAAAAGTGTCACCAATCTGGCCCAGGGCCAATGGTGAAACGGAAAGACTCATGAGAACATTGAACAAAGTTTTCTGAATTTCAGCCAACGGCGGAGTCGAACTAAAGAAAAATCTATTTGAGCTTCTCCGGGAATATAGAACGACACCCCACCAGTCGACATAAGTCGCCCCGGCTGAGGCACTGTTTGGACGCTGCTCCAGTGGGCTCATTCCAGAGGTAGAGGGCCGTGAGCCAGGGGTAATCGATGATGACAAGGTCCAACATGAGAGAGCACCCCACAATGAGAGCATGAGGAGAGGCCTACAAGGGAGGGAGGTAGCCGTAGGAGATTCTGTACTCGTCAGGAATCGCCGACCAGAAGGAAAATTGTCGCTCACATATGAGCCCCAGCCTTGGACAGTCACCCACGTAAAAGGGACTATGGTCACTGCCACCAGCGAAAGGGGGACAGTCACCCGCAACAAGTCCTTCTTCAAGAAGGTAGAGGTCCGACACTGAGAGGAAGAGCCAGAAGTAGTTCTCCAGCCAGAAGACCGGGCAGAGACTCCTGAAGCTGACATGCCAGTGGACACACCACCACTGGACATGATGCCGCTGCCGACCCCAGAGAGTAGCAGCCGGTATGCGGCGAGCCAGGGTCGCAAACCGCCCATCCGTTTCAAGGACTACGTCCTGGACCAGGAGACTGAGCAGATGACCAAGACAGGTGAGCGACCACGTTGGGTACGTTTTGAAGTTGCTTTGTTCACTGTTGTCTTTAAGTAAACATGCGCATGCGCGAGCCTTGATCCGGGCCACGCATGCGCAGTAGGAATAAAGACGGTCCGTGCGGCAGTTGCCGCCGGGACCTCAGAAGCTGCAGACGTGTGTGCCGTGTCTTATTGTGCAAATGCATGTATGCGAGTGGATGAGGCGGCCCGAGGCACGGGCGTAGCCATCACATCCACTATGAAGACTTAGCAAACCAGGTTATTCACAGTATCTTCGTGGCAAACCAGCTTACTTGCAACCTGTCACTAGAGTAAGCATGCTACTCACAGTTCCCCTGAGAAAGCATACAATCCACAGCCTGTCACCTGGAAAAGCATGCTACTGAGTGCCTTTATAACCTGCACCATTTTGCAAGGCATACGCCTCACACTGCTATGCACCTGATAGCTTGCTATTCTCAGCATGGGCCGGCTCCTGGGAAAGTATGCTACTCAAAGCCGTCCCTTCTGTAAGGCATTCATTTGCAGCATATCACCTAACAAAGCATGCTATTAATGTATACCCTGCCTGACTGTCGCCTTTTGCAATGCATGCTCCTCACACTGCCACACAGCTGAAATATCTTCCAATTCTCAGCCCGTCTCCTGGCAAACGTGCTATTCACAACCCCATTCCCTGTGGTAGTTGTGCTACTCACAGTCACAGCCAGTCTCCCTGCTGGATCTCCTCCAGGTCTGGATCTTGATGCGAAGGTGGTGGGAGCTATGGCCTCCCATGCTGGTGCTGAGCTGGGGCTTCTATCCTGCTCTCTCCTCTGGCCCTCTTCCTTATCTTGCTGCTGCAGTACCATGCCCCTGTGCATGGGCTTCTTGATTCGTCCCGTCATGCCGCTCCACTGCTCGCTTGGTTTTGTTGCACAGGATCTTTGGACCTTTCCCATGATCCCACACTCACTGATGGGCGTGAGAGAGAGAACCAATGTGGAGTTGCACCACCCCGAGGAGGACCTGGCGGATGGTGCCTGGCTGCTGCTCGGACATAATGGCCCAGGGGACGCTGTTCTTAGCAACCATGAGATTGAACACTCAGTCGCCGGCCTCTGATGCTGAGGCAGGTCATGGAGTTTGCCGTCTTTTTTCAAATAGTTTTGTTTCAACATGGGCCCGGTCCCCTGTTGAAAACAACTAAGTATTTTTTTGAAAAGCAAAGCTCCATTACAGATGTCACAGGGGAGATACCAGGGGTTGCAGCTGCGACCACAGGAGTTTCACATGCTACCCCTGGCTACTCCAAGTGACATCCATGGCCCGAGGCCCTGAGAAATGCCCTCTTTGTCCCTGTGACAGCCCTGTATGCCTCCACTCCAATGCCAGCGGCTTGATGTCCTCCAATCTACCCTGTTGGTGAACTCGCCTCTGAACCTTGCAAACACTACTGAGGATGGGGGGGCTTGCTTACTCATGGAAGTCTCCTTACTGCACATCATCTCCAATCTAACCAAGGTATCGCCCAGCATGTACTGCATGACCAAGTGCCCGGGTGTGCATGTCCTCCCTGCATGCACATCTGGGCTAATATTGTGCCAGCGTAGGGAAGATCTTTTCCCGGAGTGCTCCCGGAATCCAAACATCAAATTAGACCACCATAAGGAGCAGGGAGGGTCTCAGTGTAGGCATTGTTGGCAGGAGAGTTGGAGACGGAGAACCTTTCTGCCCCAATACCTACCTTACGCTGATCTCCTGACTAAGCTCTAACTCCCCGTCAGACCCCCTCCTGGTATTGCGTGGGGAAGACTGGGCTTGCAGTGCAGTGCAGCAGTCTATCAGTCATGCAACCATTGTCCAATGAGAGACTTCATTTGGTGTAAGGGGTTGTGTTTGGCCAGGGTCTCCGCTACCACCATAGATGGTGCAATGATGGTGTCATCATCTTTGTACCTTCCCAGTCACGTGCGCACGTTCTGTCCATATACAGAATGCAAAGAGTAGGGTTTTTTAATCAGAAACGTTTGTCCCGTGCTAATATTCACGGTGTGATGATTGCCAGGGCCTAACTATGACAAATGAACTGTGAAGAGTTCCTTGGCATATGAGAGTGAGAACACAAAGCCTGAAAGACTTTGATTTCGATTGTTTGAAAGATCACATGAGCGATACTTCATAAAATCAGTCCTGTCTGTGCTATTTTTAATTTATGGAATCTAGTCTGAACGTTAAGTCCAGATCATTTTAAATCGGACAGTTCATCAATATCTTTTGCAAGCAGTCCGAAATTCAGAGCAGACCTGGACGCTTCTGGGCTAAATCAAGAGTAGGCGCAGAAGAAAGACATTATTGGACTTCGATATTTGTAATTATGTAATTCTAATGTCCTGAAAGCCTTTTAGAAACGTTTAGGTATGTCATTTTAAAGAGACATTTGTCATTGATTTTCTGGGTGAAGAATACATATGAAGAGGAGGCAATTACTTTTAAATCTAGTCTCTTTGCAATCATCTTGGCCCTTCCAAGGGTAGACCCTGATCGACGCCATGTTCACCCACTTTCTTTTTGCTCTTTATTTGCAGGAATTGTTTGGATACCGGACCCAAATCTTGAAGAGGATCCTGTGCATCTCTGGGTACGCTGTCTCCCTCGGGGCCGTCCTGCTGCTCTTCTACTGGAAGCCAGAGTGGGAGGTCTGGGCGAACTGCATTCCATGCACCTTGGAAGACGCCAACATCATCCTCCTCAGGACCACCGTAAGTCTACTGCTATACTGAGCTTTTTGTGGCAATTCCATTTGAGTTTAGCAAGCACAATCCTGGGAGTTGATGGGGCGATGTGCAAGTCATTCTACACAACAAAGGCATCAAAAGCCAGTTATTGGCTTTTGTGAGATGCCAGCAGTGAGCAGCATCATTGTTCACCTGTTCCCGGTGTCACAGCCAATCATAGGAAAATGGCACCTTGCTTGTGTCTGAAAATATTCCCATGGAAGCCAGTTGAGAGAAGCACAAGCGCTGCAGTTTACCGCCCCCCCCTGCTGTGTTTATTTCAATTTGAGCTAATATGGTGGTGCTTTAGAACAACCATATGTAATGATATGCAGCATATAAACAGGTGATGTCATTTGAGGAGAATGACATATACCCTAGTGCTTTGGCCGTGTCCCCTTCGAATGTATTGTGTCCTAGCACGTATTCCTCATCTTTGACACTTGTTGTCCAGCTTCAGCTGCTTTGGCAAATATTTTTCGCCAGAGGGTGATGTGCGTCGATGGCGTCGATGTCCCTCGGAGGCCTCCGTCGAGGGTGATGTCATCGAAGGTATATATAGCAGTCGCAGCACCCGTTGGCCTTCAGTTCCCTTTTTCTGCAAAGGCATTTGCTTCGAGTGAAATTCGGTGCGCCTCTTCTAGTGACGTTACGTTACAAAAACCTCAATTATATCTTCTTCCACATCGTCAATGCCGAAGTCCGGTTCTAGGAAATGCTGTGACTGCGGTTCAAAGATGTCTCTTACTGACCCACATTGTATCTGCCTGTGGTGCCTCGGTGAGGGCCACGATACCTCCAATTGGTTCATGTGTCAATCTATGATGGGAAAAGCCTTGAGGGAACAGAAGGGGAAACTTAAGGTAGGAAAAATCCCCAAAAAATAACCTACCCGACCCTCTAGGCCTTCGACCGACGAGTCGAGAAGAGACTTTCCTCGGAGGAAGAAAGCCATGCAATCTAGGTCGAGGAGTGGTTTCCACTGCTCTTCGTCTTCGAAGAGAAGGCACCGAAGGTCGGTCGACCTCTTCGTCTGACGCTTCCCCCGAGAAGGTTGCTTGCCCTACAAAAATAAAAACACCGGCTGAATGGGAAGCCTTCAGGGCGGAAATGTTAAAAATGTATGAAAAACAAAGCCATGCTCCTACCGAGCCTTCCAAAGAAACCGGAAAGGAAAGGTCTCGTCCAAAAACCTGTGCGCCCTCGTACCCTGGTAAAAGGTCTGATCCGCATGGGGAGCCCTCGTGGCCTTGATCCGAAAAATCAAAGGATCACACGAGACGTAGGGAGAAGTCGAGGTCCACGACGCCATCGACACCTTCGACACCTTCCAGGCCCTCGACGCCTGCCAATACCTCAACATCGACATCGAAGACGTCAATGCCAGCTACGCCACACTTGCCAGCTACACTGTCAGTGCCAAGCACCCCTCCAAAATCGGTGCTGATAAAGAAAATATCTACCACTTTGATGACGTCGAAGCTTATCGGTACAAAATCTGACAAGATATATGCTCCACTCCCGAAGAAACAGTTAGTTAAGTCTCTTACTTCTATTTTTAAAAAGAAAGAGGTTAAGCCTGCCGAGGAGACAAGGGCGACGAACATTTGCTGTTTTCTGCTGGAAATTGGTGTGCTGAAGTACTGAATTGAAGCTTACCCCATCTATTCCTCCAAAGTGAACATTCTCACGCCCCACTCCAATTCGCGTAAGCCTGTAGCCTTTACAGCAGTTTGAAGCAATCGCGGGCTACAGCTGATCGGACGTAGAAAGTGAGTCACGTGACACTTGCCAGCCCCGATCCACGCCCCCAGGAAGTGTGTATTTAATCATCTTTTGGCTGCGCTTGCGGCGTTAAGCCCACGAGGAGACAAGGGCGACGAACATTTGCTCTTTTCCGCTGGAAATTGGTGTGCTGAAGTACTGAATTGAAGCTTACCTCCTCTATTCCTCCAAAGTGAACATTGGCACGCCCCACTCGAATTCACGTAAGCCTGTAGCCTCTACAGCAGTTTGAAGCAATCGCGGGCTACAGCTACAGCTGATAGGACGCAGAAAGCGAGTCACGTGAGACTTGCCAGCCGCCAGCCACGTCCCCAGGAAGTGTGTATTTAATCATCTCCTGGCCCCCCTTGCTGCATTAAGCCCGCCGAGGAGACAAGGGCGATGAACATTTGCTGTTTTCCGTTGTTTACAGCTGGCTGCGTGGTAAGTGACCAAGTACTTTGTAGCTGACCGTCCCATAACTTAGTGCCCCCAATTATCGAGCACAATTACACAAGTTACTAAATTATCCGCACTCCTAACGTATAATGGGCCATAACAAACCTCACACACGTCTGCAAGAGAAGCTGGAAGGACATTAGCAAATGTCACGAAAAATACCAATTCCACAGACTTACCTCTAATTCCTTGCAAAATCCTTCTAATTCAATCAAAAAAATAGCTGCCTCAACTGCCTCAGTGCACGCTATTCCGAAGGCAAAAATAGGCTAAGCTGATTGTGACTCCATTGACAGACCAAAACCCTTTGATTCCTTTTACATCGAATCAAGGTCACTTTTCATTAATGAAGAGGTGAGGTATAGGGGTGCACAGGTCGGTTTAAATTAAACAATTTATGAAATATAGGAATTTCAGGGGAATGAGTATCAACAAGAATTAGAGAGCAATGTAACAAATATATCAGGTGCAGACGGGCTGTCGTCACAAGGCCACTTGGGACAAAGAAAATGGAGTAGAACCAGGGCCGTGTATTGCTACACAGCAAGCCCAAATGCACTCCAAGGGGAAAAAAAATCCCTATAAACAAATTACTATTTCAACAAAAGTTTTTACGCTGTGAAGGCGAGTGTTTAGGTACAAGCGTACCTCATTAACCTCAAAACTTAACTCAAATAGTGATTAGGTAGTTTCACATTGGCAACAAACATCAAACTTAAAACATCAAATGTCGAATGTGTAGATAAGCCAGAACCTAGATTATAGAGATACATTTTGGATTTTAATCTTGCAAGTCCAACAAGTTATGAGAAGTAAACAAATCAAATTCACACAAAGTCCTCTATTCACACATAGAGCACATATTTATCCATATTACATACAGTACAAGAAACCTTAGGAACATAGATAGTGGCATTCAACCACTGGTGTTGTGCAAATCCGTTGCAGGTCTCTATGAATTTATCACTTCATAGCACTATAATCCATAAATCCAATTAACATAAACTTCCAAATGAAGTCCCTTTTTAGGTGTCAACAAATGACCAACGCGTTTCGGTTCATAGAACCATCTTCAGGGTATGGACTTCACTGTTCATTTTTTTTTAAAATGTTCATAAATAGGACCCTGTAGGGTAATAGAGAAAGAGAGCTGTTCAGTGCAACCTCTTGGTTTTTAGGAATTCACTAACAATGTAGGTCGTGTAGGAATAACTAACCTCGCTGATACATGGACGGGGGCTCCAGTCAATAGCCCAGTCTTCAAAATAAGAACAGGGCAGAGGTGGGATGCGGTCGCTTGAGTATCTGAAAATAAAACCAAAGAAAACCCATAAAAATGGCATTCTGACAGTAGGTACGGAATAGTGCAGTGAGGGTAGAGTTTATTGGAGGTATAGCGTGTCACGTGCTTCCCAAACTTCAAAGGACCGAACTACGGTCAGTGTAATGTTAAAAAGCAAGTTCTGTATAATATTAGAATCAACTGGCTACCTCAGGCAGCATAGCCATAAAGGCATGGAAGTTCCCCAGTTATGTTTGTGTACAAATGGCTGGATGGGAACTAAAGTGTAAGCTCGAGTGGCACTCGATGTAAAAACGTAGTCCAGTTCCCTGTGACAGGAATACAGAGGAAAAAGCTAACCTGTGCTAAAGCACAATCTAACGTGATCCGATTAAGACAGAACACTTACCTTAGGTCGCGGGAGCAACAAAGAAGTCTGGCCGCAGCGATAAGCGCAATGCGACTGTGCTCGAGTGTTATGCGTCGTCCTGCGCGCGGTTCGCCAGGACGGCGTCCATCTTGGTGTGGGCAAAGGAGGGTGCTAGGTTGTGAAGACAACACGGCACCTAATTCAAGCTGTAAGTCAGGGGGATTCGAGAGCACGCATGGGGGCGCAACCGCAGCCCATATGGAACCGCGGGGTGCCCCCATGGTGCTGATTGTAAGGATCAAGGATTAGAGAGCGCACATGGGGGCACCAGCAGCTCGGATCAAACTACGGGGTTCCCCCACGGCGCAAAAAGTGAATACGGTAGGCAATGGCCACCGTAAAGTGAACAATAGTGAGTACGCTCACCTACCAATACGGCAGGGGGCAGATGTCAAGTGTAGAGGGCAGGAATCAGGGAGCATACACCAAACAATTGGGAAGAGGTACCATAAGGGGCACGACAGCTGATACCCGAGCACACTATGGACAACCATGGGAAGCCTTGGGGTCCGCTGTCTACCCGGAGGTCAAGAAGCAAGAGTCAGAAGCAAACGTAGGAAGATAATCAAACAGGAGTCACTAATACTCCCATTGTAATGCAGAGTACTCGTAATTCGCTAAAAAGGGAGAAGAGTCAATTCAATCTGATTGTGAAAACATAAGTGTCGTATACACAGACATCATCAAGTAGACAGCAACACCAGCACATACAGAAGCAGATGGATGGACAGCTACAGTTCATATGACCTGAAAGCAACAAGTATAGACTTGCAACGATGATACCACAAAGAGTACATATTGGTAGTACAACAGAAAAGGACAATTGTAGATATTAACATTCAAAGTTTCCCAAGCATGTATATTTCAAAAAAGAAGAATCAAGTCTCTTGATGCAGGAGATCTTACTTCTCAATTTTACACAAAGCACATGAGGTCAAATTCGGTGTTCATGCCGTGGGGGCTAAGTGAGTCCAAAAGTTCAATCCATAGGATTTCTCGTTGTAACAGTTTCCGCTGGACACCCCCACCCCTGCTCCCCATTGTGACTCGCTCCAAGATGACACATTTCAGTTGTGCGATGGTATAACGTGCTTCTACAAAGTGTAAAGATACAGGTGACCTTGTACTCTTAGTGCGAATATTAGATTTATGCTCTGACCATCTTATTTTTACTTTTCTGGTGGTCATGCCCACATAATACAAACCACAGGGGCATTTTAATGCATAAATTACATTTTGGGTGTCACATGTGCAGGACTGTTTGAGTAAGATTGGTTTACCAGAGTGAGGGTGTGATATACTGTTACCTTTTATGATATTGTCGCAGTGCTGGCAATTGTAGCGTGGAATAGTTCCCTTGAACAAACTCTGCGTGTTGGCGGATGGTTCTTCTGCTTTGACCAAACTCCTGCGCAGTGACCTACTGTTCCTGTAGGCAAAAGTAGGTGGTTCTTGAAATAGTTGCTGTAATTGGGGGTCCATTCCTAGCATTGCCCAATTCTTTTTGATAATCTTCCTAATCTTCATGCTCTGCATTGAATAGGTGGTGACATAAACCAGCGGTTCTCCTGATTTAGGGGGTTTGGGAGTCAGCAGTGTCTCTCTCTCAGTACCTCTAACCTTGTCCGCCACTTCTGTAATCTTTGACTGGTTATAGCCTCTTGACATAAATTTGGATTCAAGCAGTGAAGACTGGCGTTCATAGTCGGTGTTCTCCGAAATGATCCTTCTTTATCGAAGAAATTGGCTAAACAGCACACTGTCAACAGTTCTCTTAGGGTGGAAGCTCGTAGCAAGCAGCAGGCTGTTTCTACCAGTCTTTTTCATGTAGATCCTAGTCTCTAAAGAAGTATTGCCAACATATATCTCAACATCCAAAAAATGGATGGCGATGTTACTTGTCTCCGTGGTAAATTTGATCCGAGGGTGCATCAAATTCATCATTTCATAGAAGCTTTGTAGTTCGTGTTCTGGCCCTGACCAAATTCCAAAGATGTCATCAATATATCTCACATATAGTGAGAGATGTCTCATCCATCTTGGTGAAGTGAGGATTATTTCATATTCGAGGTAATACATGTAAGCATTGTCATAGCATGGTGCCATAGCCGCACCCATGCTTGTTCCAGATGTTTGAAGGAAAAATCGATCTTGAAATTTAAAGATATATTCATCAATACTAGTTTCAATAGAGTTAGTACAAAAAGTCTGTCGCCCTGACATTGATCTGATTGACGTAGCAGCCATTCAATTGCCTCTAGGCCCGCTTCATGTACGATGTTTGTATAAAGCGACGTGACGTCCATCGTAAACATTGCGTCTCTCCCTTTGACAAATTGCACACTTTTCAGTTTATATAGGAAGTGCATGGTATCCTTTACATATGTCGTGGTTTCCTGGACTAAAGGTTGCAAGATTTTATCCAGGGACTGGGCCAGTGGTTCTAGGAGACTTTTCATTGCTGCGATGATAGGGCGTCCCAGGGGTTGGTTAGATCTTATGTATTTTTGGTTATCTATTCATGACTGGCATGATGGGGTGTTTATTTTCAAGGAAACGTCGCATTTTTTCCGAGATGACATCATTAGCTTCTGCCTCATACAATACCCCCTTGATGAGTGATAGTACTGCTTCGGTAGGATTCAGGGGTACTTCCATGTACCATGTCTTCCATGTCTCTGGGTCATTCAATTGGCGTTCAATTTCATCAATATATTTGCGTTTGTTCATGAGTACTAAGGCACCCCCTTGTCTGCTGGTTTGAAGATAATGTCCTGATTGTCCAGAAGATTTTTAAGTATCTAGCGTTTTCTCACCGTGAAGTTGCCTTGTGTGTTAGTTTTAAACTGTATTCTCTTAAGATCCTGTAGTACAGTCTTCTCAAAGCGAGATAGAACATGGTTCTGCACTGGTCGATTAAAGGAACTCTTGGGTTTTAATTTGAGAAATCTATGAGGTTCGTTGGAGGTGGAATCCTCCTCCAATGACTCAAAGAAGACCTTCAATCTCAACTTTCTCATTAATTTGAAAAAATCAATTTTTTCACGAAGAAGAGTGCTGTTGTTATTAGAGACAAAAGATAAGCCTTTTTTCAAGACATGTAATTCCATTTTTGATAATTGATATGATGAGATGTTGACAATCAATGTTTCTTCGGCGTTTTTTTCTGCTGTGGATTGTTTCTTTTTTCCTCTTCGGACTGGCCTTTTTCTAAAAAAGGCGTGGGAGTAACCGCTGGTCCCCCCAATTACAGCACTATTTCAAGAACCACCTACTTTTGCCTACAGGAACAGTAGGTCACTGCGCAGGAGTTTGGTCAAAGCAGAAGTATCATCCGCCAACACGCAGAGTTTGTTCAAGGGAACTATTCCATGCTACAATTGCCAGCACTGCGGCAATATAATAAAAGGTAACAGTATATCACACCCTCACTCTGGTAAACCAATCTTACTCAAACACACCTGCCCATGTGACGCCCAAAATGTAATTTATGATTTAAAATGCCCCTGTGGTTTTTTTATTATGTGGGCATGACCACCAGAAAAGTAAAATAAGATGGTCAGAGCATAAATCTAATATTCGCACTAAGAGTACAAGGTCACCTGTATCTTTACACTTTGTAGAAGCACGTTATACCATCGCACAACTGAAATGTGTCATCTTGGAGCGAGTCACAATGGGGAGCAGGGTGGGGATGTCCAGCGGAAACTGTTACAACGAGAAATCCTATGGATTGAACTTTTGGACTCACTTAGCCCCCGCGGCATGAACACCGAATTTGACCTCATGTGCTTTGTATAAAATTGAGAAGTAAGATCTCCTGCATCAAGAGACTTGATTCTTCTTTTTGAAATATACATGCTTGGGAAACTTTGAATGTTAATATCTACAATTGTCCTTTTCTGTTGTACTACCAATATGTACTCTTTGTGGTATCATCGTTGCAAGTCTATACTTGTTGCTTTCAGGTCATATGAACTGTAGCTGTCCATCCATCTGCTTCTGTATGTGCTGGTGTTGCTGTCTACTTGATGATGTCTGTGTATACGACACTTATGTTTTCACAATCAGATTGAATTGACTCGTCTCCCTTTTTAGGGAATTACGAGTACTCTGCATTACAATGGGAGTATTAGTAACTCCTGTTTGAGTTTGTGATTATCTTCCTACGTTTGCTTCTGACTCTTGCTTCTTCACCTCCGGGTAGACAGTGGACCCCAAGGTTTCCCATGGTTGTCCATAGTGTGCTCGGGTATCAGCTGTCGTGCCCCTTATGGTACCTCTTCCCAATTGTTTGGTGTATGCTCCCTGATTCCTGCCCTCTACACTTGACATCTGCCCCCTGCTGTATTGGTAGGTGAGCGTACTCACTATTGTTCACTTTACGGTGGCAATTGCCTACCGTATTCACTTTTTGCACCATGGGGGAACCCCGTAGTTTGACCCGAGCTGCGGGTGCCCCCATGTGTGCTCTCTAATCCTTGATCCTTACCATCAGCACCATGGGGGCACCCCGCGGTTCCATATGGGCTGCGGTTGTGCCCCCATGCGCGCTCTCAAATCCCCCTGACTTTCAGCTTGAATTAGGTGCTGTGTTGTCTTGGCAATCTAGCACCCTCCTGTGCCCACACCAAGATGGGCGCCGTCCTGGTGAACCGCGCGCATTCGCAGGGTTGCCAGGACGACGCATAGCACTCGAGCACAGTCGCACCACGCTTACCGCTGCGGCCAGACTTCTTTGTTGCTCCCGCGACCTAAGGTAAGCGTTCTGTCTCAATCGGATCACGTTAGATTGTGCTTTAGCACAGGTTAGCTTTTTCGGTCTGAGATTCCTGTCACAGGGAACTGGACTACGTTTTTACATCGAGTGTCACTCGAGCTTACACTTTAGTTCCCATCCAGCCATCTGTACACGAACATAACTGGGGAACTTCCATGCCTTTATGGCTATGCTGCCTGAGGTAGCCAGTTGATTTCTAATATTATACAGAACTTGCTTTTTAACATTACACTGACTGTAGTTCGGTCCTTTGAAGTTTGGGAAGCACGTGACACGCTATACTCCAATAAGCTCTACCCTCACTGCACTATTCCGTACCTAATGTCAGAATGACATTTTATGGGTTTTTCTTTGGTTTTATCTTCAGATACTCAAGCGAACCGCATCCCACCTCTGCCCTGTTCTTATTTTGAAGACTGGGCTATTGACTGGACCCCCCGTTCATGTATCAGCAAGGTTAGTTATTCCTACACGTCTTACATTGTTAGTGAATTCCTAAAAACCAAGAGGTTGCACTGAACAGCTCTCTTTCTCTATTACCCTACAGGGTCCTATTTATGAACATTTAAATAAAAAATGAACAGTGAAGTCCATACCCTGAAGATGGTTCTTGAACCGAAACGCGTTGGTCATTTGTTGACACCTAAAAAGGGACTTCATTTGGAAGTTTATGTTAATTGGACTTTATGGATTATAGTGCTGTGAAGTGATAAATTCATAGAGACCTGCAACGGATTTGCACAACACCAGTGGTTGAATGCCACTATCTATGTTCCTAAGGTTTCTTGTACTGTATGTAATATGGATAAATATGTGCTCTATGTGTGAATAGAGGACATTGTGTGAATTTGATTTGTTTACTTCTCATAACTTGTTGGACTTGCAAGATTAAAATCCAAAAGTATCTCTATAATCTAGGTTCTGATTTATCTACACATTCGACATTGATGTTTTAAGTTTGATGTTTGTTGCCAATGTGAAACTGCCTATCACTATTTGAGTTAAATTTTGAGGTTAATAAGGTACGCTTGTACCTAAATACTCGCCTTTCACGGCGTAAAACCTTTTGGTGAAATAGTAATTTGTTTATAGGGATTTCTTTCCCCTTGGAGTGCATTTGGGCTTGCTGTGTAGCAATACACAGCCCTGGTTCTGCCTCACTTTTCATTAATGCCAACATCGAATAACGAAAAGAAGATCACTTTATTACCGGCTCAACGCTTCAAGTTACACAGCTTTCCACACTGCTTGTTCCTTCTGAACGGACCCAAATTCTACCTAGCTGTAGAAATGAGGTACTGACCCGATCGAAACAGCAAGACTTCCACGAAACGTTAGAACAAGGAGAAATCAGATCTTACCGTCTAGATCTAGCCTTCAACCTGCCTGTGCAACACAATCCCCTGGTCCCCCAAAACAAGAACTTAGCTTACTAGCACATTCTCAAAAGCAAACTGAAAATACTCATCCAAGTGCGCCTGCGATTATCCCAAATACCCCATCCTTACAGCAGAGAGCACGAACAGCGAAAAACAATGGCAGTCAATGTATTACCTTTCAGATTCCCCTCAAGGTAATACAAATAAGCATTTAGAAAGACAAGCAGCTCGACTCTCCCTAGACATAACTGAAATAGACCTGATTATGGACTCCCAAGAAAGAAGAAAGGAACTATTCAGAGATCTTCACAAAGTAATAACTAAGACATCCACACCTAATGTACATAAAACTTCTCTGATATATGATCAACAAATAAAGACCTTTACGGCTGACTCGAAACAATCTGAGTCAGTATCCCCACTTCATTTAAAAAAGGATGAAGCCATTTCCAACAGTCCAGGAGTACCTGAAAGAATACCTACTATGTTGATTGATCTTCAGAATATTCTAGTTGCAGTCCTATTAATAGCGATGGTACCTTTTCTGAAGATTCAAGAAGCAATGGTTGATTCAACAAAAGATTAAGCAACTTTATCAGCCATGATTATAACCAAACAAACCAATTTAGAAGGCTTCATAGGCACCATCTAGGAACGACTAAATTATGAAGCAGAAGCCACTAGGATGTGGCAAAGTTGTCTCGCAGAAATCGCAAGAATTGACCGGGTCGACAAACAAAATTTGACAGATACATTAGCAACAATCACAAAGAAACTAATGGACGACAAAGTCAAAAAATCCCCACACCCAACAACCAAACCAGTGCTGCCTACAACACTCCTTTCCACAGAGAAATCAGCACAAACAGACATAATTAAAAGAGACCAAACCACTCAATATGAAACCCAACTATCTTATGCAAAGCCTCTGGACTTTGCACTGTCACGAGTATTGCTAATAATGAACCTGCAATATGTACTCCCTTTGACATTTTCGACCTAACTAAACAAGGTCATTTGGGGCAGCATACGATTTCTAAGAAAAAAACCTAAAAAAACAACAGACAATTCTCGAGCCTTTTGAGGAAACTGCAAGCTGATTCACAGCACCCCTCTCAATCTGCCTTGACAACAAAAAAAGAAATGATAACAAGAAAATAGACAATGTTTCAATTAGACCGAACGAAGTTCTTGAAGCAAGCGCAACAGAAGAGGAACGCCTTGATGCACTACTAGCTGTGATAGATCGAGACACAGCAACTAAAGGGTCAAAGAACTCCCCTGTCACGCCTAGAGACCCTGCTGCTCATTCAACTGTACTAAGTGACACGACAACAGATCCCCAAGATGATTCATTGATAGTGCTAGATGAATGCTATGAGACCCTGCTGAATTCCTTTCACCCAATTTCTATCAATACAGCTACTAATATTTCTTTTGTTTACTCAACGGTTTCAAACGAAGAAGCTTGGTCTTCATCAGAAATCGATCACTGTTCCAAAGTCGTTGAAACATCGGCGGTCCAAGGAGATACATCTTTAATTAGACCAAAATGTGTTAACCCACAAAATGCATCTAATATATTCAAAATGTCATTGACTGCCACCAGCCACAAACCTGCTGAATCCTTAATCATGAATCGAGCTAACATTCTACGTCTGTTCAATGCTATTCCTCATCTGGCTCAAATTTCCTCAAGAGATATCGACGTGTTACACTTTCGAAACAAGACCCGGATAGAAATGGTTCACATAGATTTCTATAACCAACAAACGATGCAAAATGTTATGTCCTCAAACACACAGTTGACAAAATGGGGCTTCACCACTGAAGAAATCTTTGTAACAAGATCTATGGCTCTGAAAAAAATTAGCACATGTGTTATCCATGAAATCGTTGATCAGAGAAAACATAACAAACCTGATTCAAGACAGAACATTGAGACACCATCATTGATCACCGATTTGCGACCCAGAGACAACACAAATAATAAGACTCAATCGAATCCACATTTGACCAATAGTATGAAAGACTTGCACTGCGATATGAACAACAATTCCAAGTACAAAAGAAATATGACATCTCAAGTTGATCCCCAAAGCACCCCCAAACTATTGTTCACTTTACGGTGGCAATTGCCTACCGTATTCACTTTTTGCACCATGGGGGAACCCCGTAGTTTGACCCGAGCTGCGGGTGCCCCCATGTGTGCTCTCTAATCCTTGATCCTTACCATCAGCACCATGGGGGCACCCCGCGGTTCCATATGGGCTGCGGTTGTGCCCCCATGCGCGCTCTCAAATCCCCTGACTTTCAGCTTGAATTAGGTGCTGTGTTGTCTTGGCAATCTAGCACCCTCCTGTGCCCACACCAAGATGGACGCCGTCCTGGTGAACCGCGCGCATTCGCAGGGTTGCCAGGACGACGCATAACACTCGAGCACAGTCGCACCGCGCTTATCGCTGCGGCAGACTGCTTTGTTGCTCCCCGCGACCTAAGGTAAGCGTTCTGTCTCAATCGGATCACGTTAGATTGTGCTTTAGCACAGGTTAGCTTTTTCGGTCTGAGATTCCTGTCACAGGGAACTGGACTACGTTTTTACATCGAGTGTCACTCGAGCTTACACTTTAGTTCCCATCCAGCCATCTGTACACGAACATAACTGGGGAACTTCCATGCCTTTATGGCTATGCTGCCTGAGGTAGCCAGTTGATTTCTAATATTATACAGAACTTGCTTTTTAACATTACACTGACTGTAGTTCGGTCCTTTGAAGTTTGGGAAGCACGTGACACGCTATACCTCCAATAAGCTCTACCCTCACTGCACTATTCCGTACCTAATGTCAGAATGACATTTTTATGGGTTTTCTTTGGTTTTATCTTCAGATACTCAAGCGACCGCATCCCACCTCTGCCCTGTTCTTATTTTGAAGACTGGGCTATTGACTGGACCCCCCGTTCATGTATCAGCAAGGTTAGTTATTCCTACACGTCTTACATTGTTAGTGAATTCCTAAAAACCAAGAGGTTGCACTGAACAGCTCTCTTTCTCTATTACCCTACAGGGTCCTATTTATGAACATTTAAAAAAAAAATGAACAGTGAAGTCCATACCCTGAAGATGGTTCTGTGAACCGAAACGCGTTGGTCATTTGTTGACACCTAAAAAGGGACTTCATTTGGAAGTTTATGTTAATTGGATTTATGGATTATAGTGCTGTGAAGTGATAAATTCATAGAGACCTGCAACGGATTTGCACAACACCAGTGGTTGAATGCCACTATCTATGTTCCTAAGGTTTCTTGTACTGTATGTAATATGGATAAATATGTGCTCTATGTGTGAATAGAGGACATTGTGTGAATTTGATTTGTTTACTTCTCATAACTTGTTGGACTTGCAAGATTAAAATCCAAAAGTTATCTCTATAATCTAGGGTCTGATTTATCTACACATTCGACATTTGATGTTTTAAGTTTGATGTTTGTTGCCAATGTGAAACTGCCTAATCACTATTTGAGTTAAATTTTGAGGTTAATAAGGTACGCTTGTACCTAAATACTCGCTTTCACGGCGTAAAACCTTTTGGTGAAATAGTAATTTGTTTATAGGGATTTCTTTCCCCTTGGAGTGCATTTGGGCTTGCTGTGTAGCAATACACAGCCCTGGTTCTGCTCACTTTTCATTAATGCCAACATCGAATAACGAAAAGAAGATCACTTTATTAACCGGCTCAACGCTTCAAGTTACACAGCTTTCCACACTGCTTGTTCCTTCTGAACGGACCCAAATTCTACCTAGCTGTAGAAATGAGGTACTGACCCGATCGAAACAGCAAGACTTCCACGAAACGTTAGAACAAGGGAGAAATCAGATCTTACCGTCTAGATCTAGCCTTCAACCTGCCTGTGCAACACAATCCCCTGGTCCCCCAAAACAAGAACTTAGCTTACTAGCACATTCTCAAAAGCAAACTGAAAATACTCATCCAAGTGCGCCTGCGATTATCCCAAATACCCCATCCTTACAGCAGAGAGCACGAACAGCGAAACAACAATGGCAGTCAATGTATTACCTTTCAGATTCCCCTCAAGGTAATACAAATAAGCATTTAGAAAGACAAGCAGCTCGACTCTCCCTAGACATAACTGAAATAGACCTGATTATGGACTCCCAAGAAAGAAGAAAGGAACTATTCAGAGATCTTCACAAAGTAATAACTAAGACATCCACACCTAATGTACATAAAACTTCTCTGATATATGATCAACAAATAAAGACCTTTACGGCTGACTCGAAACAATCTGAGTCAGTATCCCCACTTCATTTAAAAAAGGATGAAGCCATGTCCATCAGTCCAGGAGTACCTGAAAGAATACCTACTATGTTGATTGATCTTCAGAATATTCTAGTTGCAGTCCTATCAATAGCGATGGTACCTTTTCTGAAGATTCAAGAAGCAATGGTTGATTCAACAAAAGATTAAGCAACTTTATCAGCCATGATTATGAACCAAACAAACCAATTTAGAAGGCTTCATAGGCACCATCTAGGAACGACTAAATTATGAAGCAGAAGCCACTAGGATGTGGCAAAGTTGTCTCGCAGAAATCGCAAGAATTGACCGGGTCGACAAACAAAATTTGACAGATACATTAGCAACAATCACAAAGAAACTAATGGACGACAAAGTCAAAAAATCCCCACACCCAACAACCAAACCAGTGCTGCCTACAACACTCCTTTCCACAGAGAAATCAGCACAAACAGACTTAATTAAAAGAGACCAAACCACTCAATATGAAATCCAACTATCTTATGCAAAGCCTCTGGACTTTGCACTGTCACCGAGTATTGCTAATAATGAACCCGCAATATGTACTCCCTTTGACATTTTCGACCTAACTAAACAAGGTCATTTGGGGCAGCATACGATTTCTAAGAAAAAAAACCTAAAAAAACAACAGACAATTTCTCGAGCCTTTTTGAGGAAACTGCAAGCTGATTCACAGCACCCCTCTCAATCTGCCTTGACAACAAAAAAAGAAATGATAACAAGAAAATAGACAATGTTTCAATTAGACCGAACGAAGTTCTTGAAGCAAGCGCAACAGAAGAGGAACGCCTTGATGCACTACTAGCTGTGATAGATCGAGACACAGCAACTAAAGGGTCAAAGAACTCCCCTGTCACGCCTAGAGACCCTGCTGCTCATTCAACTGTACTAAGTGACACGACAACAGATCCCCAAGATGATTCATTGATAGTGCTAGATGAATGCTATGAGACCCTGCTGAATTCCTTTCACCCAATTTCTATCAATACAGCTACTAATATTTCTTTTGTTTACTCAACGGTTTCAAACGAAGAAGCTTGGTCTTCATCAGAAATCGATCACTGTTCCAAAGTCGTTGAAACATCGGCGGTCCAAGGAGATACATCTTTAATTAGACCAAAATGTGTTAACCCACAAAATGCATCTAATATATTCAGAATGTCATTGACTGCCCCCAGCCACAAACCTGCTGAATCCTTAATCATGAATCGAGCTAACATTCTACGTCTGTTCAATGCTATTCCTCATCTGGCTCAAATTTCCTCAAGAGATATCGACGTGTTACACTTTCGAAACAAGACCCGGATAGAAATGGTTCACATAGATTTCTATAACCAACAAACGATGCAAAATGTTATGTCCTCAAACACACAGTTGACAAAATGGGGCTTCACCACTGAAGAAATCTTTGTAACAAGATCTATGGCTCTGAAAAAAATTAGCACATGTGTTACCATGAAATCGTTGATCAGAGAAAACATAACAAACCTGATTCAAGACAGAACATTGAGACACCATCATTGATCACCGATTTGCGACCCAGAGACAACACAAATAATAAAGACT
>CM030323.1:506326164-506356018 GCA_002915635.3 Ambystoma mexicanum
CCGCTTGTGAGGATTCGACCATCTGCATGGTGGGTGTGCACTCACCTGGGCTTTTTTTAAAATTTTATATGAAATTGAATGAAGGTAGTCAAGAAATCAAGATAATCCAATTGGATGCAGGGTTATAAAGATGCAATAACAAAGATGAGGAGGTGGGGGCGAGTATTAAATGGCTACTGGAAACTACCAGTGTTCAGGTATTGAACCCTACCAAAAAGTAAGCAAATAAAAAAAAAACATGCGTATGAATGAACATCTAGTGGCTAGGCAAAAACAATATTTGACGAAGCAGAGCTCAGATGTATAAAAATACAACGGATAATCGTATAAGAGAAAACCTGGTGAGTACTTGAAGAAGTTGTCGTCTAACACTCATAAAAAATTGCTGCGTGCAACTGGTCATCTAAGAATGCAAAGGGAATGCCGAGAAAATGTTAGCCGCAGATGATCAACGAATATGCAAGAGTTACATGACTTTACTTAACAACCTAGGAACGGTAACCAACTCGGCTATAGGTAATAATCCAAGTCTCAGAGGAAAATTGGTTCCAAACTTGATCTGCCAAACTATATATTAAAGTAGAAACTCCGCAGGGAACAAATCATAAATGAGAGGCCCGACAGCACACATGGGCACTGCGAATTTGATAGAGATTTGAACCATCGATAATTCCTTAACTTAGAAACTCAGTACTTCCAGAGACAGCCCAGATCGGTTTATCTCCACAATGCGCCTGCTGAAAGGAAATTGTGAGGACTGGCTTCATCTCATATATACTTATTTCAACGAAATTAAAAAAGCTAGACAAATACCAAGCCACGTGGATGGAGGCTTAACATTCCAGTATCCGATCTCAAAGAAGGGATCGGGAAACCCCAGGATTACAGGCAATAGTCACCGCTCCCAGATTCAATTACGTGAAAGCTATTGCGCATCACTTCTTATTAAGGGATCTTAAATAAAATGGCGGCCACACCCAGGCTAAAATCCTGGATGAAATGCGCAACAGATGGCCTGTCGTGTTAGTTGTAGTAGATAATCGCTTTCTGATTATTTTTGTTTTTTGTATTTATCTTTGCTGAAGGCCAAGACTCTTGGCAGAGAAAGAAAAACTCTATTTAGCTTTCATCGGACCTCGAAACAAGCTTTCGATGGAATAAAACAGAACCACTTGTCAAAATTGAAGATGTGGGCGATGTCCAAAGGACCTGTTGGAAGCCATCAAGCCCTATATTACTGATAACCTCAATCAAGGTCCATATTACAGGAAACGGTAGGGCTATCTAGGAATTAAACCTTCCAGGGAATTAAACAGGGATGTTTGTTAGCTCCCTTCTCTTTGTTTGTATATTGCCGACATGAAGACTACCAAGAGCAGATTTGGCATTCCCACCGAAGGTAAAACGGAAGGAATACGCGTGGCATGCTATATTGCGCGCGCAATGACCTCAAGTATTCGGTAGACACAGACGCCAATATGGCCTGCAAAGACGCGCATTGAGTCATTTCAATAGAAATATCTTAAAAGATAAACAGCGTGAAGTCAACATCTAAGACAAATCTATGCAATTCCTAAGACATGAGATCTGGCAGGAGAGAAATCTGCAGAAAAAAGCTCAGACGTGGTCTCTGGAAAATGGACGAAAACTGAAGGAAGTGGGAAAACCACAATGTATCTTGGTGGACTAATTAAATAGAAATTTGTAGCGACGAACAAGCACATTCTATACATTGATTCGTGGGAAACACTAAGGCCTGACAAATCACGGAAAATCTGTGCTTCGTAAACATCTGCCAAAGGATACTGCGAAAATTCTTCCTGCTCAATAGTAACCTCATTATTCAAGTGCAACAAATGGTGGCGGTCATCACCGTATGGTGCTGAAGCACTCCTTAGCCTTGAGATGGGAAGTCCTGGAACATAGGCTCGCCCTAGCCTTTTTGCGTCCAAGAGAATTCCGCGACCACGTTACCGACCATGCTTGCCTTGATGACGAGCATCATAAGAACAGAGCTTCCAGCCTTCTAATAGCTATGTGGTCCTCGGTCTTGCAATTCCTAGTTTCGGAAAACCACGTATCCCATTGCCCATCTTACAATCGATGTATTCCTCTCAGACAACCCCAGTGCACACAACAGAAACGTCGATAGGATGGTGATGATGCGCTCTTGAATTAAAATCATAACCACGGGGCAAAGCTTTGGGCAACCTCCGACCATCGTTCAGCCTGCCAAGCCATTTACAGAAGGGGAAAACCATATTGCAAAATTCAGGCTTGTCCTACCCCAAAACGGGGCAGTCCAGCCCGAATGCTAGGTTCAACATCCCCCTTCTGCACGAGACCACAAGCAATCCCCAGACATGTTTTCAGCCCTGTTGGGCGTCCATTCAGTGAGAGAGCTTGAATGCAGAGATTCTCCTCAGAGCGACGCAGAGGCAGGACATCGTAAGCCACCGACTTGGGTTCAATTACCGTCGCCTCACTCGAGTGCAGTGTGTATCTGTTTAGGCGAACACAGAATGGTAGTGGATGGAACGGTATGTTCAGATTAATTCATAACCACGGCGAAGCTCTAGGGCTACTGCCAGACCTATCATTTTTCTCAGGCATCTGCCAAGCCATTACATGTGTAGTGAAGTAAACAAGCCATTATGCAACATCAGGCCTTAGGGATTCCTCCCTCCAATAACGGGGGCAGTCCAGCGCGAATGCCGTAGGTTTCCACATTCCCGCTTCTGCCAACCGCGAAGACCTACAAGGCATCCCGCGATGCTCATGTTCAGTCAGCCTCTGTTGGGAGCTTCATCGATGACGGGAGTAGCTCATTGCATGGTGTCTAGGCCCGGTGCACCGACTCGAGCCACGTACCTGGGTCATATCCCGGCTCTACCAGGATGGTGACTTTCAGCCATAGAAGTCAAGCAAAAGGTTGATCGGATGGAAGAGTATTTGAACCCTACCAGAGCCGTTTGAAATCTTAATGACGCATGAAGGGAAGTACCAGACATGAGGCATACTATGATTACCCGCTAACTCCTGGAAGACACAGACAGTGATTGCCCAAAAACGCTAGACTTGAAATAATCGGGCACACCCCTCTTCGGAGATTTGACACACCTACAAAAGGAAGACACCACAGATTAATAGCCAGCAAGATTCGAATCCTGGCGGAAAAAGGACTGGCGATGAAGCATCACGTGAGCTCCAAAGATATGAACAGAATAACCTCGCAATGTTTATCCAGTGAGCTATTGTCTTGTAGACAAAAATCACGTTGTTTTAATAATGCTTTACCTCCCGTGACCCACATGTGCTGGAAATTTCCCCATACGTCGCCACATCCATTACCGAGATCTGTGATGCGCTGCAGACTTAACATCTGGCACTGCAGGATGAGTAAAATGGAGACAGCAGTTAAGGCAAATTGAAAAAATCAACTGCATCTGTTAGAGTTCTGCAAAACTAAAGACCAACTTGAAAAAACTATCACAATGTTAATGTTATTCCTGCCCGGCCTTGAAATCGAAAAAGGGGGAACCTATATATTGGGGTAATTATAGTCAGAGAACATCACTTGAGGAGACGAAGAGATATGGTGTAACGGACCCCTGGACCCATGATAAGGTCGTGGTCACGAAAACCCTTGGAGCATTGCAAGTTTGTTGAAACTATTAATATCTCTCTGGCACTCGGAGGAGCACAGAAAGCGGATATTGACCGTATAGAGTTAATTCTTAATTTCTAAGGAGGCAAACTAGGATCTACTTAAATACTATTAAAATAATTCTTTCATTAATACCTCTGGCCAATTTTGATAGATTGAGTCCACGTGGATTCCCATCGCTCTGTACGTGTTTTCGGTAGCAAAGAGGGACAAGGTACGCAGTTCGAGGAAACCAAACTATGGATATGGTTCTACTGAATGAAAATGAACTAAATAATAAGATAATGGAGTAATGAACTAATGTTTAAGGTTTAAATATGTTTAACCAATAAAAAAAAAAATGTATATCATATCCTTCCCGCCTCTCCTAAATCTGGACACTCTGTTCCCCCCATTATTTAGGGTCAAGTCATGGGTGAAGGAATTATTGATTTTCTCTGATTTTTGAACAAGGACTGCTTCCAAGATTTGATGATCACTCCGGAGCCCCATTTGTGATGGAAAAATGTATACATCTATCAATCAGACGTTTCAAAAGAAATAGTCTATATTTGAAAAGCTATCTTCCCTCTTCCATGTAGGGCTGTGGGGAATATCCCCCCTAATATTACCATTGAACATGGACAGATCCCAACCCCTCATGAAATTATGCCACAACACCCCATTGTTTGATGGTCATTTCTGAATCAACGGCCCCTGTGATCCCTCCCCCATATGCATTGTGAGTTCAAATCACCCATAACAAGAATTTCATGCAGTGGAAACTGGCTCGACCAAAGCAGGAACATGTCTGCCAGAGATTGATGAAAATCAGATAAGGAGGAACAGCGCCGGATTCCAATTGATGTTGCCTATAATCGATTTAGCTCTGCCATTGGATAACCCAATTCTACCTTCACAGCCAATATACGCGAACAGTATTACTCAACAAGTCATGAACAGAAGATTTCATTTCTACAATCGATAGACAAAGCCCCTGAGAACGTCCCACCTCCCCCTAAACGTTAGTTGATGAAACACTGAAAAACCATCCACCGCAAAAGCAACCTTCCACCACATCTCTTGGAACACAATCAGGTCAAAATTATCAAAGATGTAGGCATTCCTAAAGTCATTGCTAAACAATCTGTGGCCCCTTGTATTCCAGTCCAGCAACGTAACTTTCTCATTTACTAGAGCAGCTTCCCAGGTACGCCAAGCTTAAGGAGGATCTGCTAAACAATCTCTGGTACCAGAGACCACACATTTGAAGATCCTTTTAATGTTTGTATTGCGCGATACCTAATTTGAGAATCATTAGCTGTTGGGACATTATCAACTTTGTATTTGGGGGCAATTCTGCAGAGACTTCATAACCCTTACAAGCCAACTCAGACCCCGCTCCCATCAGAACATTTATGCCCTATCTTGATTTTTTTTTGATTTTTTTTATTATTTTTTTAATTTGTAATTTCTAGTTTCTTACAAACTTTTATTACAATTTTCTTACATCAACATTTCTGGTTAGTCTCTTCAATATTTCACATCTTATGAAGTGCCATTTCTCAAGGTTTAATAAACTTTCAATTTAGTGCTTTCTCTAGAAAATTTATGACAGCACAAGCTATCTTGATTTTAACCCAATCTCCACTGTGTCTGTCGATGGAAATAAAGAAAACCAGATATACTCAATATCAACTGAAGTCATATGCTGGATTTCTGGGACCTCTTTAAACATTGATAGAGTCGTAGTCTGGTTCAAAGGTCTTCTTGGATTTGTGAGAACTGTCCTTGAGATAAACACCTTCAGAGATCGTCACTGAAGAGGATCCTGCAGTCTTTTTTCCAACATCAAAGGGCTTTGATCAAAAGAAGCCCTTGAACATGAACACCAATTGTGCACCATTTCTGCAATACCCCCAAAACTTGAAGGTATTATTTTATTTATTTTATTTTTTACTTTTGTAGAGCCAGTGACAAATATCTGCATTTGAGGCATGGGGAGGCATATGCGCAACACGATCAATACAGCGCACTACAGCCAAAGGCATTGAGGTGCTGTTACATGAAGTTGTACGTAGGCATGATTATGGTTACATTGGTGGCGGCAACAAGTGGGGTTTCTTTGTTACACATACAGTTGGTAGCACAGATGAAGTTACAACAGTGGCGAAAACAGTGAAAAGCTTACTTCGTTAACAAATAATACATTTTAGGAGGATTTCAATGTCAAGGAGCTGAACATCTGGCCACAATACGGTGAGATGTGGGGAATGGGAGCAGGTGCAGATTCATACATGTCACACAAATAGCCTTGTTTGAATAGCTTTGCAGTAGGCTAAGTGGGAGTCAATCATCGTAAAGGTGCGTAGGTAGGGTATTCCAGTGTGATGGCGCCATAACTGGGAAGCTGGTGCCACCTGCACACACTCTCCGGGTCTTAGGCGTGGGATGACGAGGGATAGGGCTGGACCAGAGCTTTCATTCAACCAGGTTTCAGTAATGATAAGGAGGTCAATGTTATCCTTGTGGATGAGGTCATAGATGTCTGGAGCATGTGCTGGTACCGAATGGACGTTGACCAGGGCACACTTAAGAGTGGTGGTGTGCGCCGTTGTTTGAGTGGAGGTCACAGGAAGGGTGAGTGGCAGAGATATTAGTGCCTTGTTTAGGCCACTGTGAGTCAGGGTCGGCAGACCTTGCCATGGGGGATCCCTTCATGACAGCGGGCGGCAGATGTGAATTATGAGAGACAGTCAGTGGCGAGATATCAGCATTGGAGACATGGGCAGACATAGGTGTGTCGTGGGCAACAGGCAATGGCAAAATATCTGCATTAGAGGCATGGGGAGGCATATGAGCAACACGATCAATAGGCACTGGCAAAATATCTGCATTTGAGGCATGGGGAGACACAGGTGCGTCGTGGGCAACAGGCAATGGCAAAATATCAGCATTTGAGGCATGGGGCGGCATATACGCTACATGATCAATAGGCACTGGCAAAATATCTGCATTTGAGGCATGGGGAGGCATAGGTGCGTCGTGGGTAACAGCCAATGGCAAAACCATCCGCATTTACGGCATGGGGAGACATATTGCAACATGATTGACAAGCAATGGAAGAATATCTGCATTTGAAGCATGGGGAGGCATATGCACAAGATGATCAACAGGCAATGGCAAAATGTCAGCATGGGGAGACATTTGTGCAGAAAGAAAAACTGGCACTGGTAGAGTGTCAGCAGCAGAGGAAGGGGGAGGCATGTGAAAGGCATGGGACACAGGCATTGGCAAATATGAAACATTTGTTAATTGCAAATGGAGACTGGCATTGGTCTGAGTAACCGAGCTTTTGATGTCAGAGTTATGCAGGAAATGCACATGGTTAGCGGGTATGGGCATAATAGAGGCCATGGATTCACAGTAGAGCATTTTCAGAGCAGGAGTTGTTCGGCAAGCAGCGTAGATTCAGAAATGGACAGCTGCAGTGACAGTTTGTTTGTTTGTTTTACTACTTGTATTGCGCACCAGACCCAAGGTTATTAGGGGGCATTGCATAAGATCACTCACAGCTTAGTTATACATAAAAAATACATTTACAAATGCAATATGGTTACACACAGGCAAATTATATATATACAGGATATTTACATACATGAGATTCAGACTATAGGCTAAGAGCAGCCATGTGGGATCTTAGGAGAATCATAGTTCGTAAGGTAGTGGTCTGTAGAGAGTACGAAACAGTCAGTAGTCAGTAGGTAACCAGTACTGGAGTGTATACAGGGTAATGGTCCAGTTTGTCCAGGTGTCGTGGGTCAACCTAGAAGTCAGCGTCTTTAAGCCACTTTATTAGGCTCTGATGGAATTTTTGGTACGAATGCTCTACTCTTAGGGGGGAGGGTAGCGAGTTCCATAGTTGGGCTGTCTTGACCTGGAAACTGCTGCCTCCAACTCTGGCCAGGGTAAATCTGGGAATCAAGAGGCAATTTGCATTACAGAGTCTAGTTGTTCTTGTCGCAGATTTTATGACAATTCTATCCAACAAGTAACGTGGTGTTACCTTATTCATGCATTTATGAGTGAGAGAGGCATCTTTTAGTTTGATTTTGTCCAGTGTGGACAGCCAGTTGTTGGCTCTTCTCGTCGCTGAGATATGTTCTCTCCTTGCAATTCCAAGTACAGCTCTAAGAGCATTGTTTTGCAGGAATTGGATTTTCTTGATAATTTGTTTTTTCGCCCCTATGTACAAGGTGTTGCAGTAGTCGAGCTTTGATAAGATAAGTGCTCTGGCAAGGGTGATGCAGCTAATATTTGAGAGGAAAGCTTTACCTGCTCTAATCAGTTTGCAGTATAAGCTGTGGCCGGGGCCATGGCGTTGACCTGTTTGTTGAAGGAGTGAGTGGAATCCAAGTAGAACCCCACGGTTTTTACCTCCTTGGTGACGGTGATGATGTTATAGTCGATGTTAAAGGCTGAGTATTTGGGAGGGTCGATGGGTGCCCAAGGTAATGATCTCTGTCTTGTCATCATTCAGGAATAGTCCATGGGTAGCCATCCATGCCTGGATGATGAGATATACCTTGTTCACCAAGGCCAAATCCTTGTCGTAGTCACCAGCAAGAGGTAGGAGGATCTGTGTATCATCTGCATAATTAGTGCAGGTGATACCCAGATGATCCAGATCATCAAAAAGGGGCTTGGTGAAAATGTTGTATAGGGTGGGTGAGACGCAGGATCCTTGGGGCACTCCACACGTGATAGGGATAGGGTCGGCTGCAGCCATAGGTGAGAAGACTCTCATGGTTCAATCACTAAGGAAGGATTGTATCCACGCTATAGCTTCTCTTGAGAAGTATGCCTCCGGATCTAGATGACTACATAGGACCTGGTGATCGACCACGTCAAAAGCGGCCGATAAGTCCAAGAGGAGAAGGAAGGCTGATTCCCCTTTGTCCCTAAGTTCGTCAATCTGGGCCTTCAAGTCTATTAATGCTGTTTCTGTCCCGTGCTGAGGCTGAAAACCTGATTGTCTTGCCCCTAGCAGGGCGATATTTTACAGGTGTTTGTGTATTTGTGAATAGGCCATTTTGTCTAAGATTTTCAAGAGAAATGTAACTGTAATAATTTGTCGGTAGTTAGTAGCAATCAGAGGGTCTAGAGTGTTTTTTTTAATAGTGGGAGCACCCATGATTCCTTAAGGTTAAATGGGATAGTATTGGATGCAAAGGACGCGTTGATAGGTTTTGTAATAAAGGGTGCCAGATCTCTGGCTGCATCCTTTATGAGTTGAGCGGGACATTTATCACCCTGACAATTAGAAGGTTTGAGTGATAATATAGTTCTTTCAGTTTCAATTATGGTGACTTTAGAGAACTTAAAGCGGGAAGGTTTGACATTGCTATTGGAAGGATCTAGTATGGTTCTATTAGGCGTGTTGCTGGTTAATTAAGCTTTTTTCTGAGCAATTTTTACTTGTAAAGTCGTAAATATGTTAGCCAGTGCTTGCTGTATGCTCGAGCACCAAAGTTTATCCTTTATACAGTTGTCTAGCACTGGGATAGGAGCTTCTAGCTCTTTAAGGATGACAAAAAGTTCCTTCATGCTAGAGTTAGCTTGGGATATTCTAGCATTATAGGTTTCACGTTTGGCTAGGAGTATTTCATTTTTGTATAAGTCTGTGATGGCACTGAGATTAGTGTTATTTTCTTCAGACGGTTGTGCTTTCCATAACCTTTTTTTGGTGCGTAGTATTTTCAGATATGGTGTGTACCAGGAATTAAGATGGGCCTCAGGTTTGCTTTGTCTTAATTTGAGTGGCGCTATTGAGTTAGGGAGGTGGTCATGATATGATTGTATTCCCTGACTAATGCATCAGGTCCCAGATTTTCCGGAATAGCATTAAGTGTCGGGAGGATAAGAGGGAGTAAGTTGTCACAGGTAATATTCTTTTTATTCCGAGTGGGAATAGGTGGAGCTGGCGATACAGGCATGGAGATGGGTTATTCAGTGGCTAAGGTAAAGGTTATAAGGTAATGGTCCGACCAGATCTGAGGGGATATGGAGGAGATTGTAGCATTGCAATTATGGTCTGCTACCCAGTCCAAAGTTCTTCCTTTTGTATGTGAAGGGTGGAGCACGTTCTGGGTAAAGCCTTGTTCTATTGGGATATTTGCCACACTTGATGCATGTGCACCTTCTGGGTCGTTGTAGCCTAGGTTTAGGTCCCCTAGTAGTAAGAATTGAGATGAGGTTTTTAAGTTATTGGATGCAATATTAGATTTGTCATCCTCAAAAGTTCCAATAGGGCCTGGAGGTCTGTATATCAGATGTATCGTGAGAGACTGGGAGCTGGTTATGTTGAGTTTGGCTGTCAAGTTCTCACATGATTTGGTATCCGGGGATGGCACTGGTCTAATCGGTAAATTGTCTCTTGCTATGAGTGTGATGCCTCCTCCACGAGTGTCAACTCTGTCTGATCTTATGATAGTATATCCCTTGGGGATAGCTAATGAAAGAGCTGGTCTTGCGGCAGCATGAAGCCAGGATTCAGTGATCACTAGGAAGTCAAGGTGTTCTACCTGTATAATATCTGCTATCTCGGTTGCATGAGCGACCATAGATCTCGCATTTATTAGAGCACCCTTGAGACTATTGCAGGCTGAGGCTGGTAGTGGAGAGCCTGTTGTGGTTTGGGTCTTGGAGGTAGAATGGTTAGGGGCAGTAGGTCTAGGATGACCTTTTGATTTGGGGTTGGGTGTACCGGGTTTAGGGTTAGATCTTTTGTTACTAGCTGTTCATAGAGTTTGGATAGTCTCGACCAGAGTCTTACATTTCTATCGATAGTAGTACATGGTTGTGCATTCAGTAATGGTTCTTGCATGATGTGTTTTGTAGCCCATTCTTTACTTGTAGGGGTAGGAGGTAGGGCCATAGTGGAGTTTTGGGTGCTATGGTAGTGGTAGTCTACCAATATAATCACTAAAGACACAGTGGCTGTCACAATAGTGAGGAGAGGCAGTAGACTCCTTAAAATGTGCATGTTTAGGTATTGTTGAGGATCCCTGTATGTGTATAAGCAGCAATGAATACAATAAATGCAGTAGCAATCAGTGTGGACTTGAGGTAACAATCAATTTGGGCATATAGGCAGCAGTCAATACAGAAACAATCAATTGGGCATCTAGGCAGCAATCAATTTGAGCATATGGGCAGCAGTTAATATAGAAACAATCAATTAGGCAGCAATCGATACAGTAGCAATCAATTGGCCATATAGACACCAATCTATTTGGGCATATGGGCAGCAGTCAGTTGTAATAGTATAGTAGTAGTTTTGGGTGCCAAAAGCAATGATATCGACTTAGTTAGATGAATATTGAGCATGGTTCACAGGCAATAGAGACTTTGTACTTGGTGCACTGTTCAGTACCTGCTCGATCCCGATGCAGATTTCAGTCTTGGTAGCGTCCTAGCCTGCTTGTAGATAGTGAGTGTTCAGTGGCATCATGGACTTTCTGTAGGCGTACGTGTTCCCAGGCCGGAATGGGCTAAGAGCCGAGGAACAATGGGGTAGGCGTGTAGGGAACTAGGGTGCAGAAAAAATAGTCTTTGTAGTGTCCTGCGCCGTGCTGCTGGTGCAGACAGGTGCAGATAGGAGGGGCCTTGGTCTGCGTGGGCCTTAGGCGTGGTGGGCCATCCTCCGCTCCGGCTCACCTTACAGCCTATGGGCACAAACGAGGAAGGTTGCTAGGCAACCAATGTAAACAAAGACCCTGTGATTCGAACGGTGGCCATTTTAGGAGCAGGTAAGGCAGAGCAACGGCTCCTCATGGCAAATGGCTGGTAGTGGGTGGTCCGTACCTTATAGTAGGGGTAATGGGTCTATGCACCTGGAGCATTTCTGGGCGTGTGATCCAGCGTAGCCCAAGAGGCGGTGAGCCCCAAGGCTTTGAAACAGTTGATTGCAACCGGTTGCTGCAGGGAGGCAGTTGCTAAGATGGAAGGCGCAGAGTCAGGCAAGTCGAGTGCAGAGACGTGGGAGTGGGTTGCATGTGCTTCAGGTGTGGGGAAGAGGGGACTGGTGCCAGTGACATGGTGGATGTCGCCTTAGCAGCGGGTGCCTAGACACCAAGCTTCCAAGCTTCCATCCTTCATGGGAAGCCCATTATCTAACGGAATAGCAGGAACTTCCTTTACTGGCATAACCATCTGGTTATCATGAATCGAGGCCCTCTGAGGGATTATACCTGGTATATTATCCAAGACTATATTCTTCCCCTTCAACGGCCCCTTCTCGTACGGCTCCCTTGAATCTTTGGGAGGAAAGCCCCCCCATCTTACCCCACAGGAAAATCGGAGCGATCCGTAAGGGGTCGCACGCAGTATCAGTCTGGATCCCCATCGTGCCCTTTACAGTCAGTGGGCCTCATTATGACCCTGCCGGTTGCGGTAACAACGGTGCTAGTGAGCTACCGGCACCATTGTTACCGGACCGGCAGAGTGTAAGTTTGCAGACGGGATGCCTCCTGCCCGCCAGGTCTGACCTGGCAGAACGGCAACCGCCCGCAGACTTGGACAGATGCACGGGCACTGTTGCACACAGTGCTGGTGCATCCGTCCTTCCCATTCCCATTGAGTCCAATGGGACTTGAATGGGAATGGGGAGTGTCTTTTTCCGGCGCCTGGCCATAGGGATCGCCGGGGCTGTAATGCCCTGGTGATTCCACATTGGCAGGCGCCGGAAAAAAACATGACTCCGGCGGCAGCCTGCCGTTTTTACTGGCACGGCTACCGCCGGAGTCATAATGAGGCCCAATGTGTTGATTGCCTCAGGAACAAGAGAAATTTAATTTTTTGCCTTTTTTTTCCAATGCTCACTTGGGGATTTTTCCCAGACTTCTTTGGATTACTCCCTGCTTCAGAGTCCACCAATTTCAATTTTCTGATAAAATGGTTCACAACGCCCCAGTTTTCTTGCTTTTTGAGCGTTTTAAAGTCTTTGGCTCTGGGACTACAGCCACTGAATCCTCAATAGCGGCTAACTGGCACTTTTTCCACCTTTTTTGGTTTTTCCATTGATCTTATTGGGTTTCTCTTTGGAGGCCTTGCCCTTTAATGGTGCTCTTCTAGGACAGGAGCTCGCAATGAACTTCTGTGTCTCAATGTCTTCTGTAATCTGAGCAAGACGTATGAATTCCTCTAAAGTTGAAGCAGAAAGGGGTGCATCATCGATTAAGCTAACAGAAGGCTCTCTCCTCGAGTTTACTAAGTCCAGAGTACACCTTGTATGGTGCAAACAATGGCCACCCATGATATATTCAGTTAGGTTGATATTCAGAGCCTTCAATTCCTACTTCCTATTCCTTCTGTAGGGAATCCATTTTCCCAGATTGCTTATTAGTGTCCTCTCGGATCTCTTTTAGGGCATCACATATAGAGCCATTAATTGTGGATTTTAGAGCTACCAGTGTAGATTCATTAACACCCAGGTCCTTAGTAATTTCCAGGAAAAAGCTGGAATTTTAAGGCTTCAAAGACATTGACCAAGAAGCTAAGAACAAAGTTTAGAGCGGTAAGCGTAGGAACTGATTCATTATGCACCTCGTCGTCTGTGAATCCTTATGTTTCAAGTTGATCTTGGGTGCCTTTAATTTTGGACCTTTGCATTTTTAATTCACCACCTTGGAAACCTCCATCAATGTGGAAATGGCATTTAACTCGAATGAGGAGTCTAAGTAGATGTGGGGGGCCAAATATGCTCGCCCATGTCGTCAGAGCCCTGTAAATTAGTGCCAACAGACGAGAACCTCTCCCTGACAGCCTATTGGACAACACTCAGAGTATGTGATCCTTTTGATGGAACAAATTCCGATATAGTGTCCAAATTTGATGGGAGCACACCCCTCATGACCGAATGAATAGGAGTAGACTCAGATGAAGCCCTCACATCAGAGACTGCAAAAACATTTGTGCCTGAACCAGTAGGCACTTGGTTGTCTTTTACAAATTGAGTCTCTGGCGGAAAAAAACAACCCCTACCTGCCAGTTAGGGTTTAAAGATCGATTTTTCCCTTGTGCCAGGGGTTTTTACATGCTCCGCAAGTACCTCCAATTCTGGGGGCTTGAGGTCATACTCCAACACTCCGCTGTGCAGATTATGTAATATATCCATCACCTTCTGTTTTCTTTGGCGTGAGTGCACTTATTTGAAGGCGGCATCAGGAACCTTATTGAGCACAAAGACGGGGCTCCCAAAACAGTACAAAAAAGTTTCGTCAGCCGCCGTCCGCTCCACAACCCAATAATACATGGGTGGTGGGGAACGATCCACAGAGCCTCGAACGCTGTTATGCAATCTCTCTTTTTTAAGTCGATGTATCTTCCCCCAGTAATTCTGCTTACTGTATCACCACAAATCCAATCCAGGAGAGGGGGGTGCACCAACGCTGGACCCTTTCTAGACTCACCCGGATTCTGTGAGCTCAGGCACCAAACGCCAAGCGCGTCCAAAAACTTCTCCAGCGGCTCCAGCTGCTCTCGTGCGGCAGCTAGAGGAAAAACTCCACCTAACAGCCAGCAAAGGGGTTGCACCAACTACAGGAGGTTCACACCACCTCTAAATTGTAGGCAGAGGGAGTGCAGAGGCATACACATACGCCCACAGTCACTCCCTCAAGGGATTTCCAGCCTAGAAAGGTAACGCCTCAAATGGTGGAAAGTGGTGGTAAAGTGGAATATGTTGAAAAAATGGTACCCCACACTCTTTCAAAAAAGAACCTGGACAAACATCTTTAACCTACTAATCTGGGGAGCCATGATAACAAAATGGTTATTCCATACAAGAATACTTCTGGGTCTAAAGGAAACCCTTGTAATACTTTGTGATTTTTAAATGAAAATATAAACTCTCTTATTTTCAGAAAGTGTATGCCTGGAGTGGAACACACAATCCCTTTATCAGTAAATTATATTGTCATGTTTAGTTTTGTCATCAAATCTAGTCCTAATATGTTAACTGGTGTCTGCCCAGAGAACAATAGTGGTATAGATGCATCATGTTGCCCTATAGAAATTGGGAAGTCATCAGTAAAAGGAAGTAAAATCGTCACCCTAGAGAATTCCTGCACATTAATGGCAATGCCAGACATTGGGTATTTTCCCTATTGAACGCAAGAGCCAGTCGCTCCAGTGTGTACAAGAAACAAAAATGTCTTGTCTCCTATTGTCACCCTGGCCCTTGGTTCCTCTTGGGGGGTCAGGTGTCGCTGATAGTACTGAACACATCAGGTCGCTCTGTGGGCTGTCCTATTGTGGATATAAATTCATCCCAGTACCCATGAAAGGATTTCCTCCTACCACAGTCACACTCCCTATACTAGGTGTGAACGTTTGTGGGGCCCCTGTAGTCATGTTCCTTTGTAGTGCCGCTAATTGCTGAGTCTGTATTTGCTGTATTTGCAGCTCATGTGTCTGATTTTGTGTGTGATCCTGGGCATAATGTGGTTCTGCATTATACCCTCTTGGAGCCTGCCAATTCTGCTGAATGCTCCCCCTACTCCTACATATTCGGACTGTATGTCCCATTCTCCTACAATGCCAACATTGCTGTGGCTGTCCTACATTAAAGCCTCCTCCTTGGGAGTTTTGAAATCCTCCTCGTCCCGGTTTAAATACATTAATTCTGCCTTGTGACCAAAACGTATACCTACCTTGATTTGCGGGAAACCCTACATTAAATGTCTGCAGTGGCTGTACTCCTTGTGTTACCACAACTTCACCACTTTTCAATACCGCTCCTTCTGCAGCAAACTTTGACAATTTATTTCTGAACTAACTTCGCTTCCTCTTACCTTCTGCCCTCTGCTTTTTTTAGTTTTCGTCTCTTCCAACAATCGACAATGATGTACACTAGTGAACTGTATTTCTGGCCAGGGCTTCTCTTCCATCGACCTGTTTCTTCATTTGCTGCTGCACTGGCTTGGTCAACCCCTGACACAAAAGGTGGTAAAATAATGCCACTGTTTTATCCCACGGTGCTCTCGCCTCGAGCCACCAACATTCTTGAATCTCTTGAATAAAGTCAAAAGGGTCTTCATTCTCTGCCATTTTCCTTGAATCGCACCCTTGTCTGGTGTGTCGGGGTACTGTACTCTCCATACATCTGCTCTACAGTTATTAAATGGTGCTCCGTCATGTGTCATGTTTTGTGCTGTTACACTTGCATACCCAGCTCACTTCCAAATGTCATCAGCTCTCTCTCCTAGGATAGCTGCTAGTAGGCCTTTTTACGTCACCCACTGCTAACGTTATCCCTGCTGTCATTTTTTCGAACTCATGAACCAATTTCCGCCCCCCTGCAATCAAACTAGGTAATGTACATTTCAGATCGTCTTTATCCTTTTGTGGCCATCGAATATATTGCGGTCGCCCTCCCCCTTTCTCTAATAATGGAAATTGCATATACCCTTGCCCATAATCATACTGACCTACACTTCTCGTTTTCCAGGTGGGGCTAGTTTCGCCGGTCTGTCTTCATCCTGGCAGTGACCTTAACCTGCTTACACATGGTGGGGATATATCCCCTGCACTGTGCAATCTTGCTGGTGGTCATAAAGAATATGGTGTCAGTTCCAGGGTTTTCTCCTTAGGGTCTTCTAAATCTGACCATTTTACCCCTTTTTCTATACTTGGATCTATCAAAAAAGCACATGCACCCTCTCTTTGTGCCTTCTCATTTTTTTCGCTTTCTTCGTCTGACATCATTATACCCCAGCTTGTATGGCTTTCATCCCTTCCCTCGTCATCAAGATCCAACCCGCTTAAGGACAGCACTCTATGCAGGTCTGCCATTATGTCACCCAATCTACTTCCCGTTATTTCTGGTAAATATCCTATCTTTCTTACTATCCTTATCCCGTATTTGACTGTATAGATCCTGAATCCTTTTTGCTATGCTTCTGCCTCATGCTCACGGACCCATGTCTATATTCTTGGTATTCCCTGTGGCTCCCTATGGGACTGTTGTGATCCTTTCTCCTCTTTCAACTGTTCTTGTGCTTCAACTGGCACCATGCTTCTATTACCAAGATAGTTTATTTCATCATCCTTTTGTTCACTGCTCCTTCTCACTTCTCCTTCCGCTCTCCTCCTCTGCCTATATTCTTCTTCCTTTCGCCTTCTTTGCAACCTCTGGGCTTCTATTTCACTGCGTTTCTTATCTGCTAATGTCACTTTCTCTTTCTTTTGCTCCTCATACCTTTTTCGTTCTTCCGTCCATATCTATTCTTTCTCCTTCTCCTGTTTGTATGCTCTTTCTTGTTCCTTTTGTCTCTTCCGGTTCTTCTCTCTCTTCACTCTTTCTGACACCACTGATGCCCTTTCCATCTGACTTGAGTAATATCTGTCCTCTCATCCATTTGTTTTGCACTATAATCCTGTCCTTGCCTGTGTCCTTCTATCATGTTTGTGTCTTGGCTTCCTCCTCTATTTCTTTCGGTCTACTTCTTCATTCACCACACTATGTTCACTGTGTGCTGATATATTTTTCGTTCCTTAATCTTACTTTCATTTCATTTTAATTAATATACTTATTAGCCTTTCGGCTGTTGTATATACAACGTTTAAAAACAATGACAAACACAATGATCACACAAGAATGCAGGAATAACTGACATTTCCAAAGTTCAAATGAGAAATCCACATGTCATTACATAGTAAAATTCCATCAGGTAGTTAAAATGTATACTAAACAGATTAAAATTTCAACAATTCAGAGATAAAAGAAAACTTTAAAAATACATCCAGGAAGTGCACTGTTTGACTGTGACTGTCGGACCGGCTGTCCTTCTGCTCTGCTGTGCCCACGTTGGATTTTGTAAACTGTAGTGGGAATCTACGAGCCGATTCATCTACGAGTCGGCAAGGTGTGTGGCCATTGGCTGTATTAGCCGTCTATCTGCCTGCCCTCATCCAAGCCCCGCCCCACGAACAGCATCATAAACCGGGTGCACACGCATCCAGGAAGTGCACCGGAAGTGCACTGTTTGACTGTGACTGTCGGACCGGCTGTCCTTCTGCTCTGCTGTGCCCACGTTGGATTTTGTGAACTGTAGTGGGAATCTACGAGCCGATTCATCTACGAGTCGGCAAGGTGTGTGGCCATTGGCTGTGTTAGCCGTCTATCTGCCTGCCCTCATCCAAGCCCCGCCCCATGAACAGCGTCATAAACCGGGTGCACGCGCATCCAAGAAGTGCACCGGAAGTGCACTGTTTGACTGTTCGACGGTTCGGGGGCTCTAGAGGCTTATTTTTGTCGCCTTCACCCAGTGTGGGAGAATGATCTCCATATAAAGTTAGTCAATTGAAAGTGTGAGTGTGCGTGGTACAAAGTGGATGGTTGCGGCCACTCAGACCATTTACGAAGAGTGGTGGCCCTTGTGTCTTTCTGAGTCATTAGACCATGTTATGCTCCAATCTGGTACAACGTATTGTGGTTGGTGATTGTTCCCAGTGACTGAGGATTGCCGTTATTCAGTCAAGTTGCCCTCCACTTTCCGGGTAGCGAGCAACGTGTGGTTAGTGCTAACTAGGGGTAATTACTTAAAGAGCATTGCACTATGGTTAATGGTTTAAGAAGTGGTCGTAAATTAAATAAAGTGCATAGTCCTACGGCCTCAAGTGAAGAAAGGTTAAACATCATGGCCTCGACAGAGGATTTGGCGGGCCAAACAATGTCACAGGATGTGAATGTGAATTTTGAATGCAGCGAATTGAGTCCGCTTTCAGTATCACACATTAGTGATGTGGTCATTGTACAAACGGATATAGAAATATTGACACGGCTGTCATACACGCCAAGCTAAAACAATCCTCCCCCATCATGTTTAATGTAAAAGAGGTTAATGATATCACACTCATGGATATGGCCATCAAAACTATGACAGAGGAACTGGGGTGGGGGAACGCCAAAAAATTTAAAAATATAAGTATCCAATCTACAAATGATGGCCTAAATGATTGCTCAATCCTGGGTCCTGCCATTGAAGCAGAAGTAAGTAAAATAATGAGATTCTCCCTAGGACCCTCGACACCGGTATCGCAACACCCTTATGGTAGAGAGGACGTTCACATGTTTAGGCTCCCTCCACAACACAAACAGGGTTCATATACCTTCACATGTGATATGAATGATGCCCAGCTACGCAAGAATGAATGGCAGAGGGAGCAAGCCCAGTCAAAGCACCAATTTGCCAATGGAAATATCCCGACGGGTCAGGACAAATCCCTTATTATTTCTAGGGAACAAATAGATATGTTTGACCTGACGACAGGATTGCTTCCCGGGGGGAGGTTTAATGAGGTTGGAGTAAATGTTGATGAGGCCGATCTCCGCCATAATGATATGGATAAGTTTGGCATGAACTTTCCGGTATTATCCAGGATTCTGGATCTTCTGGACAAGGGTCACGAGTTGACACACCTTGAACTAGGTAACCTAAAAAATACTATGACTGAAATTCTATGTAAGATGAACAAAATAGAGGGAATGCTATTTACATGTCAGGCGGTTTCCTCACTGGTGGGTGCACCTAAAGGAGGTCCCAATTTAACCAACAAAACCACGCAAACTCCGGCAGATCAAAGAATGGTCGATGCTGAAATGAAATCTTTTGCGGAAATGGCAGCGAGGCCTGTACCTGACAGAAAGATAATGCCTTCGGAGTTAATGCCAAATTATTGGAGTGGGGAGGCGAGCATGCTTTCTTCTGTTGAGCAAATAAAAACAGACATTAAGGAGATTAAATTTGCTATCATGTATGGGCAGGGTGTGCCCATCGAAACTCCTATGGTATCAAAACAAGCTCCTATCAGTAATAAGGAGGGAGTAGACAGCCCTTCGGCTCTACTGGATTTAATTGACCTTTCAGAAGGTGATATGAAAAAATTAGGAGTGGAGATGGATCCTCCTACTCCAGTTGTGCAAATGGAAAAACAGAGTGTTGTACTTACCCGTAGAGAAAAAAGAACCATTGCCAGAGAAAATAAAAGAAATGTCCGTAGTAAAAAAATGACTATTACATTAAAAAAAAAAAAATATGATGGCTGACACTGGTGCTCAGCTAAATGAAGCGCCTATAAGTCAACAGGATGAAAATGATTTTGATCTACATCAACTGAATGATGAATCAAAAAAACATCTGGCAATGGTGCATGAGGAAGCTGTTAGTACTTCTAAGAAGTCTAAAAAAAATGTCTAAAGAAATTGAAACACTTGAATACACCAGACACTGAATTTATTGAGGCTGAGGTAAGCAAAGGCCAACTTAAGGAAAAGAGGAGCATAGTCTTCACCATCATGGGCCCTCCAGGGGCACAAACGGCACTTTCACAATTCTAAAAAATTACGAACAAGAGCACCAACCCCCACAAGAGCAAGAAGGCTATAAAGGGGGAGGAACATAGGCCACAATGCAAACAGCCGTATGAACCAAAAATGGCTGAATGCATAGCTGGAGTGGATATTACTAAGGAGGAACAACTGGAAATTAGCGAGATAAAGAAAGAGGCTCCCCAGCTATCCGAGCCCCAACCCTCTTGTTCAAAGCAAGGCATTTTGTTTGATGGTGGTACCAAAGAAAAGATTACCACAGTGTCACATAATGCACAAATACCAAATGTAAAGAGTACTAATGTACACATAAAAGAACCAGAAACAGAAAATCAAAGTGTACTAGAAAATTTTGCACCAGGGAAACATATCATAATGGGGTGGGTGAGTGATCTGGCGATTAATGGCAGAACCACTCTTAATGGAACATTTATTTTAAAAGCATTTCAGGCAATTCCATCCCTAAGAACTTTACGCTCTGATGACATTGACTGGATACGGTTAGCTACTAACCATAACCACCGTATGATCTGTGGTTTCCATTCATCAATCATTGCTAGGATGGTTTGGGAGCAAAAAGAGAACTTTGCCGTGATTGGGCTGGTACCCTTCTTATTTCAGTGTGAAAGTGATGCCGAAACCTTCCTTGTAACACCACTTCAAAAAGAGGGGGTAAATAATGCGATATTACAAGTCGGCCCCCTAACAAATCTTAACGAAGAGACTATACTAGAATTACAACAGCTTCACAAAGTACTGACCCCCGGCTTACAAAGGGGAACGCGGAGTGCTAGCAAGCAAGTAATCCTTTGCAAATAATGTCATGGAACAGCTGTGGCTTGGCTAACTTTTTAAGATGGTTTAATAAATCTGTGTTATTTGATTTGCCTGAAATCATTTTGCTTCAGGAAACTATGTATACTGAAGTTTTCGATGTGGCTGGATACGAATGTTACTCACATCCAGCAGTAAAAGGGCTAAAGGGACGACCCTCAGGGGGCCTAGCGGTTCTGGTGAAAAATACATGTAATTTCCAAGTGGAGATTATTCACCATGACACTGCCATTCTGGCTCTTCAACTCAATACCACCACCACCACTGATACCAAAATTGCTATTATATGTACTTATTGGAATAGAGCAACCACTAGCTGGGAAATTATGGCAAACACTCTTGACTTAATCCTTGAAGGAGTTTTTGCGAAAAATAACAATGTGGGTGTGTTACTTGGGGGCGATCTCAATTCTTCCTGTTTTACCGCCAAACCAGTTGTTGCTGGAATCTGCAGTGTAAAACCCCCGCCTTCTGTAAAACATGGACGGAAATGGGTAAAGCCATTATTAGGCTGGGATATGCAACTGGTTCCCCCCGCCGATGTGAGCAATCCTGTTACTTGGAAACGTGGTATAGTGAATTCCTACATAGATCACTTTTTTATCTCCTCTTCATTGGTACATTGGTGTGGGAAAGTTAACATTACTGATATGGGATGTAGTGACCACGCTTCAATCTGTGTGGGAATGGGAATTCCATATTGGCGCCTGATTTCAGATCCCGGCCTGCAACTTGTTGAGATAGATAGACATGGCAGATCTGTAAGATGGTATCCATCGATTTGTAAAAAACTGCTTAACTTGATCAGGGAAGATCCAGTTTTCCTAAAATACACTGATGGTTTTAGTGGGGCGGATATAGAGATGGAAAAAGAACTGCATACTTGTATCTGTAATCACATCAAAACCATCTCTCTATGTGCCAGTGTGGTCCGTACCCGGATTCAACACAAGCATGCTTTCAATGTATACATCCACCGACTAAAAATAAGGATGAACTTAAACCTATGACAGCTGGTACAAATGGATCTAAATATTGAAAGGTATAAATATGAAAAACATCGTATAATTCTAAAATATAAAATCAAATAATGAACTTAAAATATGTTACTGCTATAAATGATAATCAGCATATTGATGTATAACATCTTTAGAAATGATACACGCAATATATGGACTTTGTTAAGAACGATTACTAGTCCCACCCAGATTATGCAGGACCCGCCCATTTTAGCTGCTACGTGGAAAATTCCTTACAGCCTAAATTTAACTACCTCTGTCGTTTAAAATAGATGTTTGAAAGATTATTCTCCATATATCCTTGAGTGTTGTCCTTGGTCATTGAGGATATAGCTTGGCTATATCTAGATTAAAAGATTCAAAAGCAGGGGCCGGATGGGATCCCTCCATGTTTGATAAAGATGGATCCACACTTATGGTCCATAATTTTGAAAAACAAATTTGATAATATTTTCCTATCCAAACAGATTCCCATTTCTTGGGGATCGGCAATTATTGTTCCTATATATAAAAAGGGAGCACGATGGAACCTGAAAACTACCAGCCTATAGCGCTTACTGATGCCTCTTATAAGGTATTTACACAGCTAATCCTCACTGACCTACAGGACTTTCCTAACCAAAAATAACACACTCTCAAAATTCCAATTGGTTTTAGAAAGTATATGGGGTGTTCACTCAATGCTAAGCTTGTTTCGTTGTTGCACTGTCAAATCAAGGATGAGCACACAGGGCCTATTTATATGGCAGCGTTAGATTTATGTGCAGCATTCGACACTGTTATTAGAGAATTACTTTGGGCCAAAATGACCCTGCTGGGAATTCCAGTTCATCTAATTGCTCTCATTGCATTGCTCCACACCCGGACATCCTATAAGGTCCGAGTTAATAGTACAGGCACTTTCTCTGAGCCGATTGAAACTGCGATTGGGCTTAAACAGGGCTGCTCTCTTGCAGCCGTCCTGTTTAACATATATCTCATAGACTTGGAATGGACTTGGAGTGATATAGTTGGATACCCGGCCAGAATGAATCACCTTAAAATAAATGCGATTAGTTTTGCCGATGACATTTTGTTGATGGACAGAACTCCCTTTGGCCTTCAGACCAAACTAAGCAGTACATTTGAATATGCCATAGCTAACAACTTGCAGATAAATGAATCCAAATCAGTGATCATTATCTTTGCAGATGGGAAATAGAAGACAAGAAAATTTAATTGGTCAATTGGTTCAGTTAATCTACAAGAGATGGCAGAAATAAGGTATTTGGGGTACTATCTGACCGACCAGAATTCTATTAAATGGTGGAAGGTACACCTTGAAGTAAAATGTAAACCTTTAATGTCACAGATGAGGTTAATTTGCAAGAAATATTGCAATTTTTCCTTAATCCCGTTGGTCCAATATTATTTATTAAAAATCGAACCAATCCTTCTTTACTGTCTAGATATTTGTACAGTTGAAATTGATGATTTACTTGATACAATTCAAGGTAAAATATGGAAAAAGACTTTGGTCTTAGCCGGTTCTATCCCCAATGATATTATTCGGCACAAACTCGGTCTGTTACCTTTATCAGTGAAGAGAAACTGTAGAATGCTTAACAACTACAACATTTTTTTATCTCCCCCAATAAATTCCTTGTATGGGGATCTAGCAATTATGATAGCTTCAAGGTCGTCAAAGGCTCTTAACATATATGTTAAAAAAATGGAAACGATCCTTGATTTGATTAATGTTACAACAACTGATCTCATAGCATGTCTTCCGGCCAACAAGAGAAAATGTCAACGTTTCTTTTGGTGCACACAGTCCGATAGGATTGGGAATTAGAAAGCTTTTTATGAATACGCTTTGTTTAGAAGGAAATTGGGTGTGCTACCACGATATATATTAAGTTTCCCGGGTCTGAAAGAAAGAAATGTATATCTACGCTTTAGACTTAATCAATTCCCCACACTCGAACGTATTCAACATTGGCCAGCATATAAATGTAAATTCTTGGCTAAAACCAACCAGTGTCAGTTTTGTGGTATTATTGATACGGTAGAGTCCCTAAAACATTTAGTGATTTTCTGTTCTAAATTTGAAGATCTTAGAACTCATGAAATCGGAAAGTATTGGTACTCTGAATCCTATAATGCCAGAATGCTATTATGGAATAGTTGTATGTGGGGCAATAGTACTGGCCTGATTCTAAGTTTAACCAAAATTCTTGAGATACTTCATGTGCACCTATTGGGAACTGGTACACAGCTGATTTAGGGCATGACAGTATGGTTTAAAGGAAATACTTAAATACACCTGAAGCTTGGATGCGATGCTTCTCTTTCCCTTTTAGGGACATAAAGAAACCTTAAGTGCGTAATTTATTTTATGTAGTACTGAAAAGATGATTAATTGATTTTTGTTTTATGTAATCATATGGTTGTAAGATGTCTTTTTAGAGATATGAAGTGCAATTATAGAAGAAAGAGTTGGTGAATCTTAATTGTAATGTAATATAACTTATATCTATTGAAGTGAAATATGTGGTTGTAATGATGTAAAGGTTATTGACTAACCAAAAACAATAAAAAAAAAAAACATAAGGTAATATCGTCTCCTTGCATAAAAGTCTTACACACATCGGAGGGGTAATTAATATCAAATCATTTGTCATAAGATTTAAAAATGTTTGGGCGCAACTCAGATAGACTCTCACATGTGAGTAACAAGTCGTGTAATGATTCAATTGCTTCATAGGCGACAAAATCGCATCTCTCGACACACACCAAGCCATGCGCTCTTATTCTCAAGTGCTTCAGAGTTATTACATTTCATAATTAAATATGGTCTAAGAGTCGTAGGACTGGAAATGGCCATCACATACTTTGGCATTAATTCACGATTCTGTCTGTACTGACAATAAGGCCCACTGTGTGGGCATTACTACTGTGCCCAACGCTGTGAACAAAACCATCTGTCCTTCTTATGTACATAGACTTCAGTCTGCCCAACGTAGCCATCATTCCACTACCGTTGATACTAAAAAAGGCTTGGACATAGGTGACAACAATTGTGTTGTTAGCTGGCATAATCAGATTGTCATAACACATCATGGCCCTTCTTGTGTATTCTAGTGTAACACATTTGATATCAAATTCGAGGTGCAGATATTCCACCGGTTTACACTGGGGTAATTGCATGAGTTTGCAAAGGATCACAGCGTGAAACCTTTTTAACCGTACTAAAGGGAGTGTCCCCATATCTGGATTGTGTAAAGAAGCATAGCACATATTTTGCCCATGCATAACATCAACATTGCATATGTAGAATACCCAGCATTCCTGCTAATGAAGGCACTGATAGCATTAGCTGATGTAATGCATCTTGCTTTTAGCGCTAACCAATGTTGTTCCCAGGTTAGCTTTTGATATACAACTACTCCAAGATATTTGTAGCATTGGACCTGTTCCAAGGACATTTTGTTAATGTTCCAGAGGTGTTTTTTTGTCATTTTCTTAACTGGAAATACCATAACTTTACTCTTTTGTATGTACATTTTTAAATGCATTAGCATCTGTATACACAGCCAATGCATTCAGCATCCTCTGCAGGCCTGTCGGGGGTATAGTCGATCAATAGCAAATCATGGGCATATGCCAACCACCCTACGGAAATGTTTCCAACTTTCACTGGGCATGCTACCAAACTTTCAAATTGCTGTATGTCTGCCAAATAGAGGTTAAACAGGGTTGCTGCCACTATGCAACCCTGTTAACGCCACAGCGTGTTGGGATCAAGCCTGACAATTTCCCCAAGGTATCTAATCGAATGCCCACCGAGGTATTGGAGTAAAGTAGCATTAACATTCTTAGGAGACCTTTCGGGATCTTCAACGAGTCTAGCTTTTGCCATAAACGGTTCCTCAAGACTGAATCGAATGCAGCTGAAAAATCGATAAAGGTACAGTAGACGTTCGACATGCGTCGTTTCCAGGAGTAATCTCTCGACACACACCAAGCCATGCGCTCTTATTCTCAAGTGCTTCAGAGTTATTACATTTCATAATTAAATATGGTCTAAGAGTCGTAGGACTGGAAATGGCCATCACATACTTTGGCATTAATTCACGATTCTGTCTGTACTGACAATAAGGCCCACTGTGTGGGCATTACTACTGTGTCCAACGCTGTGAACAAAACCATCTGTCCTTCTTATGTACATAGACTTCAATTTGCCCAACGTAGCCATCATTCCACTACACTTGATACTAAAAAAGGCTTGGACATAGGTGACAACAATTGTGTTGTTAGCTGGCATAATCAGATTGTCATAACACATCATGGCCCTTCTTGTGTATTCTAGTGTAACACATTTCATATCAAATTCGAGGTGCAGATATTCTACCGGTTTACACTGGGGTAATTGCATGAGTTTGCAAACGATCACAGCGTGAAACCTTTTTAACTATTGCTGATGTTAATATAATTAAATTGTGCGTAGTACTAGCACGTTCTCTGAAGCCAATCTGATGTTATTAGTCTGTATCCACTCATTTAGTTCTGTGAGTGGTACCCGTGCAAATATCTTTGGTGGAACGTCTAGCATTGCTAGCATCCTAAAGTACCCAGGATCATCCCAAACTCCCTTTTTATAAATTGTGAGAATATGACTCTCGTTCCATGTTTTAGGAATTATGCGAGTAATTCCGATTTCTTTGTATAACATGAGAAGGGCAGTGGCCCATAATTCTGGCTACCTTAGAAACCATCAGTGAAACCCTTCTCAACAGAATAGATAACGACCCAGTACCTAGCGCCTTCATCCTCTGGTGCATAGAAGTAGCCCTCACGCAAAACTACTTCGAATTCCAAGGAACATTCTTCCAACAAATCGAAGGAACGGCCATGGAAGCCACCATGGCCCTGAATCTAGCTAACCTTTATGTCAAATTTTTTGAAAAAAAATCATATATACGACCAACCCATTTGAAGAACATATTCAATCATGGGCAAGATACATTGACCATGTGCTGATGGTATGGATAGGAACAAAAGAAAAAGCAGAAGAATTTCTGACTTGGCTTCATAATTGTAACCGGCATCTACAGTTCACCATGAATATCCAGAAGCTGTCCATAGATTTTCCTCGATCTAACTATCTTGCATGAAAACGGCTGTCTTCTAGTAAAACCATACCATAAACAAACAGAGAAGAACTCTCTGTTACACTATGATAGTCATCACGTCAAACATCTTAGAGATAACCTTCCGTACGGCCAATTTCTCCGACTTAAAAGGAGCAGTAGCCAAATACCAGCTTTTGAAGCAGAAGCAAAAAATCTAACTGCCAAACTGAAACATAGAGGCTACCAGAAACTCATCAAAAAATCTGCCAAAAGAGCATCCAATAATAACAGGCATGCTCTACTTGAGGATAAGATCAAACAACCAAGGGCCGACCGGTTGGTATGTGTTAATACCTTTTCCAACCTCAGTTTGAAGATCAGCCAAATTGCAAAGAAACAATGGAAAATCTTTGAAAGTGGGGAATGCTGAAATTCCGACACCCATGTTTGCCTACAAAAAATCGACCACAATAGGTAATAGAGTTAGCAGTAGCAGACTAAAAGAAAAACCGATTAAAACTCACAGCCTAACAGAAACATGGGGACTCAAACCAATAGTCGGACACTACCCGTGCAGTAACTATGCAGTGTGTAAACTAACACAAAAAACCAAGGAAATTGATATTGGGCTACCAACCCCATGGCAACAGAAACAAATGACGAACTGCAATTCAGACTACGTGGTGTACATGATAATCTGCCCATGTAATAAGCATTACATAGGAAAAACGAACAGAAAAGTGAAAATAAGAATGTTAGAACACAAAGGCTGCCTTAAAAACAAAGTTCCCAATGCACCTCTAGCGAAACACTATATAGAAGCCAAACATGGTTTTGAAGATTTTCGTTGGACAGTACTAATAATGATACAAGGTAAGGATCATAACATCAAAAGTAAGATACTCCTTCAAAAAGAACAGAGACTCATTTATTCAACTCAAAGTGACAAGAAGGGTCTTAACGAATCTATTGAATGGCTTAAAGTCTAAGCATTCACTTCGTTATCCAATCTATCTATTTTGAAAACTAGATTTATTTTTCAATTTCATCCTTCCTTAAGAACGGGATCACTACATCTGAAACCCAGGCCCTTGCGGCTTTAACTATCATGAACACTAAATAAGGACCAAAGGACAGCCTTTCCAACATGGCGGCCGGACCTGGCGTTTTTTCTGTGTTTTTCCAAAAGACTCACAGGGTAATTCATAGAATTTCGCAGAAAAGTGTCGCAAGCGTCTGGCGCAGAGTGTCCGCGTGCGATTGTCTGCGCCAGGCACGTGCGCTAAAACTGATTTCCGCGCACAGCGTATTCATGGATTCTAGGCTCCAAACAGCCGTGGCGAGAGTATTCGCAGCGACCCTGCAGCAGCGCCAGTAACGCCCCAGAACGCCTCTGCGCAAGGAAAAGCCATCAAAATCGCAAAATCATCGCAAAGGGCTGCCGCTAACCTTGGACCAGTTTACAGGGCTGCAAACAAGGAACGCAAAGCGGTGTAACGTTTCATATCAGGGGTACGCAGGAAGTTTTACACGCGATAGCCAGGGTACGTGTAATTACAGGGGTACGCGGGAAGATTCAACACGCGATTGGCCAGGGTACGTGTATTACAGGGGGTTACGGTGAAGTTTACATGCGATTACCAGGGCACGTGTATTACAGGGGTACGCGGCAATGATCACACGCGATTTGGCTGGGTACGTGTATTACAGGGGTATACGGGAAGTTTTACATGGCGATTTGGCTGGGTACGTGTATTACAGGGCTGTGCACACGGGAATAATACACACGCGATTTGGCCAGCCGTACGTGTATTACAGGGCGTGCGCGGGAATTATCACACGCAATTTGGCTGGGGTACGTGTATTACAGGGGTGCGTGGGAAGCTAAACACGCGATTAGGCTGGTGGGTCCTTCACAGCGTGTACCCTGTACACCCTCCACGGCCCCTGCAGGCCGCCCACACCACAGGGACTACCCTGCACCACCTGCTCATGTCCCCTGCACCCCCACCCCCCAGCAGTGCAGGGGCACCCTCCACCAGGCCCCCACCCATGTCCCCACCACCCCCACCCCCCAGCACGCAGGGGCACCTCCACCAGGCCCCCACTCATGTCTCCACCACCCCACACCCCACCACCAGGGCACCCACCACCAGGCCCCACCCATGTCTCACCACCCCACCCAGCAGTGCAGGGGCAGCCTCCACCAGGCCCCCACCCATGTCTCCCACCACCCCCACCCCCAGCAGTGCCAGGGCCGCCACCACCAGGCCCCCACTCATGTCTCCCACCACCCCCACCCCCAAGCCACAGGGGCAGCCTCCACCAGGCCCCACTCATGTCTCCCACCACCCCCACCCCCAGCACCAGGGGCAGCCTCCACCAGGCCCCCACCCATGTCCACCCACCACCCCCACCCCCCAGGCACCAGGGGCACCCTCCACCAGACCCCCCCATGTCTCCCACCACCCACCCCCCAGCAGTGCAGGGGGCAGCCTCCACCACGGCCCGCACCATGTCTCCCACCACCCCCCCCCCAGCAGTGCAGGGGCAGCCTCCACCAGGCCCCACCCATGTCTCCAACCACCCCACCCCCCAGCAGTAGCGGGCAGCCTCCACCAGGCCCGCACCCATGTCTCCCACCACCCCACCCCCAGCAGTGCAGGGGCAGCCTCCACCAGGCCCCCACCCATGTCTCCCACCACCCCCACCCCCAGCAGTGCAGGGGCACCCCCACCAGGCCCCCACCATGTCTCCCACCACCCCACCCCCCAGCAGTGCAGGGGCAGCCTCCACCAGGCCCCCACCCATGTCTCCCACCACCCCACCCCCAGCACCAGGGGCAGCC
>CM030323.1:506356038-506374399 GCA_002915635.3 Ambystoma mexicanum
GGCATAGGCAGCTAAGGTGTCCGCCAGCAATGGTCAGTTCTTCGTCTGAAAAACGCTTTTTGCGCAGGCGGGGGTTCGATTTTCTGGTAGCCATGGACATTTTCAATAGATGAGCCCTGGTTCTCCACTGTAGCAGTGGTGGTTTGTGAGGATTGCAATGGATTGTGTTTTTAAAGATGGCCGCTGGCGCTTTTCCCGTTCCGACGCAATGACGTTACTTCCAGGTCCGGTATTACGAGCCCGGTATTAGCATGATGTTATTACCAGGTCGGTATTAAGGGGTGCCTCCTAGGCGGAGGCGGTATCGGCGGGTCCCAAAATGGCGCTATCGGGGGGTTGGAGGGCCTTTAGCCCCATGGCGGTATGGCCATTACTGGCATGGGGGTTCACGTGTGCTCGCACACTCATAATCACCCGCTATTAGCGGCGTCATACGAGCACAGACCTGCTAGTTCCTCCATGCCGGTAATGACACAGTTTTTACCACGCTTCTCGTAATGAGGCCCAGTGTTTAATCCATTGATAGGCAGGCTTAACTGTGTTTTGATACAATGCAAGATATATTGGCTGAGGGGGTGAGACTTTTGAGGTCACTGTGTGGTCCAGAATGTCCATCTGATAAACAACAAGAGCGGCTCTAAATCTAAGGCCTGTATTACACATTAAAAGTCTAGGTCACAAAGAGGCACATACCACAATGGCCACAAGTCTTATTGTGGGGGTTAAAGACCGATTGTTTAAACATTAAATCTCTGCTGATCTGCTTTGACACTATGAAGGGTGGAGGGGAGTCGAAACACCTTTGCGGTGAAGTTCTGCATGGCACGGGGAATAGGGCGTTCAGGAGCAGGTTTTATGTAAAGGCTTTTTACACGTGGCCTATTACATTCTATGTTATCTTTCCTACCTGACTGAGTATTCTCATTGTTACAAGACTCATAATGAAAATATGCGCATGCTTAGGTTATTGTCCATACTACGTTAAACAGTTCATGATCAGATTCTGCACATGTAGGCCCTAACACAAATTATCATAATACGATCATACTGGTTTGGGCGATTAGCTGCTGTATTGGTTTTACACGATATCATGCATATATTTACAGTGAACTTAAAAACGAGGTAGCTTTGTGCTGGCATGTACAGTGTTATGTTCTGTTATGTATTTTGTTATTGCAATCCATTTCTATTAAACAACGTCTTACTACACATTAACACACATCACACTTTTATAACTAGATTCTAACGTTAGGGCTTTTGATTATACATATATTATACAGTGCGCTAATATGCTTATTGTTCTACTACAATTCTTGCATTATTCCGCATGAAATGAGCAGCCTATTCTGATTCCATGCAGAAAGACACTTTGGTTTTCTTCTTTTAAGACGCGAACAATCAAACATACTTGAGGGTCGCTTCTGTCTGTTTGACCATGTTTTAAAGAATATGGGGATGGTATACTTTATGGCCTGGGTCTGTTGGGTGGGGGTAGGTTTATAGAGATGAACTACTTCTGTTGCTGGTCCCTGTGCTGGTCTGTGGCAGGGTCAATGAGGTAAGACGGAAGACACAGTGTAAAGTTTGTTGCATTCTCGCAGCTAGTCTCCCACGAGAAACGGACAAATGCAGAGATGGCAAAGGGGAGATGGCAAAGGGGAGGAGGTGGGGGAGTAGCTTGCTCACTGTGTGTTCCTGGCGGGGAGAGCTGCAGGTCTGCGTTCTAATTTCACAACTGGCCTGCCATTATGAAATAACAAAATGGAGTCGGTCACCCCCAAAATGGAGTCTCGTTCAACTCTCGTTTTATGCGGTCTTCAGGGGGGTCACAGTTCCTAGGGGTATTCCCACGCGGGGGTTCCGGGGCTGGGGCCCTGAACCCAAAGTAGCCTCAACTGGGCCTACCCAGGAAGCGTAAGAATGGAGGGGGGGTTCTAAGACCCCCTCCTCCAACACAAACTCTTTCACTGTACAACAGACGAGGAATTAGATGAAGAACAGCTCGCAAACTGCACAGTCTTTATCTATCCTGATGAAGGCCACGACCAAGGGGTACACCAGTGCGCATCAACGCTCCGACAGGGGGCGGTTGTTCGGCGGGTTCTGGGGCTTCCAGGAACAGAGGTTGGGGCAGCCTGACTGCTCACTGAGTCAGCACCGGCACAAACAACAAAAGGAGTGCGGGGGCAAGGGCTTTTTCCAGTCCCCCTCCTCCGCAGCAGCCTCAGAGGGAAAAAAAGCATGACGTGTCCCTTCGGGTCCACATGTCTCTGGTGGGGGGCAGGTTTGCCTTTCAGGTGCAATTATGGTGACAGAACTTTTCGGACCCCTGGATCCTCTCTGTAGTATTCTTGGGGTACCACCTACCTATACCACCCTCTCCTCCCGCCTCCCCTCCACTCTCGCATATTGGGACGGCAACTCTGTTAGCAGAGATTCTGTCGCTTGTCGAGAGCCAAGCGGTGGAGGAAGTCCCAGCCTCCCAGAGAGGATTGGGCTTCTATTCCATGATTTTTGCCATACAAAAGAAGAACCAGGCTGGCCTGAGAGTTGTGCTGGACCTATCCACCCTCAACCATTTTACCAGGCTCATAAATGCAGTGGCAGCCCTCCTCCGGACCCAGGGCCACCACGTCTACCCGTACCTGGGCAACTGGCTCATCAGGGCGAGATCGCCTGAGAGGGTTACTCACACCTACTCCGCACTGATGAACACACTCCACGACCTGGGGTTTACTATCAAATTCAAAATATCTTAGCTGCAGCCCACGCAGAGCCTCACCTTCCTGGTCCTCATCTGGGATATGAGCTCCGAGAAGGTATTTCCCTTGGAGGACTAGATCACGGCCATCAAGAGAGCCACTACTCACTTCCTGACCAGAGAAGTGACCTCGGCCTGGTGGTACCAACACTTATTGGGTATCATGGCAGCGGTCCTGCTGGCCGTGCCACACACGAGACTCAGGATGAGGAGATTGCAGCTTCACTTTGCAGCCTCATGGAATCAGGAGAGCGGCTCCCAAGCGGAGCCGTTCAGCATTCCTCCTTCTCTCCACTTGGACCTCACATGGTGGTCCCAAGGACTGAAACCTGCGGACGGGCAAGACATTCCGGCAGCCAGCCCTGCAAGTCACCATCACTACAGACTCCTCCCTGGAAGGCTGGGGGGGGCCACTCTGGACAGCCACACCGTCCATGGAGTTTGGACCCATTAGAAACAGGGTTCTCATATCAACTGGCTGGAGCTCAGGGCCATCTGGTTGGCTCTCAGAGCTTTCCTTCTGTTCATTGGGGGCAAGACTGTCCTTATCCAGACCGACAACTCCACCAGCATGTACTATGTCAACAAGCAGGGGGGTACCAAGTCCCCGCCATTGTGCTGGATAGCTGTCAGCATGTGGGCATGGGCCCTGGAGAGCAAAATCTACCTCATGGCCGTCCACCTTCTGGGGGGAGGGCAACTTGGAAGCGGACAAACTCAGCAGACTGGGAGCAGACATGGCAAGTGAACAACCAGGTACTGCTGGGGGTCTTCAGTAGATGGGGGCATCCTTAGGTGGATCTATTTGCTTCTTGGTTGAACAGGAAGTGCCAACAGTTTGCGTCCTGGCAGAGGTAGGCCCCTGGATCCCTGGGTGACGCCTTACAGATACGGTGGGACGGCATGACAGCCTATGCTTTTCCTCCCACACCCCTGGTCCACAGGGTGATCCGCAAGATAAAGGAATCCTGTCACCTCAGTATCATTCTGATAGCTCCATGGTGGCCGCCGAGACTGTGGTTCTCCGAGCTGCTCAGCCTCACGGACAGCAGCAAAAACACTGGGAAGACATTGGGGAAAGCTTACCGGCCTTGAGATTCATCCCCAAATACCTGCATGCGATCGCTTCTTAACTTAAGAATCTCGTTGCCTCCATGCTATGTCCCTTTAAAGGAGAGTAGAACACTAACGTAATAAATATAAAAAACATCTACACAATTATTAAAATACAACACATTGCAGGAAAACTCCTGCCTAAAATTATTTTCTCTTGCTATTTCGCAAAGTGCAAACGTGCAAACTCACTATTTCTCACATACAACCGCTATCTCACAAAAAAACCAGCACCACTCAGCTCACACATGTAATGACCACTATCGAATACTCGATTGAGGGCGCTCCCACCATGCGGGCTGCTCACTTTTAGCAACGCATATTCTTCTTAGGCAGATGCTTGTGTCTACAACCAAAAGGTTCTAATCTATTCAATAGTTCATTACTTGGTGCTGTCAAAATGTACAACACCTAAAACACCCAACATGTTTCGTTCTTTCTCGGCAAGAATAATGCAAATATAAGAACTGCTTCAGGGGAAACTTCGACAAATAGGTCTTCACTTTCTTGCGCCATCCACACAATAGTGTTCTTCTCAAACCTTAAGGGAGACAGCATGAAAAAACAGCAATTAGTAATGCTGTTTAATTATTCAGTCAGCCTGCACTTACAGGAGCTACTAAGTCTCCTACAATAGGCTTACCGTGGCGGCTTTAACCAATTAAGCATCAAACAGTTTAGTAGGTGCGTCTTCAAAATAGACTGCCATCTGTTAAAACAAACACACCATTCAATCACAACCGCGTCACATGAGCTGTAAATACACAATTAAATTTGGACTTCAGTGTAACCTAGGGGGGTACCTATGCAGACACCCATCCTAATCCATCTCGTACATATTTGCAAAGGCAACCGATTACAACAAGCAAGTGCAGTTCCTTATTCTAACCTGATGGTTTTGTCTACTGGGGCTCGCCTTATTTGACCAATTTCTCTCATTCACCACAACTGTATCTATCTTAACTATGGCAAGAAACAAGATTTAACCCCACATTATGTTCTGCTAAATAAGGTCACTAGTGCCTCATACTCCAGTTCCTACAGAAGCCTTTAGCATTATCTAGGTGCCGCCTCTTTAAATATGTTTCCCCTAAACATAGGAATTTACAATGCGACTGCACTTATTTTAAACACACAGAGCGTGTGTTGAGCCTTTTAAAGCTGCAAGCCTTTATTGTGCTTCATAGGCTCTTTAAAAACGGGCGAACCTCGTTAGAGAAAGCAAAACGCTTTTCAAGTGGACGGTCTCCTCGCTAGTCATGGGCTCCACTCGCTGGGCTTTTCAGTGCCACTGAGTTTCTAAACACAGATAAAAAGACGGTAAGGACATTACTATCATTATTCCTGGATTCACTACTAGAGTCCAGTTTTCGAAAATGAAACGGATGGCATGCTAAACATACCACAACAGCACCAATACTAGCTAAAAATGACTTACTGGGATTGAATTACAGTCCAGCGTGAACGTGCGTCCTCTGTCGCCCGATTCATTAGTGCTGAGGACGGGTGCGGCTTTTATAGCACAGCCCTCGGCTCAGCTGGCTATAATTGAATCACTTAACCCCAATTGAATGAACCTCCGGACTTCTACCCTGCAGTGTGTTTTCTGAAGGCGGAGGGCAGTACGTTTAGATCGTGGCTCTTACATTCCTGCACTTCTTCATTACTAACAGTACCCTTATAGATTGGCCGTTGTTTGTAGTATGATAAAAAAATCGTGACATTGCCTAGCCGGCCTCCAACACGCGTGAGTACCTAGAACGTCAGCTACAAGGTTTAGTTAGACTTGCATACCTTCCAATTGCACAGAGAACATCATCTCGTTTTTAAATGTGCTCGCTCTATGGTGCTTTCAATGTATTTTACAGTTCAGCAAAATAAAGCAAACGGCAGTCTTTGTAAATAGGCGAAAATGCAAAACTTCACCTATTTGTTTAGTAAAAGACGGACAGACCACCCATTCACCTTCCGATGGGTCCAGCCCGGCTCAAGTCCCAGCAGGGGGTCAGGGCTCTCCACCCCACCCCACAGAAGTTAGCCCTTGCAGCGTGGTTCCTGAGCAGGTTACCCTCGAGCACCTGAGCATGTCACAGGCTAACCTGTAGATCATTCAGGGCGCCATGAGCTAGGCTACCAGGAGCCAATACAAGAGTAAATGGACAAGGTTCTGTCATTGAGTGGACTCTAAGGAGATCGAACCCCTTGGGTGCACGTTAGATGATGTGCTCTCCTTTTCGGCACATCTTGCGCACTCAGTACAGGTGGACACATGTTGCACCTATCTTTCAGTCAAAGGGGCTTACAGAAATTCGGAGGAGGAGGTCTTCTCCTCTTCCAACCCGATAGTCAAGAAACATTTGGCGGGCCTGTCCAGGCTCTACCCGCCCATCACGAACCCACACCCTGCGTGGGATCTCAATGTGGTGTTGGGCGCCTTGGCGCAGAAACCCTTCAAACCAATGGTGTCCACAGACATCAGGCGGGTCACCATTAAAACAGCTTTGTTAGTGGGCCTCACCTCCGCTCGCAGTGTCAGCGAGTTCCAGGCTCTTGTAGCCTCAGAACCCTATACCACTTTTCACAGTAATAAGGTAGTCCTGCCGACTCACACTGCGTTCCTACCTAAGGTACCCTCCTCTTTCCATCTAAACGTGGAAATAGTCTTACCTGCATTTTTTTCTGACCCCAAGGACGAGGCTCAGCGAGTCTTGCTTGGTCTGGATGTCAGGCGCACTCTGAAATTCTGTCTGGAAAGGACCAGGGCTTCCGCAAGTCGGACGCACTGTTTATCACCCCTAGGGGATCCAGGCCTGGGTATCAAGCATCCAAGGCCTCTATTGCAAGGTGGATGGATGCGGCCATCAAGGAGGCCTACGAAGGACAGCACAAGCTGCTGCCAGCTAACATGCACGCCCACGCTGTCAGGGCCGAAGCCACGGCCATTGCATTCCAATGGCAGGTTCCGTGGCAGGACATCAGCAGGGCAGCCACCTTTGCCACCCCTTCGTCTTTCTGTATGTATTACTGTTTGGACGCCAGCTCTAACGCAGACGCGGCCTTCGGACAGGCAATTCTAAGGTACCTATTTGCTTAGAAGGGTCTCCTTTCCACCCTGGGGCTACATTCAGTTGTAATCGCCCATGCAGTATGAAGGAAAGGGGATTGGACGTAAGAGTAATTCTGAGTTACTCACCTTAATGATTAACATACGCTTAGTCCTTAGTCCCCTTTCCTCCAAACTTCCCACCATCCTCCCCCCTAATAATACTGGTGTCATTAGGCAATGTTAAATATTGTCGATGCGTCAATGGGGACTGAGGTTTGGCGCCGGGGGGCGGATTCAGGGTTGCGAATGCTACCAGGGACGCGCGCCTCTAAATTTAAAGGGGCAGAAGGTTTTTTCTGATGAAAAAGGCTCCATCTCCCGTCCCTAGGAAGGGACGCCCATGCAGTATGGAGGAAAGGGTACTAAGGACTAAGAGTATGTTAGTCAGTAGGGTGAGTAACTTATAATTTTCTCTGCATTCATGGTCAAGTCTAGCATCTAGCAATAATCTATAACAGCAGTAAGGGCACGCTGTAGGCCTATTGCGGTATAGTCAATAAGAACAATGTCATCTTCAAACAAAAGATATTTGAAAGCAACGGATCCCAAATTAGGTGGGTTAACTCTGATGTCTTTAAGTTCCAGGTTAACATCAGAAATGTACAGATAAAAAGGGCACTAGCACACAGCCTTGGCTCAGCCCACGATTAACAGGGACCCAATCACAATGGGATCCTGCCAGATCCAGGCATACCTTCAACCTGTTTTCAGAATGGATAGCAATCAGTAAATTAAGCAGACCCCTTGGGCATCCCCGATCATACATTTTCTTTCCATAGAATATTTCTACAGACACAATCAAAAGCCTTGGAGATGTCCAGGAAGGCCACATACAATGGCCTGTTTAGCTCTTTAGCTCGCTTAAAAGGTAGCTGCAGAATTAGACAATTTAAGGCAGTGTTGACACCAAGTTTAAAACCAGATTGAACAGGATCTACGATGTTCACTGCTTTCTTCCAGGTCTGGCGTTCTTTCATATGAACTGTCTCAAAGTGAAATCGGCTTATAGTTATTCAGATCTAACCGATTTCCTTTTTTTAAAATAAGGACCCACAGTTGCCCCCTTTTATATTGTAGGAATAAAGTGCAAATGCGTCACCTTTAAAAACAAATATTATAAAATATTTTCTCATAGACCCGGAGCTGATTCAAAAGTAGAATTGGACAAACCATCTGGCAAAGGAGTTCTCGACGATTTAGCAGAGAATATAGCAATCCGAATTGGTGGGCAATCAATAGACAGGCCATCCCAACATATCAAATCTTCCTCGCCAGAACACACACAGGAAACATTCCCATAATTAGAATTTGATTAATACAAGGTGATAAAATGCTCTTTCCACACTCGTGCATGGATAGGCAGAAGTTGCAAGGAGGTCTGAATCAAAGGATTCTTGATCAATGACCAAAAATCAGCTGCAGACCTACGTACCATACCCCCAACCATTTTATCAACATCACTATTTAATTTGCAAATTCTATGCGCCTTACACCAATGTATATATTGTTTACGTTTCCTAATAATTGGGATACATTGGGCGCCATCCTTTTTTAATTGCCTGACAGCTTTTTGCAACACTGTCTTTTTATTCTGAGTCTATATATCAAACATGTGAGTATAAGGCTTACTCTGAGTATTAACTTGGTTGATGAAGAGTTTTGCAAACCCCTTCAAAATTGTTTGCCAAAAACCAGCATAATCATCAGGATGCACGGAAACAAACCTGTCTCGAATATGTTCTTTTTCCATAGCGTTATTAAATCTCATTGCTAAAGATGGCTTCCAGAGAAGAGCATGATTCCGCTCCACCACCTCTACACGCAGAGGAGGGGGCCAAGATCTAACAGACCTAAATCCCAATCCATGGTTAAAATAAGGGATCTGTGGTCACTACCATTAAGGGAGTCATCAACCTGCATTGAAACATGAGTAAAAAGCTCTTGAGAGATACAAATATAATCCAAGATTGAAAAAGTAACTTCATTAGACCATGTTGGGGTAGGAGGGAGGTCACCAAGTATGTCACTGTTGGCCAACGTCAGACTCCAATCACTCAGAGCCTCCCTAAACCTTTAGCCCCTAAACTTAGCTTCAGATAGGCGCTTGCTCCTACTGTTGGAGCTTTCTACGTTAGAATCAAGACAATCACTGTTAAAATCACCCAAAATAATAACATGCACTCCGTCAGACATGGGAGCAGCGAGCATAGATCAAAGATAAAAGAATCTACTTTGTTCCGAAGGATTAAAATACACATCAACAATCACAGGTTGTCTATAACCTTGATGTATATGATCCCTCCACTTAACTGTCACCAGCAACATATTCAAATTGTCATGTAACACGGTATCAGGAGTTACATCTTTATGAATCTTAATTGCACATAGTAGACCCCCCATTGGGTAACCCTTTTGCCCCAGAATCTCAGGGACATTGTAAACCTCAAAACAATCCAGCAAAGTTTTGTCGACAATCCACATTTCTTGGAGATGAATTACATCAAATTTTGGCCATAGGTCGTTTTTACTTATCAAGTGCTGAAAACCACGGATGTTCCATGAAATACCCTTTAAGGGTCTAGGCGTATCAGATCAATATTGTGCCACGTTGTTTTTATTTTGTAATGTACTTACCACAGAAGCCCAGTCATATGATACCACCCTTTGTGTGGCTCCACAGCACTTACCCATCAAAGCCCCCTGTTGGTCATGGGACTTTATACCATCAACTCTTATCATTAAAGGCTCCCTAATAATCAAAGGTGTGTTTAAGGAGACACTACTGGGTCCAGCCTCACCCTTCCAATACCTCCGCGGCCTCTTGAAAGTCATAGCCAAGTATCTTAAATTGTAAGATCTTATCTAACACAATGTTATGTATCATCCTAGATAAAAACCTAATTTTTACCCTATCAATACTTCCATTATCCACAAACTCAATATATAAAATATCAGAAGACTTGACCAATGAGAGATTAGGTAATTATTTGAAGAGAGCCAGAATATATTGTCGGTTTAAAGGAAAATACCTTGCAGACTGAATTTACGCTTCAATATTAGTCCCGGAATATTGTTTCTCGGGTCCAACTTAGCATTTACTAGGGAAGATGGCTGGCTTAACTCATTGATGCTATCTGTCAATTTTGGCAACTCAAAAGGCACCCTTTTCACTGCCTGTGTTTGTTTCCTAGACAGGTTTGACTCACTAACATTTTTGGAGAGTTATTTTATTAAGCATCTGATTGCTTTTCTTCAAAGTTTGAAAAATTGGAAAAAATCCCATATTTCGAGGATATCTCTACGGTGCTCTTTGAGGCCACCGATGAACTAACCAAGTCGAAGGGACCGCCATGTGGTTGACAAGATGTCATGTCACCCTTCGAAGAGCCTCGCATTACACCTTGCTCTTATCATTATTACCTTTTAACTGTGTGGCTTTTTTCCTTTGCCATTCCTAACCTTGCAAATGGTGGTTTCCAACTCAGTATTCAATACACTTCGTCTAGGTCAGAGGTAGAGTGTGTTGTCAAAATACAAATATTAAAGGAGCTTTCAGGTCGTACATCGAGTTTGGTTAAATAATTAGTTATACTACCTTGATTATTTACCAACATCTTACGTTTGCCACTAGTTTTTGTTTATTATTTTTACCAGTCTTAAGAGAATTACCTGTGCTCCAACTCTGATTGACTCATCTCCAAGTGCGTCTTTATCCAATTTTGGCCCAATCTGTCACAAGGGTCTGCTATGTCCTCTTCCTCAAAGGAGAACTCTATCTCAACTCCCTCCCCTTCCACCTCACCTTTGTCTTTTCTCCTGGGCTTACTTTTCTTTCTGCTCCCGGGTCTCTCCTTTTTTTTATGCAGATAGGGACGTCCACGGAAGGACGCCACAGTGTCACCGTATAGGTGGGGCGGTGGATGATCCTCCATGACCGTCAAAGAGGGGAAAAAGCCAATGGCATAAAAAACCCCTATGAGAATTCCGCAGGCTGGAGCAGAGCCATGATAGTAGGCAGATAGGGACGTCCACGGAAGGACGCCACAGTGTCACCGTATAGGTGGGGCGGTGGATGATCCTCCATGACCGTCAAAGAGGGGAAAAAGCCAATGGCATAAAAAACCCCTATGAGAATTCCGCAGGCTGGAGCAGAGCCATGATAGTAGGTAATCCAGAGGCTAGTAAGGATTCGGTACACAGGTGAGAAAATGATGCAGTTCGAATGACAGAGGCAGTCCAGAGGCAAACAAGGTTCCGGTACACAGGTAAGCAAGAAGATGCAGTTCGAATGGCAGAGGCAGTCCAATGCAAGCAGGGGTCCGGTACACAGGCGGGCCGAGAGAGAAAGTAAGAGGAGGGAAAGGAATGAGCAAGGAGGAGGAAGCTCGAACAGCAAGGGCAGAAAGGAAACAGATGAGGAGTCCGAAATGGAACAAAAGGAAAAGACAACGCTAGGAGGGGCAAGGAAGGAAAGAAAGGAGCGGAAGGACGGCAGGAATAAGCGGAACACAAAGGGGAGAAATACAGAGGAAAAGGACCAGGAGGAAGCGGGGAACCGCACGGAAGAAAGCACACAAGCGCTGGCAACACAGGTGAAACCAAGGAAACGTTGCAACGCGTCCGTGAACCGGAAGCAGCAAAATAAGTGCTACCGGTTACGTGCGCGAAGCAAAGAACTAGACCCGCACAGGTCGTACAGGGAGACGTGAAGGAACATTCAATGGCGGACCGCCGCACCAGCGATTCCAAACCCGCTATCTCCCCCAAGGCGTGACACAATCACACTGTCAATTGGCCAGTCTATCTTGCTTGTTTTCCACAATGAAGTGTCAAGGCAATGCTGTTTTAATATACGTAACAATTTATGTGAACCCTTAGAACAATACTTAATTGAATTCTTTGAGTTTTTGGTTTCTTTTTTCTGTTTTGAAGTCTTTGCTTCATGAAAAATTTAACTGGCTGGTTCATACCCGAGCCAGAAGGACCGGTAACCAGTGTAAACTTCCTTAAAAATGTTAACCTTCTCAATCTCCTTGCCAATATTAAAGGAACAAGTTGGGTTTTCTTAATCTTGCCTTCACCCATTCCGTTCATCTTGGAATCACACTTTAAGCACCATGGATAGCTTCGGGCAATAGCAACCCTATTAGGAGAGACCACTTCGCTCGTAAGCCTACCAGGTGCAGACACATTTATAGGCCTTGCAGTTGCCATAATAAGCCTTCTATAAAGGACATTTTCCCGACAGTTCCTTCGATATCTGCCTTACTTCCAGCATTTCATAATGCAACATATCATGATCCTTGTCCATAGAGTAACAGACTAGATTAAACTGGGAAAGAAAAAATATCAATAGGTGCCTCATCAGTGGGCACATTTGCTTGAACTTGTTGGTGAAAACCATTTGGGTTCAAAGTTACTTGGGAATGGTCCATAATGTTATAAGTAGCAGGCTTACTGGTCTCTGAAGAGTAAAAAAAACCCTCTGACTGAATCTCTTTAGGAGATGATTTGTTCGCCAGTGTCTTGGGAATGGGGAATAAACAAACACTTTCCCTTCCGGTCATTAGCTGGGAGGCAGAAAGCTGATGATCCAAAGAGAGACGCACTTGTTTTGCCTGTTCCAGTGAGACAGCCCGAGCCAAAATTGAAGTGCCAGAGATTAAGTCCTTATGTTGGGAGAGGACAAACTCCTCCAAATCTAAGTGCTGTAAAGAACGTGAGTCCTCAGGAAGGGCAGCCGAAAGGATCAAATTGCCTGATACTGGGGCCGGTTTTGTGGACAAAATAAAGCCAGAGTCAAGGAACCTCGCCTCCATCTGTAATACCACCTGTGGGGGCATAGGCTGTAATTTGGTGGCATTCCAAGGTTTCATTGTCACCAATGTTACATCCAAATGTAGTCCACAACAGATGGCACTGACACACCCTTATTTGTATTATGAAACATTATAGACATAGTAGCCAAACATTTTTTCACCAGCAACTGGCTACAGCTTGAGCATCCCCAACACAATGTATAAGCCATTTTACAGGAGGGAATGAAGTATGTCTGAAAATAGTGGCTCCAAACACGGTCGACTCAAAGGCACTCTGCCCGCAGTCATCGACTGTCGCACAGTGAGAGAAAAGAAAGAACAGGCTAATTCCACCTATACTGCTCTCTCTAAATATTCGAGCAGTGGTAAAGCAGGAAGAATATCTTCTAGATATGTTATGTCTCTTGTTATGGCAGTTACACAAAGATAGTCTTATTGTCTTTCCCAAAATATAATCATGAAAACCCAGTTTACCTCCAACCCGTGCAGTTAAAACTCAAAGCCACTACCTTCGCATTCCATGTCCGAAGAGACAGTACTGGACTTATTATGTGAGCTTTTACTCTTCAGACTTCTCCTGGAACGCTCTGGGTAATGGCAACACCGCTAACCTCCGCCACGCAGCCAGCAAAGACTGCAAGACTGCTACTCATCACTACGTCCGCTCACTCCATGGGCAATGGGCATTTTGAGTGTGAAAAGCTCCTCTTCCACACACAATAGCCAGAAAAAAGAGAGACTGGTAGGTAGGGCTGACTGCAAGACTGCTACTCTTTGCTACTCCGCACCGCTCTATGGGCAATGGGTATTTTGAGTGCGAAAAGATCCTCCTCCACACACAATAGCCAGCAAAGAGAGACTGGTAGATAGGGCTGACTGCAAGACTGCTACTCGTTGCTACTCCACCAAACAATCATAAGTGGTTATGAAGCAGCATGCTATACAATGTTGCAAAAGTCAATTTGCTGTTAGTATTTTGCTATAATCTGTATTATATGTATTTAGAGGTAGTTTGAGGCGTGCCTACCAGATAAGAAGCAGCCAATGATGTTATCAAAATGTATACATACTTTAAGTATATATGTTCTCCAAACCAATTCCATCCCTTGATGTCATAGCTGACGTGCATCGAAGTATTAAGTCTCTGTGAAACCAAAGCCTAGGTGAGAGTGTGTGAGCTGCATTTCGTATGATCACCAGATTTTCCTACTTTATTTCAGCTGACAATAAAGTAGTACTTTGCCATATTCTTTGAGTCTGTCCTGTTATTTGGTCTGAGATCATTTATTATGGTAATTCCATTCAGCGCATGAGATATGCATAAGGTGCTATTGCACATTTTGGTAGAAGTGCAGATGGTTCTGATCCAGTCGACCTGTGCCCAGATCTAGACTCTCTGACTATTGACGACTTTCGCCATTAGCCAGAAGATCGTGGAGCTTCCTGTGGAGAGTGGTGCGCAATAAACACATGTGAAAAGAATCGGTCGGCAGGTGCCCCTCTCAAGAAATTCCTGTCCGATCCCCGCAAGTGCCCCGCAGACTGAAGGGGAACGGGTCGATTAGGGAAGAGTCGATACCGAGGGACTCAAACTGCGGATTTAAGTAGAGCATTGAAAGTGGCAAAATAAAGGGGAAGGACTACATTATGAGTGTAAATATATGGTAACAGGATTTGAAGAGTAAAAAAGATAGATACCTCAATTTCAGTTTCCAAGGGGACCAAAGAATATGCGTGAAACTCTGACCAGAGGATATGGTAGGGATTCCTGAGGCAAGTGCCAATATGAAGAGTGTGGATTACACTACAAAATTGGGTAAATATTGAGATGAGATGTATTTTCTAAGGGAAAGTAAAGAAAGGTGATCACAGAAAAAGAAAAGTGCACGTTTATTTGGGGTTATAAATACATCAGTGTAAAACATTTATTGTCTATAAGCTAAGAAATATAAAACAATAGTAATAAAATTAGTTGATTATCAAGCTCTAAAATCAAGTGATTAATGTGAATCAGAGAAGGATAAAAGTTGAGAAAAATAAGTAAATCAAATAAAGGTTTGTGCAGCAACAATAATAGAACAACAGGCCAGCAAGAATCAATAACATTATAAACGAAGAAATAAAGAGAAACAATATCTTAGAGATTTTAATTTGGATAAAATATTGGTCTTTTTGTGGTAAAGGGCGGCGATTGATAGTGCTTGCCCAAATCGATTTTTTTGTTGTGAGTGATTTAAGAACCCGGTAAGTATTGGCAGACGTGATCGACTTGTCACCATGGGGGACACTCCTCTTATACATCTGTGCGGGACATTACCAATATACACACCTAAAATTAGACAGTATCACACAGAGTGGATGAAGGGAACCACTAATAAAACACGTATGCTTGACCTCAAAAAGGCTCATTGTCAAAAACAGTATTACCACATATGACAACGTATTTGTATGCTACATACACTGGGAAGAGGATACAAAAAAGATTAGCTATTTTAAAACGATGGAAGATCTATTAAAATGAGAGCGAAGACCCACCCGAGAAGGAGTGCATGCTCAATCAGCATATAATGGATATAACACCCTCAGCTACTCTTACTCCTCCCAAAAAGGATACTACAGCATAAGATAAACAGGGAATGTATCGTTTAACCACTTAACTGCCATGGATATTTCCCACCAGTGCAAAGCCTTTTTTGGTGATTTCGTTATGTCGCCATTCAGTCCCTTGTAACCTTTTTGTCACAAGAGATATCTTGGGCAAATTTGGCCCCCTTTTTTCCCACATTTAGGTGATCATAACGCAACCAAGGAATCCTAGTTTGCTGTAGGGGGATGAGAGAAAATAACAAAAAAGAGAGAACATTTTGGGTTCTTTCAGAAAATACAAATAAAATGATGTACAAAGAAGCCTGTGGTTTTTTCCTTGTAAGAGCCAGGAACAAATGGTTTGCTGTGCTGAATCCACAGAGGTATGACTTGCACAAATCGGCCCAGAATGTATTACCCACAACTCCCGGCAAAGTATGAAATGTGGCAAAAAAAATACAATTTTCACACATTTCACTCTGTTCACCCACGGAAACACGCCGACCAACAACACATGGCCTACCGTCCCGCGTTCCCACAGGTGTCCCAACGAAAACGATACCTAACATGTGTGGGTCCCCTTTCCAACGACACCTCCCTCGATCTGAACGGCACAATAGCCATTCAGATCGAGGGAGAAAAAGAAGGAAATTTACCTTCAGTTTTCACTGCAGCAGCTGATTTCGGCTGCCGCAGTGAATTTTACTTTCAGTTTCACTTCACAGTTTAAACTGAAGGTAAACCAACCCCCAGGCCATGAGGAGGGACCTCCCCCTCACATAGCCCAGGGTTTGGATTACAGTTTTGTGGATCGCACAAAACAAAGTGCATAAAAGGACATGCTACCTCGTCCTTGGCACTACGGAGGTAATGTCAAGGATGAGATAGCTCGTCCTTGGCACTAGAGGGGTTAAAGGAATTTAAGGCAGTGGGGGGGGTATGTTAATCCAATATACACCCCCCGCTTACAATAGTGAAGACAGCATGGAATAAAGTAAGATTACTAGTCTCTGAAATTTCTTTTGCAAGTACAAAGCACAAATACAGGTGAAGTGTCTGTGCATGCAAAAGAGTGGTTACATTTAATTTCAATATCGTAATCATTTGTGCGGGCATGATGTGCAATGCAGACGTGGACTCTAGCCTCCACAAGACTTGGCGTGGGCGGCGCATATGCATCCCAAAGGTAATTTCTAACTCTAAAACACAGAGCATGTCCTGTAAATAATGGACTGAATACATTCTGAAAGTATCACCTCTGTTGGCTTCTCTACCTGTTCCGAGTCAGAACTTGGTGCAAGAGAACTAGCACAAAACAGTAAAGAGATCCCAAATTCCTCTCTTGGCGGAATCCTACCTTGATTTGGGAGAAGAGTGCTTGTCAATACATAGAAAGGTAGGAAGCAGGTTATCTGTCAACAGCTATTTGCTCCTCAAGAGCTACATCAGTTTAGAAAGAATTGTCAATTTTAATATTATCTCATAAAAATCAAGAGACATTGTATACATAAAATACATAGGCAGACACTCTAAAATGGTACACATATGTAACAAGACACAAAACATTAAACAGTTTCTAAAAAATAGAGATTTATATTATATCAATCTATATTCAACCCTGTGTTGTAAATCCTTGTTTAATTTGGGGTTATGATCCTTGTGGATCACTTGATGTAAATTACCCAATCTTATGTTTAATTTAGATTAAGACATCCCCTATGTGGGATATTAAATACTACCATACAATTTGGTATTATTTCTAAATTGGGAACTCGACATGTTTCAGTCCTCCTTGTGATTGTAGGGACTTTCTTCAGGAGTAGTCAGGAAAATAGTATTTAGAGTAGAAGCAATTAGTCTGGGATCTTCTAGTTTTGAAGATTCATTCAATAGAAGAGCAGTAACTGTTGACAAAACCATAAAAAGAATCAGTATTTAAGAAATATTCTTAGGACACGTCATTATGTGTCGAGAAAAGTTCAGGATGAAACAAATTACCTGGACTTCTTCGTGTAGGAGCTCTCTTGAATGTGAGTAGAAAAGGTCCACGAGTATTGGACGTGTTTTCCTATGGAGGAAAAATCTTCCTCTTCAGCCTGAAATAAATTAATATATATTTGCAAGAGAGTCGTGAAATCAGCCTTTCACTAGTTGGGTTGAGTTTAGCAGAGGATTCAGGTGAAGGAATACGGGATATAGTAGATCCATGTTTGTGCAATAAAGGTTCAATAAAGATTCCCGTTGTGGTAAACTTTTCTCATGGGAAGGGTTTGTAGCTATTGTTGGGCTGTATAGAGGTTAAAAAGCTTGCTCTTCATTGTTAGGGCGCTGAAGGCTTACCTTCTGTAAAGTCGGAGACGGTATCCCTTTGGAGCTGTGGTGTGGTCAGTACATTGGTTAGCATCTGTTAAGTGCTTCTTGACTATACAGCATTATGGCATGGTATGCGAAAAAAATCAGGAACGGAACGCTGTAGGAATAGATAAAAGGCAATCTGTGTGAGGCTTGTCTTTTTGTGATTGTTGCACTAATACTAAATCAGCATAAGCGCTAACAGTTGTTAGTGATTATCCTTCCTATTCTGACTGAAGCGTACAGTTGTGCTTCGCTGTTTGGAATGGGATACTGGTCTTTGATTCAGAATTGCTTAGTTGCTCCCTGCAAAGAGGCAAGAATTTAAGTGCAAGCGCCTAGACTTTTACACTTTTAGCTCGGTAGAGTTACCTGTAATGCAGCTGTGTTTTCTGTGAGGTATCCTTTACACGACAGAGCCTCTGTGTGGGTCCTCGTCTTTTTCTGCGTTCCTGTTTTGGTAATCCAGTCTGGTCCGAGCGTAGAAAGAAAAACAAATGTAACAATAGAGCAACATGAAAAGGAGCGATTCATGGAATAATTAGCGCGGCGCAAGTGCCCAAAAACGTGGATAGCAGTGGAATAGCGAAAATCGCAGTGCAAGTGCGAAAATCGCACGAAAAG
>CM030323.1:506374419-506418957 GCA_002915635.3 Ambystoma mexicanum
GCGCGTCGACGTCCCTCGAGTCGATGTCCCTCGACAGCCGCCGTATCGACGTCGACGTCATCCTGCCTATAAGGCGCGCGCAGCGTCCGTTGCTCAGTTCCGTTTTTCCGCGCTTACTCAGTGCCTCGGAATACCGTTGCTCAGTTTTAGTCAGATTAATCCTATTTACCTCGAGTTATTCGATCCGTACTCGATGGCTTCCTCGTCGGAACCGACAACTCCTCGATCCGGCTTCAAAAAATGCCGAGATTGTGGGAAAAAGATGTCGCTGACTGACCCTCACAGAGTTTGTCTGTGGTGTTTGGGAGCTGAACACCATTGTTCGGAGTGCGAGGACTGTATGTCCATGACAGCTAAGGCCCTGAAGGAGCGTAGGGGGAAGCTGGAGAAAGGTAAGACTTTTAAAGCTTCTTCTTCGTCGACGAAGTCGAGACATTCGTCTCCTCGTCACCATTCGCGCTCCAGGTCTCGGAGTGGGTCTCATCACTCCTCGAGATCGAAGCACTCGAAGAGGAGACGTCGAAGATCCCCTTCTCCGTCTTCCTCTTCCTCTGTTTCGCCAAAAAGAATCCCTTGCCCCACGAAACATAGTTCCCGGGCTGAATGGGAGGAATTCCGAAAAAATATGATGAGCGTCTTCGAGAAAGCGGCCTCGACCCCCTCGAAGACTGCCGAGAGCGATGCTCTGGTCGAAAGACCCGAAGGTCAAAAACGCCGCGAGTCGCAGTACCCGGCGAAAGAAACCTCTCGAGCGCGTCTCGAACCCTCGAGTAGGACTATGACCTCCAAACCTTCCTCGAAGGTTCCGTCGACGCCGTCGACGAAGGTTCCGTCGACGTCGAGGTCGATGTCTTCGACGCCGTTGTCGAAGGGACCTTCGACACACGGGTCTGTCGACTCGACGCCAGCTTCGACACCGGCGTCGACGCCAAGAAAAGTCACGGTGACCGACACATCCAGTGACTATCCCCAGGTCCTCGACGTCGATGGCTTCGATATTGTCGAGTAGAATTCCAATTCTGTCGAGGTCTTCGAGGCCTCCGCCTCTGTTTTCGACGCCACGCTCGAAGCCTTCGACGTCGGCGTCGACGACATCGACGTTTTCGAGGCCATAATGACAAGTTCGGCACCCTCTGCCTTGGAAATGGGATTTACTCCCTTTATGAGTTCAGAACAATTGAGAACTATATCCTCAATTTTAGAAGAGGGTGATTTGTCTGAACAAGACACATTTGAGTTACAGGGACCTGTAACCCAGTTAGAGAGGAATTTTCCTCTGAAGAACGCAGATTAAAGATCTTCATGATTCTTTACATGAGGCAAGTGGGTTAGACACTTCCCCTGAGGTGGAGTTTGCTAGGCCAGACCCGGGGGAGCATGCTGAAACCCCTATAGAGCCTTAATGGCCAGGATCACAGAGTTCATGGGGTGGTCTGCACCTTCACAATCTTTCCAACAAGATGACCTCACGGATATTCTTGACAAAGGCCCACAGGAGGATCCTGTGGTGCCTTTTCATAAAGCTCTTCAGAGGAAGATCATGACAAACTGGGAAACCCCAGATGTCGTACCGCAGTAAATAAAAAACTGTCTACAAAGTACAGGGTATCTTCTACAGACCCGGAGTTTTTGTCTAAACACCCATCCCAGAAAGTCTGGTGGTACAGGCAGCATCCTCTACCGATGTCAAGACGGCTTATCCTACCGTCCCACAGGACAGGGACGATAAAAAATATGATGCTATGGCAAAGAAAGTCTTTTCAGCATGTAGCATGGCGTTAAAATCTGTTAATGCTACTTGCACCCTTGCTAGGTTCAGCCATACACTTTGGGAGTGTGCTTCTACAGCGGCTGACTGCATCCCGGAGGGAGAAGAAAGGGATGCGTTCCTGAATATTATACAGGACGGTAAAGACGCTATGTGCGAATCCCTCCAGACGGGCATTGATTCGGCTGACAGTATCAGCAGAGCAATGGCGGCAAGTACATCAACCAGGAGATTCGCTTGGTTGAGAAAGTCGGTTTTGCCCCAGATGTGCAAGCCAGGCTCTTGAACATGCCATTCGATGGCTCTTCTTTGTTCGGGAAAAAGGCGGATGACAGTTTAGAGAAACTGCAAACTTCAAAGCAGCAGCAAAATCCCTAGGCGCTGCAATCCGTCAGACCCTTTTCGTCCCACAGGAACCTCTGCGAGGGGCAAGTCCTTTCGCTTCTACTCCGCATTCGGAAGAGGTAGAGGACGACCGGCTCAAAGGGGACAAAGAAGAACTACCCGAGGTGGACGGGGTAGATATTCAAAAGCCGCAGCAACAGCAGGTGCCTCTTTACCATCGGCATCTGCATCAGCCGCCCCAAAACCACTCTGAGGACTTCCCTCACAGGACACCTGTAGGAGGCAGGTTGACTCAACATCTGGCGGAATGGCAGGCTATCACGTCAGATGCTTGGGCATTGGAAACAGTTGCCCAAGGTTACTGCCTGCCTTTCCTACGTATACCTCAGAGTCATCCACCGGGGATCAGCTCTCAGAAAGCTCCAGATCCGCTCCTCTTGCAGGAAATTTTGGACCTGCTAGAGAAAGGTGCCATAGAACCGGTACCTGTAGCGGAGAGGAACAAGGGCTGGTACTCCCCTTACTTTCTCATTCCAAAGAAAGACGGAGGACTGAGACCCATCTTGGACTTGCGAGAATTGAACAAATTCCTCAGAAAAGACAAATTCAAGATGGTCACTCTTTCTCAGATCCTCCAGGCCCTTCAGTTCCAGGACTGGTTGGTATCTCTGGACCTTCAGGACGCTTATTTCCATGTGCCTATCCATCTCAAACACAGGAAATACCTGAGGTTCGCAATTGGCAACTCTCACTATCATTTCGCGTGCTGCCATTTGGGCTGACCTCCGCCCCGAGGGTCTTCACCAAGTTAATGTCGGTCGTGGCTGCAACGTCTAAGGAGGGAGGGATTCACGTCTACCCCTACCCTGGACGACTTGGTTGATCAGGGCTGTTTCTTCGAACAAGCTCAGATCCAGCTAAATCACGTGTGCCACTCCCTTCACAGACTGGGCTTCTCCCTCAATTTAAAGAAGTCACAACTGATACCATCGCAGCGACTCCAGTTCATAGGAGCGATCCTGGACACTTCCCTGGGAAAAGCCTCGCCACCAGAGGTGAGGCTCAAGATATTCTACAGATGGTTACCAAGTTCCAACATGCCCAACGTCTCCCAGCCTTCGACTTTTTGAGGTTTGCTAGGCCTCACTGGCATCCTGCATTTTCCTAGTGCCAGAGGCTCGCCTGAGAATGAGATCCCTCCAGTGGGCACTGAGGACTCAGTGGTCACACATTCTCAGGGGAATGACAGATCTTCTTCAGGTTCCCGCAGGGTGGCTCGAGACCTTCAGTGGTGGGCCTGTCAGGAGAACATTCTGAAAGGAGAACAGTTTTGGCAACCCTGGCCGGAGATAACAAGTAGTCACGGATGCCTCACTCACGGGGTGGGGAGCCCACGCCAACGACTTGACCATCAGCGGTCGTTGGTCTCCATCGGAGTCCAGACTACATATCAACCTGTTAGAGCTGAGAGCCATCAGACTTGCGCTGAAGGCGTTCCTGCCAGCTGTACAAGGGAAAAACGTCCTGATAATGACGGACAACAACGTGGCCATGCATTACCTCAACAAAAGAGGAGGCGTAGGATCAACTACCTGTGCAGAGAGGCGATGCAGCTCTGGTTTTGGGCAATCCAAGAAGGAATCTCTCTATCGGCAGTTCACCTAGCCGGAGAGAAGAACTTGACAGCGGACGCTCTGAGCAGGCAGAGCACAGTCTCCCACGAGTGGGAACTAGCTCAGGAAGTCCTTCAAGAGATCTTCGCCCTTTGGGAACCCCTCAGGTGGATCTGTTCGCCACCAGCGTCAACAGGAAACTGCGATCCTGTTCTGCTCAAGGGAGTTTCCCCCGAGAGGAGCATCTGGGAGACGCGTTCATAGTGGACTGGGAGTTTCCGCTTCTGTACGCGTTCCCACCGGTCCTGTCATTCCTCAAATGATCAGGAGGTTGAGAAGATTCCGGAGAACCATGATCCTAATTGCCCCGGATTGGGCCAGGAGAACGTGGTACCCGGACCTTCTAGACTTGTCCATCTGCCCTCCAATTCGACTTCCACTCAGAGAGAACCTACTCTCACAGAAGGGAGGTCAGGTTCTCCATCCAGACATCAAAACCCTCAACCTTCACGCTTGGCTTCTGAAAGGCTGAGGTACAAGGATTGGGACCTCCCTGATGATGTTATGGAGGTGTTGCTTTCGGCAAGGAGGCCAGCAACAAAGTCTTTATACCGCTGCCGTTGGAACAGATTTTGCAGCTGGTGTAGAGAAACAGAATATCGACCCTTTTCATGTGGTCACCAATGGTTTTGTCCTTCCTTCTATATTTGGCGAATTCAGGCCTTCAAGTTGGCACCATTAAGGGCTATCTCGCAGCGCTATCCATCTTTAAAGCGCACTGCGGAAGAACCATCCTATTTCAAATTACCTTGGTAATACAGTTTCTAAAGGGTTAACCAATGTTTATCCCCCAAGACCATTCCAAGTTCCCCTATGGGATTTAAACTTAGTACTAACTTTTCTGATGGTCAACACTTTCGAACCACTCCATTCTTGTTCGTTAAGATTCCTTACCCTTAAAACTGTTTTATTAATAGCACTTACATCTGCTAGAAGGGTGAGCGAATTACAAGCTCTTTCTTGTAAACCCCCCTCACACAATATTTCACAAAGACAAAGTTGTCCTGCAAGTGAAGCCTAATTCCTCCCAAAGGTGGTTCTGAATTCCATATCACTCAGAAGATTACCCTACCATCTTTCTATCCTCCTCCTCATCCGGGGAAAGAGGAAGAGAGGTTACACAGGCTAGACCCTAGAAGGGCTTTAAGTTTTTACATCAGTAGACAGCCAGGATAAGACAGGCAGACCAGCTGTTTGTAGGTTACACAGGTCACAAGCTGGGGTTACCAATAACTAAGCAGACCATTTCCAGATGGATCATTCTAGCCATTCTGGAATGTTATAAACTGGCAGGGAAAGAGCCCCCTCAAAACCTTAGGGCTCATTCGACCAGAGGTATTGCAGCTTCATCGGCCCTCAAAAGAGGCGTGCCGGTTAAAGACATCTGTGCGGCCGCTACATGGTCGTCTGTCCATACCTTTACACGATTTTACAATTTGGATTCCTCCTCCAGTCAAGAGACTAGGTTTGGAAGGGCTGTACTGCATTCTATTCATTAATAGAAGACAGCGTGAAGTCAGTACTCCCTCCTCCAATAATAGAATACTGCTATGGGAGCCTATCTAAGATGAGGAATACGTCGGAGGACACAATCCCTTCGAAGAACAAGTTACTTCTTACCTTGTAACTTTCTTTCGACGGGATGTTCCTCCGACATATTCCTCATCGACCCTCCCATCCATCCCCCGCAGTTCTACTTCCCTTGTTGTTGCAGGCTTACGCTCCTTCAGGGTGATTAGTCTAGTCCAAGAAAGTATTATTGTGGGCTACAAAACGGAACTGAGCAACAGACGCTGCGCGTGGCCTTTATAGGCAGGATGACGTCGACGTCGATACGGCGGCTGTCGAGGGACATCGACTCGGAGGACGTTGACGCGCAGCGCCCTCTAGAGAAAATATTTTCCGAGGCCAGCAGAGCTGGAAGGAGATATCTAAGATGAGGAATACGTCGGAGGAACATCCCGTCGAAAGAACGTTACAAGGTAAGAAGTAACTTGTTCATCTGTGCCAGTGATCAAGGGGATACTGATAATGATGAGTAATGCTGTTCGAAAGCAGCCTTATGCCGATGCCGAAAAGCCAGCCAGACCGAAGACATGGATTCATGAAATGCGGCAAACACGACAGGCGCAAGTGAAAACAACCTTGACGCCAGTCATGCAAGAGGCATTTACAGGACGGCGAAAATATTCTCCCATGATTACCCAAATGGAGAATATGTGGATATACCTGGCACAACAGGTGCTCAACATTACGCACTTTTGCCTTACTGATGTGCCCAATTCTGAAGCCTTATTGACTACGTGCTTAGTAGCAGTGCCGACACCAGTTCCGGTTCTAAAGCATATTTTCGGCGTCACACACAATGATTCTTTGGATCAAGATTCCGATATTAGGCAATCTTTTTCCGTATATGAGTACTGTAGATTTTGCCAGGAAACCGATGGCAAATGGAGAAATTTGACACGTGTTATAACATATAATATAACCCAAGGCGATGTGTGCTACCTTATGACATGCAATGCAAAAGAAATTGGCAAATGCCAACAGCTCGATTTAACCAAACAGCAAAATCACACGGTGTTTGAGCAACGATTATGTTTGCAAGTGCAACACACATGTATCAGCGTGAATAACACTTTGGGCCTCATTACACGGTAGGCGTTAAGGGTTTACCGGTACCGGTATTTTACCGGTACCGGTAAATCCTTACCGCCTTACTACGAGGTCCCTTTGCGGGTTGGGGAATTTAACGCCTGCTTTTTGCAGGCGTTAAAAACCAACCCGCAAAGGGACCAGTGGGGCTAATTACGGTACCGCAATTTGCAGTACCGAAATTAGCGCCTTCCCCATTCCCATAGAGCCCTATGGGGCAAAAATGGGAATGGGGAAGGGCAATGGTGGTAGGGGGAATTACCACCCCGCCAACCTTGGAATGGGGCGGTAATTCCCCTTTCCACCAAGGCGGTGCTGGTTTTTTACCGGCATGAACCATGGCGCTAATAGCGCCATGGTTCACCGCCTACCGTGTAATGAGGCCCTATGTCTTGTAATCATACAGTGATAGCTGCCAGTCATTTGAATCATGTGAAACTTCCAACAGGATGGCTCTTTTCATGTGGCAACATCATATACACTTATATTCCAGCTAACATTTCCGGAGGTCCATGTGCCCTAACTCGATTAGGACTAATGATGTTTCCTTTACACCCAGCGATAACTCGAGGCAAAAGGTCAACTTTCGAGTCTGTGGGTCTATCCCCCGATTGTGATTCACATGTGCATTTGCTATCAGAAGCTGAGGTTCTAGCATTAACCCTTTCATTAGTGGGAGTTTGGGGTTTAGCTCCTGGGGGTTATAAATCTTTGATTAAATTAGCATGTTTAGTAGTTAAAGGACTTAATCATACTTCTCAGGCATTAGAAGAGGTACTCCTTGATAGTAAAGTTATTAGAAAAGCAACTTTGCAAAACAGAGCTGCTGTTGATTATCTATTGCTAAACCATAATTTAGGTTGTAACGCAGTTGAAGGTAGGTGTTGTTTTCTAAGTGACCATTCACGATCCATTGAAAGTCATATTCGAGGTTTGCGGGATCTCATTTCTCAAGTGTCCCAAGATCATACTGGGAATTGGTGGGATTGGTTATTTTCGTGGATTCCTGATGTTGGGGGTAATCTACGTTACGCTTTTGCTTGCATTTGCATTATATTAGCTATTATAATAGCTTGTTGTTGTTGTATTAAATGCATTCCCAACTTAGTTTTAATATTTCGTCGGTTTCAGAGACCGGCTCCTCTGCCACTGGGCTATGGAAGATAAATATCCAAGGGTGGAATTGTTATGCTTGAGCTAAAACATGGTGCTGATGTGCAGTGCATTCTGGGAGCGCTCGGAGCCATGATGGATATTTACTTCATGCCGCAGTGAAAAGCTGCACTCATTTTGCTAAGAGCTAGATTCACGATGCTGAAGAAAACATGCTTTCCAAACCTGGTATGCAGTCAAGGACATTTCTGCTGGGAAAGCTAACTTTGTTATGTCTTGTTATGAGCTATGGGACTGTTTTCTGTGGTCCTTGTTTTTAGAGGAGGGAGGCACTTTGCTCCTTGAGGTTACTGTCGGTTGATCCAGCTGGCAACCAATGGCGGCTCATCAATGCGCAAGTGCGTTGCCAGAAGGTTCGAGAAATCACCACCCCTTTTGAAAGGTGCATATATGCAGAACCCCTGAGCGTTCATGTGAGACTTCAGCCGGAGGTGGGACGTTTCCATCCGGCCTACCTGTGGGCTGTTGTGCTCTCGGCCTGGCTGTTATCAGGGTCTTCCAGCCGCTTCTGGCGAGATGAGGAATCCAGTTACGCTCACGGTGATGTATTTTCTTTTGAATTCTTTGTTTCTTCTGTGATTTATTTTTATGTTATCACTGGTTGCTTCTAAGCTTTGAATAAATAGCCGTATAAGTGCTCATTATTTTCTAAGAGTGTGTGGTTGCAAGTATTGTGTCTTCCTGCGTTCAAAGTATTGGCTCCTTTATTGCATTGGTGATTTATGATTGTCCGTGCACTCTGGGAGAGCAATACAGCGTCCTCGTTCCCGTTTTCTTTTTCTTCTTGTGGGCCCAGTTGGAGTTGGGCCCGCCATTTTTGGAGGGGGGGCACCTCAGCTGCGCAGCTCGCGGTTGGGGAGGTGCAACTCCCCTCAGCATTTCTGTTAGCTCCCACGTGGAGCTCCGCAGACCTCCTCGCCGGCACCACCACGCACACATGCATGTTTGTTTTGTTTTTTTTTTGATGCGGGACTAGCCGCTGCTCTTCACCTTTGCGGGCCACAAGTGGGGGAGGGGCAGCTCACCTTGTCCCTGCGGCCTTCACATCTTCCGGGGAAAAACTGCACCCCTCCTCTTGTTGCTGGCCGCTACGCCGAACATCCTCCTCGCAATGGGGGAGGGGCAGTGCCCGTTCCAGGTGGCACGGGCTGGGGCAGCACAGTTTTTCTCCCCAGGCGGGGACCCCGCAGCGCTCAAGGCCAATGTCGCTTTTCTTTATTCATGCGGCCACGCCGCAGCGCCACCCTCACAGTGCGGTTGAGACGCCGCAGATCTTTTCTCCTCCACACGGGTGGGGGAGCAGCTCCTTGTTGCCTTTGCGGGCCCAGTTGGGGTTGGGCCTGCATCGTTGTTTTTCATGCGGCGAGGTTGGCCGCTCTTTGTTCCCGCGGCTTGCGGGTGGGGAAGGGGCAGTGTCTCCCCTCCTGTGGCCGACGCTGTGGGCCAATCTCCTCGGGGCCGCCTCTGGCTGTTTGGCAGCCCCAACACACCTCCAGTGCCGCGGCCGACGCCGCAGACACTCTCTTCTCTCCCTCAGGTGACGGGCAAGCAGCTCGCCACGTTGTTCTCCTTCTCGCGGGCCCAGTTGGAGTTGGGCCCGCCACACCACTACTTCTTTTGAGCTTGCGGGCCCGTCCCTCGTCGCCATTGTTGGGGGCCGCTCCGGGTCACTGGGCAGCCCCATACTCAGGTCGGGAACACCCGACAGGACACACAGATGTGCGGCGCTCATGCCGCAGACGCAAGGATGGGGGTCACCTCACCCGCCTCGGGACACCGGAGCTCCACACGTGGCTGGGGGCACCCGGTGCACCGCGGCCCCGGCTCTGGGGGCACCCAGGCCCGGGGTTGCCTCCCCAACCCGACTCACATGGCTAGGGGACCCACAGGACGGCGTTGCCCGGCAGGGGCACCATCCGGACGGCGTTGCCCCGGCAGGGCCACCGTCCTCGAGCCGGGCCCCGTCCTTGGGCCCAGCTACTATGGTGCAGCACCAGCATGGTGCTGACAAAGGAACGACACCGGAGCCTCAAGATGGAGTGACTGGCGAGCCGGAAGCGGCTTGCTTCTTTTATTATGTTGGTCATGTGGCTACTGCCACGTGACCCATTACAACATCTTGAGAGCTACCATGCTCCCAGGAGGGGTTAGCATGCAACAGCCGTGTTCCATAACGTTGTGCTGCCCCATATGTGCCAGTCTACTGATGGGGTGTAAATTGCTGTTCTGACTTGCATTGGAGGGACTTTGGTATACTTTAACCCTTGACCGACTAAGCATATGTAGAGAGACGTTGTTTTCTATATGGCATGTGGCAAGTCTATTGAATTGCAGTGTTCACAGGTCGAACGCAGGGTTGATTTTGTTGAGTTAGGCGGTAACTGTTTTTCTGTGGAGTTAAACTTGCATTGAGAAATACGTACGTAAATCGACTCTGCAGTAACTCTACATTCTAGATGTAGCACCAGCTGTGTTTTGATTAACTGTTCTTTCTTTAGGGCATTCATTGATGATGGCTACCAAATTAAGAAGTTGCCGGTTATGTAAAACACTAGAACTAAACCATTGTGCTATACCCACACTCACAGTGCTTAGTGATGACAGCCTAAATCACGAGGATAACAGTCCAACCATGGCAACTGATTCTATAGTGATGCAATCACACCAATGCATTCTTAATCCTATCAGCACCACTTTGCCACTTAACGATAATACCATCTGTCACAAGGTCGCTTTCTCTCATACGCGCTCTCAAATACATCTTCCTGCGGAACTGAGGGTGGACCTGCACTAATTTTCTCATCAAAGGGCCTTTGATTTTGATACATCTCCCCCAATAATTTTTTTAGTACGCGTGATAATTCCTATACTGCAACCATGGCTATGGAGCCAGATTGTTCCAAAGGCCCACCGTCCGATATATCAATCCTTGCCCCCGCAGTAATGGCAGAATTAGAAAAAAGAGTGAGACTCTCTGTGGGTCCTTCCACGCCACTTACTGCATCGGCAGGTGGGGTTCAAAATGTCCATGTGCATCACGGAAAGTTTGGTATTGAAGCTGTTAAGAATAATTCACTTTATAATGTAGTTAACAGCGAGTCATTACCAGTGACCGTTAAGATGGATTTCTGAACTCTCGATCACCCAATTGGGCTTTAAACACAGAGTCACCGAACCCACTCATTCCAAAGGTGAATTTTGGATTGGGTGTCCAACCTTAACTGCTCCATCACGATTCTCCAAAACGAGCCAGTGGCCTTGTCGGACCACCACTTCATCTCTTGCTCCATCCAAGGAATCATCTCCACTAACACTTCTTGTGCCCCACCCGCACTTTACAGAAACTGCTGCAACATCTCAATCAATAGTATTCGCCCACTCATCAACAATATCCTTGACGCATCCAAGCTTAAACACCTTGACTTGAACAAGCTGGTCGATCTATACAATGCCACACTCAAATCAGCGTTCGACACCACCGCGCCCCTCAAACTAAGAAAAGCTAAACCCACTGCCCATCTCCACAAATGATTTACTCCTGAATTAAAAATCTTAAGAAATTCCAAAAGGACAGATGAATCTTTCTGGCGCAAATCATCCACCAGCTAGAACAAAACTACATTCACCTGAGCGGCTGAAACCTATAAAACGGCTATTTTAGCCACCAAAAAAGAAGCTTATAATACCAGAATCCACAATGCTAAATCAAGTACCAAAGAGCTCTTTAGTATCCTAAAGGAGCTCAAATCTCCAGCACCTCCATCCCAAGATTGTACCAAGGATTCTGCCTGGTGCACCAAAATTCAACAAGCATTAGCCGACAAAATCACCCTACTACAAAGTAAGATCGAATCCAAAAAAATCAGCCTCTCAAGCTGCAACCGCCCTAAACCAGAGTCTGTGAATATTCATCAGCAATGTACACCATTCACATTCTCCCAAGTAACCCCAGAGTAAGTGGAAGACATCATCAAAACGCTAAAAACCCTCCCATTGTCAGGGTGACGTCTGTCCAGCCTCCATCGTTAAGGAAGGAGCCAAAGACCTAGCCCCCTTCATCGCCACTCTGATAAATTCCTCATTCAAATCCAACGAAGACCCTAACAATCTCAAGGAAGCCTGGGTTATGCCTCTCCTAAAAAAAAAATCTTGACCCCAACATTCCAACTAACTTTATGCCCATTACGACTGTCCCTTTCCTTCTAAAAATCCTTGACCAAGTCGCTTATCTGCAAGTTCAGAAGCACTTAGAAGACAACAACCTCTTAGGCCTCAGACAGACTGGATTCAGACCAAGACACGGAACAGAGACGGCCCTTTTAGACCTAAAGATTCAGATGGATGAGGCGAAGGACAAAGGCGAGCTAGTGATCCTCCTGCTCCTATACCTGTCAGTGGCCTTCGACCCTCGTTGACCACCAAATCTTAACTAGCCAACTCACCACTGCTGCAGCCTTCTCTACCAATGCTTGTTACTGGATCAACTCCTTTCTTTCCAATCCGACCACAAGAGTTTTTTCCCCTTTAGACTCAGCAGACCCCAGCCCCATTCTCTGTGGTGTCCCTCAAGGCTTTTGTTTGTCACCCACACTCTACAACATTTTTACAAAGCTCCTCTTCGATCGACTGGACAACTTGGGTGTCATCTACATCAATTACAAAGATGACACCTAAGTCCATATCCCACAGTCTGGTTGCTATGACAAAGAATCTAAATTACTGAACGATGACTACCTAGAAATCCAGGCTTGGATGGCTTCAGGTCCTCCAAAACAACTCCTTGAGAGCAGGACTTAATTTACCCAGAGCTAGCGACATCTGGTCTAGATAGACGTGATTCCAACAGATAGAATCATGCTCCGCACACTGGTAATCACACACAAGTGCCTCACCAATACAGCCCTTAAATACCTGTCTGACAAATTTAACAAGCACATTCCCTCTCGCACCACCAGATCTGCCCATTCTCATCTCCTCACAGTACCTAGGTTCAACCTAATAACTGCAGGTGTAGCCAGCTTCCCAGTCCAAGCAGCCAAACTCTGGAATTCCATTCCCCCTACATACAGACAAGAGCCCTCGTTCCCGAATTCAAATTCTAGATTAAAAAAATGGCTCTGCACCGAACCATTCCCCGGAGTACCCTCGGGCGATTTCTTTCTGACACTCACCCTCTCTCAATCCTATATATACCTAATGCACATGCACTCATGTTTTTGTACAAATGTCAACTGCTAGACCTATCTGTAACCGCCAGGTCTCACACAATGTTTTCTCACTATTGTTATTACATGTACGAGAGACCCTCTGTAACCAGGTCTCCAGACTGTGTTCTTGTATCTGTTCCTCTCCATGTATGTAACTAAGTCTTTCCAGCGCTCAGTTACCTCAGGGTTCAGTGTATGATATAAATAATAAACAAATACAAAATACAAGCCTGATCAATTAGATAGTCCTTCTGCGGTTACCATTCTAATTGACCTAGAGGCTCCAAGGGAAGAAAGGCTTGGTAAAGGCAATGAGGGCACTGATGTGGCTCTCGACACTGGGCCTTCCATGCAGTTTTTATCTCGGATAGATAAATGCCTGCATTTACGGGCACTAAAACCTAAAGCTAGTCTTCAAGCTGCTCAACAGACGATTGATAAAAAATATTTTAAAATGCTAGCTGCAAAAAAAAAAAATAATGGATGTTGCCATAAACAAAAATGGCATTCTAAACAATGTATAGGCAGTTACTGACTTGCCTGAGCTTACTGAAGAAAGTAAGGTAGCCTAACAACTAAATACTAAGCCTTCTAAAACATCTGCTTTAATTGTTACTGGTCTTAAAGGGAAAACCCCATATCCAAAGAATTCTGTTAATCCAATTCCTAACACAACTGGCACAATACAAGTAGAAAACAAAGATTTAGCCACACAAACAAACTCAACAAATAACTACTCTGTAGTGCCACAACAAACACAACTCTCAATGTTTTATACACAGATCCCAAATTTTAAAAAAAACGAACGTGACATGCCCATTTAGTAAGGCTAATGAGCAACACATCCTGGTTGACTCAAGTCCTTCTTATGTACCCTCAGCAGTAGAGAATCAGCTTAAACCACTGATAATATCTCACATGGTACCTGCAAATGACTTGACAAATGTCGAATCAGTAGATCCTTTACAAGTATGTGCCATTTCAAGGAATGCCCCACAGACTCTGGTAACAAAGACAGAGGCAAATCTGGCATCCAGTTCCTCTGTGAAAGAGAGTGGGATGGAAATTACATTGAATATAGTTGGCTGGCTGAGCAACTCCAGCATTAAGGGTGAAAAGCGACTCAAACGATCTTTCATCTCACAGGCCTTTCAGAAAATCCCGGCATTAAGAACTTTGATTTCGGGAGATCTAGGATGGATCACGTTTCCATCTATGAACAACTACCGCAAGGTCTGCCAATTTCAATCTACCATTATAACCAAATTAGTTTGGGCACACAGAACTGACCTTACTTAGATTGGCCTAACGCCGTACTTGTTTGCTTCCTTAGATGATGCAATCGTCTTTAATGAAACAGATGAGATGTTACCACTCGCATCTACCTTTAGTGAAGCCAGATTGGTTGCTGCTGCCTTACCGGACCTGGCTTTGATCACACACCTTGCACCCCTTTCGTAAATCAGTAAGGACTGGACATGGCTGACTCCGCTTGCTGCTAGCCTGAATACGGCCCAGAGGCTAACATTTTTTGAAAATAGCCTCTTGGAATTCATGCAGCTTTTATAATCTATTTGATTGGATTCATACCACCTCACCATCAAAAGATTTTTACATAATGTTCTGTCAAGAAACTATGAGTCGACATGATTTCCAAATGAAAGGCATCTTGGCTTTTTATGCTGAAGCGCAAAGGGGTGTTTCCGGTGTTAGGGAGAATTCTCTGTTTAGGCTAATTTCCCAAACCTAGTGAGTCCCCCAGCAGCTTTGCTGGATTTTTGGGGTTTATTTTTTTCTCCTGCTAAGAGTGAGACTCTTTTTCTCCCACTCTTAGACATGATTTGAGGTGTTCCTTTGACTTTGTATGTGTTTTATGGTCTATGGGGTCCTTTACGCCAAAGGGCTTCATGTGTTTTTGGTATGTGGGTTACACAGCACCCTCTGTGCCGTAACCCAGGGGTGTCGTAGCGACCCCCAAACAGAGACTCCATACCCTGGGACTGACTACTGTCTCCCAGGGCATGTAAAGTCACCATTGGCTTTACTAGTCTTAAATTGTGAACAGAACCACTACAAACCATCATATTGTGGACGTACTGGTCGGGGCAATTTGATTGCCCCGGGGTCTGTTGTTCGAGGGGGCACTGTCCAGTCCCCCCCCGACTGAGTTTTGGCTGGTGGCAGTGGATACTACTTTTTATATTCGACCGCGCATATATTCCTATGGGATTTTCCCATTGTTCGAGGCTACCACTTTTTAATATAGCCTCGAACATACCGGCGGTTTATTAAATTAATATAAATTCACTGGTTGGTATTTTTTGCCGAAACTCGGTTCCAAAATGGCTTTTGTGTTCGCTTCTGTGACTCCAACCCAAGTCGAGCCCTTTGTTCCACTTTTTGGCGGGCTTCTTCACAGAAGCCTCCAGAAGTGGTGCCACTCCTGTCTGGGTACCACAGGGGGTGTGGAGGGGGTTTAGGCACCCTGGACTGAGTTGCCTTGGCAACTCAAGTCGCACTCTGTGCTGATTGGCCCAGTGGTGAGCCGCCCGGCTCACCACTTAGCATGTTTGAGTGACAGCTAGGACTGATGAATGGGGGTTTTCTGCATAAAAGCAGGGCTTTGGGGACTGGGACTTCAGCAATCACCACAGGACCAAAGAATCCAAAGAGGGAGAAGCTGAGCCGACCTGCAACGATGACACCACTGCTGGAGCCCTGCTGAACCGTCTCACCACTTTTTCCCTACGACAGAGGAGATCTTCAATCCGAAGAGTCTTCTTCCTTTGACTGGTGGGGATAACCAGTTTTCCCGCCTTTTCACCTTCCCGGATCATCTTGTGGCCGCCTTCCTGTGCCAAGCAACCCGGCAACCGGAATACCACGTTTTCTCCACTAACGCGAATAAAAGGGTAGTGCCTTTTAACCAGAGAACTCCGCGGCTGGTTTCTTCCCTGGCAGTGCAACGACCTTCAGCCTTCCTCCACGTCGAGATCATCTCTTCCTCTGGACGACGCCGTGACTTGCACCCGCTGCCAGGAACAACTGCCCCGCTGGAGGATCCTCTCCACTTTAAGGTACTGTGTTCCGCCTGCCTCCCTCGCAACCGTCTGTACGGGGTGATTTAGCCTCCGATTTACCACTGGGTTAGCCTGGGACCTAGCTAACTTTTCTAAGCTCACTAATTCTTTTCTGAACTCTCTGCAAGACTTTCTCAAGCCTTGTAAAACTGTGTGATCTTGGGCGCATTGGTGTTCTACTCTCTTCAAGAGGGAGCCTGGCCTCTGAACTTTTTGCTCATAAGTAGACTTTGACTTTCCTGCCTTGCTAAGTGCTTCTGAAGGATTGTGCTATATGCTGTTCCTAATTTCTGCATTTTCCATCCCTTTTTCTTAAACTTATTGGAGTGCCATCTTTAGTTAAGCGCTGACCTCTGTCTGGAAATAAGTGGTGTTAACTAAGACTTGTCTAATAAAGAATAAGGGGTGTACCTATGATAATAGTGATTGTGTTTTTGAACTTGCTTATAATAATAGTGCTAGAGTGTTTCTAAGTATGTGTTTAAATAAATAATTATATACTTGACACCAAAGCTCTGGTCAGTGTTTGCTTGTGCTACTGTATTTTGGTACCTATCTTGTATACTCTATATACTGTCTAACTCTTCTTGAGAGAAGTCTGGCTGCTCAGCCACAGCTACCAGGTAAATCTGGGTGGTACAGACTGCTACCAATTGGGTTTACTGCCAACACCTGTAGTCTTAAGCCTTTTGCAGTGGTGCCTAAGGGAACTGCACAAGTTTCTGCCTAACATCCGGAAGGCCCTATAGAGGCTTGGCAATTCTCATTAACAACACTCTTGAGGTAAAGTCCCAAATTATCCTACCCTCTTCAGAGATTTTAGCTATAGTGGTATCTTTTGGTGGCGACTCTCAGTTTTCTTATCTCATGATTTCAATTTATTGGAATCCTGCTCGAATTCAGTTAGACAAAATGTTTAATAATCTTGCAAGCATCTTAGAAGAGGCTTTGTGCATGATTCCCGATTGCAGAATTATCATAAGGGGTGACTTTAATGGTTGCTGTTTACACTTGCAATCATCCTCTACTATCATGGAACCTATGGGGAATTCATGTCTTCCGAGTGTGCGGGGATACGGCTGGGCTGAGTATCTCTCTCTCAATGGGATATCTCTTTCCTGGGCTTTGACGTGCAGGGGCCATTGATTACTTGGAGGAGTGGATCCAAGAGCTCTTGTATAGACTACTTTGCAGTCTCATTTAATTTGCTTGGCCTTTGCAATCCAGTATATATAATTAATCCTGGCTTGGGGGCCACTTGATTATATCTGTTAGAATTCACCAAAGGGTGCTGGCTTTGCCAAGGGACTCAAATTTAACCTTTTTGGAATGTGATCGCCCTGGACTTTCCCTATTATGGAATTCTTATCTTTGCGACAAGCTTATTACAATGATTGACAAACAATTGTTCGTAGATCAAAATATACATCTCCAATTATTTACGCCTACAGCAAGTAGTAGATACGCACACTTGCTAAGTTGGTCCAACTCCAGGCTTTTCCTAAAGTAAAACATGCCCAACCCTACAGCAGGGAGATTACCTGGGCAAAACGTCTCAAAAATCAAAACATAAGACAATTAAAAACTAGAAATGTATCTTTGTTAGGGATCTGCGATAACAGTGCTCCAGATAAGATTTTGAGGTGGGAGTATTTTACTCTCTATTTTTAAACCTCAAGAGTAAATGTGATTTTAAGAGAGTAAAAATGACTTTTTTCCTTCGCAAGAGAGTAAAATGTATGCGACATCTAGCCGACGTGTGAAAAAAACTGTATGGCAATCATTACTATGCAGCAGCTTTCTGCATTGTGACAGAATACACCTTTCATTATTTCTGGCCATTTGATCTCTCATGTATATATTTAAATGTTGAAATCACAAAAACCTAGCCAGTTATATAGTAAAGCTTACATGAATTTGTATTGTGTGTTTTGAAATTCGATAGCAGAATTGTCTTTTGATGTAGAATGAAAGTCCTAATTTCCTGGAGCTATTGCTACCTTAATGGTATGCCAATGTTATGATACAACAGGGCAGAGAGGCAAGGACTCAATGCTAAATTCTATATCTAATCTAGTGGTCAAATGGTTATTTATATAGCTCTTTTAGCAAAGCGCTGTACATAGAACATATTTATCACAACTACCACCACACCAAAGTCGGTACTCCTTTATCCACCTCAAAAGGATGAAAGGCTGAGTTGGACTTGCTGGGATTCAAACCCACAACCCACAGATCACGCAGAGATTGCAGCAACGGGTGCTCAACCTGCTGAGCTATCTTATTGGCTAAAATCCTTCAGAGGTTGGTTAACTGAGTATCGACTAAGTTATAATGATCACAGTACTTAGATGTATGACAAACCATTTATGAAGCGCAACATAAAGTTAAATACCTATCTGGATTATCACAAGGGCAGGTTTTGCTGAGTTTCTATTTCAATTACCAATGTAACTTTCATTTGTTGGTTTTTGAACAGGGCTTGCACTTTCTTGGGAGTCAGGTTTTGGATGTTTTATTTGTAGTCTTGATGATTTGAGAGGCTAGAACACCTGTGATCAGTGTAATGACAATTACTCACCCTTGAGCAAAGACTCTGCTCGCACTGATCATTTATAGTAATGTACCCCATTGACTGCAAGGTTGAATCGATGTAAACTAGACTGTGCATAGTTATCATTTTACATACTGTTTTTTTTAATTTGACTGTAAATTAAATTAGAAGTGTAAAAATGATCTGCCTCTGCATGATTATGCACACAGCACCGGAACTCTGAAAAATACAACGGTGCAATACTGGTTTACTTTCACTGGAAAAAAAGCATAACTTGTTAAAAAAAACATTCTCAATTGCAACTTAGTTTTCCATTTTATTAATTATACAATCCTAAAATTCTAGGAAAACATGCACCGTGTTTCTGAAGCTGAATGGAAAGAAACCATTCCTTTTATCAGTGTGCAGTTTATTTTTTTGGAAGGCTCCAGTGAAATACATTCTGTTTCAGAGGTGGCTTGCAATTACATCCATGTAGATAAAAATCACAAGAAGCTTTCTGGTTTCTGTCAAGTAACCTGACCTTTGCACTGCCCTCTGCTCCAAACCTGTGTGTAAATGTACCCAGGAAAATAATGAAGCTGGCGTATTTACTAAATTTTCATGCGTAAAAAGGCCTAGTACTCGCCTTATCTGGAGCCCTGTGCGATAAGAAAAAGATTATTTGTAATGCTTACAGAAATACTTGCTTAACAATTAAGCAACATATCCATAATTTGAAGAATCAAAACATGGTTTTTCATTTATGCCATAATGATCGGAGATCCGTCTGGCCTATTCTAAGGTCGGATGTCTCCAAGCATAGGAACGATCCTTCAGCATCTATATCTGAAGAATCGTGGACACATTTTTTTAATGCTAAATTCCAACTACCAGGCAAATACCTTCATATAAGTACACCTAGCTCTTTGACACTATCTTCCATGACATCCCCATGGTCTATAGAAGACATTGAATCAGCGATAATGTCATTGCATGTGTCCAGCAGCGATGTTGGCATCAAACTAAGGGGCCATTGTCTGAACAGGGGACAGGAAGAGGTTGCAGGCATTTTTTAATTGTATTAACATGGAACACTGAATTAAAAAAAAAAGTTATAATGCTCACTTCTAATAGTCACATTTAGTGTATACCGTAGTCATAATAAAATAAGTATACTTGCTTTTTCAGGGCAAAGCACATTATCGAGAATAACTATGACCATTATTTCTTACTGTACTCTTTCAAAATACCCTGACAGAGAGTAATTAGGTAATATAAGTGACCACACATCCTTGTATTTCACACATATATCTGTCATAATGCACACTAGGTTAGTGCTCATTGAATTTTCCTCTAAACACACCGTAAGTTTATACGCATGAGTCATATTGACTCATTAGAGTTCGTATGAGAAGCTGGGGTATCCGCTACGTCTGTCACTCCCGGTGAAAGTGGCTGCAATTCCGTCCCAGCGTTTGTCCTGCACTGTCAGGCGCGGGATGAGGCCTGTTTCTCTTCATGGGATGCAATATACGGAACATTCACGGTCCGGTGTTAGGACAGGGGGTTTGTTCCCAGTCTTATTTTTTATCATGTCGGGTGAAGTTGTCTTTCTTCTGTGACTTAGAGTTTCACGGTGTAGTTGTGAGTACTGAAAGCCATCGGTCCCCTTTGTTTTTGCTTCTTGTCCTCTGGTTTCTTTTGGCTAGCCAGACTTTGGTGGTCCATCGGTACGTATGTCTTTTGTTTCAAGGTATCCAGTTCCTGTGTCTTTGGGGCACTTGTACATCAAGCAATTGGCGCAGTCCAGTCACAAATTGACAAAAGCTGGCAATGACTTGGTGGATTTTCTGTGGCACTTTTATCTGATCAAACTTTTTATGTGGCCTTAGCTTTAAGGCTCACGTCCACTCCAGAGTCTCTGAAGTTTCTCTAATACACTTTAGTCATGACTTTGTCTTTGCAGAAGGCAGGGGGGGGTTGGTGAAGGCTGACCATCATTTCCAGAGGCGCCTGGGCCCTTCTTCCAATGTTTCCAATTGTATTTGAGGCTCCTCTGTTCATCCATATTCTTTTGCCTTGAGTCAATTTGCCCGAGTGCTAATTTGGAAATCAACGTTCCCACCTGCTGACGCATGTAGAAACACATCTGGTTAATGCAAAGTTGCAAAGGGTATTTCTGCAACAAGTCTATCAGTGATCTCTCATTGGGGGGCAGATGCGATCCCCATATTTCAATCACTTATGCCATTTAACTGGGATAGTTACTGTCCCCCTTGATTTTTCGAGAGCAGACACCCTGCTTGGCTGTGAAGATGGCCTTATGAATATTATGCTTGTCGGGTTTAGGGCTCTTTTCACTACTAAATGTCCAGTTTATTTCCAGAATATTTCTAGTTTCCAGCGTACCTGCTGGTTCAGGGAGTCGTTTGAGCATTTCTTTTGTTTTGTGGATTGAGTTTGCCTAAGTGTTTCATTGAGGAAAGCGTCAGTAGATAAGTTGGGTTGGAAATCCTGAAAGCCTTCGCGGATTACTCACAGTCTCCAGATGTCAATCATCTATTTGAGTAGAATACTTTTGTGGGGCCTTGACAGGATTAATGAGCAGATGACGTGTTGGCCTGATTATTAGCCACATGACATGATCAGGTCACGCACGCTTCCTTCTAGGTGGTTGGGCCAGATTTGAGAATGATGTTTAGTCAAGTAACTTTTCTTGTTGGAAACAGTTTTTTGCATAGTTTGTACATTGAGTTGTTGGTAGGAATTACATGAACAATGGTATGGAGGAGTCTTCAAGCCAGACGTTTATTGCTAGTATATAGGTGTTAGGATCTCATAAACAGCCTGGTTGCAGAAAGTGGACCTTTCCGAAGAAGTTTTTGTGTGCCTGATGGCACGAACAGTGTGGCTATTTTATGGAGCAGCAGGTCCATAGCCGTACTACCAGCTTTAACGCTGCGATTTCATAGTCATTTCAGGATAGAGGAGGGGCATCAGGAGAGTGTGGTGTGGCTTCAGTTACCATGGCTGTGCCCCTCTACATCCTAGAGATGACCCATGTTACTGAAGATGGGAGTAGTCTTAAGGGAGCAGTGTGTTGAAAGTAGGGGTCTAGGCTGCCATTGAACCATGTTTTGGTGACCAACTAAAGGTCAAGACTGCCGACAGGACATGTTGGAGGCGTGCAGTGTGGCTGATCGATGCATGCACCTCTGCTCCATTTTGCAGGCAGGCATTTGTGGGGCTAGAGAAGGCTGGCATGGGATTTGGAGTCATCGAGGGAGAGCTGAGGTGTGCTAGGAGGGCGGGGCCTCATTCACATGCAGTAATCCCTCTGTATCGCTTCTAGGAAGGGTCTCTCCCGTGTATTTATCCAGATGAACTGATCTGGGGCAGATGCTTATTCATGAACATGATCCAGTTGACAGGTGCATATGCAGTGCAATGGCAGACCCAAATGCCTTAATTCAGTGGCCACATCTGGGTGACAAGTGTACCACACCCGTGCCCACTGCCTGATCTCGGAAGGGCCAAACATCAGCAAATCATGTTGGCAGGTCAGGTCCTCTCAGATATATGGAGAGTCAGGATGCTATGAACCAATAATAAGACATTTTACATTGTGCATCTTGGCTGATGACCCTTTTGAACACCTCTTTTTGCAGGAGACGTGCATTGTTATTGGTGGTCAATGCATCCACCCGCTGGCACTGGGAGACTACCATTTTGCCATGGATGGAAAATCGTTCCACGTCATAGTGCAGCATTTCAACAGTTTGCTTCCAAAAGTAAGTTTAATCTGCATGTATTTATTTACTTATTTTTGGAATTGTATTCACACAAACGGGGCCATGAAATGAATGCACAGGTTGTGCAGTCATCAGGGGCCTGGGTGCAAAGGTGTTGTAAATCATTTACATGCATTGCTGTTTCCTAATGAAGACCAGTCGCAGTGTTACATTAGGGCTGAAGGCCTGTCAGGTGGTTAGAAGTCTGTCCACCCAGTATAAGCTTTATACAATTTACCATCTATTTGGGAGGACATTTTACTAAGCGGACTACTGATGGAGTTAGCATCAGTAATTGTGGAAGTTAAAGGGAGATGCAATAGATTGCCAAGTCACCGTGGGAGAGGCGGTACTCTGCCATGATTACCGAGGGTATGGAAACACTGCGCCGACTGGCAAGACCATACTTACTTCTAAGCCATCATCTTGGTGGGAGCCGGTAAATGGCCCAAAGGCGAGCAAGCACGCACAGGTAAGCTCACTGGATCTTTGTGTCCAGGCCATGGGGTGAGAAACATGCTCAAGCATTCCAACAGCTTCTCTGCCCTGTCTACCTTTCATGAGAGGTAGTGGAGAGGTAGGACTCCTGAAGGATCCGCAGCCAGACCTTGTTATTACGGAAGCCATGTGAAGGTGGATACTGCCCGGATTCCTGTGTCATTTCCTGCCCCCGAAACAGGTAAAATCTAGTGGCGTGGGCCACAACCACTGTGGTGGTTGCAGTCCATTCCACCGCGTTTACAGGGAGGATAGCTCAGGGGCAACGTGCTTGCCTTGTAAGCAAGACACACGGAGTACCACAGGTTCGATCCCAGGGTCCATGCTTAGAAACCTCTGGGTATTAAGCGCGTTATAAATAGCCTATCATCTCATATCATAGTCATTCCCCCTGTGGCCTATGAAGACCTAGAATGTGCCTTTCGGGGTGTTCAGTAGAAGGTTATTCAGTCACTACCACGAATCCAGACTACATCCTGGCATCTTGCTTGGACCTGGACCTGGGGAAACACAACCATATGGCTGAGGCCTTGCACATTGTGCCTAGCCTCCCTATCCAGCAACAAAGAGTTTTCAAAACACTTTGTAGTTCCCAAAGAGTGCTTTGGAAAAGTGAACCCAAATGTCTGACCAACAGGCTGGCCCCTCCAAGAACCATCTCCACAGCCTCAAAAGACAGTCTCACTCAAACTAAGTTACCGCTAGACAATACTTGGGAGCAGGAAAGTCCCCTTCAGAGTCCCAGAAAAAACAGAAAAATGTCCCCAAGGTCACATTGGACCAACCCGAATTCAAGAACACTTTATGCATTGCCTCTGTGCGCTCGTATGCTTCCTCAGTTGGCAGTCTTTATCCATAAGAGAATCAAGGATACTTTACAGTGTTCGGTGAAGGGGCACTGCGCTATCGTAACCTATATTTTCAAATATCATTATTCAGGTCGATGTTGAAAGCACTTCTCCTTCCATCTAACCAATCCTGCAGCAAAAGTAGTCTGGTGGCTGTAACACTACAAAGCAACCAGTGTAAATACTGAAATGAAAGATCCAGACACTTGATGCGCTATGGTTCAAAATTATATTACTTAAAATCTCATAAATTAAACCCAATCAGTTTGAAACTATGATACAGTATCCTCCAAAGTCCTAATACATATACCTTTAAACAGGCCATTATCAAAAAAGAGAAATGTTGTGATCCAAAGTAAAAGCCACCAACTCCTTCATCATTGTTGCATGTTTCAAAAAAGAGGCAGATTTGCTGTTGTAAAAATAATCAATCGTTTTCAAAGCCAATTGGTAATCTATAGACGCCTTAACATCCATTGTAGCCAAAATCAGTAGTTCATTTGATTCAATGCCTCTTACGATCTTTCACACCTGCATTGTATCTCCTACATATGAATCCAGTTTCAAAACCTCAGGTCTCAACATAATATCTCTATATGTAGACATATTTTCAGTTATCGAACCGTTACTACTACCGATTGGACGTACATACGCCTTATGAACCTTAAAGAGAAAGTAAATGGTTGGAATGCGTGGTGTCTTGCACATCAAAAAACAATTTCTTCATCCATAATCAATTGTTTCTGATGCCATTTTGGCAAGCATGCACACACTTCTCATCCAGGGCATGGAACATCCGACCTCTCCACATACGCACTGCATCCTCCATAACCACTTTCAGAAAGAGCCTCAAAACATACCTGTTTCCCCACACACAGCCCTGCCCTTCTTCCCTCCTCCACTGCAATCACTTGTCTATCCTAATGTTCCTATCCTTTCCAGAAAGCATTTTGTAACTTCTTTTTTTCAACTCCCAACTTTCCAATATTTGAACCATGTAAGGCGCTCCGAGGTCCTCTTGGTAGGGCCACCACTAAATTAGAAATCTAATAAATAAAGCTATCAAGTGAAACCCATGACTTCCAACCGAAAGATTTAGGAACGTTGTGAACAAATGTCTTGGATTTAAGACCTTTGAGAAGGGTAAAGACATTCCAGTACTAGAACAGTTGACCAGCGCCCTTCCCCCTTCCATCCAGTGGGTAGTTAAACAATTCTATAACCCCTCCATTGAGGAGTCGATCCACACCACCAGAGGCCATCAGAGAGCCTTCCTTTGCCAAATCCTATTAACAAGGAGACCTATGTTTAAGTCCCTTCACAGAGGTGTAAAGAAGGAAAGCATAGCATTAATGGTAGGTGGACCGCGCTGACTAATGTCGGAGTCCGGTAGGCCCTTCCCTCCTGGACCATCTGTAAATGGGAAGATAAAATGCAAGCAGCCCACCCCCACCATCAAAGACCAAGCTCATCCTGAGTGCTGCTGCATTTAAGGCAGGCTATAGTGCATGCACCTGTTTGGATCATTGGAGGGAGGAGCTCATGATCATCAGCTGTATGTGGTCCAATGAAGATCCGGGCAAAGAAGCTACTTATTGGGAATATCCCAAAAAATGAGTGATGTAATAGCCCCATAGTTTAGATGCCGGCACAGTGGCTTGGGGCAGAGGAATCTCAGGTCCCTGTACTAGTGGGAGACACCCCTGCAGAAAGACACCCCGCAGAAGAGAATGAGTGAGGTAATAGCCCCAAAGAGTAGATGTCTGCCCAGTGGTGATGGGGGAGGATTCTCGAATCCCTGTTTTGTTGGGAGACACCCCCACAGAAAGTTACTTCTGCAGAAAAGAATGAGGGAGGTAACGGTCATTTAGTGGAGATGCCGCTCGTGCTGCAACAGGGGGATTCTCCAACCCCCATACTGGTGGGAGACACCCCTGCAGAAGAGAATGAGGGAGGTAATAGCACTATAGTGAAGATGCCGGTCCAGCTGCATGGGGGTAGAGGGGTAATTCTCTGATCCCCGTGCTGGTGGGAGAAATCCCAGAAAAAGAGAATGAGGGAGGTAATGGCCCCATAGTGTAGATGCCAGCTCAGTGGACAAGGAGAGAGGTGTCTCAGGTCCATGTACTGGTGGAAGACACCCCAGTGGAAGAGAATGAGGGAGGTAATAGCCCTATAGTGGAGATGACGGCCCAGCTGCGACCGGGGAGTGAATTCTCAGATCCCTGTACTGGTGGGAGAGTCCTCCACTGAAGGTCTTTTGGATTTTGAAAGCAGGCAGATGGCCGGCAGGGCAGATCTGAAATTTCCTCACTAAATGCTTTCTGAGAAGCACCTTCAAATAATCTTTGCCCACATAGACAGGGAGGTGTAACCGAAGGCAGTTTTGACCCTGACAATAGAGGGATCCCGTAAACTGAAGGAACTCGCTGTAGCACCTGGGCCCCTAGAAACAGCAGTCCTACGGACAGATATAATTGTATTTCCCCAGTGTTGTAAGTCAGCCTGTAACAGAACTTAAGACCCTCTACCACATAAAGATGCCCTCTGTGTCCATGCAGCCTTTGTTTCATGGTTGAGAATGTGACGCTCTAGGAGAAACCAAGGGACCCCCTTGAATGGCCTCACAGGTTCCCTCTCGAGTCCCCAAATTATTGTGAAGATCACTCAACACCGGACATAGAAAGCCTCTCCATGTGCTTTTCATATGGACAGTAGATTCCCAGAGGAGGAGGAGGCCCCATAGAATAAGGGGAGGAAATCAAAGGAGGGAGTCAGGCAGCAGGGAAGAGGACAGGTGTGTGACAAAGTCATTGTTTCATCACCCATTGAAGGAGAAAGGGGAATTGTGAGGGACAGGGGAAGGCACCCACTAAGGGGCAGGATAGGAAGGAGTCTCCAGAGCTTTCCCAGCCCTCCATCAGGCAAGAGGAAAAGGGAACTCTGTGGGCCAGAAGAAACCACCCGCCAGGAGGACATATCTAAATGCTTCCCCAGATCTCGCTCAGTCTTTCATCAGGCAATCCAAGGAGGAAAGGGGAACTCTGGGGGCCAGGGAAGGCACCCACTAAGGGGCAGGATAGGAAGGATTTTCCAGAGCTTACCCAGCGCTCCATCAGGCAAGAGAAAAGGGAACTCTGCGGCCCAGGGACACCACCCGCTAGGAGGCGGTATCTGGAGAATAGTGCAGAGCTTGCCCAGTCTTTCATCAGGCAAACCAAGGAGGAAAGAAGGGGAATTCTGGGGCACAGGGAAACCACCCGCCAGGAGGCAATATTTGGAGAATTCTCCAGAGCGTGCCCAGTCTTTCATCAGGTAACTCAAGGAGGAAAGGGGACCTCTGGGGGCCAGAGGAAACCACCTGCAAGGAGGCTGTATCTGGAGAATTCTCCAGAGCTTTCCCCGTCTTTCATCACGCAACTCAAGGAGGAAAGGGGGCCTCTGGGGGCCAGAGGAAACCACCTGCCAGGAGGCGTAATCTGGAGAATTCTCCAGAGCTTGCCCTGTCTTTCATCAGGCAACCCAAGGAGGAAAGGGGAACTCTGGGGGCCAGGGAAACCACCTGCTAGGAGGCGGTATCTGGAGAATTCTCCAGAGCTTGTCCAGTCTTTCATCAGGCAACCCAAGGAGGAAAGGGGAACTCTGGGGCCCAGGGAAACCACCTGCTAGGAGGCAGAATGCTGAGAATTCTCCAAAGCTTGCTCAGGCTTTCATCAGGCAACCCAAGGAGGAAAGGGGAACTCTGGGGCACAGGGAAACCACCCGCTAGGAGGCAATATCTGGAGAATTCTCCAGAGCGTGCCCAGTCTTTCATCAGGCAACCCAAGGAGGAAAGGGGAACTCTAGGAGCCAGAAGAAACCACCTGACAGGAGGCGGTATCTGGAGAATTCTCCAGAGCGTGCCCTGTCTTTCATCAGGCAACCCAAGGAGGAAAGGGGAACTCTGGGGCACAGGGAAACCACCCGCTAGGAGGCAATATCTGGAGAATTCTCCAGAGCGTGCCCAGTCTTTCATCAGGCAACCCAAGGAGGAAAGGGGAACTCTGGGAGCCAGAGGAAACCACCTGACAGGAGGCGTTATCTGGAGAATTCTCCAGAGCGTGCCCTGTCTTTCATCAGGCAAACCAAGGAGGAAAGGGGAACTCTGGGGGCCAGGGAAACCACCTGCTAGGAGGCGGTATCTGGAGAATTCTCCAGAGCTTGCCCAGTCTTTCATCAGGCAACCCAAGGAGGAAAGAGGAACTCTGGGGCACAGGGAAACCACCCGCTAGGAGGCAATATCTGGAGAATTCTCCAGAGCGTGCCCAATCTTTCATCAGGCAACCCAAGGAGGAAAGGGGAACTCTGGGGCCCAGGGAAACCACCTGCTAGGAGGCAGAATGCTGAGAATTCTCCAGAGATTGCTCAGGCTTTCATCAGGTATCCCAAGGAGGAAAGGGAACTCTGGGGCCCAGGGAAACCACCTGGTAGGAGGCAGAATGCTGAGAATTATCCAGAGCTTGCCCAGGCTTTCATCAGGCAACCCAAGGAGGAAAGGGGACTCTGGGGCCAGGGAAACCACCTGCTAGGAGGCAGAATGCTGAGAATTATCCAGAGCTTGCTCAGGCTTTCATCGGGCAACCCAAGGAGGAAAGAAGGGGAACTCTGGGGCACAGGGAAACCACCTGCTAGGAGGCAGAATGCTGAGAATTATGCAGAGCTTGCTCAGGCTTTCATCAGGCAACCCAAGGAGGAAAGAAGGGGAACTCTGGGGCCCAGGGAAACCACCTGCTAGGAGGCAGAATGCTGAGAATTATCCAGAGCTTGCTCAGGCTTTCATCAGGCAACCCAAGGAGGAAAGAAGGAGAACTCTGGGGCACAGGGAAACCACCCGCTAATAGGGAGGATAGGAAGGATTCCCCAGAGCTTACCCAGCCCTCCATCAACAAGAGGAAAAGGGACCTCTGGGGGTCAGGGAAACCACCTGCTAGGAGGCGGTATCTGGAGAATTCCTCAGAGCATGCCCAGTCATCCTTCAGGTAATCCAAGCGTCCAGCAGGTGCTGAGTTTAAGAGGAACACATATGTAGTCAAGGGGACAGTGTACGTCATAAGACAGAAAAGAGGATACAGCAGGATTTACAATGGATTCCTATGGAATTCACCTGCTCATTAGTAGGTGCTAATTCGAGGTGGATCCCATAGTAATCCATGTGTTTTACGGATGCAAGAAAATCTCATGCAGACATAAAACAAAGTTATGAGACAAGACAGAGAGGGATTTCACCTTGTGTCAGCAAGACCATGGAATAAATGGAAAAATGGAGGCATGAAGGCTATGCACCTTATTTGTATGCCTTTTTGATTAACATATTTGGCTATGTTCGTAGTTCCATTCCTGGATTATGATTTGGGGGAAAAATACATGTCGAGATGTGCAAAGCCCGGCAGGTACATGATCCGTGGTCAAATGGAAATTATGTGGCAACCAGGAAGCACAGACAGACAAGCATCCCCAATCAGTGAGGCCGCTGTGTGCAAGGGAACAAACTCCCGTTTGAACTGAGAAGCCATAACGCAGGATCAGTGGGACGCCATTACACTGCTGCTTGGCCCCAACATGGCCGGCAGATCTTTTTTCATTTCAGGCTCCAGGGGATGGGGCACGGGCCAATTTCAGTTAGTGGCAGACCCACAACAATTGACATTAGGTGTAAATAAAGACAAGACAACGGGGGAGGTGGAGAAATTATTAGACAAGAACCTATCATGTGTCAGCCTACTACTGGGGATCCGGACCCTACACATAGCACTTATTATTGGGACAATTACTGTCAGGTCCGAACTATAAAAAGGAGCATAAACCTCCTGATTTTTAGGGTGTTAGGAGAGTGTTCTAGCATGTGAGTTGTGTTTCCGTGAGAGGAGGAGGGGCGCACGAGTGGCAATAGACAGCCAAAAGCTGCATTGGTGAAGCGGAATACGCAACCTAGTGATACAGAACTGGAGCTGGCGAAGCCGAGTGAGCCACACGGTAGAGGAAACGGGTCTGTCTGAAAAGGAAGGCTAAACTAGAGAGCCTGCTGGGAGTCTAGCCAAAGAATGGCACAACTCCTGGCCTTTAAAGTAAAAACAGGAGATCAGCCCTATGGGGCTCTAGCCCAGACACTGGTGTTATCTGTGAATCGACCAGAGGGATGCGTGCAACATTTATATAAATCCTTGGGTTTGGGGGAGTGGGGTCTGACATGGGAATAATCATGATCCTGGAGAACATATAGGACAAGAGAGGCAGCTACAGGCCTTGCCTCTGAAAAGCATCCAAAGAGTGGGAAATAGTGTATGGCTGTCAAAAATGGGCAAGCACCAGACCCCCAACAGTTAAAGACAGCCCCAAATCAACTTTTGAACCATATAAAAAAAGTAGCAGCAAAACTGCATGAGATCCTCTAACCGACTTGTCTGCTGTGCATGGTGACGAAGGACTCTGCCAAACCCCATTTCCTGGAATCTAAAAGAATGGTGTACAATTCGACCTGGTGAATGAATTTGCCGATGCTTAATTGCCTAAAAACATTTTCACACAGTCCTCATGAAACTGCAGGAAGCATGTGCAGACTGTGCATGGTGACCCCCATCATTGCCCCACTTTAAAGGGGCATGTGGTGCTCACACAATGCTCCACCACTGAAAGAGGTGCAGAGCATGTACCCTTTCCCTGGTGCCCCCGGGGGACCAGCTTAGCAGATGTGACGTTTACAATTTGGGGAATTAACCTTTTACTCCTGCTGTCACCACAAGCAACTTCTCTTTTATGCAACTTGAAGCGATCAACACAATCTACCTGGGCCAGCAGGCACTATAGTTTGATCGCTGATAACTAGCAGGGAGAACGTGCGTTTGTGAGCGGTTGCCCAAAAATGGCTTGGGACGCTTTCAAACACCCTCACAATCTCATCTCACATCCCATTAACACAAGTGTTGAGACTCTGCTTTTCAGTAACATCCCAACAGCCAGCGAGACCCCCTGAGACACACTCACACACGCACACACACACATTAGTTCTCAGACAAGTTCACTTATTCTCTGGTCGGGCTGTTCATCCTATGCTGTGCAATGGACCTGCCCCCCGAAGTGTTGCTGTATAGTGGAAGCCTTCTGAGCGACGGACCACAGATCCATGAAGCCACGTCTGAAGTGTCCAGCTTCTCCTACCGGTCACATGGCCAACACGTGGCGGTGTTATTCTTATAGTAAAGTGCAGTGGGCGTCTGCGAAATGTTGTGGTTCAAACTCATGTATAACTACTAAGAAGCTTTAAAAACATGAAATTATTCCATTATGACCCCAAATAACTTGGGATTGGATCTTTGTTTGATACTGGCTGTGTGTATGATAAGTGCAGTGTGTCTTTTTCACACTGATAGTTTTTCCACAGATTTGCATCTTGCACCACGATCCTACTTTACGCCAGTAAATATTGCACGTTCTCTCCTTTCTTTTCTCAGCTGCTGCTGAACGGGGTGGTGTTTGCCAGAATGTCACCCGGGCAGAAGTCGAGCTTGGTGCAAGAGCTGCAAACATTAGAGTAAGTAGCTTTGGTCAAAAGTGAAAGTGTATCTTTTGGTTATAATTATTACCTCTTAATGATGAGTTAAGCTTTGAGCGAAAACAAATCACCGTCCCTGCACCATATCAGAGAGACCTGCCAGCACCCAGGACTAATTTCACAGCCTGCTAGACCTCATGTCCCCTCCTTTTCCTATCCTCGCCCAGTCACATTGAGGATGAGCCCCCCAAGTACAGACCTGGGACACGTTGCTCCAAAGCTTGCACATGATTGCATCCTCTATGATCAGGTTTTACAAACAATTCATTCTGTGGGGGTCATTTTATCAAAATCAGTATTTCCACCTGAAGGAATTGTGTCCATTTGCACTTAAGGGCAAAATGCCTCTCCCTGCAGCATTTCCAAAACGCAGTGGAAATAAATACAAAGAGTAAAAGACAAGAGAAATCGCCTTTGGTCTTCACTTTTCACTATTGCAGCAGATATTTTCAGGGGATCTGCCTCCTTTTAGCAGCTGGTAAAGTCAGGTGGGGGGCCATAGAAATCTATTGATTTTCCACCAGCATGAAATTAAATAGTGGCAGGAAACAATGTGCTATTTGAAGACGGACCAGGAATGCATATTCTCGCCCCAAGCTCCCCCTTCAGATAGCATTAAAACAGCCTGAATTAATTAATCAATATTTCATAACACACTTAATACCAGGCACCAGTCTCTAAGCACATGCCTGGGATTCAAACCCATGTTGTGCTCTGTTAACTTGCTTGCAAGGCAAACATGTTGCCCCTAAGCTATCCTCCCAGGTTTAGTCACCAGGCATAAACAGCGTATGCCTTGCTTTTATGCCTTATATTTGAGCTCCAGGGTTTAGAAAATATAATGCCTCGTCTGCATGGGTAGTGTATGACACCAGTGCCCAGAAACAGTGCCAGGATGTTTGCTGCACTAGACGGAGTGACATTTGCCGGCGCAGCCTCAATTGGTAACACATTTTTCATATTGGCTCATTTAGGTATATATGAGTAAAAACATTGCTATAGATAGGAAGGGTTGCCATGTAGGAATGAGAAGTACGTCCTCAGGGTCTGATTCTGAGCACTGGAGAAAAGTAGTGTGGAAAGCCGACCTGCTCCCCTTGGCCTTCCAGCCCCACGCTCTAAGGTGGGTGGACGGCTTGCAGGGAGCTGCCATGCTTTAAAGCTGATACAATGTATCATTGTGGCGCAGCATGTGCACCAGCGTGACTGTGATCATTTCTACAAAGTCTGGCACTTTTCTAATTTACGAATGTGTGGTTGAGGTTTCAGTAAATCAGAAAAGTGGTGCTGCTGTGCGGGAAATACCTAGCCTATATGGGAAAGGCTTGTGCAGTAGATGGTAAGGACACCTGACACGTGCCATATTTAACTCCTTTCTTCCAAATGCAAAAGTAGAGCTTTATGGGGAGAATCCCCTCGCAGGGCCTGCCCTGCATTACTGATGGTTACTAGGGCTGTTATCAAGCTGTACATTAGGCACATGCAAGAGTCGAGGCTCTGATGCCAGGCAACCACATTCTTTTTTTCACAGAAAGGGCTGCTTTTAACAAAAGTGATGTTCCTCCAAGGAATAACACTTTTCTTATTTTACTTGGACCTCTGAATTTGGGCGCTGAGTGTTGTTTGGCTTCGTTGCCATTTGTAGTTGAACAGCCATTTCAGTGTCAGGCGTGTCCGTACTATTGGTCTAAGTCTTGCCTTTTTCGGGGCAGGCAGTACAGAAGCTAATGACATGAGACAAGCGCCAGAGCACAGGGAGGGCTGGAGCTATGTGAAATGTTTTTATGTAGCGGTTAAAGCACTGTGAATTGAACATGAGAGAGAGAATACAGCAAAGAGATTGCAGATGATGAAGGCAAAACTTGAGGTACCAAAGGGTACTTGACACACACATACTCCTACGTCCTGTCCCCTTTCCTCCATACTTTTGGGACATTCCGTCCTTTGGGACGGGACTGGAGCAGTTTTTTCCTTCTTCTTGTTTTACACCGGGTACCGCACGCAGCCGTAACCCCGCTCTCCTTAGCTTTACCTTGCGCATCGCCCTTCAGTCCTTTTCTCCGTGCGGTCGGGGCTGCACGCACTAGCATCACCGGGAAGCCTTTTTCCTTCCCGTTGTCCTTCTCTCCTGCTCCAGCTCTGCGGTCGCCTAGTCCTCTGTCTATGCTGGAGCATCTGGGATTTGCCACTTGTATCTCTTGCGCGCGTCGCTTCGCAAGGGTGGATCCCCGTTCTCTCTGCTTGGAGTGTCTGGAACCGGATCACCGGTGGTACTCGTGTTTCTTCTGCAACTCCCTTTCGGTCCGGGCACTTCGACGTCGTCTTCGTCGGTGGGAGGAGATCTTCCAGAAGGTTCCTCTGCCGCATTTCCAACTGTTCATCGATGGAAAGAAGAGACGCCCAGTAAGTTCCTTACTTTTCAGGGCACCCCGGCTGGGGGACTCCTTCCCAGGGTCCTCCAGGTCCGGGAGGGGCTTTCAAAGCTCTGCTACCGGGGGTTTCCCTAAGGTGCCTCGCAGGCCTAATAGGAGTACCAGGGTTTTCGCTGAGGGTTTCCTTGAGGGGCCTGCCTATACCGGATCACGATCTGAGGTTCACTGATCAGGTGCTAACAGCCAGCATAGTCGTGCTGAGGCGTTGGATACCAGAGTTCGCTCCCAGGTCTCCTTGTCAGGAGCTTCCCACACAGAAACCGGGGTGCAGCCTGAGGCCTCTGTTGAGGCTTTCTGTACCAAACCACGGTTCGAGGTTCTTCTCGAGGGAGCTATTAAGACCGGACTCTATTCCGAGGTTCCTCTTAACGAGGCTAAGGTCTTTACCAACATAACTGAGAGGCCTGTTAAGGTCTTGTCTGTGAGGTGGATTCCTCAAATTTCCCGCGAACGCGGACGTACCGGTTCTGTTGATGGGGCACGGGGAGAGGTCGTTGACCGTAACTCCTCTGTTACCGGTGTTGCCGATGTTCCTCCTTTGGAGGCTAATTCAAGGGACAGGATGTCCAGTAAACATCCAAGGCCTCATAGTACAGGCTCTGCCGAGGATCCTTGTGTCAAGGCTAAAATCTCAGTCAAGTCCCCTGACCAATCTGTGGAGTCAACTGCCTTATCTACACATGTGATGCAGTTCTCCTCAGATGTTCACAAAATGGTGGGCCTTCCTGCGTGGACTATGTCGGCCATTTGGGATTTTTCCCTTACACCCACGCTGTCGACGACAGGTGCTGGGAACCTTCTTTACAGTGGACAACCATTTCCACGCGACAGTGTGAATCCGTTCTGTCCTTTCTATGACTGACGTGCTCGGATGCCACTACCACATTCGGTCTCGCTTCCTCCTACATCTGCCCCTTTGGTCTATGTAGACCCGGTTGGTGGCAGGCCCTCTTGGCAGCCCTCCTCACTCCGTTTGTGGGGTTATGCCCCTCATGAGAGGCCTCTGCCCACTCCAGCACCTAAGGTCTCGGCAGAGGATGCCTTTTTTGGGAAATTTCATAGTCTAATGAACTCTGATTCCATGAGGGAGTACTTTAAAGGAATAGTGCGCTCAAAAATATTATTGTCCCGAGGGTTTGGGCATGTTTCTTACAAACATTTCCTATGCACCTTACCATAGTTTTCCTCTTTTGTACACATGCGAAATCAAGCAGCAGGACGCAACCATCTTGTGATAATCTTCTCCGTTGTCACATCGCCCAAGGTGGACTGCCCTGGCGGCACTAAATCATATCCCCTTACCCTGAGATCACTAGACGCGTACCACCCCATTTCACAACGCCAATGCACGTCTCGTGTCAACATCTCTGCGCTTCAAATAATGACGTGTCTTAATGCAAATGGCAGGACGCCTCTTTCCTCAGTAAGTATAAACAGACCGCTTCTCAACAGACAACATCAGATTTGCTTTTCCATTCCTTTCACTGGGGGTCATTCCGAGGTTGGAGGTAAGGGAAAAACGATGCCGGTAATGGATTACCAGCATCGTTTACCGCTACAGGCTATTCTGACCAACCAGACCGCTATTTACGGCACCGTAAAGTACGATGCAGTAAATAGCGGTCTTGGGTCGCGCGCGACACGCCATGGCGATATTAGCAGCATGCCGTAAACCGGAACTGATCACAAGTAATGCGCACACATAAATAACAGCCTCCTTAAGCCCGTAAAGTACCTTACCGGCATGGAGTACATACAGGCATCTCAGAGAAGATGTTAAGAACCCTGAGCAGTGGTTCACAGAGGCACAGGTGCACACAATCAGCACAGGTGTAGGCAATGGAGTCTGCCACAGCAGAAAAGGATCACACCCACACACCATACCCCCTCCCACAACAAGATGATACCAATAGTGGTAGCAACACTGAAGCAGGAGGCCCTACAACACCAACAACACCAGGCCCCACCACAGAGGAGACACAGGAGGAGAAGGGTGAGACAGGCCCAGCATGCACCACCAGTGCAGCCACCGTTACCACCCCGGCAGCCCCCAATCCCACACATCAGGTCCAGTCCCTCAACCTAACCCCTGAGCAGATCCACACCCTGTACCAGCTTGACTGTGACACCATCACCACCATAGTCGACCTGAGACATGACGACATAGTGAGCATCATGGAAATACGCACCGCCATCCCCCTCAACCGAAGGCGGTGTCAGTGCTCCACTTCCATGCCACAGGCACCTACCAGCACACAGTGGGGCCTCCCAGTTACTGGCAGGCATGCCAAATTGCATAGGTGCCCTTGACTGCACCCACGTGGAGTTGACAGTCCCGCATGGCATGGAGGTGGTGGCGTATCGCAACCGCAAGGAATACTAGTCCACCAACGTGCAGACAGTATGCAACGCAAGCAAGATCATCACCCATGGGTGGGGCCGACATCCAGGATCAACTCATGACTCAATGGCCCTGCTGAACTCCACACCACCTCGCCACATGGAGCGACATGCAGGACGACGTGCCTGGCTGCTTGGTGAGTTGCCTGACTGTGCCATGGCAGTGCATCGGTGTCATGAGGTGGGTGCCTACATACTCAAACCTGGTGGAAATGTTGACACCAGTGCACGATGCGCACCCCACCAAACACTGTGCCACAGAGCCAGTGTAACGGCACATGACTACAGAATCCCACATTGATGAAGTAAGGCCCACACCTAACACTACATGACCAACAGGTGACAAGGCCACATCCCACAACACATGAAACACTCATCGGTATCCCTCACACAACGTAAGGGCATGTAGGAAAACACACTGCATATACACTATGTGGCTGCCTCCAGCATATCACAACACCGGAGATTCATCCCTGGGAGTGGATTGAACTGAGGCCAGCAGGGATACCACACCGCATCACCGGTTCGGCACACCCATAGGAGTGCTGGAAGTCACCATAGTACGGATCAGTGCAGTATGATGAATATGCTACTGACTACAGCCAAAACACCCAACTACGGAATCTCACAGTACGCGGCACTTCAAGGATCTTACCCCAAGATTGCTGCATGCATAAACGATGCTTGTTCCACAAGATGTACGTGCCATAATCCATAGACCATCTCGAAGATGCTACTCCCTACATCATTCCATTGCACAGGACACATAGCGGGGCCAGGAATGGAGTCAATGCATCCATGGACATGTGCGTATGGGCAGAAATGACCTGCTGCCATGCAAGTCTAGTTCTGTTGTCCACCATGAAAGTCCAAACACTTACCTTCATTCCTTACACATGCAGGTGATGGTGGCTGTCCCATCATGCCGTGGCTCAGACCCCTGTCAAAAACCCACAGAACAGGCCCGGGGAGGCCTACAATATTGCCCATGCCCTTGCACGTGTGGTGATGAAGCAGGCACTTGGCCTGGTGAAGGCACGAATGAGTCGCCTTAGCCGGTCGGGTGGGGCACCCATCTACTGCAATGAGAAGGTGTCCAAGCCCCCATGTCATGTGTAATGCTGCACAATATGTGCATCCCTTGGAACGTGCCCCTGTCCCCTGACATGGGACTGCTACCACCAGATGATGATGAAGGGTAGGAGGAGGAGGAAGGGGCAGGACAGCATCATGGTGCCGATGCACAGGAGGACATGCCGTGTGGCAAACATTGATTGGACATTAAAACCGAAACACAAGTCAGCAGAGGTGTCATGACATGGGGACATAGGGCACTGGGTGTGGGGATACATGTACACCATGCACTGTCAGATATCAGAATACACATGCTCAATGATGAATGTCCACACAGGTTTACCTTTGCACACACAAACGGTGTATTGAAATTGTACGTGCATAAGTGTATAACAAAACCCTCCACCACCCCACCCCCCTCCCCCAACTCCCAACACACCCTCACCCCCTCCCCCAACACACCCTCACCCCCTCCCCTCCCCCCAACTCCCCAACACACCCTCACCCTCCCCCCCCCACTCCCCAACAGTAGTCCCATGGTGTCCATCTAGGCCACATGTGTCAAGTATGCAAGTCACTCCGCGCTCCCGAGGCCCGGGGGAGCCATGTCCCGGCAGCGCTGGGAACGTAGTGAACGATGCAGTGGGCTCGTCCAGGTTGAGTGACTGCTGGAGGGGGTGTCCTCATGCTGTGCCAGCTGAGAAGGAAGCACAGCTTCAAAGGCATCAGCAATGCGTCCGAGTTTGTGCTGTCCGTCACCAATTGCCGCATTGCCCTTAGTTCCTCCCGCCACTCCTCCCTGCCCTGGCGATTGTCTTGCATCACCTCGGTGATGAGGGCAGTGAGCTGCGCTGCACGCTGTGCATCGGCTGATGGGGTGTCGTCCCTGCAGGGGATTGGCTTCCATGCCCTGACAGGGCTCGGCTGGGGGACTGGGCACAGGATTGGCCTGTTCCTGTGCTTCTCCACGTGCACATCGGCCAGGTGTGTCTGGCTCCCCTGAATCGCTGCAGGATACCTGTGGGTAGTTGCTGGACTCTGGGGTGTGGACGATTGGGTATGAGTCCTCCTCTGCCACTCCACAGGTGGACAAGGGGCTGTCCTCAGTTTCCAGGGGGGCCGTGGCTGCCACCTCCCCAGCGATGCTGGACTCCTCGGACCTTGGGGTGGACAATGTACCTGCCGCCAATGCAGGGAGGGTTGGAGGTGGTCCACCCTCCATGGGCCTTGCAGGAGCCGGTGTGGGTATGTCCTTCCTGGCTGGGATTGGCGGCGACCCTGCCTTTTGCCCCTGGATGTGGTGGGACAGCTTGGTCTCGTGGTCCTCGCAGTCCTGCTTCACTGCCTGTGGGGGTAGGAAGAGAGGGACGGCATGAGTGATGATTTGAGACGCGCAACTTACATTCCTGGCTACATGCAGATATTCGAGTCATTTGGGGTTTATGGGCATTTGTGTAATGCAACAGCACTCTATTCTAATGTATGGGTGTGATATGTATGCAGTTGTCGGTGTCACTCATCCTGGCTGGATACTGTGCAGTCTGACTCGCACACTGGCCACACCAGCTGCACAGTGTGCATCATGGGATGTGCCAGTTTGTGCACTATGTGTTGATGTGCGTTATGCCCTTGCACGTGGATCTTGTTGGGTCGCAGTTGGTTCAGGCATGATTTGAATGGGGGGAGGGCACCATGCCGTTGTTCCTTGGCCGGGCCTTGGGAAGTGTATATTCATGGAATTGGCATTGGCAGTGTTGACTTTGGACATTCACCTCCATCAGCAGGATCGACGGTGCCCCACACTTCCATGTTTGCCCACGCCTTCTATTGATTCCTGTCCGATGAGCCGGCACATACGTCCCCTCCCATGGCATCAGTTTCATGAGGGAACTTGGCCCCCTCCGGTTCACCTGGGCCTGTTCTGCGGTTGGCAGAGAGGATGCTCGTCACCCTCAGCGCAGGTCGTCCCACCGCTTGGCGCAGTCCTTGGATGTGGCGGGGGGTGGTGCCCGACTGCACTCACCCTCTGGGCCACTAGTGCCCAGATGTTCTTTTTTCGCGGAGCACTCGGCTCTCTGCGCATGTCCCCGCTGACACGATGTCAGCGCGTGCTCCTCAAGGCTGTCCACCGTGACCTGCAATTCATCTGGGCTGAATCGCTGCTTGCGGAGCCGGTCTGCTGTCTTCTTGGGTGCTTTTGGCATTCCTCGCAGATTCTGATGGCCTTTTTCCCAGGGTTCAAAATGCTCCAAGGGTGCTGCCTGATTGAGGATAGGCAATGGATTGTATTTTTAAAGATTGGCCGTCCGCGCTCCTTCCTGTGCGATGACGATATTTCCGGTTCCATTATTTAACGGTGCCGTAATTTATCGGTCACCGTTATTTACGGATATCGCTGTTTCCACATTTTGTTCTATGGCGGTATTGTTAGGTACGGTGCGCTTCATGCCGGTAAGGGCTTTTTCGGGCCCTTTCTGCGGCATGGCGCTAGGTACTTTACCGGCATGGCGCAAAGCTCGTGCCCACAAAGTCGTAATAGGCCGCAATTAGCGGTCTGTTACCAAATCGGACACATTGTTTGCTCCATGCCGGTAAAGCCCGGTATTTACCTCCAACCTCGGAATGACCCCCACTGTCTTTTTTTTTAGTATTCTGTGCCTCGTTTCTCTGCTCTGGTCTGCTACATTTGTTGCTTGTAGCCCGTGCGAACAGATACTGGTACCATTACTATAAAAAAAATGTTGCCCCATAATGGCAACAATACAGCCCTACCAGTACGAGCCAGAGTATTCCGAGGCGGAATTACTCGAAAGAGAAAGATGCGCAAACGATGGGGCTTCGGACGACAGTTGGGGAGGACGATTCAACAGATCAAGAGCCTGAGCCTAGTCGCATGGACGGCGTTTCCACCTGGTGTACCTGCAATCTGGTGCACGCTAATGCCAACGGAGGAGGAGAACTGCTGCTGCGAGAAAACTCTGGATGCTTGTCCTACATATCGGAAGGCGAGACACGGCCGCAATGCGTTACCGAGCTGCCAGACTTCAGGGCAGCCTGCCTCACACGGTCCGTGTTGAGGATTATGATGGTGCTTATGCACGAACTTCGAGCAACAGTTCGCCCACGCAATCCAAGTAACGAGTAAGTGTACTCTAGTTGTGATGTCACTTAGGCCACTACCATTTCATGGTTGTCTCCTATATTGTCGTAACTTTGATCTATCAATGCCAAACAATGTAGTCTTGCAATTCTATACATCACTCGCAATTTGGGGAAATCATAGTGGTCTCCTTATGTTTATTTCATGTACAGCCATGAAGCAATATTTCTTTGTGTCCCAAATGTAATGGAATGCATAGTCGTTCAATATTGTACAGTGTCTAGGTAACATTTGTACTGGCAACAATGCCATTGGATACAAGAATTGTCATTGGCAACTAAGGTTTAATACACTTATCTTGTTAATTTAAAAACAGTTTGTATCTTTCTCTTTCACAGGTGGTACAGGCTGGTGGCCTATCGTTCGTTTACATGGTGGCTTCATGGGAGGCTTGGACACCGCGTTCGACGAGTAATACCCGCCTGTGTCGTTGGTGCCATTAGAGAAACTTTCCCCAGTGACAGCGGTCAGTACAGGGGATTTTCCCACACTGTGAAGTTTTTAATGTGTGGTACATTTGTGCCATCAAAATCCGCAACAAAATAAAAGACAACAGAAATTTTATCAATGGCTGTTTCACTTTTTCAGTGAATCAAGTGTGTCTCCATTCAGCAGTGTTCCGGCCTTTTTCTGCACGCCTCAGGCCCATCCATCCCCCTCCATTATCAAAGGCAGTTGGCACCAGTGGATGTGCGCTGCCAACGGGGGCTGGCAGGGGTGGGAATGGCCAAGGTGCCAAACACCATGTACACTTCAAAGGTATCTTACCGCACGGGCCATTGTTCACATGGCCTCCCCAGACCCGTGTCTCCAGGCAGGATCCCCTGAAGCAGGCTGCACTCCTGCAATCCACATAAGTGTGTCTTCATTCAGCAGTGTTCCGGGCCTTGTCTGCATGCCTCAGGCCCATCCTTCCCCCTCCATTATCAAAGGCAGTTGGCACCAGTGGATGTGCGCTGCCAATGAGGGCTGGCAGGGGTTGGAGCGGCCAAGGTGCCAAACACCTTGTACACTTCAAAGGTATTTTATGCGCAGGGGTCATTGTTCACATGCCCTCCTCAGACCCCGTGTCTCCAGGCAGGATCCCCTTGAAGCAGGCCACACTCCTGCTTTCCACATAAGAACACGCCATATACACGTCATTCATTCACATACACACCCACTTTTTTAATTCTTTATAAACCACTTGATATTTATCATGAAAACATCTTTGAGCACTGCAAGTCAACTTGTGAACGTGCTACCTGAGAACTTCTGTGACCACTGCGAGTCAGCTCGTCATTGTGCTACCTGTGAACATCTCCCTGTTCTCCTGCTACTAACTACCCTGCTTGCTGAATATAACTGTTTGTTGGTCAAGGTAAGGGCAGGTCACCTATTCATATCTCCTAGATCTTTACCTTGATCTTAAAATGTCTATGTATTTCAAACGAATGTACTCAGTAGTGTAATGTTCATTCATCTCATTGCCATTGACTTGAGTTTAATTTGTTATGTTATCGATATATAGCAATTGTCATCAGTGTCAATTGGGATCGAATTGCATCCTTCACGGACCGTGTCTATAAGCATGTTTCCTTTTGATGCACGATAGTGCATTCAAGGGACGAGTAACATGTTACGATTTGCGTCACATAAATGAATTGTGTATGAAAGTTATCCTGTGATACAGCCGGCTACGCTACGAAAGGTCTTGCTTCGGTGACCAAGACATAGATTGCATAGGAAAATGTATGATATCATTCCATCTTTTCTCACGCTTTTATGCAAAGTAATTATCTAATAATGTTGACCTTTTTTTAACAGAACTTCCAACAATGCCTGCATGTACGGTTTCTGGTTGCAGCTTTAAGAGCCATAACAAACCTAAAGGCACTACAATGCATGTATTCCCGAGGAATATAGATCTAATAAGCGAATGGGTCAGATATTGTGGATTTGCACCGGAAGAGCTTGAAAGTAGAGCCATGAAGTCTTGGGGGACTCGAGGGGTTATCGATTCCGTGTCTGCAGCCTGCACTTTGCCACAAATATGTACGACCAATCGCAGTACACAAATGAAACATCGACTCAGAACGTCTTGTAAATTCTTCTTCAAACGCATTCGACTCTATTCATTGCACACCGCTGCCTCAGGTGAGTCATTCCTATTAGCTGTAGCCTGGGGTAACAGGTAACTACATGGACGGATTGGTGTTTTAGGTGTAAATGTCCCTTATAATACTTTTCATATTTAACAAGATTGTATTGCTTTATAACTAAACCCATTTTTGCTAAACATTTTTCCTTAGTTTTGGAGCATCATAGAAAATGATTTATGGTGCCACAGACAACTATGCGATAATGCCCCTGGAATAAGCATAATCTTTTCGTAATCTGTTGCTTTACATGTCAATTTTTTAGGTTAGCATTTCTAAATCAAATATAATTTTCCCTTTACAACTCCATGACAATGCACTGAATATGAAGGAGCAAGATTCTGCATCCATGTCTTTCCCGGAGTCAACAACAACTTCGAGTGCACATCATGTAGTTTTATTTAGCTATTCAGTTCCGGAAATGTTTTATGCATGGATTTTGAGATAATATTATCAAATTTACGTATCCTGTCGTTTGTTTACATAATGATTCATTTATGGGTTTTTATTGATATGTACCATTGTCTGCATCACATTGTGTGTGTTCAATTTCACTTTCTTTCATCTATACTAAAACAAGTACTGTTTTACAGGGTGATGCTGTACTTTCGACTACAATTACATCATCCTTCGGAGCTGATACAGAGCCAGAGGTATGCATACTGACAGTTCCCTCGAATGAAAGTTGGTCCTAGATCTGATACCATTAGACATTGACATTATCATAAACAAGCATCTTTTGAAAATTGCTTCAGTGCAACATTTCAATCTGTGGGTTTCACAAAAGTCATCTTTCATTGAGTAAACTAGCTATCAATCAGGTGAAAATTCGAAATGTATATTTTGACTAAGTGACGTACACAGTGTACGAGGGTATCTGTGTAAGCCATGTGTGCGATGGAATAATTTGATTTCAAATACGAATTACTTATTTTTAATGGGTACTCTTTTCTAGGGATATGTACAAGATTGGGATATAGAAGAGGAGGCACGTGGATCCGAGTCGGTGGACCAGCTTGCTGGTGCAGTCGTTACAGTAAAGAAGAAGGTTTCACAGAAAACCAAGAAAGCTATGGTAATTTACAAACAATTTCATTTTCAAACAGTGTTTTGTGCTGGTGCCTTCATAACATGCTATAAAAAAAATCTAAAGTGCCATATACTGTATGTTGGATTTACATTGAACATGTTTTTCCAACCTGTCTTCTGGTTGCCTGATTGTGTACGAACTATACAGACACAGACAGCTAGAGAAATCGGAGATGCTGCTTGCCAAACTCATTTGACCATGGAGCAACTATTATTTGAGGCGCAGCGGGTTCAAATCAATAAGCAGACTCAAGATGCTTTTGCCCAATGGCCAGAAAATGAATTGAATGTCACCGGTGAAGCCAGCAAAGTGTTGTTGGTCCATTGCTACAATGCGAGAGCTCCACCAGATGAAGATGAAACTGAATGTAATGAAGATGCTTTAGAATTAGACGCAGACCACTCGACACAATCGACACCCGCCAAAAAAGGGCCACCCAAAAAACAATCGACATTGATGTTTTCTCTGATTCGTGTAGAAGCAGCAGAAGCTGAAATAGCAGAGACTGAAGCATCAACACATTGACCGAGGAACTAGACAAAGATCTCGACTACAGTTTGTCCAGTTGGACTGATATGTCAACCACAGTTGGGTCAGAAACAACATTCATGCAGGATGATAGTCTAATAAAGGAGGCCAAATACATTGTACTCGACAGCTGCTTGATGGAGATTATAATGATGCTGAAATGTGTGCATCCAGTGAGAGGGGATGTATGTGGGAAGAATGTGACTCCTGTATCACAAGGCAGTAACCTCAAAATACAAGCCACCTGTGAAATGCTCCATGCTAAATGTTCATGGTCCACTCAACTGATGCTGATTAAACTGCCAGCTGGAAATCTACTGTGTGCAGCTGCTTTATTTTTCAGTGGCTCTAGTTTCAGTAAGTTGTCCAGTTTTTGGCAATTTGTGGGACTCCAGCTCCTTTCGAAAATGCAGTACTACAAATATCAACATGAATATCTATTCCCTTGCTATTAGTGAAGCTTTGAAAACGGAACAAATGTCTATTCAAAGTACATTCTCCGAAAAACGTTCAGCTAGCTGAGGATGGACAGTGTGACAGCCCAGGATGTTCAG
>CM030323.1:506418977-506444978 GCA_002915635.3 Ambystoma mexicanum
CCTGCAGGCGCTGCATAAGAAAGGCAGGCTGTGCCAGGTAAACAGCATTACAATAATCTAGTCTCCCATTAACACAAGCTGCCACTACTTGAGCATGACATTTACCTGAAATAAACGGGAGGGCTCTCTTTAGCTGTTTGAGCTTAACAAAGCCTGCACCATACACTGACTTAATCTGCGCCTCCATAGACAGGGATTCCGAAAGCTTTAAACCTAATTTACGAACTGTCTTGGAAGGCTTATGTAACGGGCACAATGATGCGGGCCAAAAAGCATCGGACCAACCATCAGCAGCCCCTGGCAGGCCCGAAATCAGAATCTCTGTCTTCCCGCCATTCAACGTGAGCCAATTTGACTCCATCCAGACTCGGACTGCTTCCAGGCAGTTTTTTAGCTTATCACTTACATCGTCCTGATTAGTGTCAAGTCTAAACAGCATCTGTGTGTCATCTGCATATGGGAAGACACTAAAGAAACACAGATGAATCAAGATCAGCAAAGGGCGAATATATAAATTGAAAAGCAGAGAAGAAAGAGCCGAACCCTGCAGAACACTGCAGGAGACCGACACCGGAGAGGAGCAGTAGGGGTGAAGGGAAACTATATGCGAGTGAGAGATCAAGAAAGCATGAAACCAATCCAGTGCTGCGCCAGCAAATCCTGCCTCCTCTAGCCTCGCCATCAATATTCCATGATCAATGGTATCGAAAGCGACTGACAGGTCCAAAAGAATGAGACCTGCCGTGCCGCCCTCGTCCCTGATCAATGTAAGATCATCCAATACTGATACCACAACTGATTCGGTTCCCATCAAGGGCGAAAGCCCATTTGGAAGCTATATAAGATGTCTTGACTTTCCAAGAAGTTCACAATTGGGGGGTCACTACTGCTTCCAAAACCTTCATAGGAAAGGGCAAGAGTGAAATAGGCCGATAGCCAAAATCAGAGGATCAAGTGATGGCTTTTTCAGCAATGGAATAACTAAAGCCTCTTTAAGCTTAGACGGAATTATGCCCCACTGCAGAGACAAATTTACTGCAGCAGCCAATGTGTCATAAAACTCCATAGGCACTGCGTTAAACAGTCTCAGTAGAATGGGCTCTAAGGGCGACGCCGATTTAAGCTTTGCAACTGTCTTAATTAGCTCCTCCTTGTTCGTTAAGGCGAAGTCAGAAAAAAGAGCCTCTGGCTTTTTCCCAGCCGACAGCATAGGGATGCCACTTTCAATGTTTGCATAATGTGATCGCTTGGGTTTCCCTTACCCACAAATTCCCTTCCTAATCTCCTCAATTTACTGATAAAAAAGGTAGAGAGCTCATCACACAAAGATTGTGAGGTGGCTATCTGTGTATTACTATCCGGTTTAGTCAATTGTTAATGAACTCATATAATTTTTTGGGACGTTCACTGCTGCTTGGATTGAATCGCCAAAATAAATAGACTTGGCTGTTTTAAAACTCTTGAGAAGATGGTTATCTCCCGGATGATCCACCACAAGGAGTATGTTGGTTGTCTCCACGATCAAGCGCATCAAATTCAAGATGACATCCCTACAGAACGTCCTCCCATGTTTAAACCAACACGTCTTCCTGGCCACTTTGGACTTGGAAGATGCTTACTTCCACATTCCCATTCATCCTGCCCACAGACAGTTACTCAGGTTTGCAATAGGGGAGTCACATTTTCAATTATGCGTTCTTCCATTTGACTGAAGTCAGCACCAAGAGTTTTTACCAAGTGTCTTGCACTGGTAGCGACAAAACTCAGAAGAACTGGAACAGAGGTCTTCCCGTACTTGGACGACTGGTTAATGAGGGCAGGCTCATTCAAGCTCGCACGCACAGCAGTTGCAAGAGCGATAAACCTCCTGAAGTGGTTAGGCTTCTCAATAAACAAAGCGAAATCCTGTCCAGTACCCAGAAAGACAGTGCTTTTTCTGGGAGCAGAACTCAACACCAGCATACCCAGAGTAAGACCATCAACAGACAGAACATCAGCAATAATTCATCTGACCTCATGGTTTCACGACAACGTGACAGCCACGGTACACTCTTTCAAATCTCTCCTGGGCATGATGTCCTCATGTATATTTCTCATACTAAATTGCAGGCTTCGCATGAGGCCAGTTCAAGAGGCTCTGGACCGCCAATGGAGACAAGCACTCAGGTAATGGGAGGATACCATCCAGCTACCAACAACCTTCCACAAGGCACTTCGATGGTGGAGTACTCCTCAAAACCTGTTACAGGGAATGCCTTTCCAAGCTGCGACATCAACCCTTCTCCTCAGGGCGGATGCATCACTATCGGGCCGGGGGGCGCACCTGACAGATCTGCAAATGAAGGGCACGTGGTCCGGCCAGGAGTCCCAACTACATATCAATGTTCTGGAACTCAGGGCAATTCGGTGGGCACGAAAAGCCTTCATGCCGGTGCTAGCAGGTTAAGTGGTAACCATCCAGACGAACAACACGACTTCCATGCATTACACAAACAAGCAAGGAGGCACAAGGTCAGATGTTGTCTCATGAAGCTCAGAAGCTATGGACCTGGGTTTTACATCACAAAGTTCAGATCAAAGCAGAACACTGCCGGGAGTGGACAATGTCTTAGCAGACAAAGTTAACCAGAGCTACACAACATCCCACGAATGGGAGTTAGACGAAGCAGAAGTCCAACGGATATTTCGTCGCAAATGGGGCCATCCGCAGATCGACCTCTTTGCCACCAAGGTCAACAGGAAATGCCACATGTTCGCCTCCAGATATCCAGAGCAACTGTCGATAGGGGATGCTTTCTCAGTGGACTGACAGGCAAATTCCTATAGGCCTTCCCGCTGAATCCTCTCATAGCTAGAGTACTTCGCAGACTGAAGGAACAGGCCTGCTCAATGGTTCTAATAGCACCCGATTGGGCTTGTCAAGTCTGGTACCCAACCCTACAACACCTGTCCCGATGGCCCCGGATTCACCTCAAAGCTCACCAGAGCCTTTTAACACAACAGAATCACAAGGTTCTCCACCACGACCCAGCAAGTCTGTCACTCAAAGTGTGGTTCCTGAGCAGCGAAAACTAATTAACCTGAATCTTCTTGCAGAGTGCTGGGATATAATCAAGGCCTCTAGGACCCCGTCCACACGGATCACTTACACTCAGAAATGGACTTGTTTCACCGAGTGGTGCAAAGCATCATCAATGAACCCACTCGCTGCATCGGTCGAGCAAGTGCTGCCTTACCTATTGCATCTAGCTAAAGCAGGGCCCTCCGTATCCTCCATCAAGGTGCATTTATCCACCATATCAGCATACACGACAAATCCAGACCAGCAATCCTTGCTCACCAAACCAGCTATCACAATATTCCTGAAAGGATTGATGCATACTTACCCACCAACACCAACGCCGGTTCCTTCATGGAGCCTGAACACGGTCCTGGCAGCGCTCATGGAGCCACCATATGAAACGATTCATAGGTGTGACATAGTAGCCATCACATCAGCCAGGAGGATTAGTGAGCTGCAAGCCCTTTCATCAGAACTTCCATTCACCTTGTTCCATAAGGACCACGTCATCCTGAGAACGCATCCTAAATTCCTACCCAAGATGCCTTCAGAAATGGCGCTCACGGAGCGCATCATGCTTCCGACCTTCTTCATGAATCACACATCTAATGCAGAGAGATCATTACACTCGCTGGATGTAGCAAGGGTTCTAAAATTCTACATGCAAAGAACTAAGGAGTTCCGCTCCTCGGCTAGACTTTTCATCTCATTCGCTGGCTGCACAAAAGGTCAGCATGTTTCAAAACAGAGCTTGGCACGTTGGATAAACCAATGTATCAGCCACTGCCATCAGTCTAAAGGCGATCCCGTTGCCAGACCTCTTCAGCCCACTCCACCAGAAGGAGAGCAGCTTTGGTTGCACTACGGAGTACACATTAAAGGACATCTGCAGAGCTGTGACCTGGAGCACTCTGCATACGTTCGCTAAGCATTACTGCCTGGCAGAAGATACCGCAAAGAATCAGCAGGGGTCAGGCAGTTCTCCACTATCTCTTTGCGTAAGGTAGGAGCAGCCTTCTCTTCCCGCCTTTCCCTAGTAATGTAACCTACTGAGTAAGGCGCACAGAAGGATCTGCAGAATATATATAATGTTGTTGGCATCCTTTAACTGCTTGGTATTCTATTCAAGCATCTGAATCTATGAAAGATCCAATGCTGGAGAAGTCTTAGTTACTTACCTGTAACTGTATTTCTCTAGTATTGGCATCTTTCAAAGCTTCACATGCGCCCACCCGCCTCCGCTGAGAGGACTGCTCTCGACCCCGGCAGTCATCATAACAAGTAATCATACAAGTAGTCTACACGCCTCAAAATCTGAAGATGGCTGCTTGGGGCGGAGCTTAAACCCTGCCACCTCATTGGTTGGGGCGATAAAGGACCAAAGTGAGTTGGAGGGACACACAATTGAATGGCCTATAGCCATAATGGGCAATCTACTTTAAATTTTCTATGAAAATAATGTATATATATATATTACATTTTTTGTAATAATGATTTAAATCACTGAGGATTCCCGGTCTGACGCTGGGGAATATTCAAGCATCTGAATCTATGAAAGATATCAATGCTGGAGAAATACAGTTACAGGTAAGTAACTAAGACTTCCGGGAGCTTCTCAAGACCCTCCCTTTTCTCTTCTTCCTTCCCTCTCCCCCTTCCCTGCTCATGTCCCCCTCTGCTGCATTCCGACAGGCTGCCTGGTTCCCTCTGAGTCATACAGGGCACCAGGACCTCCTCGCCCAGTCTAACCAGCGCCTCGGTCAACCTTGACCCACCATACCTGCACTTGCCCTACTGGGCTCCCTCTCTCTGTACTAGCCTGGCAGAGCCTGCACCCCTACTGAGCCTGGTCCGAGAGAATCCTCGCACTTAGGGTAAGACCTTCATTCCCTGCACTCCCTGCGTTCCCCTATCACTTGCCCACCGGGCCTCCCATTAGCACTTGCCTAGCCAAAGGGTCTTTCCAACCACCTCCCCACCCCCGAGAACTTGCATAGTCTCTACTCCGACCTGCACTTCCCTTCCTACCTTGCATTATTGCGTTCTGCTCTTACCGTCATTTCCCCTCCCCTCTGCACTCCTCTGCACTTCTTGTTACTGCACTTGCACATTCCAAATGACACCAGGCCTAGTAGGACTGATCTGTGTTATACTCCTTCCCTGTCCCCTCCTCGCTTTTTTTGCCTTGTGGTGCCTTGAAACACCATTTGCTGTATAGGCGCATTATAAATATCCAATAAATAAAAACAAGCAAATAAACAGTCCAGTCCACCTCTGATATTTGCCAGTTCATTGGGCTCTTATGTGTCCAATATCATGTATCACTGAAACATCTGGGCCCCATGTCTAGCTCCAGAGACACTATTATTATCAAACATACATCAGCCTATCCGCCCAACGGCCACCCTTCAGTGCACCAAATAAGTAAACATATAGACTCCGTGAATGACATTTGTCTTTTTCTGTTGCCTCGAAGGGAAGACGTTGAATCTAACCTGGAGTTTCTTGGGCTTTTGGTGATGGAGAACCAGCTGAAGCCAGAGACAAAGCCAGTGTTGCAAGAGCTGAGGAATGCCAGGATCAGGACTGTGATGGTGACAGGTATGTGATTGGGGGTCTCACGTCCCACTATGCAGGCCTTCCACATGGCCAATCTGGCCAGGTTCTTAAAGTATCCTTGAAAGCAATCCCTTGAGATGCAAGGACAACTCACAAGGCTGTCATCAAAGAACTTGAAACAGTGAAAAAGTGAACCGAGCACCAAGTAATTGGTACTGGTGATAGATAATGAAAAACATTGTCTGCACCACATCGAAGAGCCTAGGAGCCACACAATATGATGTACAGTAACAAACATATGAAACCAACCTACATCTGTAATCTGGGACGCCTGTATTTTCTGAAAGACTATGATGCATGTTTGTAAGGGCTCTCAATACCTTCATGAATTTCTAACTAATTAAAGGTCTCAGTGCTCTTAGCCCTTCTAGTTCCTTGCACTGTGGTTTTCTGGATGCCTGGGTATTTTAATCACTGAAAACTAATAGAATGTGGCAGGTCTTGCAGAAACTATTGAACTCTACTTTTACTTTCATGTTTTACAGGTACAACCTTCAAAACAGCTCTCACTGTTGCAAAGCATTCAGGATGACCTCTGAGGCCAGCACCCCAATCCTGTAGAAGCCTGCGGAGCAGAAGGAGCGAGCCCTGCATCAATCACTTTGCGAATGGTTGAAAATACAAAGAACAAGTTGGAATCAACAGAGGTAAGCAATGCCTTTAAGTTTAGGCAGCCTCTTCTGACGAGCAACAATAATGCCAAATGCCAGCTATTTATAGCTTGACAGAGGGCTGCTCCTTTACATAGACTTGTAGCTCATTCCCTTCTAATGGTATCTGCAGATTTGATCGAATTCGAAAATACCTACTGCAAAATGAATGAATTTATTTTGTCCATTTTTTTTAGGGATTTTTGTAAATCTTTAGTAAAAAAGCGATGGGGTGGGGTAAGGGTATAGATTAAGGTAGGGTGAAGTGGAGGAGTTACAGTGGTGCAGGGGGTCTCCCCCGCAATATATAAAAAGAAATTCGACACAAAATTATTTGGTCATTTTGCTGTAGTTATTTTATTGTCGATCGTTTCACAGTAATCCTCATCAAACACCTATGGTAACGTGTTGTATGTATTATGACAACTTGACTGGAGATAGGTTTAGGCAAACGTAAATGCAACAGCATTGAATCACCCACTTTTCAGGTGATTTGACAAAGTGGAAGTTTAAACTAACCTTTTCAAAGTTTGTCCAACCGAGCTTTGTCCACATGGCTTAAGTGGAGACATGTGATTGGAGCTCCTTTTCAGTGTCTAACATATTTTAGAGAGGCTGGAGATGGGTTTAGGGAATTTAAAGACATGGGGATAAATTATGGTGGAGTTAGAGTACTTCAGTAGGAATAATGGAAGGGAGAGGGACTGAGTCCTGGGGTAAGCAAGAGGATTACATTTACAGTAGGTGTTGCTTGCCTGATGCTGTGCCATTTATTCATCAATTCAGTGCATGCATCTGGGAATGTTTCATGGTGGACTCCTAAGGACAGTCCATCCATCTGGGAATGCTTTATGGTGGACTCCAAAGGACTATCCATCCATCTAGGAATGCTTCATGGTGGACTCTGAAGGACTGTCCATCCATCTGAGAGTGCTTCATGGTGGACTTGAAGGACTGTGTATCCATCTAGGAGTGCTTCATGGTGGACTCCGAAGGACTGTCTATCCATCTGAGAGTGCTTCATGGTGGACTTGAAGGACTGTGTATCCATCTAGGAGTGCTTCATGGTGGACTCCGAAGGACTGTCTATCCATCCAGGAATGCTTCATGGTGGACTCTGAAGGACTGTCCATCCATCTGGGAATGCTTCATGGTGGACCTGAAGGACTGTCCATCCATCTGGGAGTGCTTCATGGTGGGCCCGAAGGATGTTCCATCCATCTGGGAATGGTTCATGATGGAATCCGAAGCATAGTCCATCCATGTGGGAATCCTTCATGGTGTACTCTGAAGGACTGTCCATCCATGTTGAAATGCTTCATGGTGGACACTGAATAATTTTTCATCCATCTGGGAATGCTTCATGGTGGACTCTGAAGGGTAGTCCATCCATGTGGAAAGGCTTCATGATGAACTCCAAAAGACTGTCCATCTATATTGGAGTGCATCATGCTGGACACCGCAGGACAGTCCATCCATCTTGCAACCATGAGGGTAGTCCACCATGTGAAAGGCTCATGATAACCCAAAAACTGCACCTATATTGAGGCAATCAGCGACAACCCAACAATCCATCCATCTTGCAACATGGGGAACCTCAAACAGCCAACTTCACGGAATGCTCATGTGACCTCTGAAGGACTCCACATCCTCGGAGTGCTCTCTCTGCTCCGCGCCCAACTCCTGAAGGTGGGCATCCACTGGGGAAACTCTTGACGAGAGACACATCATCCACAGACTAGCGTGACCGAAGGATGCTCCATCATCTGGAACTCAACATCGCAAGATCATCCAGAGTCTCACTGGTGCGACTCCAACAGCGACGTCAGCTTCGGACAAGCAACGCGTACCACCACACACTTCATGTCAAACGAAGGACCATCCATCCATGTGGGAATGCTTCATGGTAGACTCCAAAGTACTGTCCATCCATCTGAGAATGCTTCATGGTTGACTCCGAAGGACGGTCCATCCATCTGGAAGTGCTTTATGGTGGACTCTGAATGACTGTCCATCCATCTGGGAATGCTTCTTGCTGGACTCCGAAGGACAGTCCATCTATCTTGGAGTGCTTTATAGTGGACACTCAAACATTTTACATCCATCTGGGAATGCTTCATGGCATACTCCGCAAGACAGTGCATCATTCTTGAAGTGCTTCATGGTGGACTCTGAAGGATGGTCCATCCAACTGGGAATGCCTAATGGTGGACTCTGCAAGACAGGCCATCCATCTTGGAGTGCTTCATGCTGGACTCTGAAGGATGGTCCATCCATGTGGAATGCTTCATGTGGACTCCGATGGACAGTCCATCCATCTGGGAATGCTTCATGGTGGACTCTGAAGGATGGTCCATCTATGTGGTAATGCTTCATGGTGTAATCTGAAGCACTCTCCATCCATGTGGAAATGCTTCATTGTAGACAATGAAGAACTTTCCATCCATCTGTGAATGCTTCTTGGTGGACTCCAAATGACTGCCATCAATCTGCGAATGATTCTTGGTGTACTCTGCAGGACTGAACATGAACCTGGAAATGCTTCATGGTGGACTCCGAAGGACTGCCCATCCAAGTGGAAATGCTTCATGGTGGACTCCAAAGGACTGTCCATCCATATTGGAGTGCTTCATGGTGGACACTGAACAATTTTACATCCATCTGGGAATGCTTCATGGCATACTCTGCAAGACAGTGCATCATTCTTGAAGTGCTTCATGGTGGACTCCAAAGGACTGTCCATCCATATTGGAGTGCTTCATGGTGGACGCTGAAACATTTTACATCCATCTGGGAATGCTTCATGGCATACTCTGCAAGACAGTGCATCATTCTTGAAGTGCTTCATGGTGGACTCTGAGGGATGGTCTATCCAACTGGGAATGCCTCATGGTGTACACTGCAAGACAGTCCATCCATCTTGGAGTGCTTCATGGTGGACTCCGAAGGACAGTCCATCTATCTTGGAGTGCTTTATAGTGGACACTCAAACATTTTACATCCATCTGGGAATGCTTCATGGCATACTCCGCAAGACAGTGCATCATTCTTGAAGTGCTTCATGGTGGACTCTGAAGGATGGTCCATCCAACTGGGAATGCTTCATGGTGGACTCCAAAGGACTGTCCATCCATATTGGAGTGCTTCATGGTGGACGCTGAAACATTTTACATCCATCTGGGAATGCTTCATGGCATACTCTGCAAGACAGTGCATCATTCTTGAAGTGCTTCATGGTGGACTCTGAGGGATGGTCTATCCAACTGGGAATGCCTCATGGTGTACACTGCAAGACAGTCCATCCATCTTGGAGTGCTTCATGGTGGACTCCGAAGGACAGTCCATCTATCTTGGAGTGCTTTATAGTGGACACTCAAACATTTTACATCCATCTGGGAATGCTTCATGGCATACTCCGCAAGACAGTGCATCATTCTTGAAGTGCTTCATGGTGGACTCTGAAGGATGGTCCATCCAACTGGGAATGCCTAATGGTGGACTCTGCAAGACAGGCCATCCATCTTGGAGTGCTTCATGCTGGACTCTGAAGGATGGTCCATCCATGTGGGAATGCTTCATGGTGGACTCCGATGGACAGTCCATCCATCTGGGAATGCTTCATGGTGGACTCTGAAGGATGGTCCATCTATGTGGTAATGCTTCATGGTGTAATCTGAAGCACTCTCCATCCATGTGGAAATGCTTCATTGTAGACAATGAAGAACTTTCCATCCATCTGTGAATGCTTCTTGGTGGACTCCAAATGACTGCCATCAATCTGCGAATGATTCTTGGTGTACTCTGCAGGACTGAACATGAACCTGGAAATGCTTCATGGTGGACTCCGAAGGACTGCCCATCCAAGTGGAAATGCTTCATGGTGGACTCCAAAGGACTGTCCATCCATATTGGAGTGCTTCATGGTGGACACTGAACAATTTTACATCCATCTGGGAATGCTTCATGGCATACTCCACAAGACAGTGCATCATTCTTGAAGTGCTTCATGGTGGACTCTGAGGGATGGTCTATCCAACTGGGAATGCCTCATGGTGGACTCTGCAAGACAGTCCATCCATCTTGGAGTGCTTCATGGTGGACTCTGAAGGATGGTCCATCCATGAGGGAATGTTTCATGGTGGACTCTGAAGGACTTTCCATCCATCTGAGAATGCTTCTTGCTGGACTCCATAGGACTGTCCATCCATCTGGGAATGGTTCATAGTGGACTCCGAAGGACAGTCCATCCATCTGGGAATGCTTCATGGTGGACTCCGAAGGATGGTCCATCCATGTGGTAATGCTTCATGGTGTAATCTGAAGCACTCTCCATCCATGTGGAAATGCTTCATTGTAGACACTGAAGAAATTTCCATCCATCTGGGAATGCTTCTTGGTGGACTCCGCAGGACAGTTCATCCATCTTGGAGTGCTTCATGGTGGACTCTCAACGATAATCCATCCATCTGGGAATGCTTCATGGTGGACTCCAAATGACTGCCATCAATCTGGGAGTGCTTCTTGGTGTACTCTGCAGGAACTGAACATGAACCTGGAAATGCTTCATGGTGGACTCCGAAGGACTGTCCATCCAAGTGGAAATGCTTCATGGTGGACTCCAAATTACACTGCAAGACACCATCCATCGGATCTCATATGACTCTAAGATGTCCATCCATCGGAATTTCATGGACCTTGAAGACGGGGTCAATCCCAACGAGAAAGCTTCTTCGACCCATAAATTCCATCCATCGGAAAGTCATGTTATATCGAAAGGACTCCATCCCTGGAAATCTCAGCTGAGACTGAAAAGCCACACCATCGGAATCTCAAGTGACTTCAAAGGACTGTCCATCCATCTGGGAATGCTTCATTGTGACTCTTTAGGATGGTCCACCTGTAAGGAACTCATGGTGGCAACAGTAAAGACAGACACAAGTGATCACAGTTCAACAGTGTTTATTGAACAATAAATGCAGGGTGGAAAACACCTAACCTAAACCTAAATCTAAGATGGGAGCAAGCGTTGACCATCAAATAAAAAATAAGGAAGTCCTTGTGGCGTCTTGTCAAAGAAAAAGGGTGTATACTAAAGAAAAACGGTATCAGGTAATATTTTCGCCACCAAAAATATCGCCGTACATTTGGTCGTCGGGAACGGCCATAGGCGATATTTTTGGTGTCGAAAATATTAGGTGCGGGGATTGCGGGGGTGTCCCCCGCACATTAAAAAATGATGCGGGGGTTGCGGGGGTGTCCCCCGCAGGGGCCATGTGTTATTTTCCCCGCAAAAATATGGCAATATTTTTGCATCGCGATATTTTTGCGACGAAAATATCACATGGAACCTGAAAAACCTATTGCCAATTGCTTACAACTAATTACAAAACGAGTGTGGGATAGGGTTTCAATAATGAAAGAAGTGTTACAAATAATAAGTCAGGATGTGATTGCCAGGAGTCTCTCTTCCCCATGTTTTGAGCATGGGACAAAGTGGATCCCCTGAGCACAGCACACGCTCGAGCTTTCCCAGCACGAGCTGACAGTTCCGTATCAGCTATCAGGTTCTTCAATGGTTAAGTCTCTTTTCAATAAAAGTCTCTGCCTTCGAGGCCTGATGCTCTCAACAAACAAACACAAAGTTATGTTCCACGTATGGCTTTGGGTGACAGCTTCACCCGTGGTTCCCCTTCTTGCAGGCGCAGACCCGTCACAAAATCGTATTCAACAAATGAACTAAATAGTTCCTTATTCAATGAACTTTGGGTGATAACTTTCCACCACGGATCTCCCTCTCTCGGGCTGGTACCCCTTACAGACCTCAGCCTGCCTCCGTCGGGTTCACTGTGGCTTTTCTCACTTTCACATATCTTAATGTCTTTGTAAACAGTTCTTCGGACTTCGCCCCTTTTGTCAGCTTCCCTCTGCCAAGTTCATGCTCACCAACACAAGCACTCACTTCACCAAGCGGGATTCATTTTGCTTTCTTTCACAATCATTTTGTCGGTCAAAGACTTTCAACAGTACAAAGGATTTTACAAGATCCCTGTATGCCAACTTTGACCTTTCTTTGCCTCTTCCCAAGGCCTTCTGGTTACGGTAGTCTTTTATCATCGGGTAATCACCCAGAGTTTCCTGTGTGAGCACCCACATGGTGCCAGTTGCCTCTTTTATGGGTGTTCACCCTCTTTTCTCAATAGTTCCTTTATATCTTTTAAAGTTCAAATTTAGCTGCTTGATACTTTCCGTTCAACATAGTTCGGTTTCTTTTCGACTCTCCACTCGACTCACCGGCAGTGATGAACCACTTGGCTTTTCTTCCGCTTCGAGTTAAGGTTGGTACCACGGAGACCAGCGTCTCTCCCCCACTTGGTTATCTGCGGATGAGTGTCTCGTGTACCATTGACTCCTGCCGCAACATACACTGCTCTTTGTTCATGGTCGTCTGTGAAGGTTTCACAGACCTTGATCAGAAAGGGCAAGGTCACTTCTCTCCTTGTGACAATTATACAATTCCTTTCGGTATTCACCATCTTGCGCCACCTCTTGAACTGCCGTGCTGAGTTAGCTCTCACATCGTGTGGTCTGCTTTGCTCGTCCTGTGCTCTCGTGATCCACCTTTTATCCCTGCGGGGAAGGGAAAGGGCTGTCATGTGTGTGTAATTCTGCTCAATTGCCTGACTTTGCCTGACATTTGTATTGGGACATGTCAGGTAAACGGCTCTAGTGTTAGTCTGTTGTCTATTGTGTTGTGCGAAAGTGTGTGTCGGAAAAGGGGGGGCAGTGTTTTGGAATATCCTACATGATAGGATGGGAAAAAGGTGGTGAAAGAAGGGGGACACAGAGTTTCACCTGTCTTGTGTCCCACTCCCCAAGGATCCCCAGCCAGGTGATCCTCCCTCACTGGTCCATCCCCAGGAACTTGATCCAATAGCGATGGCCGTGTCCTGGCCACCTGGATGACAGATCCCGGGACTAGCTAGGGAGACACCTTCAGGCTTCTCACACCATCCATCTGGGAATGCTTCATGGTGGACTCCACAGGACAGTCCATCCATCTTTGGAGTGCTTCACGGTGGACTTTGGAGAATGGTTCATCCATCTGGGAATGTTTCATGGTGGAATCCACAGGATGGTCCAACTGTCTGGGAGTGCTTCATGGTGGACTTTGCAGGACAGTCCATCAATCTAGGAAAGCTTCATTGTGGACTCCAAAGCACTGTCCATATGGAAGGACAACTGTTGTGCATACGCAGTGCTTACTATTGCATCTCTTGCAATTCCCCCTCTCTGTCCAACGGGGACGGAACACGTTCAGAGCACACTGGCTCCTTCCTGCACTGCCTCGGGCCCACGTTCTCCATGGAGGTTGCCAGGGCACCTGCAAGATGCTGTGTTGCGTCAGCGCCATCTACAATCCCAGCTTGAATTTCTAGTGGTCACGTGACTTACACACATCACGTGACCCACGCAAATAGGAAGTTCTGTGATTTCTAAAGGTATTTAAGGGAACTCCTCTCACTCTGTGATGCTTCACAACATTTGGGGTTGGAAACCTTGTTTCTTGTGTTTCTTTTCTTTTCTTTGTATTGCCTGGCTGCTTTCGACTTCTGCATCTGCTTATTGGATTGCTTCTGAGATTACCTGTTTTTTGATGTTGTTGTCTGCTGGACCTTGCTACTTTTAATGGATTGCTGTTGGATTTTTCTGTTTTGTCCTTTATGCACTTTTCTTGGATTTGGCTCAACTTCCTGGATTGTGATAGAATGTCCCTGTTGACTCTGATGAACTGTCTTTTGGGCTTGGTTTAAATTCCCTGGATTGCTTTTGGAACTCTCTGAACATTGGTGAACTGGACCATTCTGTGTCTACGAATCTTGTGCCTTCTGGATTAAGTAACTATAATTTCCTCTGGAACATTTCCTGTGGGTTCCCCCTTCTGCGTCCTTTGGTGGTACGTTTCTGTCCTCTACAGGGTCTTCTCACCTACGTATCATCCTGGTGTGGGTTCCCCTGGTGTCAGGCAAGAATGTATTGCACGTACACCGTCCAAGAGGGGCAGGGTGTGTTTGACAACACTACACTGCTGTTAACCACTTTATTTCAATTTCAGCCACCAAGGACCCGGTGCAGGATTTCCACTTCTACCTGTGGCTAGGGTCTGTGTTTACTCTGTCTGGCTGGTACTTGGGAACGTAGGTATTAGTTCACCTGGTAATATCAAGCACAACAGCCCATTCACCCTTGCCCTCATCATACACCCTCCCCATTTATAATGTTCCTGGTGGTAGCCAGGAAGACAGACTCTGCATTGTCTCTAGTCTAGTCCAGAGACTCACTCTCCTGTACTTCATTCCCAAAAATGAATAGCCCGTTGCTGTGTAACAGGTCCTCCATTTTGTTCCAGAGCCTATGCTGAGGTGATAAAGGTCAATGGGCCTCATTATAAGTTTTACAGTGCAGGAACTACGGGAATGGGGAGCATTTTTTTCCAGCGCCCGCGAAAGGGCAATTACCGTGTCTGGCGGGGCCGTAATGACCTGGTAATTGCCCATTCGCGGGTGCCGGAAAAAAAATGATACTGGCAGCCGCTGTGCCTGTATTACAGGCACAGCTACCACCGGTCTTGTAATGAGGCCCAATGTCTGCTTGTTTCCCTCATTAAATCTGAATAAGTGAACCATGTGAGCTTATGGCCCTTTAGGAACATGCATGCAATGGATGGGTTCACAGAATAACTCTGAGTCCAAATAACCAAACCAACTCAGGAAGATGGCAAAGTACTGTTTTATTAACAATTATCTAAAACAGGGAGTTACAATGAACATCAACAGACGTACACTCGATTTCTCGCAATTACTTTTTCATACAACATAGACTTTATAATAAAACAAGTCAGAGGGGACTTCCTTTTACGTGGCAAATAATAAAACCTACTGGGGATTGGGATAGGCTTAAGAAGAACATCTAAGTACACATTATATAGGAACTAGGATTGTGATTGGCTGCCCACTGTCAGGTGGGCCATATATGCCTACCTCTGAAACATGTCATCTTCAAAACATTGAGTACACAGTTTCTGATTGGTCTTAAAACTATAAGGTCATTCGTTATACACCCACTACAATTGGTTGGCATGCTTGTGCCATGTCTGGAACATTCGGTTCATTTAGCAGCACGTAAGCCCAGACCCAGGTGCAAGGAGATGGGCCTGACTCTACCTCCCCACCCAATTAGCCCAGCATCTCGCCTTCTGCCATGAAGATTGTCTTTGAACTTGGCCTTGCAAAGTATCCTTGTCTCTGAGAATTCATGGGAGTGCAGGCTCTCACTGTCGTGTTCTGGGACTCCAAGTTCGACTCTATTTTCATCCTTGGCTCACGTGACAGGAGTCACGATTTGGCACATTTTGCAGGTTTTAACTGTCTTAAATTAATAAAACTTGGCACTCTTGGTGTTCTTTCTTTGCACCTTAACAAGGGATGATGCATCCTTTGCATGTTCACTCCTTTCCAGAATAGATAGCTGACATTGGAGGCTTCAATCTTGACACCAGGCCAGACAACCTCGCAATGCAGCTGCATGATTTCAGCTTATTCTTGGTGCGACACAATTCCCCCTTTCTTCTTCACAGGTCCTGGCTTACTAAAATTCATAATACAGATGTCCAGCTCCTATACAATGGCAACTTTGCCTGCATTCTATTCACTACATATAGGCAGCTTCTATGATGACTCAGTCTACCTTGCGATTCAGTGTCTGCACAATTATTGAACGGTTGATTCTCTGCAACACTTTGATTCACTCGATTCTTTACTTCGTCATTAGTTTCTGTAGGATACATACATCTTCAGCCAATATCCTGGGACGTCGTTCATACTCTCTTATGATGTCACAGACTTCTTTCTTTGCTCTTTTTCATATTCCTTCAGGGAGCTCCTCCATCAGATTGTCGTCTCTTCGGGGATACATTTGATAAGGTTGTCTCAATGGGTATCTTCTTTTGAATATACGCTGCGGTATTGGCACAACAGCTGGTGTCAAACACGGCACAATCTCAGGCTTCCAACATATTGGAGGTAGAGGGTGCGGTATTTCCTGCAGAGGCATGCAGCTGTTCCTCTATACATGCATTGCGCTCTGCACTAGGGAACACATAATAGGATCTTAGGTAATTATTATAGCATGCTGTTTCTGACATATATGACAGAAAATAAAAATCACTCTGTTTGCTGATCCGGCCTAAACGAACATGTCAGCGCTTCTTTCAAATAAACCTGAAAGCTTGTGGGGTGGTTTGGAAAGCACTTATTGGGGTTAACTCAAACTAAGGCACTACTGACTGGTAACCAAGTCCCCTATCCTTACACTCTTACACAATGACTCCTTCTCTAGCACCACCTGGGCCAAAACATCCTAGCCCTCGCACTACTACCTGGCCCTACATTTAGCAGTGTTTAGAGCAGATGGGCCTACAGTGTGCCAGCTTACCTGAAGGAGCTAGGTCTCTCCTTCCAGAACCATGTCTCCATAGAAACCCAACCACAAGAGTGCTGCCAAACGTTGGGAGAGTATTCAGGTCTCGCTGAGACCAAGGCCTGCAGAAGTTTTCAAATTAATCTTAGCTCTGGGCAACCCTCCAGACCATCACTCTTCGCCTGTCAAGCCATTATAAAAGGGGAAAACCATATGCACATCAGGCTTAGTTCCACCCCAAAAGGGGCAGTCCAGCCCGAACTGCTTGGTCACATCCCTTCTGCACAAAACCGCAAGAATCCCCAGACATGTTTCGGACTCATTGGGCCCATCTTAAAATCCTGCAAGGATAGAATTCAACCTCTTGTTTTACCAGTGGGCTAACATCATCTATGGGTAAAATGCACAAGTCAACAAAACACTGAAACATTCTTAAATTATATATTTCAACTAGTAAAAGATCCAGTTACTACACATGGCATATAACAAATAGAATGTTCTGGAATGGTCGAAATGTATTTCTCTTTCACTTTTTACAAATAGCCAAGTTTAACCATACATTCAATCGTTGCTTCTTTATTAAACTTGTGCCCAGACCAAGAAATCAAAGAATGCATTTAATCTGTTTAATTTTCAATAATGTATTAACCTCTCAACATGTTTCATGCTATGCGCTTCCTCAGGGCCATATATCCACAGGCAAACATGTGTTTACATGTTTTCCAAGCAGAAACATAAAAACAAGGAAGCAATTTCCCATAATTCTAGTTTCATTGGGAATGGAAAAAGTACGGTGTTAGGGGTCATTTGTGTAAAAGGAATAGTGTAGTATTCCCAGTTACAATGTTTCTTCCAAATTTCGTTTTCTGTTTTTCAAGCAAAGTGCCATAGCAAATCATTAAATTGCAACAACAATGAAAAGACTTGCAGATAGGTATAATTTGCTTCGCATTATCGTTCAAAGTATATGTAATTCACTAATACAACGTATGTGTTCATCAAAGAAAATGAATCCCGCTTAATGATATCAATACATGAGTCAACGAAAAAGAGAAAATAACAATAAATACTTTTGCCAACAACCACAAAAACACTTGGATGTCCCTGCAAGTCTAACTCAAAGACTCTGCTCACACATCACAACAGATGACTTACTGTATAAAGACTCTGTCCATTGGTGTGATGTGTTAATTTCCCAGGAAGCCTTGTAGATAAGTCAGTGGTGGTAGCAATTCCATTTAAACTCCACCGGAAGCATTGTAATGAGAGTTAAAGGGCCTGCCTGGTGGGTGAATCAAACAGTTGCAAGAGGAACTAAATACACAGGCTACACTGGAAAGTGAGTGGTGGGGGGTCATGGAACCACCTCCCCTTTCCTTTACTCAACGCTGACTGGTGGTCAGTCATGGCACTTTACTGCCTCACGGTGGTCCATGGCATTGCACCGGCTGGCGCTGAGGATGCAGTGAGAAAGTGCAGCCACTAACAGACCGCAAGGTTGGTTGGTTGGGGGCTCTGTAGGATCCTACCTGTTTTTAAATCCTGGGTTAGCAAAGAGCCTCCGCATACAAGGGCTTTTACTTATAATGTACATAAGGAAAAGTTCCCAAGGACACTTCTAAAAAGAGTGCACGTTAAATCTTATACTACTGTGAAGCAATTAGCCCTTCATCCGTTCAAAGTGTAGTGATGATTGCCAAATGAAAAGAAAGTATCTGCTATGTATCACTAGTATCTGCATGGGACGTATAATACTTTGAGCTAGTGCCCAATCTCTCTCGCCTTCGCTCTCTGTTTCTTTCAGTCTTTCATTCTGTATGCCTCGCTGTCTCTCTGTTTCTCTCTCTGACTCATTTCTTTGTATCTCTGTATGCGTCTTTCTGTCTCTTCTCTGTGTCTCTATGTCTCTCCCTTTCTGTTTATCTGTTTCTCTGTCTCTCCCCTCTCTCTCTCTCTCTCTCTCTCTCTCTCTCTCTCTCTCTCTCTGTCTTTCTGTCTCTCTGTTCTCTGTTTCTCTGTCTCTGTCTCTTCTCTGTCCCTCCCTCTGTCTCTGTGTCTCTCTTCCTGGCTCTGACTCTCTATGACTCTCTCCCTCTGTCTTTCTCTGTCTATGTGTTTCTGCCTCTCCCTGTCAATGTCTCTTCAATGTCCACCCCAAGTGGAACCAAGTGGCTGTTTGGCTGTGTGCTTTGCATCTCCTGGGACTGCCGTCCTCAAGAAGAAGCACATGATGTGTGGAAACGTGGCGTAAATCCTTTGACCCAATCTCCACGTCCATGTCTGCCTTCTGGCCCTTCCCCCTCTCTACCCAGCAAGCCTACAATTGCCTACAGCCTTGCACACCTGCGCACACACCCCAAGTGGACCTAAGTGGCTGATTGGCAGTTCGGGTGACAGGGCCAGGGGATTAGGGACTTAACTTGACTAAGCTTTGTTTGTTAGTCAGGATAACTTCAGTAATTGTTTTAATGACATTTTCAGTCTTTGGTTCTCTGCTTGTCTGCTCATTTGCTTTGCGATTACTCCTCAGTGTTATTTACAAGCTATTACAACGACGAGCAGTGGCCGTTGTTGGGGGCCGCTCCGGGTCACCGGGCAGCCCCATACTCCGGTCAGGGAACACCCGACAGGACACACAGATGTGCGGCGCTCATGCCGCATACGCAAGGGTGGGGGTCACCTCACCCACTCCGGCACACCGGAGCTCCACACATAGCCGGGGGAACCCGGCGCACCGCGGCCCTGGCTCTGGGGGCACCCAGGCCCGGGGTCGCCTCCCCAGACCGACTCACATGGCTAGGGGGACCCAAAGGGACGGCGTTGCCTGGCAGGGGCACCGTCCAGATGGTGTTGCCCAGCAGGGGCACCGTCCTCGAGCTGGGCCCCGTCCTTGGGCCCAGCTACTACAGTGCAGCACCAGCATGGTGCTGACAAAGGAACGACACCGGAGCCTCAAGATGGAGTGACTGGCGAGCCGGAAGCGGCTTGCTTCTTTTATTATGTTGGTCACGTGGCTAATGCCACGTGACCCATTACAACATCCTGGGAGATACCATGCTCCCAGGAGGGGTTAGCATGCAACACCACTCCATTTTTTAATAACACAAAACAAAATGTATAACAGTGCATTCTACTACTCCTAGGACCACTCTATTAATACACCCTTTATTAACCTGGGTGAGTCGTGCTAACTATGACAAAATAACTCTACGAGGTGCTAGCACTACCCGACACATTCCGAGCGAGCCATTTGCACACCATCACACAGCCCCCCCCTTTCACGGGGCCATCTCGAACTAGTCCACTTCTGCAGTCCCTTGATTGTTCATGAGGATGTCAATGATGATTTGCTCCTCCGCATCTGTGGGTCCACTGAATAACAGTCTGTGTCCCACCAACAGTCACAAACACAAGAAAGCCGGCAAAGCCACACCTGGGAAGGCCCAGGGGCCACATCGGCCAGGTTCATAGCCTGGAGAGGAAACCGTGGCAGGGTGGCAGAACCCGCTTCTTCCACTTTCCCCCAGGGCAGGTGACACGTGCCTCCCGTAGCTGTTCTTCCTTGAGGGCGCACAAGCACTCCCTTGGGAGCCGCTACCCTGTGGCTGGCCGATGGATGCAGCCCTCTCCACCTCAGTGGACGCCACACCCCTTCTCAGAGTGGGGCACACCTCCAGTTGCGGCCAGCCGCCACCTATCCTCCTCCTGCTTGGGACCTGGGGGCAGCTCGCATCCAGCTTCCCATCGCGGCCCCGGTGGAAGTCGGGCCCGCCACACCTTGCTGCAGCTATAGGGCCGCCGAGCACCTTATGGCGGCCGACGCCGCAGATCTCCCTTCCCACAGGGAGAGCAGCACCAGTCCTGTTGGGCAACACCACCTCCATTTATTACTGTTTCAGGCCCAGGTGAAAATGGGTCTGCGTCTGTTATGCTTGAGCTAAAACATGACGCTGATGCGCAGTGCATTGTGGGAGTGCTCCGAGCCATGATGGATATTTACTTCATGCCGAAGTGAAAAGCTGCACTCATTTTGCTAAGAGCTAGATTCACAATGCTGAAGAAAACATGCTTTCCAAACTTGGTATACAGTCAAGGACATTTCTGCTGGGAAAGCTAACTTTGTTATGTCTTGTTATGAGCTATGGGACTGTTTTCCGTGGTGCTTGTTTTTAGAGGAGGGAGGCACTTTGCTCCTTGAGGTTACTGTCGGTTGACCCAGCTGGCAACCAACGGCAGCTCATCAATGCACAAGTGCGTTGCCAGAAGGTTCGAGAAATCGCCCCCCTTTTGAAGGGTGCATATATGCGGAACCCCTGAGCGGTCAGGTGAGACTTCAGCCGGAGGGGGGACACTTACGTTCGGCCTATCTGTGGGCTGTTGTGATCTCGGCCTGGCTGTTATCGGGGTCTTCCAGCCATTTCTGGCGAGATGAGGAATCCAGTTACGCTCACGGTGATGTATTTTCTTTAGAATTCTTTGTTTCTTCTGTGATTTATTTCTATGTTATCACTGGTTGCTTCTAAGCTTTGAATAAATAGCCGTATAAGTGCTCATTATTTTCTAAGAGTGTGTGGTTGCAAGTTATTGTGTCTTCCTGCGTTCAAAGTATTGGCTCCGTAATTGCATTGGTGATTTATGATTGCACTTGCACTCTGGGAGAGCAATACATTTTGGCGTCACGAACAGGATATTTGTGATGAATTGTTCCAAATATTCAAGAATCTGTTTGAACGTAGATAGGCTTCGGTTATCTTGCAAGCAAAAGTAATTTGGCAGTGAGTGTTGAACTGTGTTAAGCTGTTTTTTTTTCCTTTGCTGGTGTGTGCGTGCTTGTGGGAGTGATTGCAGTGTGGAGAAGAAAATATATAGATTCAACGAGGTTTTGTTTTGTTTGCGATAATGAGTAGTTTGTTCAGGAAGAAGAGCGTTACCGCTGGCGGTGAATGTTCTGATGTTATCATTCCAGGCTGGACTAAGTGTCCATATGATAAATTGGCCCAGGCGTGGGCATGCAGCGCAGGCTAAGTGAACATGGGATCAGGGATTGGGAGATGCCTGATCCGTCTGATGTAATGCATGCTTGCAACAAGTTCCAGTAGAACGTGGCAGAGAATGTGCGGCATTAGGTAGGCGAGGTTGGGTTCTTTTGCATGCTTATAGGAAAATACATCAAATGAAGTTTGAAATGAAAAATGAGGTTTTGCGATTAGAAAGAGAGCTGGCTGCAGAAAGGCAGACTGCGTTAATGCAGCAGATTCAAATGAAACTGTTTAAAGATAAGGCTGACACATATCAGGCTGTGGCCGAGAGGGCAGCAGTCAGAGTAGCCCGGTATAAGTATAGGAAAAGACGGGGAGGGGTCAACAAAAGAAAGGTGGCAGCTGTAATCGCTACCGCCGGTGTGGACTGGGACCCGGATAAGTGGGATGGTGATATTTTTGACTCAACCAGTCTAGAAGTAGTTCCGCAGATGAGTCTGACCCCAAAATGGAAGTGAAACAGAAAAACGTGGCGGCTAAGCCAGTTAGAAGACGGCGAGCCGGACCCCACCCGCAGAATCCTGCGGGCGGAGTTGTGGATTTAACCACGCTGGAGGATTACACACCAGCAGGAGGTTGGGGAAATTATTACCCGTTTGAGGCAAAAATCAGGGGAAGCCTTTATTGACATGGATGGTGAGATTGCTAGATGGGGGCGCTGCAGGGTTGTTGGTAGATTCTACGGATTCACCGCGTTTTTCTCCCTTGTCAATTGACACCAATGTACAGGAGGTCTTAAGGGCAGGGCCGCCCCTGATGACAATGGTCAAGATGCACAGGTGTCTTTGTTGCACCTGAGTAGCCCAAGCATGTAACCGTAAATACCCCATTACCACAGATTGGCCTAGTGAAGAAACAAATGGTATACTTTGAAAGAGGCAATTCAAAAAGTCAGAGAGCATGCTATGAAAGAGGCAATTCACATAGATGCTCCTGGACACATGGGGGCCGTGCCGCTCTCAGTTTCAACTCGAAACATGGTGATTAGAACTGCGCCACCCGCATACAAAAGTGTCATTATGACTTTGCTCGTAGGTATGACGGGCAAAGCTACTGATGAGGTAGTGGATGCCATTCGGCAACTGGCAGATTTAGGGGAGTGGGACAAGAGTGATAACAAGCCACGGGAGAGAGAGGGGGCGTAGTGAGAGAAGAACCAAAGGCAGGCGGAAGATAGTAGAGACTCCGAGTGTCCCGAAAAGACATGTTTTTGGCTTTGTTAAAAGATGGTGTGCCACACGAAGAAATTGATGGCATTGAAACCAGAGTAATGTATGAATTATACAAAAAACGAGGACTTGCAGCCAAAGAGCGCTATAAACAGGTTAAGAAACAGTAGTCACCACGCCACAGGGGGACACTCACCTTCCGCTCCTCCTGAGGAAGAACAAGAAGAAGGTCTATGGGGACACTTCCCCGTACAGCCACATACGCTGATTTGAGGAAGGTGGTGAGTGTAATGCTAGAGGCGGAGTCAAGTCACACTCATTCGAAGTTTGACTAGGGCTTCGGCCAAGCTCCGGCAGCGTCTGCCGCATAAAAGTGGATAGGCGGCCTCATGTTGATGTTAAGATTTTTTGGGGGCCAGGAAATACACAAGGGGTGCGAGCATTGATAGACACCGGGGCGGAGGCCTCTTTGATTCATGGTAATCCAGCACGATTTAAAGGCAAACAATTTACTATTACAGGTCTCGGGGGAAAGGAGACCCCCACAGTACAAACAAAAGTGAGATGAAAATAGGCAATTTGAATAGGCAGAAATACCAAGTGTTGATTGTCCCGATACCTGAATATATAATTGGCTTTGACATTCTGGAAGGGTTGACTTTGGACTTGGAGGTAAAACGTACCAGTTTGGGGTGAGTGCATTGATCTGTACACCCATTACCGTAGGCAAATTGAAGATGCCCCAGTGCAAGTGCCTGTGGCAACCAAGCGGGTAGCAATGAAACAATACCGCATTCCTGGGGGGCACAAGGAAATTTCAGACACCATCAAAGAGTATGTGGAGGCGGGTGTGTTACGCCCTATTACCACCGCATGGAACAATCCTCTCTGGCCTATTAAAAAGGGAGATGGGTCGTGGAGGATGACGGTGGATTACAGGGAGTTGAATAAACACACTCCTCCCTTAGTGCCCGCAGTCCCAGATGCTATTACCTTGATTGAAAATGTCCAAAAGTTTGAGGGGACTTGGTATGCAGTGATCGATTTAGCTAATGCATTTTTCTCCGTGCCAATTGCTGATGAGTGTCAAGAACAGTTTGCATTTACGTGGGGTGGACGTCAGTACACTTTCACGAGACTACCCATGGGGTACATGCACAGTCCGACTATCTGTCACCGGCTGGTGGCAGAGCACTTAGACAAGATACCGTGTAAACCTGACATACAAATCTCTCATTACATTGATGATATTTTGATCCAGGGCAAGGATGAGCACAGTGTGCAAAGCCAGTTAGATGTCCATTATGGAAGGATTGAAAAAGGAAGGGTGGGAGATTAATCCGAGTAAAATTCAAGGTCCAGCTGAAACAGTGATATTTCTTAGGGATTCAGTGGCATCATGGGCATCGAGAAATGGTGCCAAAAGCCCGACAGAAAATACTTGAATTCACCACTCCAACTGAACAAAAAGCAAGCTCAGCAGTTTATAGGGCTGTTTGGGTTTTGGAGACAGCACATTCCCCATTTAGGGCAGATATTGGCCCCCTCTACAAGGTGACACGAAAGAAATATGAGTTTCAGTGGGGGAAGAGCAGCAGAAAGCTTTGAGATGGCGAAAAGACACAGTGCAGCAGGTGCTTGATTTATGGCCCTTGAAGGAAGGCGAAGTGGAATTAAATGTGTCTGTGCAAGACAATTATGCTAACTGGAGTGTGTGGCAGAAACAAGACAGGAAACGTGTGCCATTGGGTTTTGGAGTCGTAAGTTGCCCGATGCTGGTAACTCATACACTCCGTTTGAGAAGCAGTTGCTGGCATGTTATTGGGCTCTTGTTGATACCGAGCAGATGACGGTGGGCCATGATGTATTTATGAGACCAGAAATACCAATCATGCAATGGGTACTGAGCTCTCCTAAAACACATAGAATAGGACATGCTCAAGAAGCCAGCATAATTAAATGGAAATGGTACATTCAAGACAGAGCCAAATCAGGAAAGGGTGGAGTGGCAAAATTACATGAGCAAGTAGCCAACATACCGCCCTCAGATTACATACCACGGAGGTGCCTGAAAAACGTGAGTCTCCCGTGAAATGGGGAGTACCTTACAGCGATTTGACCGTGGAGCAAACAGAGCATGCTTGTTCACGGATGGTTCAGCCCGATATGTGGGAACTGAGCGATACTGGAAAGCAGTGTCGTACAATCCCAAGACAAAAAGATGTTGACAACGACAGGGAAAGGAAGAGCAGTCAGTTTGCAGACTTTACGCAGTTTACCAAGCATTGAAACAAGAGACCCTGGTCATGTCATGTGTACACAGATTCATGGTCAGTGGCGAATGGATTGGCAGTGTGGTTGCCAACTTGGCAAAAGAATGGGTGGAAGATTCATTCAAAAGAGTTGTGGGGAAAGAACTGTGGCAAGATATTGCAGAAATGTTATCACAAAGTGAAGTCACTGTGTATCATGTGGACGCGCATTGTGCCACAGACTCATTAGAACGTTGGTTTAATTCTGTTGCAGACGAACACACCAAGATTTCATCTGTGGATGCGGAGGCTCAGGAAGACGATTTGGAGGGTTTGGCCAAGTGGGCTCACCAGAAATGTGGGCACCTTGGAGAAAAGGCTACTATCAGGTGGCACAAGCTCGAGGAATCAGTATTCCTTTAGAGGTAGTGAAAACGATCATTTTGCAATGTCCAGTGTGCCAACACCAACAGCATAGACCTATCCCTCAGATTGTTCGGGGTACATTGCGAAGAGGAAAACTACCAGGTCAAATTTGGCAGATTGATTATATCGGTCCCTGCCAATCAGTAGAGGTTGTCAGTATGCATGCACTATTGTGGATACATACTCAGGATATATGATGGTTTTGCCGTGCAAGCGTGCAACACAACTGAACACCATCAGGTTGTTAGATCAGATCATATTACATTATGGAGTGCCTTTGCAGATTCAAAGTGACAATGGGTCACATTT
>CM030323.1:506444998-506485588 GCA_002915635.3 Ambystoma mexicanum
GAACACCGAGGATTCGTTCATTTGTTCAACTTCCCCTGGATGGGTCATCTGGATTCTCATATGTCTACAGGAAACTTGGCTAACGGCTTGTCCAAGTGCTCCCTCTTTTGAGATACTAATAAATCCAGCGGTCAAACCTCCGAAAGGCAGACCGATGTCAGGGCTTTTGATAGCTGTCAACAAAGATTGTGGCGTACGAATAATTGAAACAAATAACGCAACACCGTATATACAAACAGCTAAAGTGAGGTTACCCGGCACTGATAATACTGAGTGCCTGTACATAATTAACCTTTACTGGAATCCAATTGCAACAGGAATTCTTCAATTTACTGACCAGGTGTCTACGATCATAGACACCACAATGGAAAATTCAAGCAATGCCCAAATTATAATCTGCGGCGATCTAAACATCGACTGTTTGGACACGAACATCAAGTCCAAATCAAAGTCAATGAACAAAAAAGCCTTCAAATAGGCTGCCATCTCTTGGATGTCTGAAATGAGTTCCAGAAAATGTACTCCCCTGAATGGGAATACTCCTGGGGATATCTCCACAAATCCCACATGGAGCCGCGATCAACAATCTTCAACCCTAGATTACTTTTTTGTGTCTGAATCGCTTGCTCCAAAAGTACACCATTTGGAGGTAGTTAAAATGGAACATTGTGACCAGGACATGCTCAAGTTGATGTTTGACAAATGCAATAACACACTACAAAAAAAATGGCTGTATGCTACAACCTATCGATCTGGTAGGATTCGCCTTAAACTCAAAATTATTGATGTCAACTCGATCATATCAGCCTTCGAGGCAATTCCGGATGGGACCGAATACCACCAGCTTCTGTCCGAATTTGCAGAACAGAAGCAAGGACTTTAAACAACATAAGATGCACCATAAACATAAATTTGATATTCAGGTGCTACAACATAAACGTTTACTACGCAGAGAAATAAGTAAGATCTTTACTGTGCAGGAAAAAAACGTGCTGCACAAAAATACAGAAATTGGAGAAAAAGCCACAATGCGGCTTTACTGCAGAATGACCCCGAAGAAATGCTCCAAAAACTTAAGAACAGAAACTGTGCTGAATTTTGGAGCCTTGTAAATAACATTCTCCAGCATGGGGTCTGGCATGGATTCACATGCTCATGAAAATTCCCCGTCGTCAGGCCGGGAATCCTCGGTATAGAAAAAATCAGTATCAGTTTCGTTTCTGATCTGTCTTTCTTAGTAGTAACCAATCACTGGTCTCTGGGTCATACTGCCCCCAGCCAATGACAGCCCTTTCCCTAAGCCCTGCCTCATGCAGCCATCCTCAGATTTTTACAGCACGTTCAAGTGTTGGGAGTCCTCGTGCTGTAGCTCTTGAGCTTTTGCTGCGGTTTCTCACTTTTTCAGGAGATTTTTCGGTTAAATAGAGCCTCAAGCTCCACCGTTTCTACATCCGATCAACGGGGACCCGTTTCTGAGTTTTCTACGCCCCTCAAGGGTGAAGATTTCGTCGAGTTATGCTTTTGGAGGATTCCAGAAGTTCCGAGGCCTACCCCGGACATGGCCCAGGAAAAAGGAAGCTCAACACCCGGGAAGCTATTCAGGACCTGCCCTGGATGCCAGCTTCAGAATGTGTTCAAGGAGGACGAGCATTCGTTATGCCTCTACTCTCTCCATGAGGACAAGACGCACGTGGAGAAGGACTGTGCGTTTTGTGGGAACATGTCGGAGCGGACCATGAAGGATCGCCACCTCCGTCTCGCCAACTGGCTGGAAGGTAAGAGCCCGTCAGGCGAGAAGAAGAAGAAGAAGTCCGAGCGGTCTTCTAAGTCCTGTGAGGGCGCCTGGCGACGGGGGCCCAACAAAAGGCCAAGCACCGGTCGGGCTCCTTGGCTGCCAGGCAGGGCGCATATTCCCCGGCGCCATCAACCACGAGCCAACGCTCTGGCTCGGGAAAGAGGAAGTCCGAGAACCCGGCAAAGCTTCCGGAGAGGCCCCGGTCCATCTCGAAGATTCCGGCAGAGGGGGAGCGAGGCTCTGACCCTCCCCCCAAGGTGAAGGCCCCAGGCGTGCAGAAGGTGAAGATGGCCTTAATTCACCCTGCTAAGACCTCGATTGAGGATGTCGCAGCGGCCCTGGCTCAGCCTGTAGAGGCTACGCCAGTGGAGGCGAGCTCAGGATCCAGAGTCTCCCTGCCACCGCGGAGGGAGTCGTCTTTCAGGCCCATTGAGAAGACCCCCACGAAGTCCCCGTTGGAAAAGGAGGGGGAGGGCAGGTGGCCATCGTGGATACGGACACGACCTCTGAAGAAGAGCTCATCAAGTCGTGGAGGAGGCCAGCCCATCGGGAGGGATCCCGACGAGGCGACGACGAGAGCGACGGTGTCGCCGACGAGGTTCCTCAAGAGCCCTCGCGCCCGTCGTTTCCGGTGCCGCAGGACACTTCGGCGGCCATTTTGTCAGCGATTCAGTCCTTATGCTCGGAGATAAGGACAAGGTTGCCCCTCCCCCGACGGAGGTACCTGAGCCAGACCCGACGGGGGAACCAGAGCCGGACCTTCGGAAAGTCCACCGCATAAGAGGAGGGAGGACGCATCCTCCACCACCTCTCCCACCTCTGCGGCCTGCTCTGCCTTCCCCCCGGTCAACTACCCACGGGGATGATACAGGCACGGACACGGCTACGACAGGTACAGATGACGACGGAGGCGACGACGGGACGTGTCCCCTCGCCCCTGCTCGGGCGTCCCCTCCCGACGAGATTGGATCCTTCCATGCATGATTTCCAGGGCATCGAGCTCTTCCAGCTCTGCCCGAAAGAGAAGAAGAAGGAAGGGTTCCTTTACCAACGGCGCGAGGCTAAAAGGAAGACGGTCCTCGCCGTACCGCTTCTTGATGACATCTGGGATGAGGGGCTCTCCCTCCTCAGAACCCTGCCACGGCGCCGCAAAGAGGGACCGGTACGAGAAGAAGTACCGGGTCCCCGACGCTGCCCTCTTGTGCCTTCGGGCAAACCTACCTCGGATTTGGTCGTCTCGGCGGCGGCGAAGAAGAAAGCTGGGGGGGCATCGGCCCCGACATCAACTTCCCCGCCGGACGGCGAGGGCAGGAAGCTGGACACGATGGGACGACGGGTCATCTCATCCGCAGCGACGACTATCAAGGCGGCCAACGCCCTGGCTATCGTAGCCCGCTACGACAGGGAGTTGTGGTTCAAAATCGCCCTTCTATTGGACTTCCTTCCGGACGCCAAAAGGGCTGAGGCCCTTGAAATCTTACAGGAAGGTGAGATTGCTTTGGACCACGCCATCATGGTGGCAACGGACATCGCCGACACCGTTTCCGTCAGTTGGGCAACGGGTTTGCCTGAGACGACGAGGATGGCTCAAGGCGACGGATTTCCGCCAGGACGTACAAACAAAGTTTTGGACATGCCCTTCGACGGGAACAACCTGTTTGGAAGGCGGTTGATGAGTCCCTTCAGGCCATCAAGACAGACACGGAGACTGCCCGGGCACTGGGAGTGCTCCAACAACGACGGCCTGTCCTTTCGGAGCTCCGGAGGCAGACAAGGTGCCTCCAAGGGATCCGGCAGTGGCTCCTCCACGTACCGCAAGCGGCAAGATCTTCGTCCCAGGAAGCCTACAGGGGACGCGGCAAGTCAGGTGGTGCCGTCGTCGTCGACAGGGAGGTCAAGGAGGCAAGCGGCCTCCAAACAAGATTGAACCGACCGTGGTCGGCCCCGCCGAAGCACCCCGGTGGGAGGCGGCTGACGAGGTTTGTCAGCGTGTGGGAGTCCATCTCCACCGACCGTTGGGTGCTGGACGCCCTGGCCCAAGGGCACGCCCTCGAGTTTCAGAAAGAAGTGCCCTCGCGTTCCACCCGTGGCCAGGAAGGAAAATCACGTCCCTCAACTACTGTTGGAAGTAAGGGCGATGCTCAAGAAGGGTGCCATCGAGCTCGTCCCAAGAGGCTTCGGGGCTCTGGAGTTTACTCAAGTACTTCCTCGTAAAGAAGAAGACAGAGGATGGCGTCCCATCCTGGACCTGCGACGACTGAACAAAGTACATCAAGGCACAGAAGTTCCGGATGGTCACCCTCCAGCACGTGCTGGACAGCTGGAGGAGGGCGATTTCCTGTCGTCGTTGGACTTGGAGGATGCGTACTTCCACATCCCATTCTAAAAGACACCGAAAGTTCCTCAGGTTCGTGGTCCAAGGGCGGCACTACCAGTTCAAGACCCTCCCTTCGGATTGAAGTCGGCACCCAGGGTGTTCACCAAGTGCCTCGCACCGGTGGCGGCGCGGCTGCGCCTGCAGGGGATCCACGTCTACCCCTACCTGGACGACTGGCTCATCCGGGCAAGGACAAGGGAGCTCGCCGTGGAGCACACTGCGAAGACCGTCCAGCTGCTCACGGACCTGGGGTTCTCCATCAACTTTCCAAAATCCCACCTGGTCCCGTCGCAAGTCGCCCTGTTTCTGGGAGCCAAGCTCGACACAGTGGCGCGGCTGGCCTCGCCGTCGGAGGAAAGGACCAGGACCATCCTGGGCAAGGTGCAGCGTCTGCTGGCCACGGACATGGCCAGGGTAAGATCTATCAAGTCCCTCCTCGGGATGATGTCCTCCTGCATTTATCTGGTGCGCCTTTGCAGACTTCGGATGCGCCCCTTACAAGAGTTCCTCGACGCCCGCTGGGTCCAGTCGACGGGCAGCTTCGAGACAGGATCCCACTCAACGAGACGTTCCGTCAGGCGATCCGGTGGTGGGGTACCGCTCTCATCTGTCGGCGGGCACAGACTTTCAGACCCCAGCTCACCAGGTGACGGTGACGACGGATGCCTCCCTGGAAGGTTGGGAGCGCACTCGGAGATCTTCACGCGAGAGGCCTTTGGCTCCCGGAGGAGAAGTCTCTCCACATCAACATCTTGGAGCTCCGCGCAGTGTTCTGGGCCCTCAGGTCTTTCTTCCGTCCCTCAAGGGCAAGGTGGTGAGGATCTTCACCGACAACACCACCACGATGTTCTACATCCGGAAGCAGGGCGGAACCAGATCCCCTGTCCTATCCAAGGAAGCCCAGGATCTGTGGCATTGGGCCGTCGCCCAAGGGATGTTTCTGGTGCCTTTTCATCTGGCAGGGATAAAAAACACCATCGCCGACTCACTCAGCAGAGAGCTGCGCTCGTGCCACGAGTGGGAACTACGCCAGGATCAAGTGGATCGACTCTTCCGACGATGGGGCGAACCCCAGATCGATCTCTTCGCGACGGCGACGAACTCCAAGTGCCGGAGGTTCGCCAGCAGGTTCCCCAGCCGAGGAGCATGGGCGATGCTTTCTCGTTCCCCTGGACGGCCTATTTCTTTATGCGTTCCTCCGCTTGCCGTTGCTGCTCCGGCTCATCAACCAGCTCAAGAGGTCCCGGTGCAGGATGATCCTCGTCGCACCGGCGTGGCGAGACAGATCTGTTTCCGGACCTTCTGGACTTGGCAGCGTCCACAGCCGTCAAGCCTGCCGTCGGACGCGATATCTCTCCAGAGAAAAGGAGGCGCTATTCTTCATCACCAACCCAGATCGCTGAACTTGCAGGCCTGGCTCCTGCCAGCACTAGAGTTTGGAAGGTACGACATCCCAGCCGACTGCAGAGAGGTTCTTGCAAAGGCCAGGGCGTCCTCAACTCTCAAGTGCTACGGACATAAATGGAAGAGGTTCTCTGTCTGGTGCCGTGCACAGAAGATTAACAATCTGCGGATTACGGCCCCTCAATTATTGCCGTAGCCTACTGTCATTGGCCAAGGCTGGACTAGCTCACGTTTCCATCAAGATACATCTGGCCGCCATCTCACGATACACCAGAACTACAGGACGGGCCGTCCTTGTGGTCTCATCGGCTGGTGAAGGAATTTATGAAAGGATTGTTCCGATCATTCCCCTGCCCCGGCGTGGGAGCTCAACGTGGTGCTGACCAGGCTCATGGGAGCGCCATTTGAGCCTATGCATTCGGACCGTTGAAGTTTTCTGTCGTGGAAGACAGCATTTCTCGTGGCCATCACCTCCGCACGACGAGAGTGGGAGAGATCCAGGCCCTATCTTGCAAGCCACCATACTTGACTTTTCACGACACGGAGTGTGGTGCTGAGGACGCACCCCTCCTTCATGCCCAAGGTGCCTTCGGACTTCCACCTTCAACGAACCCTTGGTGTTGCCAGTTTTCTTCCCGTCGCCTTTGTAGCCGGCTGAGAGGACTCTGCACTCGCTGGACGTAGCGAGAGCACTGAAGTTCTACATGGACCGCACGAAGAGTTTTCGGAAGACATCACAGCTGTTTGTAAACTTTGGACCTGTGAATCAAGGGAAGGCTCCCTTGAAGGCTTCCATTTCCATATGGCTCTCCGGCTGCATCATGCACTGTCTCCGGTTGGCAAACCGACTGCTGCCCGGCTGTCGAGAGCCCCACTCGACCAGAGAGATCGCTGCTACCACGGCGTTCCTATCTGGTGTGCCCCTGCTCGACATCTGCAGGGCTGCGATGTGGAGGTCGAAGCACACCTTCACGAGATTCTACTGCCTCGATCGGGACTCCAGGGAGGAGTCCAGGGTCGGCCAAGCAGTGCTGCACAACCTGCTCGCTTAAGGTGAGCCTGGTGAGGAGGTAAGAGATGCTTGATGTTGAGTTTTCTGTATTGCTTAATGTTGAGCCTGTTGCCACCTCCCGTGGTTGTGCATGTGTATACTGCTATGTATTCTTATGTTCATGAGCATGTGAATCCAGGCCAGACCCCATGCTGGAGAAGGAACAAGTTACATACCTGTAACTTTTGTTCTCCAGCATGGGTCTGGCATGGATCCACATGAGAACCCTCCCCCCTACCCCTCTGCGGCTCTTCTCTTGGTCATACTGCCACTTTACGTGCTACCAAATCTGAGGATGGCTGATAGAGGCGGGGCTTAGGGAGAGGGCAGTCATTGGCTGGGGGCAGTATGACCCAAAGACCAGTGATTCGTTACTACTAAGAAAGACAGATCAGAAACAAAACTGATACTGATTTTTTCTATACCGAGGATTCCCAGCCTGGCGACGGGGAATATTCATGAGCATGTGAATCCATGCCAGACCCATGCTGGAGAACAACAGTTACAGGTAAGTAACTTGTTCCTTGCTACTCTTCAAGAGGCACTTCAAGCGTCGCCTATCCCTCAAGAAACATGGGTAAAACACTATACAGACTTATTCAGTACTTTTAAAGTGGTGCCTGAAAGTTCGAGCAAAACTGTGCCCCTGGTCGCTGACGTTTGATATAGTTGACATCACGAATTCAATTAAGAAATCAAGTGCATCAAGAGCTCGGGACCCGATGGCCTCACTAATTTCACACTGAAACAAAATCCGGAGGCCTGGGCAAAGCTCTTTTTTGTGCTTTTTGAGAGAATAAGATTGAAACATGCGACTCCAAGATCATGGAAAAACGCCATTATTGTACCTATCTTCAAGAAGGGCAACAGCTTAGATCCGAGAGATTACATACCGATTGCCCTACTTGATGTTATCGGTAAAATCTACCCTAGCCAATTACAACAAATGCTACAAGCCTGGTCAATCTCAAACCATCATATTGATCATCGGCAAGCGGGATTCGTCAAGGGTGTCGGTTGTGGGCTCAATACTCTCCTGTTGAACCTTTTGAAAATGGAATCAGTAAGAACAAACACGGCGATCTACGTAGCATCCATTGATTTTTCTCATGCGTTTGATAGTGTTGATCCCCAAATTCTATGGGAGAAGCTTAAAATATGGAATTGTCCACCTGACCTTTCGGATGCAATAAAGGAGCTGCATACCAACACAACCATACAAATTAGATTGGACCAAAGAGGCACCCTATCCCTCCTAATTCAAACCTTTAAGGGTGTAAAACAGGGATGCCCCTTAGCCGCTATTGTTTTCAACCTTTTTATCTCTGACATCGGATCATAACTAAACGAGATAGCAGCCTTTCCCCCGAAAATCCATGGGTCACAACCGGGCTGACTCCTATATGCCGATGATTTAATACTCTTGGACGTTACACCTGTCGGATTGCAAAGAAAACTTGATGCCTTGGAAAGATACGGAAATAAAAATGAGCTTCGTATCAATAAGAAAAAATGTGAAATCTTGATACTACGCAACCTGGCATCTCGTAAAAGAGGACCTTCCCAATTTGTTTGGCACTTGGAAAAAACACCTCTCTGCATCTACCCCCAGATAAAGTACCTGGGATCCTTGATAAGTGCCAACATAAACGACAATCCCTGGGTTGAGGCAACCAAGAGAAAGTGTCTGCAACTAGCTTGCCAAGCAGCTATTCTAAACAAAAGATTTGGAACATTTTCCATAAAACCCATGATTGACTTCTACAGACAAAAGGCTATACCAGCCCTCATCTATGGTGCAGAAAACATGTTTGGCTGTCCATCCGAGTTGTGGAGTACACTCGAAAACATTTCTTGGACCAGGGCATTACATCTCCCTAAAGGTTGTCCTACATGTAATATAAGATTCGAACTGGGTTTGACATCCATCCAAGCGAGGGTGTGCTGGAATGCGCTATTGCTATATAGAAAGACCCAGATCTTAAACCCGGTCCCACAATTCAAAATCTTACACAAGCCGGACAACAACCTGAAATACACAATTCTCTCGAAATGGGATCAAACATATACAGAAATCCTTGAGGCAAACAACATAAAGATTGCAACTTTACTTGAAAATCCCGATAAGGCAAAATCAAATTATGGAGCTCGGACTGGCATCAAACCTGCGTCGACAGAACATGTTCTCGACTTATAAAAGATGCACCACCCGAAGCAAGAGAGCTGGACAATTACAACCATATTTGACACAATCTCCAGACCAGATCTCGAGACTTTATATTTGCATTTTCGTTTAAACTCTTTTTGACTAAAGATCGAACAAGCACTTGGGCATCCAAAGAAACCTCTGATCTTATTTGTCGTTTCTGTGAACATTCTATAGAGAATTTAAAACACTTGATCTTGTTTGCCCAAAGTTACGCTCACTACGAACAAAATTGTTGGACCTCTCTTTGAGGCCCGTCGAACTTATTCAGCCAATGATTGGTGGAAAGCTATATTTGACGGTTCCGATCGCAAAGTCTTGTTTGGTCTAGTTCTGTTTTTGAAAGACCTAAAACTCAACTTGGCTGAACCGAATCCCACACCAGTAAGTAACTGTTGAGTTGAACACCAACGATAAGTGGTGTGGGTTCGTATGGAATTATGTAACTGCGATGGTTTAATTCTTCTTTTTTCTTGTTTTTCTTTTAAAGGTTTTCTTTTGTAAACTGAATAAAAAAAATTTATAAAAATGTAAAAAAGATAGCCAGAAAGACCAACCACACCACCACACTGCAGTCATCTATAGGATATAATTATAAAGACCAACCACACCCCCAAACTACAGCCATCAATTTGGAGATAACCAGAAAGATCAACCACACCACCACATTGCAGCCATCAATGAGAGATAGAAAGACCAACCAGACCACCACACAGCAGCCATCAATGGGAGATAGAAAGACCAACCACACCACCACACTTTAGCTTTCAATGGGATATAGTCAGAAAGACAAGACACACACCCACACTGCAGCCATGAATGGGAGATAGCCAGAAAGGTTAACCACAGCACCACATGTTCGCCGTCAATGGAAGATAGAAAGACCAACCACACCAACACACTGAAGCCATCAATGGGAATAGCAAGTAAGATCAACTGCACCACTACTCTGCAGCCATCTATAGGAGATAGTCAGAAAGAGCAACCGCACCCACCAAACTGCAGCCATCAATGGGAGATAGCCAGAAAGACCAACCACACCACCACACTGCAGCCATCGATAGGAGATAGTCAAAAAGACCAACCACAACTCCCAAACTTCAGCCATCAATGGGAGATAACCAGAATGACCAATCACACCACCACACTTGAGCCATCTACAGGACAGAGTCATAAAGACCAACCACACACCCCAAATTGCAGCCATCATTGGGAGAAAGACAGAAAGACCAAAACACCATCACAATTTAGCCATTCATAGGAGATAGACCAACCACACCACCCTACTGTATCCATCAATGGGCGACAGTCAGAATGACTAGTGTTAGGGAGAATTCTCCACAATGGCTAATTTCCCTTACCTACTGAGTCCCTTAGCAGCTTTGCTGGATTTCTGGGATTTATCTTTTTCACCTGGTAAGAGTGTGAGCCTTTTTTCCCACTCTTACATGTGTTTTGCTGTGTGTGTTTAACATTTTCTGTGTTCATAGACTGTGGAGCCTCACCTACTCCATAGGCATCATCTTTTACTGTGTGTTACACAGCACCTTCAAGTGCAGTGACACAGGATTGTCTTTTTTGACTTCCCAACTCCGACTCAATTTTCTGAGACTGACTACTGTCTCTCAGAACATGTAAAGTTGCCATTGACTTTATTAGTCTCTTTTAAAACTCACAGACCCAGTACAGACTATCTTAAATAGAGTTCTGTAAAGGGTCAATACTTATCCCTTTTTGTCTGTTTCTCTTGGAGCATTGTTTCGCTCCCTTTTCATTAAGACTTGGCTGGTGGCAGTGGTAACTACCCTATTTTCCTACCGCGGTTATCTTAAATACCCTGGTATTGTTTTAGGCTATCTTGGTAGCCTCAACTTAAACCCGCTAGACCATATATGTTTTTATACGGTTCTGGCTGGGTTTAGTCAACATTTACTTTTGTAAAAGTCTTTCTCGGTGTTTTACTCTGCGCGCCAAACCAGGTTTGGTTCCTTTGTTCGCTGTCCTTTCGTGGGCTTCTCCCAGAAGCCCTCCTTAGGCGCCTGAAGTCTGGGTAGGCAGGATGTGAGGGAGGGGTTTTAGGACCCCTGCACATGGGTTCTCCTTGGTAGACCCATGTCACACTCCTGTTTGATTGGCTTGGTGACTGTCCCGGCAGGACAGCCACCCTGCTGTGTGATTGACAGCCAGGCTGTGTGAATGGGGAAAAACTGCATAAAAAGCAGGTCTCTGGGGCTGGAAAGGCACTGGAATGAGAAAAACCGAAGAGGAAGCTGACAGAAGAGGACCCCTACCACGACTGAACCTCCCAGTGAAGCCCTGCTGCAGGTCCAAATCTTCATACTCCAACGACAGGGAAGATCTGCAAGGAATCTTCTCCCCTTGAGCTGGTGGGAACAACCAGTTTACCAAACTGCTCGTCAGGCCTCCCTTCTCTGGTCGAATTTGCTGTACAGAGCTACAGTGAACCGGAAAGCCAGGAGGAACGGACCCTGCTTGCGTTTTAAGGAGCGCACCTTTTATTTGTTGCTTTGCTCCGCAGCTGGTTTCTTCCCTGGGCATTGCAGGACCCTCCAGTCTTCCTTCTTCATGTCAGACCAACAGTCGCTTCAGGAACCGTGAGCCTGCAGGACCTGCCAGGTATGTCCTCCTCAGCTACAGCCTTCTGCTCTATTTAAGGTACTGTTCAAATCCGGTTTTTCGTTTCGTCCAGCTGCTGTGAAAGTGTGTGAAACGTTTTGCCAGTCCGAGGCCTTATCCTTCTCCATTCTTTAAAGTCACTTTTTGTCTGACCAACTTCGTTCTGAACTCTTGGCAAAGACTTAACCGCAAACTACTCTGAACTGTGTGATCTTCTGCAAAGACTTTGGTCCATTGACTTTGGGCCAGACCCCTTTAATTTGATTTCCTCACTGTAGTTCCTTTTTCCGGTAGTGGCAGGACAGGTACTCACTGTACAGACAGACAACACAACCTCCATGCACTACACAAAAAAGCAAGGTGGCACGAGGTCAGAGATCTTATCTCAAGAAGCGCAACTACTATGGGCATGGCATTGCACCACGGAGTCCAAATCGAGGCGGAAAACCTTCCGGGGGTGGACAGTGTCCTAGCGGACAAACTAAGCAGGGACTGCATGTCCTCCCACGAGTGGGAGCTGGACGAGAAGGAAGCCCAACGGATCTTCGCCTTATGGGGCCATACACAGCTCAATCTTTTTGCCAACAGGTCCAACAAGAAATGCAAAATGTTCGCCTCCAGATACCCAGAGAGCCAGTCAGTAGGAGACGTGTTCACAGTGGATTGGACGGGGAAATTCCAATATGCCTTCCCCCACTTACCCATCATTCCCAGGATACTACGCAGACTGAAAGAACAGACGTGTGCTCTGATCCTAATTGCACCGGACTGGGCACGGCAGATCTGGTACTCGACCCTACAGCACCTGTCCCGATGGCCCCCGATTCACCTCAAAGTGCATCAGTATCTATTGAAGCAACAGAACCGCAAGGTCCTCCATCACAATCCAGCGAGCCTGTCTCTCAAGGCCTGGTTCCTGAGCAGCGTAAGCTGATGAATCTCAATCTACCTACAGAGTGCTGGGACATAATCAGAGCCTCAAGGGCCTCTTCTACACGCATCACTTACACTAGGAAATAGACTTGTTTTTCCAAGTGGTGTGAGACATATGCTATTGATCCTCTCATCGCCTCGGTTGAGCAAGTCCTTCCTTACTTATTGCACTTAGCCAAAGCAGGTCTTTCACTGTCTTCAATCAAGGTCCACCTATCAGCCATTGCAGCATACACGACGGCCCCGGAGACGCAGTCCTTACTCTCGCTTCCAGCTGTTAAGGTCTTCCTGAAAGGACTTTTGCATACCTACCCACCTACGCCCACGCCGGTTCCAACCTGGAGCTTAAACACAGTGCTAACAGCCCTCATGGAGCCTCCCTACGAGCCCATTCACAGGTGCGACATAAAATTCTTGTCATGGAAAACGGCTTTCTTGATAGCCATTACTTCAACCAGGAGGATCAGTGAGTTACAAGCCTTATCATCTGAACCTCGCTTCACCTTGTTCCATAAGGACCGTGTCATTTTGAGAGCACATCCTAAGTTCCTCCTGAAAGTAGTATCGGAAATGACGCTCACAGAACACATTGTCTTACCAACTTTCTTCCAGAATCACTCTTCGGAAGCAGAACGAACATTGCATTCTATGGACATAGCAAGAGTTTTAAAGTTTTATTTGCAAAGGACTAGAGTTCCGTTCTTCAAATAGACTGTTCATCGCCTTCTCTGGCCATACAAAGGGCCAGCATATGTCCAAACAAGGTCTGGCGCGCTGGGTCTCTTCTTGCATCACCCACAGCCATCTAACGAAAGGCGACTCCCTTCCCAAACCACCCTCAGCGCACTCCACCAGAGGGAGGGCGGTGTCAACAGCGTTCCATGCAGGGGGGGCTTTGAAGGACATATGCAGAGCCACCACGTGGAGCACTCTGCACACGTTTGCTAAACACTACTGCCTGGCTGAAGATACCAACAAAGAAACTGCAGTTGGACAGGTAGTGCTCTGCCACCTCTTTGCATAAGGTAGGGCCAGCCTCCTTTTCCCGCCTTTCCCCGAGTATGTAACCGTTGTGTTGCTGCATGCTAAAGGTTTGATCAGAAATATGTTTTTTCTTTATTTATCATTATATATGTATATTGATGGTGGCATGTTTTTAACTGCTTGGTATTCTATTCAAGCATCTGAATCTATGAAAGATCCAATGCTGGAGAAGTCTTAGTTACTTACCTGTAACTGTATTTCTCCAGCATTGGTATCTTTCATAGATTCACATGCGCCCACCCGCCTCCCCTAGGAGGCTGCTCCTACGCTCAGCACCCATCTTACTGTAATTCCTATGGTTCAAAATCTGAAGATGGCTGCCTGGGGTGGAGCTTAAGCCCTGGCACGTCATTGGTTGGGGTCAAAAAGGACTAAAGTGAGGTGGAGAGACTACACAATAGAATGGCTCATAGACCATAATGGGCTATGTAGATGCATTGCTATTAGCAATGTGTGCATATTAAAATAAATTGTAGTAATTATTTTTTATCACTGACGATTCCTAGTCTGACGACGGGGAATATTCAAGCATCTGAATCTATGAAAGATACCACTGCTGGAGAAATACAGTTACAGGAAAGTAACTAAGACATACTGCTCACTTTACTCTTGAGATAAGTCTGGCTGCTCAGCCATCGCTACCACTTTACTGTGTAGTACAGGCTTGTACCAAAGGTGAATTTGTACTGTCACTTCTAGTCCTAATTGTCTGTGGTGTTCCCAAAGGGTACTGCATATAATTCTGCCTAACAACCAACCCCACCACAACAATGCAGCCATCAATAGGAGATAGCCAGCAAGACCAACCACACCACCACATTTTAGCCATCAATAGGGAGATAGTCAGAAAGACCAACCACACCCACACACTGCAGCCATCAATGGAACATACTCAGAAAGAACAACCAGACCACCACATTGCAGCCATCAATAGGAGATAGCCAGAAATACCAACCACACAGAAGCCATTAATGGGAGATAGCCAGAAAGACCAACCATGCCACCCCACTGCAGCCATCAATGGGAAACAGCCAGAAAGACCAACCACGCCACCCCACTGCAGCCATAAATGGGAGATATCTAGAAAGACCAACCACACCACCACACTGAAGCCATCAGTGGGAGATAGCCAGAGCTACCAGCCACATCACCACACTTTAGCCATAAATGGGAGATGGTCAGATAGACCAACCACACACCCACACTGCAGCCATCATTGGAGATAGCCAGAGAGACCAACTGCACACCACACTTTAGCCCATCAATGGGAATAGTCAGAAAGACCAACCAGACCACCACACATGCAGCACATCAATGGAGATAGCCAGAAAGACCAACCACACTGCAGCCATCAAATGGAAATAGCCAGAAAGACCCAACCACACTGCAGCCATCATGGGAGATAGTCAGAACGACCAACCACACCACCCCATCTGCAGCCATCAATGGGAGATAGTCAGAAAGACCAACGACAGCCACCACACTGCAGCCAAGAATGGGAGATAGAAAGACCAACCACACACACTAGCCATCAATGGGAGATAGTCAGAAAGACCAACGACAGCCCCACACTGCAGCCAAGAATGGGAGATAGAAAGACCAACCACACTTTAGCCATCAATGGGAGATATACAGAAAGACCACCCACACACCCACACTGCAGCCATCAATGGGAGGTGTAAAGACAGATCACACCACCACACAGCAGCCATCAATGGGAGTTAGTCAGAAAGACCATCCACAACCCCACACTGCAGCAATCAATAGGAGATAGCCAGCAAGAACAACCAGACCACCACCTTGCAGCCATCAGTGGGAGATAGAAAGACCATCCACACCACCATACTTTAGCCTTCAATGAGATATAGTCAGAGAGATCAGCCACATACCCACACTGCAGCAATCAATGGGAGATAGCCAGAAAGGTCAACCACATCATCACACTTTAGCTGTTAATGGAAGATAGAAAGACCAACCAGACCTAAGCCATCAGCGGGGATAGCTAGAAAGACCAACCACACCAATACAGTGCAGCCATCTATAGGAGATAGTTAGAAAGAGCAACCACACCCCACAAACTTCAGCCATTAATAGGAGAAAGTCAGAAAGACAAGCCACACCACCACGCTGCAGCCATCTATAGGAGATAGTCAGAAAGACCAACCACACCATCACACTGCAGCCATCAATGGGGGACAGACAGCCAGAAAGACCAACCACACTGCAGCCATCAATCGGAGATAGTCAGAAAGACCAACCACCATCCCACACTGCAGCCATCAATGAGAGATATCCAGAAAGACCAACCACACCACCCCACTGCAGCCATCAATGGGAGACAGTCAGAAAGACCAACCACACCACTACACTGCAGCCATCAATAGGAGATAGCCAGCAAGACCAACCACACCACCAAAATTTAGCCATCAATGGGAGATAGTCAGAAAGACCAACCACACCCACACACTGCAGCTATAAATGGGAGATAGCCAGAAAGACCAACCATGCCACCCCACTGCAGCCATTAATGGGAGCTAGACAGTGCTACCAACCACACCGCCACACTTTAGCCATAAATGGGAGATGGTCAGATAGGCCAACCACACACCCACACTGCAGCCATCATTGGGAGATAGCCAGAGCGACCAGCCGCACCACCACACTTTACCCATAAATGGGAGATAGAAAGAAAGAACAACCACACCCACACACTGCAGCCATCAATGGAACATAGTCAGAAAGAACAACAAGACCACCACATTGCATCCATCAATAGGAGTGTTAGGCAGAATCACATGCAGTACCCTTTGGGAACACTACACACAATTAAGACTACAAGTGTAAGTACAATTTCACCTTTGGTACAAGCCTGTACTACACAGTAATGTGGTAGCAGTGGTTGAGCAGCCAGACTTATCTCAAGAGCAAAGTGAGCAGTACAAGAGGTTACACAAAGGATTAGCAATCACAGTGGTTCAAACAAACACTCACTCAAAGTTTCTTGGTAAAAGAATATACATTTATTTACACAGTCAGTTGGAAAACATCCCACTAGCAAGAGCAGCTCAATATCACAATCTAGTATATTACAATACTCAACCAATTAGTTTCTGAAGTGGGAGCAAAATGGCACTCCAGTTAATTTTAAAAAAGGGGTAAAAAGACGAGGTTGGAAGAATTAAAGCACCAATACTTTGCAGAGGTAGGGCAAATAGTTTCAGTTCACTACAACCAGCAATTCAATTCAAAAGGCCTGGGCCAAAGTCAATGGTTCAGAGTCTTGGATGGGATAGCACAGTTGTGGTAGTTAATGGTTAAGTCTTTGCCATGGTTTTTAGAAGTAGTTGATCAGACGAAAAGTTTAGGGAAGGATGAGCCTTCAAAGTTGGGAAAGTTTCACACACTTTCACCGCGGCAGAAAGGATTTCCTGACCGTGTTTGCACAGTACTTTTTAAAAGAAGAAGAGCTGTAGCAGAGGCAGTTGTTCCTGGCAGTTCCTGCAGATCTCGCTGTTCCTAAGCTTCAGTCATGGGGACAAGAAGGAGGACGTCGGGAGGTTCCATGGCAGTGCTCCGATTCTTTGGAGAATAGAATGAGGTTTATGCATGTTTTAAAGTCTGACCACCTGGCAATCTGTTTAGCCAACACCGCATTTTACACGCAGAGAGTAGAAGCGCCCTGAACCAGCCCAAAGAACTCTTCTTGGTGGTGCGGGCACTGTCATTTCTAATTGATAACACGGGGGGCGTTGCTCATACTCCGGTATTCTGCAATGCTTTACCAGACTTCTTTATTAAAATGATCATTAGCATACATGATGAGATCAGGTTGTCCGGGCAAGGGGCTGATCCAGATGATCATCCGTCTCTTAACGGCCTGTGCTATGAGTTTGGTCTGGTTTTTCCAACATTCTCTGTTGATGATGTTTTAGCAGGCACTATGCAGCTTAAATCTGCATCTCCCTCCAATGCAATCCCTCTTGGACACTCGAAGAGATCATGCCCAATATCTCTAGATGGATTACGCAAGCAGTCAATCTTTCTTACTCATCGGGTGTGATCCCAGTGCAACTAAAACAATCAATGACTATTCCCCTCTTGAAACAACCATCCCTTTACCCCTCTGTGCCTGCCAACATTTGCCCTATTTCACATCTTCCTTTCTTTATTAAACTGCCAGAATCACTTATCACTCCTTTGATCACTTCTTTTCTGGAGCACTCTCATTTTCTAAATTCCTTTCAGTCTGGCTCCGTTCTAGTCAAGGCATGGAGAGTGTACTTGTCTCGATCCTTGACGACTTGACTAGTAGACCATGGGGTTTGGGGTGCTGATTCTTTTAGATCGGTTAGTGGAATTTGATACAGTGGACCATTCGTTGCTGCTGAGCGGCCTCTCCCTGGCTGGTTTTCCAGGACAAGACCTCTCCTGGTTTACATCTTTCTTGACTGACCGGAGCCAGACACTAACTCTTTCTTCTTTTTTCTCTGCTTCCACTCCTCTTTTCTGTGGGTTCCCCAGGGCTCCACCTTGTCTCCTGCATTGTTTAACATCTACATTCTGCCTCTTTTTTTGCTCATCCACTCCCACAGCTTCTATTGCTACTCCTATGCTGATGACACCCAAATCACCATCCGCCTTGACGCGGCTCAATCAGACATGATGTCTCAGCTTACGAGTTGCTTGGCAGCGGTGGGTAGTTGGATGGGCTGCAATTGGCTGAAGTTAAATGAAGACAAGACGGACGTACTGGTGGTTGGCCCCTCTTGTGTCTTGCACCCTAGCCTCTCTGCTTCTGCTCTAGCTTGGTCCATGGCTTTCTGGTCTCCAGAGCTTGGTTCCTGCACCTTGCCTGTGTCTGAGGTAAAGAACTTAGGTTTCAGATTCTTATCATCTCTATCGACCTCAGTGCAGGTCAGCACCATCTGCCAAACTGTTTTTTTCCAACTTAGGGTTCTTCGTAAACTCTTGCCTTTTCTTCCTACTTCACTAAAGTCCTCTGGTGGTGTCTTCTCTTATTCTGAGTCGGTTGGACTACTGTAATTCTTTGTTCCTTGCTCAACCTCTTTACCTTTGTTGCGGCTTACTGCTGCTCCAGAATTTAGCAGCTTGCATTGCTACAAATACCCCTTACGGCTTCCACATGTCGCCAGTTCTTTGTTTCTCTAGCATTGGATCTTTCATAGATTCACATGCTTGAATATTCCCTTTGGTCAGACCGGGAATCCTCAGTGATTTAAAAATAATTATTTATATACATTATTTCCCAAAGAAAAGGCAATGAGAGTTGCCCATTATGTCTAATGATACATTCTCTTGTGTAGTCCCTCCACCTCACTTTGGTACTTTATGACCCCAACCAATGAGGTGGCAGGTCTTAAGCTCCACTCCAGGCAGCCATCTTCAGATTTTTCACTGCAGTCTACCAGACAGGGGGATCCTCTTAGCTCTCTGAGCTTTCATCGTTTTTCCTAACATTAGCTATCAAGCTACAACTTGAAATTAATCTTTTCTAATTCATCCAGTCAAGGACTATCTTTTGTGCCCTTCTGGGCTCAGGAGGGACAATTTTTAACCTCTTTTCGTCAAGTGAAGATCAACCTCACACCATGACTGAGGAGAAATCAACTGCCAAAAAGCCCTACTTGTTCAATGATTGCAGTTGATGCAGAAAGAAGCTGGTATACATGAGGGATCCTCATGAGCAGTGTATTTACTTTTTATACCCCCATGATATTCACCAGTGTGAAATCTGTAAATCTTTCACCAACAAGACTTTACAGGACAGGCACAGAAGGCTGCTGTTACATCTGGAGTCCAAGTGCCATTCCTCGTATGAGGAATCTGTCAAAACAGGCCCTGTTACTGCTCACAAAAGAGCTGAGAGACAAACCTCAAAAAGAAGGGTCTTATCAATGGAAAGGGGAATCTCCCCTCACAAGAGCACGAAAAAGGTCAAGAAAAGCTCTCTTTCACCTTCTGTAAGCTCTGTAGAACGGAAAAAGCATCACAAAGAAGGTAAACCCCCTCCTCAAAAGCTAAGGAGATGACTTCTAAACTCTCTACTGGGGAACGGCCGTCCACGGGAACACTGTCTATGAGCGGTAATAACAATAAAACTTTTTCGGCGTCCAGACCGTCCATGGAGGAGAAATCGTCTACAACCATGCTCCAAACATCTTCGTCGACGAGCAAGTCTTCGTCATCCAAATCGGCATCGACGAAGGAATCGTCAACAAAGGCGAAGGAAACACACCATTTGTCCACGAAACTCTCGTCGACGGAATCAACTCCACATTCGTCCACAAAGTCTTCGTCCACGAAAGCAACACATCACTCGTCGTCAACAAAGTCACTGATAACTGTGTCGATGGAGAAGAACAGGCCAGAAAAGCTGTCCATGACTATCTCGTCGAGAGCAACCCCACTGTCCACTCAGGAGAGTGCAAATAAAGCTAAAGATACCATTTCTTCCACACCAGGAGGGCAGGAAGAACCGGTAACGATACAATTGTCATCAATAAAGGAGATGGTGGAGTTACCAGATATTATTTAACACGAAGAGTATTCTGACACTGAAGTCATGGGTTAACAACCCATTTACACTCCGAAAGAGAATAGTCCACCATGGCACCTTACCACAGAGGACATCACAGACCCATATGATCCTGCACTGATGGAATCCACGCAAAGAATTATGGAGGAGTTCAATAGACGCCAAAGAACTCAGCTCTTAGCGCCCTCTGCACCCAGGCATAGCAATACATCTCCTAGTTCAAGGGGCTCAAGATCGCCACAAAGAGACAGTCCACCACATTACACTACTCCGAGGGGCTCCCCCACTAGTAGTAGAACCCGTAAACGTCCATGCTCCCCTGAATCGTCACACAGACCCAGGGACAGACCACTGTCTCACAGTGCTTCACTGACAAGAGTCTCATCTTCAAGGTCCTCACCGAGACCAAGGAGAATTTCACAGTCAAGGGACCCAACTATAGTACCTTCAACTATGTCAGTCTCGAATTGGCAGGAGGATCCATTCAGGGACTTCACAGACACTGAAGAACCAGAGGAGGGAGAGATCACTCACAACACTGATACACATAGCGAATGGGACAACTATGTGATAGAAAAAACAAGAAAATGTGATTCCCCGGGGGCAACACCGCCACCTGATGATTTGGTATCCTTTCACACCATAATTGCCAAAGCAGCAGTTCTACACAATATGCAGGTTTAGTTTAGTTTAGTTTATTTATTTGTACCGCGCATCAAACCCTAGGGTAACTGGGCGCCAAATTTAAATAGAGTGTTACAGACATACGGAGTGTTGCAGCCATACAGACGATTGCAACAGACACAAAGTGCTGGTCGACCGGTAGTTACACTATGGTCGAAATTGATGCAGTGTAGAAGAAAATATAAGTGAGCCACTAGACAAGCCACCAGAGGTTACAGTTAGGGCGACAGTGTCAGGCTGGCAATGTTACATATAGAAATACAGAGGAATTGAGCAGGCACGTGAATTTTTGCAGAGTGACCTGTGATGCTATAAAATGGCTGTCTGTTAGTGTTTCTTGTCGAAGAGCCAACTCTTTACTCTGGCTCTCAATGTCCAGAAAGAAGGTTCCATTCTGATGGTGAGGGGGAGGGCATTCCAATATTTTGCCAACAAAAATGGAAAACTAGCTCCACCTGCTCTTTTCAGTTTGAACCTTGGATAGTGAGGCAGGTTGGTGTTTGGTGAATTTGTCTGACAGATACTTAGGGGCAGAGTTTGTCAGACATTTGTGGGTAATCACTAATGTGCAGAGGGAAATTCTGTCACGTACCGGGAGCCAGCTGGCATCTTGTCTGAAGCTGGTGATATGGTTGGCTCTGGGGATGCTCAGGGCAGATCTCAGAGCGTTATTTTGTAAGACCTGGAGTCTATTGAGGTTCCGTTCAGAGGACCCTGGGAAGAGGGTTTTGCAGTAATCGATCTTGGAGAGTACTAGGGCTCTGGCTAGCGTAATGCAGCTGTTAGGTAACAGAAATGATCTGCAAACATTAATGAGCTTGTTGGTGTAGGTGGTTAGTGGAGGCGCTGGCACTCACATGTTTCTTGAGAGAGAGGGTGGAGTCTAAGTAGACTCCCAAGGTTTTCATTTCCTTGACAATTTTAATCAGATTCCCATCGATGTCGAAGGACGTGTATCGTGGGTCTAATTTATTTAGGCGTATTTCAGATCTGACGATCAGAAGCTCAGTCTTCTCATCGTTGAGACATAGGCTGTGGTCTGCCATCCATACCTGGATCTCTAAATATATGTCATAATCAGTCTAGAGTCATCTTCATAACACCCTGTCAGCGTGATGAGAACTAGAGTGTCATCAGCGTAATTCGTTTATGTGACACCCAAGATGTTAAGATGGTCAAAGAGGAGCTTTGTAAAGATGTTCTAAAGTGTCGGCAAGACACAAGAGCCTTGCGAAACACTGCAATAGATGGGGATTGGGTCGGCTGAGGCTGAGGGTGCGAAGACCCTGGTAGTTCGATTAGATAGAAATGACTGTATGCAGTTAGAGGCGTTGCTAGAGAGGACAGCTGCTGTGGTCAGGTGATCGGTAAGGATCTGGTGATCGACAAGATCAAATGCTGCCGATAGGTCTAACAGTGTTAGGCAGAATCACCTGCAGTACCCTTGGGGAACACTAAAGGCAATTAGGACTATAATTGTAAGCACAATTTCACCTTTGGTTCAAGCCTCTACTATACAGTAAAGTGGTAGCGATGGCTGAGCAGCCAGACGTATCTCAAGAATTTAAGTGAGCAGTAGAACAAGTTACACAAAGGACCAACCAATACAGTGATTCAGGTAAACACTTACTCAAGCTTTCTTGGTAAAAGAATATACATTTATTTACTCCATCAGTTATAAAACATTACTCTAGCATAAGCAGCTCAATATCACACACTAATACACCACAAAAATCCTACCGGTAAGTAAATGAACAAGTTTAGCTCCAAAATGAAGTGAGAGCAAAATGGCACTTCAGATACTTAATAAAGGAGGGAAAAGACAAGGTTATAAGAATAGACAGCCCACATAAATTCATAGGCAGGGCAAAGGGTTTCAGTTAAATACAACGAGCAATTCTTCTCAATAGGCCTGGGCCGAAGTCAATGGTTCAGAGTATTTTGTATAGGATAGCACAGTTCTGGTATATAACGGTTAGGTCTTTGCCACAGATTTTTAAAGGATTTGGCTAAGCGAAAAGTTTGATGAATATTTAGGGAAGGACAAGCCTTCGTAGTTGAGGAAAGTTTCAAACACTTTCTCGATGGCCGGAAAGATTTCCGGACCGCGTTTGCACAGTACCTTGTCAATGTTGTCGTCAGAGTTCCAGGCAATTCGGACCTGCAGCAGGGCTTCACCGGTCGTCCAGGAGTTAAAGCAGTCCTCTTCCTTCCTCTCCTCTTCGGTTCTTTCATTCCAGTGGTCGACTCTGGTTTTCGAAGTCCCAGAGACCTGCTTTTAAACAGTTTTCACTCATTCATTCCACCCTGGCTGTCACTTACACAGTAGGGTGGCTGTCCTTGCCGGACAGCCAGCTGGCCAATCACACCAGAGTGCATTCATGTCTCCTAAGAGACTAAGCACAGGGAGTTTGGGGCACCTCCCTCACATCCTGTCCACCCCAGACACTCAGGTGCCAGAGGAGGGCTTCAGCACTGAAGCCCGCCAAAGGCCAACGAACAAAGGGACCAAACCTGGTTTGGCGCGCAGAGACAAACACAAGAAGGACCTTTCCTAAAACAAATGTATGAAAAAAGATGACCGGAGTCTGTTTTTACAGATAGGTCTTGGGTGCCATATTGAAAAACATGGCTGACCCGATTTTTAGCTACCGTTGTTAGCGGTAGGGAAAAATCATGGTAGTTTGATCTAAACCACTGCCACCAGCCATTTAAAGTAGGAAAGGGTAACATTTTACTGTTACGTGAGTGTTTTGACTCAGGGGAAGCTTGGCAACCCCTCCAGCACTCTACGATAAGATAGCGTGTGCTGGGTCAGTAAATTTAAAGAGACTAGTAAAGTAAATTTAACTTTACATGCCCTGGGAGACAGTAGTCAGTCCCAGGGAAGGTATTTAAACCTTGGGGAGTCTAAAAGACACCCCTGTGCCACTGCACTGAAGGTGCTGTGTGACACACAGAAAATGATGATGCCACTGGAGTTGTTATAAAACTCCATAACCAAAGAACACAAAAGTAAAACACACACAAAATACATGGAATAGTTGGAAAATAAGGCTCACACTCTTCGGAGGTAAAAAAATCAAATCCCAGAAATCCTGCAAAGTTGCTGGGGGTCTCAAAAGGTTAGGGAAATTAGCACATATTGATAATTCTCCCTAATAAACAGCAAGAGCATAGCTAGGTTGCCATTATCCTTCGCCTCGCCCATTTGGATTTTGAGGTCCAAGAGGGCTGTTTATGTGCCATGTCTTGGCCTAAAGCCCGATTGTCTGAGGCCAAGTAAGTTATTGTCCTTCAGATGTTTCTGGATTTGAAGAAAGGCCACTCGTATCTAGTATCTTTAAGAGGTAGGGGACGGTAGTGATAGGCCTGTAGTTAGTGGGTATATTCGGGTCGAGATTTGTTTTTTTTAAGAAAGGCATAACTCAGGCCTCCTTGAGGTTATTGGGGACTAGTATTGAATGAGGAGTTGATTAGTGTAGCAATGAAGGCGGCCAAGTCCTTGGCGCCTTCCTGAATGATTGTGGCAGGACAGAGATCTCCTTGGCATCTTGATAGTTTAAGGCCTCGGATGATGTTTTCGACTTCTTTGGGTGAGACTTGTGAGAAGGAGAAAGGAGGGCAGGGGTGGGGATGAGGTGGTTAGGTAATGGGGTAGTGTTTGGGCTCTTGAGCAGGCTGTTCTTTTTTAGCTCAATTTTAGTTAGAAGCATTGTGATGTTGTTGGCTACAGTTTTCTATATTTTGGCGCACCAGTCTGCATCTTTCACACAAACTTCATTGGGTGGGGCTGGGGACTCTAGTTCCCTTACGATGCTGAAGAGCTCCTTGGTTTTGGATTTGGCGTTTAGGATTTTGTTGTTATAAGTCTCGTTTTTAGTGTTATGAATGGCAGCTTTGTAGGTGGAGGAAGCAGAGGTGAATAACGCCTTGTTGAAAATGGAAGGCGATTTTCTACAGTTAGATTCAGCTGCTCTTTTGGCATTCCGCAGCATCTTTAGTTTGGGAGTGAACCATTTGTTGAGATGGGCTATAGGTTTGGCTTTTTTTAGCTTGATAGGGGCAATGGTATTTATGGCAGAGTCAAGTGTGTCGTTATGGAGGTTGACTAAATTGTTAGAGTCTTAAGTCTTTGAAGTTGGATGAGTCCAAGATGTTATGGATCAAAGGGCATAAGTTTTGTAGCGTTAAGTTCCGGTTGTTTCTAGAGAGAATTTGGGGGGCGATGGTAGGATTTAGGATTTAGTGCATTCCGCTGGATGGCAAAGGCGATGCAATGATGGTCGGACCAGGCGGTGGCCCATTCTGGAGGATGACTGTAGAGCAGTTGTTGAGATCTGACAGCCAGTCCAGTGGTCGACCTTTGTTGTGTGTGGTTGCCGTGATGCGGGGGTTGAAACCAAGCTGGGAAATTGAGTTTTCCAATCCTGCGGCATTGGGGTCTTTGGGGTCATGGAGACCTAAGTTGAAATCTCCAAGCAGGATAATTTGCGGCCCTGATTTAGTGTTATTTGTTAGCAGGTCTGTAATATCTTCCTTGAAGGAGGAGATGTGACCTGGGGGTCGGTAAATTAGATACATGAGGATAGTTTGGATGGCTGAGAGGGGGAGCTTAACTGACAGGAGTTCCGCCGAGGGGAGGCTAGCATGGGAGGTGGCTCTAAGGCCCAGGTATCTTCAGAAGAGAAGAAGTCAATACTCTGCAAACACAGGGATAAGCGAAGAAGAATGGTCACAACAATCCCACTATTAAACACAATTTTGAACGCAGGGATAAGAATTCTATTCACACCTCTGTCTACAACTGCTTTGGTATCACTTCCAGAGAAAAAATATAAGGCTCCAGATACAGCCCCTTTATGCTTAAGAGGACATACAAAGCCTGACTCGGTTATCACGGTTGCGGCTAGAAAGAAGCTGGCAACCCCTCATCACCTCTAACAGCACCACCGGACAAGGAAGGCCGAAAACTCGAGGCCATGGGCAGAAAAGTCTCGTCATCAGCATCTTTAACCATCATCGCAGCGAATGCCTTGGCTATGACAGCTCATTTTGACAGAGAACTGTGGCTACATATATCAAAATTAACCAAACAGCTACCTGCAGAGTTCCAAGAGGAAGCAAAAGCAATAATAACTAATGGGGAAGCCATCTCCGATCACATGATCGATGCAGCTGTAGATGTTGCCGAATCAGGTTTTCGTCAAATGGCAAACAGAACAGTCCTCAGAAGACAGGCGTGGATGAAGGCAACACATTTTAGGCCAGAATTTCAGGCACAAATTCGAGATATGCCCTTCGACGGACATGACCTTTTTGGTAAAAAAAGATCGATGACCATTTGAAAGGCATTAAATCAGACAGAGATACAGCTAGAGCTATTAGCTCGCTGAAAGACAAAGATAAGGACCGCCGCTCCTTTCAGTCTTTTTGGGTTCATCCTCAAGATATAGAGGTTACAACAGCCCACCCTACGGTCAGAGAATGCAAAGCACCGCATTTATGGACAATAAATACCATCAATCCACGTCCAGATTCAACACCAAAAGAGGCAGACGTGGCTTGGGCCACTCGAAAACACAATCAAAACAGAACTGAAAATGCAAATACATCCTTCCCACAGAACACCGTGGTGGGAGGAAGGATAAGCCAACATTACTGTCCTTGGCGAAACATTACATCAGACAAGTGGGTGTTACAGGTTATTCATGAGGGACACACCATCAAATTCATAGACCAACCTCCCTTCCACCTCTTACTCAAAAAATCCACTTGATGAAACATCTAAAAATGGAGATTCACAAGCTGTTCCAAAAAGCAGCCATAGAAACAGTGCCAGCAAACCAAAGCGGATCAGGTTTCTACTCCTGATTCTTCCTGATCAGGAAAAAGAACGGCCAGTAGCGACCAATATTGGACCTAAGGGCGCTAAACAAGTTCGTCAAGTGCATCAAATTCAAAATGACCTCTTTACAGAATGTACTTCCATGGCTGAACAAGAACGACTTTCTAGCAACCCTGGATTTGGAAGACGCGTACTTCCATATCCCCATCCATCCTGCTCACAGAAGATTTCTCAGGTTGTCATCGGGAGATACACATTTTTAATTCTGAGTTCTCCCCTTCGGCCTAAGGTCGGCACCATGGGTCTTCACCAAATGCCTGGCACTGGTGGCGGCACACCTCATATGCTCAGGGGCAGAGGTGTTTCCCTACTTAAACGATTGGTAATAAAGGCACGTTCATACAACCTTGCAACCACTGCGTCCTGGAGCTCAGGGCAATCCGCTGGGCACTGAAATCCTTCTTACCTGTTCTAGCAGGTTAAGTAGTCACGATACAGACGGACAACATAACCTCCATGCATATACCAACAAGCAAGAAGGTACAAGATCGGAGATGCTCTCCAGGGAAGCATGGAAGCTAAGGACATGGGCATTACAGAACAAGGTCCAATTAAAAGCAGAACACCTGCGAGGAGTTGACAATGTCCTAGCGGACAAATTAAGCAGGGATTACACGTCCTACCATGAATGGGAGCTAGACATATATGAGACTCTGCGGGTATTCCGCTTGTGGGGACAACTGGAGATCAATCTCTTCACCACCAGAGACAACAAGAAATGCCACCACAGCGTGAAGGAGCAACCGTGCAAAATGATACTAATAGCTCCGGAATGGGTGCGACAAGTCTTGTACCTGACCCTCCGGCGCCTCTCCCAAGTATCACCCATTCGCCTCAGAGCACATCAGAGTTTGCTGACACAACAGAACTACAAGGTTCTCCACCCCGACCCAGCGAGCCTGTCGCTCAAAGCATGGTTCCTGAACAGCGAAAATTAGCAAACCTTATACTTCCTCTGGAATGCTGGGATGTCATTAGAGCATCTAAAGCACCATCCACATGGACCACATATATAAGGAAGTGGACCCGTTTCACTAAATGGTGTGAGACCTCACATATAGATCTGCTTGCTACATCAGTGGAGCAAGTTTTACCATATTTGCTACATCTGGCAAGAGCGGGACTCTCCTTGTCCTCCATTGAAGTACACTTATCCGCCATATCTGCTTAAACTGCAAACCCTAGTATAGCTTCATTACTCACCAATCCAGAAATAATAGTTTTCCTCAAGGGATTGTTACATACCTTTCCACCAATGCCAGAACCGGTTCCCGCAAGGAGTCTAAACAGTTTTGTCGGCACTCATGGAGGTACCCTATGAAACCATCCATAGATGCGCCCTTAAATTTCTATCCTGGAAGGTTGCCTTTCTTGTAGCCATCACATCTGCTAGCATCAGTGAACTCCAGGCCCTCTTTTAGGCAGAATTATATGCATTACCCTTTGGGAACACTACACACAATTAGGACTACAAGTGACAGCACAAATTCACCTTTGGTACAAGCCCGTACTACACAGTAAAGTGGTAGCAATGGCTGAGCTGCCAGACTTATCTGACAAGCAAGTGAGCAGTATCAAATAGTTACACAAAGGACAACAGTTCCTATGATTCAAACAAACACTGACTCAAGGTTTCCAAGTAAAAGAACATACATTTATTTACTCTTCAGTTGTATACAATTTCACCAAAGTGAAGCAGTTCAAAAACCACACTCTTAATACACCACACCACTCCCAATAGTTTCCAGACAAGTTAAGCTCGCAAAATGAAGTGGGAGCAAAATGGCACTCTGTTAATTTAAAAGGGAGGGAAAGAAAAAATTAGGCAGAAAGGAAGCAGTACCAACAAGTGAGTAAGCAGGGCAATCTAGAAAGAGGAACTACAGTGATGGAATCAAGAAAAATAGGCTTAGGGCCAAAGTCAATAGGACAAAAGTATTTTGCTCAAGATCACACAGTTCAGGGTAGTTCGCGGTTAAGTCTTTGCCAAGAGTTCAGAACGAAGTTGGTCGGCAGAAAAGTTAGCTTAAAGAGAAGAGAAGGACAAGCCCTCGGATTGGCAAAAGGTTACACACCCTTCCAGCGCGGCTGGAGGAAACAAACAACCGGATGTTGTACAGTACCTTAAATGGAGAAGAAGCTGTGGCTGCAGTGGACGTTCGTGGTAGTTCCAGCAGGCTCACGGTTCCTGAAGCGACTGTCGGACTGACACGAAGTAGGAAGACTGGAGGGTCCTGCACTACCCAGGGAAGAAACCAGCAGCAGAGCAAAGCAACAAATAAAAGGTGCACTCCTTAAACCCCAAGCAGGTTCCGACCTTCCTGGCTATCCTGCCCACTGTAGCTCTGTACAGCGAATTCGACCAGAAGAGGGGGTCCTAGCTTGGAGGTTGGGTGAACTGGTTGTTCCCACCAGCTCAAAGGAAGAAGATTCTTGGAAGATCCTCTCTGTCGTTGGAGTCTGAAAATTTGGACCTGCAGCAGAGCTTAACCAGGCGGTTCAGTCATTGTAGGGGTCCTCTTCTGTCAGCTCCTCTTCGGGTTCTCTCGTTCCAGTGTCTATTCTGCTCTTCCAGACCCAGAGACCTGCTTTTTATGCAGTTTTCCCCCATTCACACAGCCTGGCTGTCAATGACACAGCAGGGTGGCTGTCCCGGCGGGGACAGTCACCCAGCCAATCAAACAGGGGTGCGACTTGTGTTACCAAGGGAACCCATGGCAGGGGTCCTAAAACCCCTCCCTCACATCCTGCCTACCCAGACTTTCAGGTGCCTAAAGGGGGGCTTCTGTGCAGAAGCCCGCAAAAAGACGGTGAACAAAGGAACCAAACCTGGTTCGGCGCGTAGAGACGAACACAAGAAAGACTTTTCCAAAAAGAAATGGCGACTAAACCCAGCCGGAGCAATATTAAAAACAATATGGTCAAGCGGATTTAAGTTCGAGGCTACCAAGATAGCCTAAAACAATACCATGGTTATTTACAATAACCGCGGTAGAAAAAATAGGGTAGTTACCACTGACACCAGCCAAGTCTTAATGAAGGGAGCAAAACAATGCTCCAAGAGAAACAGACAAAAAGGGATAAGTAGTAGCCCTTTCCAGTACTCCATGTAAGATGGTCTGTACTGGGTCTGTGGATTTAAGAGAGACTAGTAAAGTTAATGGCGACTTTACATGTTCTGGGGGACAGTAGTCAGCCCCAGAAAAATGGAGTCTGATTTGGGAAATCTAAAAGACAACCCTGTGTCACTGCACTGAGGATGCTGTGTAACACATAGTAAAAAGATGATGCCTGTGGAGTAGGTGAGGCTCCACAGTCTATGAACACATAAATGTTAAACACACACAGCAAAACACATGTAAGAGTGGTAAAAAGGGCTCTCACTCTTACCAGGTGAAAAAAACAAATCCTAGAAATCCAGCAAAGCTGCTGAGGGACTCACTAGGCAAGGGAAATTAGCCATACTTGAGAATTCTCCCTAACATCCTCTCTTCGGAACCGCCTTTTACCCTATTCCAGAAGGAACGAGTCATCCACAGGACACAACCTCACTTCTTGCCTAAAGTAGTATCGGAGATGACACTCTCAGAGCGTATTGTACTTCCTACTTTTTCAGCAATCACTCTTCAACGGCAGAAGGATCGCTGCAATCGTTAGATGTTGCGCGAGTCCTCAAATTCTATATTCAAAGAACCAAGGAGTTCCGTGCGGCTTTTCGTGGCTTTCTTGGGTCGCACTAAAGGACAACATATCTCTAAACAAGGCCTCTCACGGTGGGTGACAAATTGCATCAGCCATTGCCATCAGTCTAAAGGCGACCCGCTCACTACACCTCCGACAGCTCACTCTACCAGGGGAAGAGCAACATCGGTCGCTTTCCACGCAAGAGTAGCGATAAAAGACATATGTAGAGCAGCTAACTGGAACATGCTACACAGATTCGCCAAGCATTACTGCTTAACAGAAGACACCAACAAGGAATCAGCGGTTGGACAGACAGTCCTCCGCAATTTATTTGTTTAAGGTAGGAGCAGCCTTTTCTCCCGCCTTCCCTAGTATATGTGACTTAAGTAAGTTGCTATTCTCTAGGAATACTGAAGCTTAACCTTCAGGATGTAACCAATGTTGAACATGCTTAACTGCTTGGTATTCTATTCAAGCATGTGAATCTATGAAAGATCCAATGCTGGAGAAGTCTTAGTTACTTGCCTGTAACTGTATTTCTCCAGCATTGGTATCTTGCATAAATACACATGCGCCCATCCGGCTCCCCTAGAGGCTGCTCCAAGGCCCAGCAGTCATATACGTGGTTTACTTACGGCTCAAAATCTGAAGATGGCTGCCTGGGGTGGAGATTAAGCCCTGCCACCTCATTGGTTGGGGTCATAAAGGACCAGAGTGCAGAGGTCGAAGTGGGCGGGAGCGGTCGGGAGCGGTGCTCCTATACTTTTTATTTTTCAGTTCAACTGTTCCTATACTTTCATTTTAAAAAGAAACCGTTCCGGAACGGTTTAGTTTTAAAATAAAAGTGTAGGAAGAAGTTGAAGCTTGCATTTCAGTGCACTGCACTGAACATTCCTTTAAATAATAGGTGTGTTTGTTTGGGGGTTTGGACTGTGTATGGGAGGGGGCGCAGCGATGGGGTTTGTGGAGAGTGGGGCAGACTGGCAGGGAACATAGCTCCACTACTTCTTTTCATACACCTCGACCACTGCCAGAGTGAGGTGAAGGGACTACACAAGTGAATGTCTCATTAGACATAATGGGCAACTCTCATTGCCTTTTCTATGGGAAATAATGTATATAAATAATTATTTTTAAATCACTGAGGATTCCCGGTCTGATGACGGGGAATATTCAAGCATGTGAATCTATGAAAGATACCAATGCTGGAGAAATACAGTTACAGGTAAGTAACTAAGACTTATTTCGCTGGTTCAACAACGTATCTGGTTCTAATCTCTCTGCATTGTTCACCGGGAATTTTTATGGTCTAGGGCAAGAGTACCTGCAGGAGAAATGTCATCCTTATCTGCCAACACGTTCGCTTCTCTGACAAGATGCCTGTCTTCTCCCTGTGCCTTATCACCTGGAGAGGGTGGGCAGCCGCTCTTTTTCAATCGCGGCTGCTAAATTCTGGAATTCTATTCCATTCACCCTTCGAGCCGCGAAAGACCATTTGGCCTTTCGCCGTTCCTTAAAAACCTATCTTTTTTAGACTGCCTTTTTTCTCCTGTAGTATCCTCCAGCTCCAAGATGCCTCCGGCGTACGTGCGTTCTACAAAAACAGATAACATAACATAACATGATCTGCCTGACGGCTCATGGATTACTCCTGGGCCGTTATGTTTGAAACAACCAATGTTTTCTCTATTTTTCATTTGTTCTTAGACAAGACAATGGGTAGATTGGGTAGATTTTCCGTTAGACCTCTGCACCCTGGGCCTCTTTTGTGTGATAACCTATTTCATTTCTAAATCTTCTCAGATGAAAAGGGTTGGGCTTGATGAACATGTGGAATATGGGGCTACTTTGAAAAATATTTCCACGGCTTCTTTTTGTTCCCAGTCTATCCCTGGAATTGGACATCAAGAGAAATGATGATTGATGACGATGACTTGTACACCACTATTTTACATCTTGCAAATAAAAATGGCTACTGGTGTAATAAAAAATGTCTTAACCCAAAGTGCATTCCAGTAATTTATTTATAAACAGTGTTTGTGTCTTTACATCTGAAGTCCTGTTCCCAACATGCAGCATAAAGTATAAAGATAGATAAACTTAAACAGAATGGGTTAATTTGCTGTTGGTATTTATCTAAAACAAATGTAAAACAGAACTTTGCTTAGCAGTTGTAAGGAAGGCATGATATCAAAGTGAAGACAGACACAAGTGATCACAGTTCAGGGGTGTTTATTGAACTTCAATGGGTTGGTAAAACACCTATCTAAACCTAAATCTATGGATGGGAGCAAGCTATAACCATCAAATAATAACGCAATCCTAGTGTAGTATGTAAATAAAAGGGCCTATACTTATAAACCTATTACCAATTCTTACTTCTAAATACAAAATGGTGCTGGATAACAATGTATGCAAAAGAAAAGTGTTCAAGAAATGATGTTTCAGGATAGTTAAGCAGTTAGCTTCCCTTCCTCACATTTTCAGCAAGGGGCAAGGTGGCACATTTGAATTTCACACACACACTCTGGCTTCTTGGCCACTGTGAGACTCTTTTCTATTTTAGCAAAAAGATGCTTGCCCCTCCACCCTCCTTTTGCGGTGTGCCGATGTTGGTGTGACCCACCTAAACCATCTCTCGTCTCCTGCTGTCTCTCCAAGTGTGTTCCTCCTCTACCCGCTTCTCTTCTTCTCCTTTCAAACCGAGGTTCAGATTGCCAGCTTGCTCTTCCGAGATACCATTTCTCTCCTTTGCTCTGTTTTTCTCTTCTAGGCCAACCTCAACTCCCCCCCACCCAGCCTTATTCAGGTTTCCTCCTCATCCCCATCTAACATACTCTCCTCTTCGTCAAATTTAACTTCCACCCTGGACTACAGATTGTTCCTTTCCCCCTTCTCACTACCTTCCGTCCTTCCTCCCCTTCCTCGCTCCAAACTCACTGTCTCACTATCTGCTGTCCTCTTTACCACTTACACGCAGCTCCGTCTGCAACAACCCACACCATCCCTCTTTGCCGTGCCACTTTTATAGTCCTGGCGTCCTCTGTGGGATACTACTTTGGGTATGGGTCTGCTCTTGAGTGTGCTTATTAGTCTCCCTATGGGTCAGTGCATCTCAAGTGATTGTTGATTTTCAAAAGTGGCAATGAATGGCGTTCCAGACTCTGACTTGGAAGGCTGCATCCACCATCTTGGAATCCTCCTCTTGCATGTGTGGAAGTGTAGAGCCCACGGGCTGTGCCTGCACGTCTTCTTCGCCCACAAGAGGGGCTTGCTCAGTAAGAGCTGTTGTAATTTGCTCATCATTGTGGAGAATTATGATCAAGGTGTATCTATGCCCCCGCTTCCTGGGATAATAGCATTTTACCAACCACAACACAAAGTTGCAGTTGCTGCACTGGGGCTAATGTGATGAACCTCAGGCAGGTGTTAGGGGAAGATAGGCAGTTAGGAATCCTCCCCATAACACCCCCAGATCCCCTCTGTATAGCATCATTCAGTGGATGGCTACCCCTGGCACTCTTGGTTACATCTTCCCCCTACAATTGGTGTCAGGCAGGGGACTTCATAATGGGCAGTAGAGAAAGTGGATGAATTCACTCCCTGGTTAAGGAAAGTTGATAGGACTGGATAATTTGAAAGGTGGCCACTGACCCTGTAGCTTTGTATCAGAGTCATTTCAATGTCAGAAAGCCAAAGCACTTGAAACATATGTCACTACTCCAACGTCATTCTACCTGTCCCTCAGAAGTAAATATCTTCTGGGAAATCAAGGGAGTTCTTTATAGTCTTCTTCCAGGGAGACTGTCACTGACATATTCTTTGTCATTCCCTCTGAGAATCTTTGGACTCCCAAAATGGTCTCAGTCCTCTCCCTTTTCTCGTCTTTGCCCATTAATGATGGAACCCGATGGGCAGTACTCTTGGCATACTTCCCATCCTCTAGGGGCATCATTATTGTCTACCAGATTGGCATTGTCATGGGTCTAGGGCTCTCAGCTCAACCTCCTCCTTCTTGACAAGCATCATTCCTCCTTCTGCCACCCTTCTGGCCCCATCGCCTCCCCACCCACAGGCGTACCACATTCCTGTACCCCTCCTCGGAAGACCTTGAAAGGTAGCAAACAGCTTTACTTAGCTTCCCTCAACTCTTGCTCTGCTTTTAAACACTCCTCTGACATCTGTCACCTCCTTGAAGACTTTGACCTTGATGTCCTCGCTCTCACCAAGAGGTGGTTCACTGCCAGCTCTGTCACTGTTCTTGACACTTTTCTCCCGGACGGCTACAAGATCCTCTCTAAGTCCAGGCCTAACCAGTTTGGGAGCAGTGTGGCCCTGATCTTCCCAAAATGGGTCCCTGCTACTAATAGACCCACTCAGACCTACTCTTTTTTTGAATGCCTCATCAGTAAACTTAGTGTCTCTCCAAACCGCTCGCTGACTCTTGCCACCATCGACAAGACCCCTAGTCTGGCCTCCCTCTTCCTTTCGGAGTGGTCTGACCTCTCCTCTTCTCTTCTGGCCTCAGCCTCCAAGTTTCTCTTCCTCTGAGACTTCAATATTCACCTTGGCTCTCCAAATGTGGTCTGTGGGCTCTTCCACAGCCTCTGTGACACTCTTTCCCACACCATTCTTCCCTCCGGTCCGACGCACTCACTACACCTCTCTCCTGGGCTGACCATGCTCTCCTGTCCTCTCACATGGATCTCTTGGGTCCCTGGCTAAGCCTCTGCCTGCACAGCCAGTCTCCTTCCTGTCATTCAACCGATGAAGAAAGTGTCAGTTGCTGCTTTTGCTGCCACTTTCATTCCCCCTCCAACTACGGCCACTGACTCTCAAACTGACGCAGCCCTTGCTAACCTCACCTCTACATTTCCAACACCCTAGACATCCTTGCCCTTTTCATGAGTATCCGCATGAAGCCTGCCTCCAAGCGCAACACCTGGAATTACTCCGACCTAGCTTATCTAAAATGCAAGTGCTGAGTGGCTGAGCAGAAGTGGAAGGCTTCAAGCACATCCTCCGACATACTGGCCTCCTGCCTGCTCCAAAGGCAATACACTCTCCATCTGCTCAAAGAAGGGCTATGTCCAAGCCTGCATCTCTGGGGACGCTAACAACATGGCTGAACTGTTCGAAATCTGCAAGGATCTCACCAATCACACGTCAGTGTCTGCTTCTCCTCTGCCATCCCTGATCATTTGCACTGACCTGGCCTCTCACTTCATAAGCAAAACTCGGGACATCCTGTCCTCACTCTCCTATATTCCCCTCCATTCTCCCTCAACCACTCTCAGACCTCCCTTGGCCCCTCTCACCCGTTCCCTCCTACTCTCCTCTTTCTCGCCTATAGCACCGATGAGGTCTCTACACAAGTCCTCTCTGTGAAAGTCTCCTCTGAACATGCGTTCCGCTGCTCCTCCAGAACGATCAAGGACAACATTGCCTCCCTTGCTTCAGCCTTGGCTGACTTCTGCAATCACTCTTTTGCCTCTGGCTCCTTCTTACTACTCCTCAAGCACTCCCTTGTGCACCCTCTCCTCAAAAAGCCTTCTGCCATCCCCTCCTGTCCGGCCAACTACCACCCTATCTCCCTTACCCCCTTCCTAGTCAAATCAATCAATCAATTTATTTGTATAGCGCTCTATCACTCAAGGCATCATGGCGCTCAAACAACTCATAGTCAGTATAGAGGTAAATGAAACCCTGGTGTCCAACAGGGTAAGTATCTCTGAGCTTTATCTAAAGAGAAAGGTTTTTAAATGGTTTTTGAAGGATAAGAAATCCTCATTTTTTCTAAACTTTTCAGGCAGCGAATTCCAAAGCCTGGGGCCGGCCACTGAAAAGGCCTGGCGACCCAAACGCTTTTTCCTGTAATTGGGTATTTGAAGGAGTGCTGCATTAGAGGATCTCAAAGAACGCACCAGGCTATGTCTAACCAGTTTATCGTGGATGACTAAGCATCCATTTCCACTTAGTGCACGGTGCATAATGCAAAGTGCCTTAAACTATACCCGAGCTTCAACCGGGAGCCAATGGAGAGATTGTCTAGCCTTCGTTACTCCTGCTCTGGCTGGCAAGTGGGTAACAAAACGGACTGCTGCATTTTGTAGCACCTGCAGGCGCTGCATAAGAAAGGCAGGCTGTGCCAGGTAAACAGCATTACAATAATCTAGTCTCCCATTAACACAAGCTGCCACTACTTGAGCATGACATTTACCTGAAATAAACGGGAGGGCTCTCTTTAGCTGTTTGAGCTTAACAAAGCCTGCACCATACACTGACTTAATCTGCGCCTCCATAGACAGGGATTCCGAAAGCTTTAAACCTAATTTACGAACTGTCTTGGAAGGCTTATGTAACGGGCACAATGATGCGGGCCAAAAAGCATCGGACCAACCATCAGCAGCCCCTGGCAGGCCCGAATCAGAATCTCTGTCTTTCCGCCATTCAACGTGAGCCAATTTGACTCCATCCAGACTCGACTGCTTCCAGGCAGTTTTTTAGCTTATCACTTACATCGTCCTGATTAGTGTCAAGTCTAAACAGCATCTGTGTGTCATCTGCATATGGAAGACACTAAAGAAACACAGATGAATCAAGATCAGCAAAGGGCGAATATATAAATTGAAAAGCAGAGAAGAAAGAGCCGAACCCTGCAGAACACTGCAGGAGACCGACACCGGAGAGGAGCAGTAGGGGTGAAGGGAAACTATATGCGAGTGAGAGATCAAGAAAGCATGAAACCAATCCAGTGCTGCGCCAGCAAATCCTGCCTCCTCTAGCCTCGCCATCAATATTCCATGATCAATGGTATCGAAAGCGACTGACAGGTCCAAAAGAATGAGACCTGCCGTGCCGCCCTCGTCCCTGATCAATGTAAGATCATCCAATACTGATACCACAACTGATTCGGTTCCATCAAGGCGAAAAGCCCATTTGGAAGCTATATAAGATGTCTTGACTTTCCAAGAAGTTCACAATTGGGGGGTCACTACTGCTTCCAAAACCTTCATAGAAAGGGCAAGAGTGAAATAGGCCGATAGCCAAAATCAGAGGATCAAGTGATGGCTTTTTCAGCAATGAATAACTAAAGCCTCTTTAAGCTTAGACGGAATTATGCCCCACTGCAGAGACAAATTTACTGCAGCAGCCAATGTGTCATAAAACTCCATAGGCACTGCGTTAAAACAGTCTCAGTAGAATGGGCTCTAAGGGCGACGCCGATTTAAGCTTTGCAACTGTCTTAATTAGCTCCTCCTTGTTCGTTAAGGCGAAGTCAGAAAAAAGAGCCTCTGGCTTTTTTCCAGCCGACAGCATAGGGATGCCACTTTCAATGTTTGCATAATGTGATCGCTTGGGTTTCCCTTACCCACAATTCCCTTCCTAATCTCCTCAATTTTACTGATAAAAAAGGTAGAGAGCTCATCACACAAAGATTGTGAGGTGGCTATCTGTGTATTACTATCCGGTTTAGTCAATTTGTTAATGAACTCATATAATTTTTTTGGGACGTTCACTGCTGCTTGGATTGAATCGCCAAAATAAATAGACTTGGCTGTTTTTAAAACTCTTGAGAAGATGGTTATCTCCCGGATGATCCACCACAAGGAGTATGTTGGTTGTCTCCACGATCAAGCGCATCAAATTCAAGATGACATCCCTACAGAACGTCCTCCCATGTTTAAACCAACACGTCTTCCTGGCCACTTTGGACTTGGAAGATGCTTACTTCCACATTCCCATTCATCCTGCCCACAGACAGTTACTCAGGTTTGCAATAGGGGAGTCACATTTTCAATTATGCGTTCTTCCATTTGACTGAAGTCAGCACCAAGAGTTTTTACCAAGTGTCTTGCACTGGTAGCGACAAAACTCAGAAGAACTGGAACAGAGGTCTTCCCGTACTTGGACGACTGGTTAATGAGGGCAGGCTCATTCAAGCTCGCAGCCACAGCAGTTGCAAGAGCGATAAACTCCTGAAGTGGTTAGGCTTCTCATAAAACAAAGCGAAATCCTGTCCAGTACCCAGAAAGACAGTGCTTTTTCTGGGAGCAGAACTCAACACCAGCATACCCAGAGTAAGACCATCAACAGACAGAACATCAGCAATAATTCATCTGACCTCATGGTTTCACGACAACGTGACAGCCACGGTACACTCTTTCAAATCTCTCCTGGGCATGATGTCCTCATGTATATTTCTCATACTAAATTGCAGGCTTCGCATGAGGCCAGTTCAAGAGGCTCTGGACCGCCAATGGAGACAAGCACTCAGGTAATGGGAGGATACCATCCAGCTACCAACAACCTTCCACAAGGCACTTCGATGGTGGAGTACTCCTCAAAACCTGTTACAGGGAATGCCTTTCCAAGCTGCGACATCAACCCTTCTCCTCAGGGCGGATGCATCACTATCGGGCCGGGGGCGCACCTGACAGATCTGCAAATGAAGGGCACGTGGTCCGGCCAGGAGTCCCAACTACATATCAATGTTCTGGAACTCAGGGCAATTCGGTGGGCACGAAAAGCCTTCATGCCGGTGCTAGCAGGTTAAGTGGTAACCATCCAGACGAACAACACGACTTCCATGCATTACACAAACAAGCAAGGAGGCACAAGGTCAGATGTTGTCTCATGAAGCTCAGAAGCTATGGACCTGGGTTTTACATCACAAAGTTCAGATCAAAGCAGAACACCTGCCGGGAGTGGACAATGTCTTAGCAGACAAGTTAACCAGAGCTACACAACATCCCACGAATGGGAGTTAGACGAAGCAGAAGTCCAACGGATATTTCGTCGCAAATGGGGCCATCCGCAGATCGACCTCTTTGCCACCAAGGTCAACAGGAAATGCCACATGTTCGCCTCCAGATATCCAGAAGCAACTGTCGATAGGGATGCTTTCTCAGTGGACTGACAGGCAATTCCTATAGGCCTTCCCGCTGAATCCTCTCATAGCTAGAGTACTTCGCAGACTGAAGGAACAGGCCTGCTCAATGGTTCTAATAGCACCCGATTGGGCTTGTCAAGTCTGGTACCCAACCCTACAACACCTGTCCGATGGCCCCGATTCACCTCAAAGCTCACCAGAGCCTTTTAACACAACAGAATCACAAGGTTCTCCACCACGACCCAGCAAGTCTGTCACTCAAAGTGTGGTTCCTGAGCAGCGAAAACTAATTAACCTGAATCTTCTTGCAGAGTGCTGGGATATAATCAAGGCCTCTAGGACCGCCTCCACACGGATCACTTACACTCAGAAATGGACTTGTTTCACCAGTGGTGCAAACATCATCAATGAATCCACTCGCCTGCATCGGTCGAGCAAGTACTGCCTTACCTATTGCATCTAGCTAAAGCAGGGCCCTCCGTATCCTCCATCAAGGTGCATTTATCCACCATATCAGCATACACGACAAATCCAGACCAGCAATCCTTGCTCACCAAACCAGCTATCACAATATTCCTGAAAGGATTGATGCATACTTACCCACCAACACCAACGCCGGTTCCTTCATGGAGCCTGAACACGGTCCTGGCCAGCGCTCATGGAGCCACCAATATGAAACGATTCATAAGGTCGTGACATAGTAGCCATCACATCAGCCAGGAGGAATTAGTGAGCTGCAAGCCTTTCATCAGAACTTCCATTCACCTTGTTCCATAAGGACCACGTCATCCTGAGAACGCATCCTAAATTCCTACCCAAGATGCCTTCAGAAATGGCGCTCACGGGAGCGCATCATGCTTCCGACCTTCTTCATGAAATCACACATCTAATGCAGAGAGATCATTACACTCGCTGGATGTAGCAAGGGTTCTAAAATTCTACATGCAAAGAACTAAGGAGTTCCGCTCCTCGGCTAGACTTTTCATCTCATTCGCTGGCTGCACAAAAGGTCAGCATGTTTCAAAACAGAGCTTGGCACGTTGGATAACCCAATGTATCAGCCACTGCCATCAGTCTAAAGGCGATCCCGTTGCCAGACCTCCTTCAGCCCACTCCACCAGAAGGAGAGCAGCTTTGGTTGCATTTCACGCACGAGTACCATTAAAGGACATCTGCAGAGCTGTGACCTGGAGCACTCTGCATACGTTCGCTAAGCATTACTGCCTGGCAGAAGATACCGGCAAAGAATCAGCAGTGGGTCAGGCAGTTCTCCACTATCTCTTTGCGTAAGGTAGGAGCAGCCTTCTCTTCCCGCCTTTCCCTAGTAATGTAACTACTGAGTAAGGCGCACAGAAGGATCTGCAGAATATATATAATGTGTTGGCATCCTTTTAACTGCTTGGTATTCTATTCAAGCA
>CM030323.1:506485608-506617612 GCA_002915635.3 Ambystoma mexicanum
ATCTAACAAGCAGAGAAATACTCCATTTGCATCCCCGACTTCAGCTGAATGCATGGGCAGACTATCAGCATCCCAATTTGGCGATGGCCTCTATGGAAGACAGTCCCATAGCTGAAAGTGTATGCCTGGCTGATACCTATCCAGGAGCGACAGAGATTGCGGAGATCCAGTCCTCAGTTGCATCGTTGCAATTTGCCTTAAGGTCTTACTGAAAATGACGGGGAAATTCTGGACAACTCAAATGCCCTAACCTTTGAGATGGCCACGAGAGAGAAAGAAAGGGTATACTGCTGAAGTTGATCAATCAGCAGAGTCCAATCTCTCGGAAGCCATAAAACTGGCGGACATAAGTGAAGAACATCATTCTGACGAGCTTCAACAGCCCGGGGATGGTGACAGACAAAGAAAACGAAGAACCATTCTTCTCGCGTAAGCAACGCAGAATGGCCTAGGAGGGCAGCAGGATTCAAAAGAGCTAAAGAAATGGCCATCTCCATAGTCTGGTTAAGAATCCGCCGGGCACCCCTCAAAGAAAGCCAAAAAAACGGGCAGCCAAGAGGCAAAGAAAAGGAAGAACAGCGGTGAGGGATGCCTGACGAGCTGGCTAATAGCTGACAGAGAAAAAACGATCGAGCCTGAGGAGGTGGAGGATCTATGCGAGGAGGAAAATCCGAGTGAAGTGCCAGAGACTGTGGACAAAGACTATCCCGGGAGTCCATTAGAGCTATCAGCAACATCGAAGATAACTCGGCCCACTGAATCTACAACTACCATGGAAGGAAACCGTATATGTTTTATAAAGAATTTGTACCTAAGTGAAAACTCAAAATGGCTCTCTCGCTCAGAATTATTACTTAGACTTGAGCTATGTACCACAACTGAGGGTCCTAAGTCAGATGATTTCCAATTCGTGGAACCACTAAAAGGCCCTAATCCTCAGGTCTCAGCACTGCATTGTAAGTTTCTATCTAACAGCGACACTGCTAAGGAACTATAAGACCGAACTGAAAGCGTTGATGTGGAGGTTGATGCTCGATCTCAATGAACCAGATCTAAGACAACTGCCCGCTAAGATAGATCTGACAGCTGAAACTAACCCCCGCCCAATTTCTCTGAAGGGAAAAAATGTGGGCATATCAGACATACAACAAGCATTAAAATGGATTAGCGGATTCACTACCTGAAGTACTGCTAAAGCAATGAGATATGTCTATTCTCTCCTGGAACTGTAGGGGTTTTGCTCATTTGTTGTCAACTGAGGGCTCCATTAAGATCTAGATAAACACAGTTGTTTTTGCCTTCAAGAAACCTGGGCAATGGAGCCATTGATCTGGATGGCTTTGTTATTTATCAAATGGTAGCCAATAAAGGTACAAAGGGAAGACCCATATGGGGACTTATCATAGGGGTGGCTAACATGTTTTGCTCTAAATTAGTGAAAACTGATTGTCCCAGTAATTTGATGGCAGTTGAGATCGACTATAACAACCAGTTAGGAATGGAGCACTTACTATTAGTTAGTCTATAAACCCCGGGTGCACTAATAAGAGAACAACTCCAGGAGGCCTTACAAAATCTATTGGCTACCATGGCTACTAAAATCTGGGAAACTGGGATAATAGTGGTGGGAGACTTCAACTGCCATATGAGCGGTAACATCAGGAGAAGTCCTATAACCCTAATTAAAAACTAAAAATTATATGCTACACTCCAAAAAAAAATGATCCCGAAGGCCAAGGATGGAAACATTTGTTTGATCTATGGGACATTGAAATGCTTAATGGTAAAACACGTGAGCGATTCGCCAGGTAATTATACCTGGTCCAATGGCATTTCGAGAAGTACCATAGACTAATTTTTGTTTCCCCTAGCCTCTATGAGATAGTGGAGGACATGCAAATAACCCCTAACAAGTGGAGTGATCATGCCACACTCATATGCAAATTGAAATTGGGACAAAAGCCCCTTTAGCATCAACATGGGTAATATTGTGCCAAATAAACCGGCACTAGGATCAGCTGGTCAGACAAAAATGTCACTCTTGCCGTGGCAGCTCCTGGCTAACATTGATCCAAACTTACTACCGACTTCCAGGAGATGTCGAGTGAAGCCATTGAACACTGGATCTGCAACTTTGCTAAGAAACATGCAGTCTGTCGAATGGGGCTATGATTAGCTGTGGTAGGGAAAGCCACCTTTGACATAGCTATAGAAACCTGAAAAGAGAGCGTAGAGCGGAACTCCGGCTGGCCAAGAGACAAGCTCTCCCTTCAGATGTTATTTTCTTAGAGGTCAGGAGCATTAAAAACAAATACAGAGCCATGATCAAGGCTAAACGGAAATAGAAAAATCAAGGCCTGGCAAAGACTAGTTAACACGATCTGTACAGGCAAAACGCGGAACATCTGGGCTCTGCTGGGTGATGCGCGAGGTACTGCACAAGGCACAATAGCTAACCCTATTAATGCTGAAACATGGATAGCCTTCCTCGAAAATAGGAATTCCAAGGCAGATCAGAGGAACCTCATACACTGATTAATAGGCCATCTAAACCCCCATTTAATGTGACATATCAAATGGTGCTGAATACAATCTCTGAACTAAAATCTTCCGCGTCCCGGGCCCGAATGGCCTAGCAAATATTGTGATGAAGCGCATTCCTGAATTCTGGGCATCCCTGTTAGCTATAATGTTTAAAAGATCCTAAAAGAGGGAGAATACCCCGATCCTGGCAAACAGCGGTGCTCATACCAGTCTTCAAAAAGGGTGATCGAGCGGATCCTAGCAACTATAGACTCTCTCAATGCTGGATGTCACGGGCAAAATATTTGCCTCTCTCCTCTTAAAGGAGCTGCAGCTCTGGGTAGAGCAGTCAGACATACTCTGTAAATTTCAGAGTGGCTTTAGGCAAGGATATTCGACGGCACACAACATTCATGGTTCTGGATCTTCTGAGAACACGTGCCAGATCAAGAGGGCACGCACCACTATATGCCCTCTAATATAGACTTTTCGGCGGCATTTGACTCCATTCCCAGAGAGGCCCTCTGGAGGAAGTTAAAAGCAATGGGTTGCCCGGAGGGCCTGACCTATTATCTTAGATTACTCCATCAGAACACATCTGCTAAAGTAAAGTTAGATCAGGAAGGACACACCACTAGAAGTGTGCTTCCAAAATAGGGGGTCAAACAAGGATGTGTCACGGCCCCGCTGATCTACAATATGTATGTATCATGACATCCCGGAGGCCATTAGGGCAGCGAAAAATTGTCCTCCGAAAATAGGAGATCCATCTGCCCTGTCTGGCCTATGCGGACTGACCTGGTTATTCTAGACCACACTATTAGTGGGCTTCGAAGGTCGGCCATGCCTATGGAATACGCCGAGAGAAACGGCCTCAAAATAATCTGGAAAAAACTAAGGCAATGAGATTTACCATCAAGAACACCACTCGTGTACAGCTCAGAGTTGGTACAGATACTCATTGCCTATTCTCCTCATTACCGCTATCTAGGTATAGATTTGAGAGTCATTGGCGACTATGAACTCTGCAAGCAGTCCGCAATGTAAAGGCACCCAACTGACTGCACTGTTCCATCAGATTCACAGTGAAGCAGGGGGATTTACTATCTGGGGAACGAAGACAACTGTACGTGCAGGTATTATCCCCATGATCACCTATGGTCTTGAAGCCCTCCTCAACTCTGACCTGAAATGGCTACAGGTGATTGAGGGGAAATTTTGGCGCGCTATTCTGGGCCTACCACCGGAATCCTATGGCAATATTAAGACTGGAATTGGGGCTGACCTCATTGAAAGCGATTGTACTAAAAAAGCGAGCCCTACTCTATTTGAGAATGAGGGATGAGACTAAAAATGGGCTACTTAAGGCAGCTTACCTAGAGATCTCGAAGGATAAATCCCCGTGCCCTTTGAAGGAGCAAATGTCTAAATTCCTGACGACCATTGGGTGGCAAACAAGAGAGGGCAATGTAACTGTAGACATGCAAAGGGCTCTGGTTAAACGCATAGAGCTCTGGACTGGCTGGAGAATTACGCTCATCTCCAGAAGCTGAAAAGCTATCAGTTTGTCCAGTATAGTTGTATAACTATAAAAATCTGCAGAACTATCTCAATTTATGCCCGGATAGGAGACTTAGACGATTCATATTACTTCTAAGGCTAGAACAACTACCTACTTTAATGATAACAGGCAGAAGAGACATGATCCCCCCAGAATTACGGATTTGTCGGTTATGCAAAGGAGTGAATCAGCTAGAAACGGCCAGACATGTACTGACTGAATGTCACAAAATGTTAAGTACCATAAAGCTTGGCTTGGGTCAGCTGGTGCATAACCAAGGTTACATTAAAGAGGAGTTATTTTGGCATCACTGTATCAACTCCAACAGTATAAGACTCATGATGGCGCTGTACAACGTTTGGCTGAAGGTGGAAACAAGACTTAATATAAACCATTTAGGCGGATATAAAGAGGAGTTGATGTATAGCCATCGCTGAAACCCACGAGGGGCTGTTGGCTAACACAGGCCCCTATTTATACAGGAACTGTAACAACACTGAAATTAGATTGATATTCCATCTGAAATTTTTAATGGAGAACATACGGTAGGATGTGGTTAGATCTGGTCCCTGAACTATTGTAAATGTGAACTTAAAATGAAGCTGTTTTTATGGTTTTAGGAAATGTATATTTAGAGAATTTAATGTATTGCCTTTCGTGGTAATATCTTATGTAATGTTTGTTAATTATTGATGGTTTTTTCATTATAATTTTGTTCCCATTTAGGTAACATTTTAATGTGTAAAGTTTCATTGTAAACTAAGTCACAATAAATTATATTATTATTAGTATTCCTCCTTTAAGCGAAAGCATTAGAAATGGCAAGGAAGAAAGCAAGCAAGAAGGAAAAAAAAGGGAGGTAGAGGAGTTTCCTGTTATAGGTCTGTAAAACACAATGAATCAAATAGCCGTCAAAAGAACCCCCCTTGTGATTCACCAATGGTCTATTGTCCAGTCCCAGCACGTTCTGTAGGAATTGCACTACCGTAAAGATTAATTTGTTTTCTCGTCCATTTCATTATTAGTAACCATCGAGCATCCTTGTCCATATTGCTGGGCTGAAATATTGAATATTCACAAAGTGAGCCTTTTTTGCAACAGTTCTGGACATATCATTAGTAAGTGGTATATTGTTTCTGGGACTTCTCTGTTTTTGCAGAATCGGCAATGTTGTTCTGATCTTGGGAATTTGCCGGGCCATAGCTAATTTTTCTCTGGTTGGTAGAGTATTAAGCTGGATTTCCATATAGATTGCACGCACCATACAATCAGGGAAACATTTCATGTACTTTGGTATCTCATTTATCGATCGTATATATCAGATTGGCATTGGAGATTTCTGCGGTACAAGGTTTTTGGCGTTGCAAGTCTTGATCCAGTCATTTTCCGCCAATTTTTTTTTTGCATGCTGAGGTCTTTTCGTGAGCATTTCAAGTGATATATCTTCGTTCTCTAGCTGTCGAAGTAGATGTTCTTTCCAGGTTTGCAGGCGCATTATTCATGGCCTTAGGGTTACATCTCAAAATTTCGATTGCTGGTATTTTCTCTTCCGTCAGCAGTTTTCGCAATAGATCAATTGCTTCCATGTAACTATTGATGCAATGATTGTGTAGCAATTTCATGCCGAATTCTCGTCATAGGGTATGAGTCAGGTAATTTAGAATCTTTCTCCAGAACATTGCCTCTAATCTTGTCCAGTTTTTGGTTGTGTGTAGATCATTGCATCACTTCCATAGGTGATTGCCGGAATCACTTTCTGTTTGTAAAATGACATGATAGGCTTGAATGAGAATTTGCCAAACTTCTGGTGAAGCACACATCCTTGCCTGGCTAGGCATTGAATTTTTCCTTCTAGGGAGTGAACCATTGTTTTTCTATTTTCGATTGATTTATCGTAATGCCAAGATATTTAAAGGTTGACACTTCCTCTAGGCAAGATTTCATCAATGAGTCAGTTTCATTGGTCTTTGCTTCCTGAACGGGTGTTTCACGTCGCCTTTTGCAATATTTTATACATAGTTTAGTTTGTCTTCATATAAGACCCCATGAGGTGCAGACCTGTTGAAGCCTGAAGTAGTTTTATCCAGTAGAATATATCATCGCATACAACAGTGCTGGAACTGGAATGGAATTCAATTTCGGGGGGTTTAAAGCCGGGATGCTTAGATGTTCTTCCAGGCTGCCCCCCTTGAACTGCCTCTTGCAATTTACCTTGGCTCTTTCCTCCTTCAATCCGAGCCGTTGCCTTTTGATCCCATTGCTAGTGGTTCCCCGCTTGCTCCGAACTCTGAAATCTACGCTCCTATTCATTCCTGGATTCCGCCGCAGTGCTTCCTTCCTGGATCCTGAACTCTACCCTGCTTCCTGAGGCAGACAGCGAACCTCACACTGGACCCAGACCCAGAGGATACGCGCCCTTACCTGTACAAGTCCAGAACAACCAGGAAGAAGGAAAGATCTCCCAAGAAGACTCAACCCAGAGAAAAACAGGTGAGAAAAAGGGCTGAGTGTGACAGTTTGAGACGCCCAGAACCTGATATTGAGCCTAACATGGAGGCTGCAGTCCAGGACCTCATGAGAGGAATGCAAGAATTAACTACTGAGGTTCAAAACCTCAAGGCGGAAAACGCAGCCCTAAAACAACTCGTATTGTCCGGGATTCGGCATTCAAGGAAAGTGCCCTGGTAGGGGGTATAGTGGACAAGTACGATGGCTCTTCAAATCCCTGCGTTCCTTCCTCGATTCCTGCCTGGTACATTTCACGTTTAAACCCTACTATTTTTCCACGCCTAGGGCTAAAGTGGGGTTTATGATATCACACCTTTCTGGCAATGCCTTAGCTGGGCAACCCCCTGTGGTGAACGCAGGAGACCCACTCCTGGACAACTACGATGGATTCATAGAAGCCTTCAAAGCCATGTTTGATCGCCAGAACTCGTTTATAGCGCCAGGAGAGACTACTGGAATTCCAACAGGGAAATCAAGATATGCTTATCTATGTGACTCGTTTCAAGCAACTGGCTAAAGAGGCTGATTGGTCCCAGGAGGCTAGTTTCACCCTGTTTCGAAGAGGTCTGAATGATGAAGTCAAGGACGAGCTAGCCAGAGTGGCCCGTCCAAGTTCCTTTCAGGCCTTGATGGATTTGTCACTACAGATCGATTTCCGAATCCAGGAAAGAAAGGCTGAGAAAAGAAAAACAAAAACCACAAACCCAAAGCCAACCGTGGAGTACCCTAGCCCCAAGGAAACACCCACTCAACCTTCTTTGGATCCAGAACCTATGCAGCTGGGCTCCTTGCTAGGTACGATCTCTCCACAAGAAAGGACCCATAGAATCAATGCTGGACTCTGCATGTATTGTGCTTCCGATAAACATCTTGTGAGGAATTGCCCAATAGCACCATCCCGGCATTCGGGAAATGCCAGTTCCCGATCTTGAGCGGAGCACAGCTTCGGGAGAAAGATGTCTGCTCCACTTCTGTTCTTTCCTTGACGTGTCCTTGTCAGAATACTTTGGTGGTTCTGCAAATGTTCTTGTCATCCACCAAAAAGGACACTTTCCCATCCTGACTCTAGTGGATTGCGGTGCCATGGAAGTATTTATAGATCATGAATGGGCCTTAATGTACAACATTCCCAGAGAAAACAAGAGTGATTCAAGCTGTCGAAGGAATCGACGGGAAACCATTATCCTCCGGACCTATAACCCACCAAACCAAGGAACTATTTGTCATGATCTCTGCTTCCAAAAGGTCAGGGTTTTCCCAACTCCCTTGGAAGCAGATCCATAACCCAGGTTCCGAGTGCCAACCAGTCCCAATTGGGACCTTTTGGATCCAGTCCTGGCGCCAGTGGCACCAGGCTCATAAATATGCCCAGTCCCAGCGCTGGAAGCGCCGGGCTCATAATGCTTGGGTGGACTTACCTGCAGCAGACCATGCTGCTTACTTGCCTGCCAGTTGAGCCTCTGATCCTCTTCTGTTTGGAACTACTTTTCCTGTTGGGTGGGGCAGGAGCCACTCCCTAGATTCAGAACACTGGAACTCTTCTGGAAAGCAGGAACTCTTTTCTTACCTAGGCGTGGCTGTGGAAGGAGACACCTAAGCACTACAGGAGGCTATTTAAACCACACCCGATGGATGAATCTTGCTTTGCGTTATTCTGCAACCTCTGCAGCAGAACGCTCATCGTGTCTTCTGCATCCGGTCCTGGGCCTAAGGAAAAAGGCTTACCATCCTGAATCCAGTCTTCAGCAACACCTATAAAGACAAGAAAGAACAGGTTAGCATTACGGTCTTCAGTGACAGTAAGGCAAAGGCTTACCATCCTGAATCCAGTCTTCAGCAACACCTATAAAGACAAGAAAGAACAGGTTAGCATTCCGGCATCTGAAAGGCAAAGGCTTACTACTCTTCGTGCGCCTCGGGAGGTCTTCACACTGCATTCCGGCATCTGAAAGACAAAAGCTTACCAACTCTTCGCACGCTCCGGAGGCCTTCGGCGCTGCATCCCGCATCTGAAAGACAAAACAAGGTGCGTTTAAAGACATTGGGAACTTTAATACTCACGTGCCATTACTCCTTTCCACATCTAATCCAGTGGGTATTCCGGCACCCTGCAGCCGCTCCGAACTCGTACCTGCAAAATAAAAAGACAGTTAGAGCGCATCGTGAAGCAGGCAACAAGCGCTTACTTACGTGCTTCCAGGCGCTTCTATTCATCACACGGGCTCCATCTTCAACTCACTTCAGCCCGTCATCCGCCATCGCCGGAACCCTGCAAAACAAGAGACATCATTACTAAAGACTTTAAAGACATTTGAATGACTCGAAACTTACCGTTCGTGCAGTAAACGACGGACAGCAGTCCTCTGAAGTCAAGAGGCCTGCGCTACCTAATCCAGTGAAGAAACTGGTTACAGCACCCTGCCCCGAGGCAGATGGAGAGCTCGGCATTCACTTACCTAAGGTGAGAGCGTTAACCTTTGGGGGTCTACAGGAGAGGAGAAGAGAAAGAGATAGGGCACCCCAATAACCCCAGTTCATTAACCCCATATTTTCTATCTGCAGACATCTTACTCTACATGTCAGGCATACAGTGCACAGAGGTCCAGCCCAAGAGCCAACCGGGTGCTACACATCACCTTTGGAGATACGGTAGTCGCCCAGTCAAGACCGGCGCCTCTGCGAGAATCAGGTGAGCGTTACACTATTGCTCTCAATAAATAACCATCAAGAAACACTCTGTTTTGATATCATAAAAGCAGCACATTATCCCATGGTTCTAGGCGTGCCCTGGTTCCAGAAGCACAATCTGTATATCAATTGGGCAGCTGGATCCCTATTTTTAGGTTCAGAATTCTGCTTGACCCATTGTTTGTCTCAAGGCTTGGTGCCAAATCCTCCAGTGGACTCCCAGACTCCAGAGTAATCACAATTGTGTGTTTCCAACATTACTCAAGTACCTGAGATCTATCAAGCTTATTCTGATGTGTTTTCAACTGCCATTGTCCAATCCAATCATTACCACCCCATCGACCTGAGGACTGTGCTATTGACACTGAAGACTCAGCAGTGATTCCATTCGGCAGAATGTTTATACTATCTGAACCGGAGAAAAGAGCCCTAAGAGAGTATCTGGACACTAATCTCGCTAATGGAACCATTCGTCCTTCAAAATCCCCCGCCGGTGCTCATTGTTCTTCGTGCCTAAGAAAGACACTAAGGAACTCCGACCTTGCTTGGACTACCGATGTCTTAACCAGTGTACCCTTAAGGATCGGTATCCTCTACCCCTTATTTCTGACATATTGGAGGCTGTTCGAGGTGCTGTAATCTTTACCAAGCTCGATCTACGAGGTGCCTACCATCTTATTCGAATTAAGGAAGGGGATGAGTGGAAGACCGCCTTCAGAACACCTTTTGGTCATTTTGAGTACCTGGTCATGCCCTTCGGCCTAGCCAACGCCCCTGCAGTTTTTCAGCGCTTCATGGACAGAGTCTTCTCAGATAGGCTGTTTCTTTTCGTCAAAGTGTATCTGGACGACATACTGATCTATTCCAACGAACCCCAAGTCCATCAAGAACATGTAAATGCCGTACTTCAGCGACTAAGAGAGAACAAGCTCCTGGCTAAACCTGAAAAATGCCTCTTTCATGTCTGGACCGTTCATTACCTTGGCTTCGTACTGAGTTCCAAAAAAATGGAATGGATCCTGCCAAGGTAGCCTCAATTCTTTCCTGACCAGCACCTACCACAGTAAAACAGATCCAATCCTTCCTGGGACTTGCAAACTTTTACAGGAAATGTATTACCACATTTTCTGACATTGTGCATCCCATTGTTGCTCTGCTGAAGAAAGACACACCATTAATTTGGTCTGTTGCTCAAGAAACAGCCTTCCAGGAATTAAAACAAAGATTTACTCAAGCCCCCATCCTGGCTGAACCAGACATAAATAAACCCTTTCTGGTGGAAACGGACACCTCAGAGTATGCTATTGGGGCAGTTCTAAAACAAGAATTCAAAGACAAGATGAAGCACCCCATCGCCTATCTATCCCGAACTTTGACTCCCAGTGAGACCCATTACTCAGTCCTGCAGAAGGAATTACTAGCCATCCGACAGGCCTTTACTGACTGGCGTCATTTACTCCTAGGTGCCAAACATCCAGTCCAGGTACGAACCGATCATAGAAACCTACAAATTCTGCAGTCCTTGGAATGCAGAAACAGTCGTCAGGCTCGCTGGGCCTTTTTCTTTGCCCAGTACCAGTTCCACATACAGCACTTCCCTGGAACCAATAACATAATCGCAGACGCCTTGTCCAGGCGTCCCGATTATGAGCCTGTTGAAGTTTGTGTCTTTCCGAAAATGTTTCCCAATACTGTTGTCATAGCCCAGGCCAATTCCTTGTTGGAGGATATCCGTATCGAAACACCATCTTCTGATCTTTGGCAGGACTATATCAACACCAACCAATGGAACCTGGTCTCAAAGAATGGTTACCTCTTCCAGGATAAGAGACTAGTGATACCCACACAAAGACTGAGAACCAAGATCATAACACTCTGTCATGATACCTTTCATTCCGGGCATAGAGGCATTCCCGCCACTCTCCGCTCCATTCAGAGACATTTCTGATGGCCGAAGATGATCGATGATGTAAAGGCATACATTCAAGCCTGCACTGTTTGCAGTCAAAACAAGTGTGATGATAGAAAGCCTGCAGGGCTTCTCCTCCAACCCACCTTGCTGGTGCGTCCTTGGGAAATAATTGCCACTGACTTCATCGTGGATCTACCTCCATCCAGAGGGTATACTACCATAATGGTTACCATTGATCTATTCACCCATATGGCACACTTCACCCCATTGTACAAGTTACCATTGGCACTTGGATTGGCTGGAATATTTTTAAAGCATATATTCAGACTTCATGGACTTCCTTCTAAGATCATCTCCGACCGTGGGCCTCAGTATATCTCCAAATTTTGGAAACATCTGTGTCAAATGTTGGGCATCCAATGTGCCTTGTCTTCAGGGTACCATCCTCAGACCAATAGTATAACCGAACGGGTAAATCAGAACCTAGACCAATACCTACAATGTTTTGCAGCCAAGGTCCTCGATGATTGGTCGGTTTTGGTTCCGGTAGCCAAATTTGCTTACAATAACTCAGATCACTCAGCTATCAAGACCAGCCCTTTCTATTGCAGCCAGGGGTTCCATCCATCAGTTCTACCAACTATCCTACCCCATACTACCCCAGTACCCTCGGTCGATTACTGGATTGAACATCTGGTGAATGTACATAAGGATGCCATGGATCACTTGGAAAAGGCCAGGTTGGACAGCAAAAGATAAACTGATACTAAGAGAAGACCCAGCCCTTTATATGCAATTGGAGACAAGGTCTGGTTATCCTCAAGACTCTTACCTCGACACCTGCGGACAAATAAACTGGCTCCCAAGTATTACCGGCCTTTCACCGTTAAGGAAGTCATCAACCCAGTGGCCTTTCGACTGCAGCTACCGGAATCTTGGAAGAAGATACATCCTGTTTTCCACACTTCTCTACTGAAGCCGTATGTACCCTCCACCAGATCAACTGTTCGACCTAACCCTGTGCTCATCAATGATCATATTGAATACGAGGTCTCCAGGATATGCGATTCTAGATACAGACGGGGCCGACTCCAATACTTAGCGTAATGGAAATGATACCTCCCCAGCGAACGAACCTGGGAACCTACCTCCAACATGAACGCTCCCCGTTTGGTGCGAAAATTCCATCTAACCCATCCAGGTAAACCCGGTGGATTGAGGTTTAGGAGGGGGCATGCTGTCATGAATCGCCACTTTCGCCCCCTATGGACTTCATGGTCCATAATGCACCGCACCATCGAGTCAATAATCCTTCCAACATGGCCGCCTGCACAGAAACGCCGCACTCTAGCGTTTACGCTGGATGCGCTGCTTTCTAGAAAATAGGCACGCCCCCATGGCACTGCGTGTCTCAACACTGTTGTTCCGTGTTGTTAGCGATTGCTATCATTAATGCTCCTTTTTCATCCGTGCCCTTTCCAGTTTCTTCTGTCTTTCCCTCCAGGCTGCCCCCCTTGAACTGCTCTCGCAATTACTTTGCTCTTTCCTCCTCCCATCCCGGGCCGCGCCCTGTGATCCCATGCTAGCGGGTTCCCCGCTTGCTCCGAACTCTGAATCTACGCTCCTATTAATTTCCTGGGTTCCACTGCAGTGCTTCCTTCCTGGATCCTGAACTCTACCCTGCTTCCTGAGGCAGACAGTGAACCTCACACTGGACCCAGACCCAGAGGATATGCACCCTTACCTGAACAAGTCCAGAACAACCAGGAAGAAGGAAAGATCTCCCAAGAAGACTCAACCCAGAGAAAAACAGGTGAGAAAAAGGACTGAGTGTGACAGCCTCACCACAATTGAGGTGTTGGAGTATAGCAGCTTGATTGGTTCTAGGATATGGGTCGGGCAATTCCATGCTGTTAACTTCTTCCACAACTTTGTTCTTGATATAGAGTCAAACGCCATATGTAAGTCTATAAATGCTGTGTAAATCGTTGTTTCCCTTTCTATGGCTTCATGCTTGATCAAGTTCATTATAAACAGGTTTGTACTTATAACTTATTTTAAAGACCCTCATCATGAGTCTGCTGGTAACTAGCTGGTGGTTACCGGCAGATTTGCCTTACCGTTACTGGCACCTGATATCCTGGTGTTACCAGGATATTACGGGTGCTGGCAACAGTGGTAAGTTCCCATTTCATGGAGTCCCATAGGACTCCATGGAATGGGTTTGCCCCTATCACCGGCACTGGTAGTAACGGTGGCGGTGATAGGGGAAATTCTTTGCCAGTAGGTTCCTGAAATCAAGGCAGGTCAGATCTGCCCACAGGCATAACCGGGGCCCCCGTGGAACGTGGGCCCTGCCACCACATGTCCTGGGAGTGAGCCCCACTTGGAGTAAAAAAAAAAAAAAGCAAAACAAATTGTTTTCAATATTTTTTTTTAAATGTTTCTTTTTGAATTCACTCTGCTTTCATAAAGAAATTATTTCTGTAACAGAAATAATTTCTTTATGAAGGCAGAGTGAATGCAAAAAGAAGCTTTCTTATTTAAGTCCGGGGGCTACCCCCACCCAATGACATGAATACCCTAGGCTGGAGGCCTCCATGTCATGGGGTGGGGGACCCCTATGACTTCAAAAAGAAATAGTTTATTTTTGAAGTAATTCGGCCTTCATAAAGAAATTATTTCCGTTATGGTTCGGTCCGTCAGTTCAGTTCAATTTCTTTTTGAAGTATTATGGCTCCCCTCAACCCCATGACATGTGCGTGTGTGAGTGTATGATGAAACAGTGCACAAAAATGTATGCGTGGCTGTGTGTGCATGTATGGTGAAAGAGTGCACACTTAAATATATAGGTAGCTGCTTGTGTGAGTGTATGGTGAAATGGTGCACACTTAAATGTATGGGTGGGTGCCTGGGTGTGTGAGCCTGTAAGGTCAAAGGGTACACAATTAAATGTACGGGTGGGTGCCTGGGTGTGTGTGTGCCTTTATGCTCGAAGGGTGCACACTTAAATGTATAGGTGGGTGCCTGGGTGTGTGTGCCTGTATGGTGAAAGGGTGCACACTTAAATGTACAGGTGGCTGCCTGGGTGTGCCTGTATGGTGAAAGGGTACACACTTAAATGTATGGGTGGCTGCCTGGGTGTGCCTGTATGGTGAAAGAGTGCACACTTAAATGTATGGATAGCTGGGTGTGTGTGTGTATATGGGGTGAATGCTGTGTGTGCTTGTGTTCAGGGGCGCAACAAAACCTACATTTCGGGGGGCTACCCCTTCAAATGTCGAGAGAGGCGCTAACTTCACATTCGGTGGGGGAGGAGCAAACTTATTTGTATGGGGGCATCTAACTTCTTTACGCATTCTAATGAGACTATTCTAGTGCAGCTTCAATGTTACACGCAGTTAACTCTCTCCTTTAAGACTGAAAGCACGCATTTATGGACTGCTGTGAGAATGACTGGTCTCCTATTCCCTCTCTACCCTTCCAATCACTCCCCTGGCATACAAGTACTAAACCCACATCACGATTTCAATTGGTTAAAGGATAGTTCCGGCATAAATCGGTAGATCGCAGAAAACTTTCCTATGGACCATACCCGACTTTTCGTCCATTAACGCACTCGAAATCAGCCGCCATTTTCTAATAATCCTATCATTTCCCCCCATCGCCCTGGCTCACCTGCTTTTGCGGCACTAAATCAAATCCCCGCCCCTGAGCCTGACATCAGCAGACGCGTACCGCCCATTTCCCAACGCCAAAGCACGTTTCGTGTCAACAATCGCTGCGCCTCAGCTAATGAAGTGTCGCCATGGAAATGGCAGGACGCCTCTTTCCTCAATAAGTATAAACACACCGTTTCACAACACACAGCAGCAGATTTTCGATTCCATTACTCTCTCTGTGTTACTTTGAGTATTCTGTGACTCGTTTCTGTGCTCTGGTCAGCTACCTTCGCCGCTTCTAGGCCTTGTGAACACCTGTACCATCTCTGTAAATTATTTTACTTTCTTTACCACACAATGGCTACAATAATGCCGTATATGTACGAGCCCGAGTACACCGAGGAAGAACTACTGGAAAGGCAAGCACGCGAAAACGATGGGGATTCGGACGGCAGTTGGGAGGACCAGTCAACGGATGAAGAGCCTGGACCATGTCGCATGGACGGCGTCTCCACCTGGTGCACGTGCAATCGGTGCGAGCTAATGCCAACTGAGGAGGAGAACTGCTGCTGCCGTGAAAATTCCGGGTGCTTGGCCTACATTTCGGAAGGCGAGCCAAGTCCGCAATGCATCACCGAGCTGCCAGAGTTCAGGGAAGCCTGCCTCTCACGGACCGTGTTGAGGATGATGATGGTGCTTATGCACGAACTTCGCGGCACTGTTCGTCCGCGTAATCCGAGTAACGAGTAAGTATACTCTGGTTGTGATGTCAGTGATGCCACTACTATTTCATGGTCGTCTCCCACATATAAAATTACATCTACATATCATTCGAATGCATGTAAATTGGTTCCATATTGTGCATTTTCTAGATAGAATTTTTTTCAAAGCAGAATGACATTTTTTACCTGAATCGACAGTGATAAGAAAGTTTTGTCATTTTAATACAGTTTGCATCTTTCATTTTCACAGGTGGTACAGGCTGGTGGCCTATCGTTGCTTCACTTGGTGGCTTCACGGAGGCTCGGACACCGCGTTCGGAGAGTAATACCTGCCTGTGCGGTACTTGCCATTAGACAACATTTCCCCAGCGACAGTGGACAATACCGCGGATTTTCCCTGGATGTGCTGCAACCGGAACTTTACAATGTGTAATGTTTATTATTTATGTTCAATTGAAATTAAGATCTAAAATAAAACCCAACATATATTTTAACAATGGTTGTTTTGATTTTTTAAATGAATCTAGTGTGTCTCCATTGAATAGTCTTCCTGTGCCTTGTCTTGTCACACCACATGTCTCCGGCCAGCATCCTCCCTCACGCTGGCCGCCCACCTTCAATCCACATAACCGTTGAACCCATATGCAGCAGACATACATATGTTATTTTGCGGGTTGGCATCAAGCCTCCCGGCCTTGCCTCCTCCCCCAAAAATACTTACCACACCACTTTGTTCAAGCGTTGGCAATAAAAGGAGCCGTTGGATTTTATTGATACAAAACATGGTTATAGGTAAATAATCAATATGGTTGATCATAATAAATCATCCTTTTGGGCACCGGGTACAGAGATGACCCCCTCTGGCCCGTGCCGCCTTGCCACCACAGGCCAGCCTGCTGCTGACTAACTGCCTAGGCATCCAGGGTCTCCAGGGTGAACTGCACCCATATATTCTCCTGGGAGGGTGAGGTATTTATAAACTCACCCCCCTGCCTTCCATGTACTAGATCCTGCAGCCTGCCTCTTACATGCAGTTAGATGGCCTCTCCTTGGTGAGGCCCTGCGGCAAACGAGTCTTGTCTGCACGACCACCGCCCCAATCCACCCCCCGCCCTATCAAAGGCAGTTCGCACCGGGGTACTTGTGCTGGCAAGTGGAGCTGTCAGGGAGCGATAAAGGCCAAGAGGTGCCAAAGACCATGTACACTTCAAAGTGGTCTATAGAGCATGGGTTGTTGTTCCCATGTCTACCTCCAGACCCCGTGTCTCCTGCCAAGCATCCCCCCTCACGCTGGATGGCCCCCTGCAATCCACATAAGTGTGTCTCCATTCACGAGTCTTCCTATGTCTTGTCTGCACGACCACCGCCCCAATCCACCCCCCAACCATTCACAAACACACCCCTGTTTCGAATTCTTTATAACCCACTTCATATTCTAATGAGAACTTCTTTGCGCTTTGCTAGTCAACCCGCGAAGGTGCTGGTTATCTGCTCTTCGTCTCTGTGAACATCCGTGACCATTTCGAGGAAACGCGTCAGTTTGCAACCTGTGAACTGCTCCCTGTTCTACGACCAAGAAACTACTCTGATCCTGCATCTAACTGTTTGTTCGTCAAGGTAAGGCCATGTACATAATCATTTTTGCGTCCAATTCTTTTCGTTCAAGACAGTACATGCAAGGAACTAGTCACATGTTCTGAGTTTAGTCAAATTATCTTTCTATTTTTTTAAAGTTATTCAAATACTTATCCGCATGCTGAATAACGTGTTAATAGTTCCAGAACCAAAACGAACCTTGCATTGAACCTTTTATGTGTCATTTAATTTTTTAACACATTTCGTATTCATAGAGAATTGTTGATCCTTACTTTTCAGAACTTTCCACAATGCCTGCCTGTTCCATTGGCGGTTGCCCTTTCGAAGACCCATAATAAATCTGAAGGTACTATAATGCATGTTTTCCCTAAGACAATAGATCAGATAAGAGAATGGGTCCGATACTGCGGATATCCACCGTCTGAGCTTGAAAGTAGAGTCCTAGAAGTCTTTGCGGACAAGAGGGTGATCAGATACTGCATCTGCAGCAGGCACTTTAGCTCAGACATGTACTCCAAATCATTGCTAATAAAGAAGAACACACCCGCGAGCGAGCGAAAATTGCTCTCAACTCTATTCGTCCACATCCCTCCACTGGTGAGTCAAGTTTACGTATTTATCTCTCGGCCTTGCGGTAAGTGTGTAGCATTAGCTAACAATAATTTCCCCATTTATGTATCCACTCAATATGAAGGCGGAAGATTCTCCATCCGTGTCGTTATTGCAGTCATCAGCCACTTCAAGCGCCTATCGGTTAATCTTACTTAGCTATTCTGCCACTGACTTGTTTTAGGCATGTAAATCAATAGTTTTAATATATCGTGTGATTTTTTACCTAATGGTACACCCTTGTACTCGTCCTCTAGTCTTTGTTTTCAGTTATAATTATTGTTATCCAAAATAATGCAAGTACTGTCTTTCAGGGAAGATGCTGAGGAGTCCAACGTAATGACGACAACCGTTGATGTCACTCAGATGCTCGAGGTACGTTTCCGGACAGTTCCATCGATGGAGATCATCAGATCTTGCATTCTTGTAGCGTGATTGTTACACACAATGTTTCTTTCGTTTTTAGCCATTCGATATGTCCTTCTGTCGTCGCCCTCCTATGTGTCTTCTTTTTTCAATATTGTGTTCATTACTATTGAAAGTCTATGTTTCAGGGAGTCGATGGAGCATTAGTCCAAGAAGGGGGAGCATGCAGTTACGGGTCGGGCGCAACAGCTTGCAGAAGTGGTGCACCGCAGTTACATCGTCCTTGATGTTCTTATGCATTTCGAGGTATGGATACTGACAGTTTCGATCAAGGCTAAATCATATGACGTGATTACATCCGCTATAACTTTCCTTCTTTATTAACGCCAAGTACTATGTTTCAGGGAGATGACAGAGCTTCTTCTACAAGAACATCACCCCTAGTAGGTTGATGCAGATATTGGGTGTTGACACTTCCAACGATCGAGCAATCGAATCATATTTAGATATCCATTATTTATTTTTAGACAACTGATCATTTGTGCAGGTCTATTTAGAATGAGCCGTTGACGCCTGGCACAAAGTGTATGTTCTTTTTAACAAAAATAGAAAACCATACTAATGCAATTACTGTGTTTCAGGGAGTTACCTGAAGCATCATCTTCAATAATATCATCAATTGGAAGTCCTTGAGGAGCCGCAGAGGTATGGATCTTGACAGTTCCATCTAACTAGATTCAACAAATGCGTGAATAATTGTCGTTTGAATGTTCTACACAAAAGCGTTCATTCGTTGTTTGCTATTGAGATGTACGTGGGTATTTGGTCCCCAAGTACAATTTTGTGTTTTCAATATTATTATACATACTAATGAAAGTTCTATGTTTCAGGCGAGTCGATGGAGCGTCAGTGCGTGATGGATGTGCTTATCATGAAATATAGTCGTTGCAAGCGGCAAAAAGGAAGTGGAGAACATGCACACACGAGTCGGAGCAACAGCGTCCGATGTTGAAGTTCGAGGCAAAGAAAGTTTCAAAGAAAAGAAAGCAAAAGAAGGTTAGTGTCCTGGTCACTATATTATGTTGTTTTTCACTGTTAATAAGTTCAATACTGTAAGTTGGTGTTTAAACTGAACATCCCTTTTTCCAATCTGTCCTCTAGTTGCGGAGTGGGTGTACGAACTAGATCTACACAGACAGTGTGAAGCGAACAAGAGATGTGTTGCTGTCAAACTTTGGCAGGGACTTGAGACTGGAGATGCATCGTGCCAATGGGAAGAATAATGAAGTGATTGACAACGGAGCCTATACCACATCCAGCCATTGATAGTGAATGTCCTCCTGGTAGTTCGGAATGCAGTCGGAGATCAATTCACAGAATCCACACCCGCCAAAAACTAAGACCGCGAGAAAGTTGAAGAAATTGTTTTATTCACACCATCCGCGGAGAAGGAACAGATGTTTGCAATGGAAGAGAATGAAGTGGACGACAATGAAAACACCATCAATATCACTGAACATAGCGTGAAGACGATATCAGAGATTCTACCTTTCATCGTGAGTGACATTCCTCAACGTTTACAGGCCGAACCAGCTGGGATGCAGAGTGACAGTATAAGGAAAGAGGCCAAATTCATTGTATTCGATAGTTGTTTGAATTGATAATTATTATTCGGATGAAATGTGGGCATTCGGTTGTGGGGAAGTATGGGGGAGCCATTGATTAATGTGACTCTGTGCAATTCGAGGACTAACCTTAAAATACATGCCACTGTACAAATATCATCCTTCTCATGGTCTGCCAATCGCATGCTGGGGCAACTGCCAGCAGGCAATCTACTTTGTGGCAGCCTCCTTTTTAGTGGTCAGTTTAATAGTTAGATCTTTCTTTTCAGTTTGTGGGAATCCATTTCATGCGAAACTCCAGTTCTACAAATACCAAACCGATTATCTATTTCCAGCCCTTAGCGAAGCTTGGAGATGGAAAAATGTTATTGATAGTTACATTTGGCGGGCAACGGTTCAGGCTTAGCGTTGATGGACAATGCGACAGTCCAGATTTTCACCAAGCGCACCTACCACTTTCAGGACATGGAAAGAAGAAATTGGAGTTTCGGTGTCGTGCTGTGTCACAAAGTACTCCTCATGGCATGGGAGAAGTTGGCTGTAGTCATCATTTGCAAGAACTCAATCGCGGGGAAGGTGATTGACTGAGCCACGGACATACACGTTTCAATTGCCAAGACAATGAGAGAAGAGTACAAAATATAAATCACCAATTTGACGTTTGGCATCTTGCAAAACAATCAATTAAAAATGTTCGGCTCAGGAAAAAAAGGTAATGCAAGGTTTTCACAGTGTCGAAGTCAATCAGCAACCATCTTTGGTGTAGCTCAAAAATGTTGAGGGTCGTTGGAAATTCTACTGGAAAATGCGTCAGTAATGCTACACTAGGCAACGTTCACCGCTGGACCACAAACCAACATTTTCACAATTTGAACATGGCCATTGTCCACAGAGGAGGACGGAAGAAGAAGTGGTTGATTCTTCATCACCCACCACAAAGCCATTGAAAAATTGTATTTTAAAAACTATAACAAGAGATTTGAGGGACTCACAGAATTCTGCGCACAGGAGATTTGGAGTGTCCACAATTATGTGCCTAAAGTACAGGCCAAACGATTGCATTTTGGATGGAGGGCATGATAATCGGACTCTTCTACGTCTTGCCGACCATAATTGTTGGCCGTTACAAAGTAAACGACCGAACTTTAGGGACCTTCGCTACATAAGCTTCACAAAAGAAGGTAAACAATGGGTTATCGAACCAGTGTTTGAGGATATGCAATATGCCTTTATTGAGAGACTTATTGTTGATGTTCCTAGATAGGCACATACATTGAGGTTGTGAACAAACCTGTGCCAGGGGACAACTGCTTTGCCACCCAACATTGCCTTCTGTTTCCATGTCCACCTAAAGAAGAGCTCATTCAGAAATACACATCACGGTTTAAATGATTGTAATTTGATTGTCTGTTCTCTCGAGTCTCCTCATGTCGCCAGGCCCATTGAATATGTGTAGCCTATGTATTGTGTAAATAAAAGTGATTGCTCTGTGAGTCCTGTGAGATGGCCTTGCCACTGAATGTAGCTAACTAGGAATGTGTGCTCGTTCAAAGTGAGGGTCAGCTGCTTTGATTTTTTTTCTCGGTGCCGGAATGGCCCACCGACTCAGTATAAGGTTCTATTGTTATTTGACCTTGACAGGCCGGGACCATCCTGAAAGACTTCTTTTTGGTGGGCTGTGGGCCAATAACGTAAGAAACGATTAATGAATATAATTTCAGAAACGAAAGCCATTTAATGTTCGTTCATTAGAAGAAATAACGTCGCGCATAGAAGGAGTGGTATTTCGGGCTGCCCTACACACAGACACAATGAAATGCAAATATAATGTAAGTAACTCTTTACAGATGAGTTTATACCGCAATTTAATTACTATACAGTAGCTTTAAAGACGGGTTAAGTATGTACTTGTTCGTTCTATTGTGGCATATTGTTTTGTACCGCGCACTATCTTGCAGGAGAACCATCTCCTTTTATGGAAGCACCTCAAAACCTTCCTCTTTGCTTCTGCTTCTCTCCCCTCTCCCCTGCTACAAACTGGTCCACTGTCTGCGACCTCCGGTCCTGGGCCCTTCACTCTCCACCTGCACTGCCTCCCTGTCAACCCCTGCACTGGGGGACTGTCTCAGTATCCTACAGCCCCCCTTGACCTATAATACCCAGTTTGCACTGTCCTAGCTATGAAATAATTTCCCGACCTTAATATAAAATGAATAATTTTAATAAAGATCTGATTGTGAGACTAATTCATTTTTTATGTTTTAAAACAGGTACATCCTTCATTATTGTATGTGTCACGAGTACCAGACACCGGCGATGGCTTTATTATAACGCCCAGTTGCTTCTCCGCGTGAACAACGTTAGCACCCTGACCATTTTATGGGACGATCGCCAAGTACAAGTATGCCCTTACGCGGTACTAACGGCTAGATGCATACATACAGACCGTTGTTCGTGCCTAGTGCCTCTTTGTTGGAACAGCCATTGCCGATTATGAAGTGGCGACCGAAGAGCTTATTTTATCGTAAACCAACACCTGGTGTACTGCACACGAACATTCGCTTGCCTCAAGACGAACTATTTTGGATCGAGAGCAAAGAAAAATGCAAATCGCAGAATATTCTCTAAACATTTGAATGTCCAATAAATGTACTTTGCCAAATGGACAATCTTGCCGTTTGCTTTTAAACCACAGTTCATATTCCGAATTGTTGGCGCTGTATTGTGAGATGTCTAAAGACCCTGTGTACAGCAAAGGAACAGTCGCGTGCCTCAAAACGAACTTTTTGGAACGTGAGCAAATAAAAATGCAAATCGCTGAATATTCTCTAAAACATTGGATGTCAAATAAATGTACTTTACCAATTTACATTCTTGCGGTTTGATTTTAAAAGTACAGTTTCATATTCCCAATTGTGGCGCGCTGTGTTGTGAGCTGATCTGTTGTTGGTTTCCGGGTTCTGTGTGTAGTCGCGTAGAAGAGCCTGGCGCTTTGCCTACGCAGCACAGTCACGGTCACGGATAGAGGCGGGGAATATGAATGTTTTGATAAAGTCTGTTTAAGGGCGGGGGATTTGATTTAGTGCCCGCAAAAGCAGGTGAGCCAGGGCGATGGGGGGAAATGATAGGATTTATCAGAAAATGGCGGCTGATTTCGAGTGCGTTAATGGACGAAAAGTCGGGTAAGGTCCATAGGAAAGTTTTCTACGATCTACCGATTTATGCTTAAAAACACATGGCCGAACCGTAGGGACAATAAAAAAAAAGTCCCGGAACTATCCTTTAAAAAATTTGGCATTTGAATGCAGGTACTAATAGTGGAATGCTGTACGTTAGTAATTGCTGGGCCGGGCCTTTGTTAACAGCGAACCCCAGGTGCCGTTTAACATCTGTGTCCTTTTCTGTCCGGCAACTGTTCTGTAGGTCAGCCAGGTCAAGTCAACATAGCCCACAATTTCAGGTGGGGGGGGGTGGTAGTGCTGAAGCCCAGTCAGCTCAATGGTGTTGCGCCACTACTTGTGTTTAATGCCTTGATCACTTATTGGTAATATTCATTACTACTAGCCCTATTCTTCCTCGTCCCAGTACTTGTGTAAGAGCCAGCACTTGTGTATTAGGGAATCTGCCTCATACACAAGTACTGGGATGAGATAGAGGTACATGGAGGTAATGCCTGACTTAGCTACCTAAGTAAGACTTAGCTCCCACAATGTAGGCCTCACTGCTCCTTTACCTGTTTAGCAACCTCAACCTTTGTCCACTGGGACCCCTACAGGTCCTACACTCAGTCCTGAATTCATTGCTCTAGAAAAGATGAGGCTTGAATTGGAATTTAAATGTTTAAAAGCTCAAACTGAACAAAAACATCAAGAACTTGAGCTCAGAGAAATGCAGATGAACCATGCCTTAGAAATGAAAAAGTTGTCCATTGAAAATGCTTCTCTCCCAGAGTCTTCTAGGTCTTCCAGTCCTAAGAGACCCTGTATGCTTAAAGAAATTGTGGGTATGTATGAGGTTAAGCTTGATATTTTGGATTGGTTGGCAATGTTTGAATATAGTAACCAAACGAGAGGGCAAATTACATCAAGTTAACAGGGTATTGTCCTTAGTCAATTTTCATTCACACAATAAGCAGGCAAACACATCTTTGTTATGAGTTAGTAGCAGCTAATCTCAATCCGGAGATAGCTCCAGCTGGCAATGCCAAAAACTGTGGTATGGACTAGGATGGAGCTATTTCTAGCTTGAAGATAAACAAGGCTGTGAGGGAAGACAGCAAAGGATAGAGCAAAATGTAAACTATCCCTTCCTAGTGTGCACTCTCAGCTAGGTTGTGGTGATACCAAGCCTATCTAATAGTGATGGAATAAGAGTAAATTAACAACTTCTATGGTTGGTAATACATTCAGCCTTGTTGCTCCTATACCACTCTCTTCTGTTTGGGTATATATAAATTGGAAGAGACTATAGTAAAAAGAGCGCACCAAGGAAGTAAAAGAGGTTTTTTGTCTCTTTAAACACTCATGGGGCATCTAATGGGATAGTAAAGCCTTTAATGACCATAGATTGTCGCACTGGCCCTGGGTTGCTAAGGTTAAAAGACACAAAATAAAAGATGTACAAGGAAGAAGGGATTTCCTTTTCCTCAGACAGAAAGACAATACAGTCACTACTTTCCGTCTGTGGATGTTTTAAACTGGCGAAAAGTAGGAATATGTAAAAAGGTTTGCTCAAACTCTCAATAATAGGCCAAATTACGCCTTTTAAGTGTAGCAAACACTGTCGACCGGTTTCAGTGGCATAACTTTAATAAAGCCACTTTCATCAGGACAGTCTTTGGTTCCTCCAAACTGGTGTGAATTATGATTTAAAAACCAGTTTGTGAGAAACAGGGTACGGTTGATGGATAAATACTTTACCACCTTGCCGTGGGTGTCATTGGACTGGAACAGTCTAGGAGGGAACCTGCGGACACAAACAAATTGTACCACAGTCACCATAAGGCTGCTAAATTCCTTTCACTGGGTTATGAATAGGCACATTAATCTATGTCATTCATATATACAGTCAAAGACTGCAAAAAAAACAATTATTTCTTCAATCATTGCATGCGGCTTACAATGTCCTCATTTTGCTTTGCTTATTACTGGCTGCACTTGAGGATTAGGGCCACAGCACTAAATGCACTGCACACCTAATCAGTGCTCATCAGAGTTTTGAGTTCATATAGTTAATCGAGACAAGGATACACTCCCTTGTGTGTTATTCCCTTTTGATCTGAAGGTTAGATGTATTCCTCATAATGAGGCGCAACGTGACTGACCAGTCCCCATGCTCCTAATCTGCAAGTCAATACAGAAGTATTAAGGGGGTAGTATACCATCACTCTTGTTCTGCTTTACACATATACCAAGACATTAGCATGCTGTATAGGTGTATGGTCAGCGCTTCTAGTGGGCTACATAGGTTTAAAAATTATGTCTAGCTCCTTAGAGTGTAGGTTCCAACAGGCATCAGTACAATGTCCCACTTGTTAGACAATTGTGGAGCAAAGGACAGGATTAATCAAGCTGCTGGACATACTTGCATGTGTCACCTTCCGTGCCGTACTCCGTATCTAATTTGAGCCGGCAGACCGAGCGCGAACAGTGCCATATAGTGTTCGCCGGTTATGATTCATTTTACTTCCACATCACGTGACACGCACTTGCGTGTCACGTGTGCGCGCATCTATGCGTGCGGACTGCCCGGAAGTCAGGCAGGTTATGGGAAGTTTCATTGTAGTGTTTAGGCCGGGTCAGGCACATTCTCGTGCTGACGTCCGCGTCCAGTGGGTGCGTGGGCTCAGCCCAGAAGTCAGGCTGATTGCTATGTGAAACATTATGGTTTAGAGGACAGCAGCCATTATCACGTGCTGATAAGGTGTCCATTTATGGAAAGCAGTAGGTTTTAATATCTGTTATGGCTCGAGCTGTTTTATGTAGCAGTGAAAGTAGTGTGGAACAACAGGGTCTTACAAAAAGGGCTGAGTTTCGTCCCCACAGCTGTACATATGATTTTCAAACAGCATTGGAGTTTGCTAAATTAATGACAACATAGACTCTGACAACATTTTGGATGACGGACTCCACCTTCGCAGATGAGAGAGAGACAGAGGTTACTGGTACACCCAAATCTACTTCTACCCGCAGAATGTCTCTGCGGAGTCTTTAACCTTTGAGAAGGCTATCTTGAAAAAAATGGAAGAGATTGAAAAGAAGGAGAAAGCACCTTCCACAATATTACAATGCAAGCACGTAATGCCCTTTGTGACCTAAGTAACAACAAGGCCATAATAATTAAACAGGCAGACAAGGGTGGTGCAACGGTAGTGATGAACTCCGGTGACTATGACCTGATGGTTACATCACTCTTGGGAAATAATGAACATTATAAAATCTTAGTAGGGGACCCCACAGATCGTCTCTGCGAAACCATCACCAGCATTGTTGAAGAAGCAGCATGCAAGGGCCATATTACCACTAAAGAAGCGGCTTTCTTAACACCCACATTTCCCAAAATTCAGTTTTTTTATGCACTACCTAAGGTGCATAAGGGGACCTTGCCCCTCCGGTAGACCTATAGTAGCCGGGATCTATTCCTTTTGAACCGCTCTCTCAATTCGTTGATTTTTTCCTGAGGCCACAGATTCCTAAGATGCGATCATACATCAAGGACACCATGAGCATCCTCAACATGCTCAAGAATGTGACATTTGAGCCAACCACTCATTTTTGGTGACTTTAGACATAGAAGCTCTTTATACAACATTCCCAGGCAGCCACCCTAGAGATAGTTGAAAAAGTGCTCACAGACCTAGTGGTCCCTCCAGAGATCCCAATCGAGCTCATAGTACAATTGGCTGAGCTTACACTCACAAAGAACTTCTTTCTATACAAAAGACCTTTTACGAACAATGCTCTGGCACAGCCATGGGTGCGACCTTCGCTCTCTTTGGCAAGCCAATACATTCCTGAATTCGAGGAGACTCATATATACCAGCCATTGAATCCCTTCAGGACGCAGGTGACTCTTTGAGCCCAATAGGTTGATGACTTCTGGCTTTCTTACAGGAACAGAATCAACAATCAGAGAATTCCTGACTTGGCTCAACACAAGAGACAGATCTCTCAATTTACACATTGTATATCTCAAGATATCATCACTTCCTCGATGTAGAAATAACACCAAAACTTGGCTATTTGGCCACTCACGGTCTTTCGCAAACCAACAAACCGCAACTCTTTGCTAGAATACTCCAGTTTCCCCCGAGGAATCTTTGAGAAAATGTACCTTTTGGCCAGTTCCTAGGGTACAGGAGAAACTGCTCTACTATACAGGAGTATGATATAAAGTCACATGCACTTACGGACCGCCTTTTAGAACGCGGATACCCCAAGAAAACTGTGAGAACCGCAAGAAAATGTGGAAGAAATATTCTGTGCAATATAACCTTGAAACAGAAAGAACGTCCAGCTGGTGAAAAAAACATTACTGCAGTTTTTAGTTAATCAAACAAGATTAACCTTATTAAAAGCTAAATCATCAAACTGTGGCCAATACTAAACGTGAGACCAGTTAATTTACCCGTACCATGTTTTGCAATGAAAACAAGAAAGAACCTAAGACACCTTGATACACTCATACACACCCGCAGAAGAGGCCATCGGGCAGACAACATTATGGAACAACATAGCCCCATATGGACAGCCACCATGCGATCAGTGCAATGTATGCACATTTACCAGATGAACAAAGACCTTAGATTTAGGTTTGAAGACACCGTGGAAACAAAACTCCCTGACCAATTGCAATACATCGAACGTCATTTACATGATAAAGTGCCCTTGGGATAAAAGATATATTGGTATGACCACCAGGCCAGTTAAGAAACGTATACAGGAACACATGTCATGCATTAGGACCCAACGGATAATGTACCATTGGTTGATCACTTCACTAGGCTCAAACATTAGGCCACTGAACTAGAATGGACGATCATAGAAAAAGTGAAATATCCTAGAAGAGGAGGTGATATGAGTCACTTCCTCCTAAAACGAGAACAAAAATGGGTGTTCGTCTGAAAACAGACAATGTTGGCCCTAACGAGAACATACCCTGGCATTCTCTGGCCATGATTACCTAATCAATAGTCTATAAGATCTAGCACAAACAAAATCGTATATCCATTGGGGAAGCTTGATGACCGTGTGATGCATATGATGTCATATTTTCTGCGCACAATTATGCCCTTAATAGCCCAGTATTAGAGTGCATCCCAAGTATTTGTATACTGATTCGATATCCCTGTTTCCAATTACATGACACACTCCAATGGCATTAAAACACTTTTTTGATTAACAAATGGGATGCTACATAAAGACCTGGACCATTGCAGACATTAAAATCCACTGTTCCACAATGAATGGATACCATTATCAGCATGTGATAATGCCTGTATCTGTCCGCTAAACCATAATGTTTCACATAGCAATCAGCCTGACTTCCGGGCTGAGCCCACGCACCCACGGGACCAGGACGTCAGCACGAGAATGTGCCTGACCTGGCCTAAACACTACAATGAAACTTCCCATATCCTGCCTGACTTCCGGGCAGTCCGCACGCATAGATGCATGCACACGTGACATGCGAGTGCGTGTCACGTGATGCGGAAGTAAAATGAGTCGTAACGGCGACCACTAAACAGCACTGTTCGCACTCGGTCTGCCGTCTCAAATTAGATACGGAGTACGGCACGGAAGGTGACACATGCAAGTAAGTCCAGCAGCTTGATTAATCCTGTCCTTTGCTGCACAATTGTCTAACAAGTGGGAGATTGTACTGATGTCTGTTGGAACCTACACTCTAAGGAGCTAGACATCCTTTTTAACCCTGTGTAGCCCACAAGAAGCGCTGACCATACACCTATACAGCATGCTAAGCTAATATCTTGATATATGTGTAAAGCTGCACAAGAGTGAAGGTATACTAGCCCCTTAATACTTCTGTATTGACTTGCAAATTAGGAGCATGGGGACTGGTCAGTCACGTTGCGCCTCATTATGAGGAATACATCCAACCTTCAGATCAAAAGGGAATAACACACAAAGTGAGTGTCACCCTGTTGATAACAAAATGAACTTAAAACCTGATGAGCACTGATAAGTGCACATGCATTTAGTGCTGTGGCCCTAATCCTCAATGCAGCCAGTAAAAGCAAAGCAAAATGAGGACATTGTAAGCCGCATGCAATGATTGAAGAAATAATTGGTGTTTTGCAGTCTTTGACTGTATATATGAATGACATGATAATAATGTCCTATTCATAACCCAGTGAATGGAATTTAGCAGCCTTATGGTGACTGTGGTACAATTTGTTTGTGTCCGCAGGTTCCCTCCTAACTGTTCCAGTCCAATGACACCTACGGCAAGGTGGTAAAGTATTTATCCATCAACCGTACCTGTTTCTCACAAACTGGTTTTTTAAATCATAATTCACACCAGTTTGGAGGAACCAAAGACTGTCCTGATGAAAGTGGCTTTATTAAAGCTATGCCACTGTAACCGGTCGACAGTGTTTGCTACACTTAAAAGGTGTAATTTTACCTATTTTTGAGAGTTTGAGCAAACCTTTTTACATATTCCTACTTTTCACCAGTTTAAAACATCCACAGACGGAAAGTAGTGACTGTATTGTCTTTGTGTCTGAGGAAAAGGAAATCCCTTCGTCCTTTACATCGTTTATTTGTGTCTTTTTAACCTTAGCAACCCAGGGCCAGTGCGACAATCTATGGGTCATTAAAGGCTTTACTATCCCATTAGATGCCCCACGAGTGTTTAAAGAGACAAAAAACCTCTTTTTCTTCCTTGATGCGCTCTTTTTACTATAGTCTCTTCCAATTTATATATACCCAAACGGAAGAGAGTGGTATAGGACCAACAAGGCAGAATGTATTACAAACCTTAGAAGTTTTTATTATGGATTAAACTTCGGGAGAGTTGCTTGCGCTCAAGGTCAATCATCTCAATGTGAGGAATATTTCAAACAGACGTTGCAATTGTCCAAATCATGAGAGAAATAATGTTGTTTAATTTCCAAAAAAGAGCAACAGCCGATCACGTGTTTCGACCCTTGGTCGATTGTCAAGGCTGTAAATATCATGTATGAAACATAACACCATTGATAACAATGTAAATAACATTAAAATTATTGGCATTAAATCATAAAATTATAGATGTTACAAAAAACATGAAAATAGATAGGTCATACCATGTTGCATCATGCACCAGGTCAGGGTTTGAGGGTTGAAGTCAGAGCAAGTTGAGAAATCGATGCCAATAATAAAAAGAAAAAAAGAGTTGCAATGAGCAATTTAAGAAATATTGTTAGACCTCCCATTGTATTAAAATACACAAATATATGATCTTGGAAACATTAGCCCTTAATACATGAACACCCAGCTTTAGTTTAAATTGTGATGTATTCCATACATCAGTACCCGATATGACCATTATAGCAGGGATTTGAGATCAAATAAAGTATATCCTAGGGGTAATGAAATGATTAAATGAATCCTACTCACCCTAAAATTTGATCCAAAATCGTTAACAACTAATGGTTGTAGATTTCTTATATACCCACTTGGACATCATACGTGCTTCCAAAAGAGAATAGTTATTGGTACATCTGCAGTAGAGGAAAGTGTATGTCAAAATCAGTGATGATCTATTTCATAGCATGAACTGTAAGGTGATCCTGCATTGGGTCTCTTACCTTTTAAGAGATAGTGATTAGAAGAAACTGTATTTCTATGAGCCATTTCTGGTATAATGTTGTTATGTGCCTGTGGAAATATATATAATTTTTCATAATCAAATAATATTCCTGAGATTTAAATCAGTAACAATGGAGATAATCTATTATTAATGTGTATTATATACAAAGCCCCATATTATAGAAATATTTTTTGCTCTTCATATTGATGCCTAATTTGTGAGGTTTATTAATATGAAAGAGTGTGGAAAATACATTAAAACCTGACTAAGATGCTCTTGATCCATTATTATATCAAATGATTAATTAAGATGTGTGTTGCCCCATTAACCAATGAATAGCACCATGTTAACCCAAAGGATACAATAATTGGAACAAGCAGATTGAGATAAATAAGTCCCATAAGTGTTTACCTTCATCATTGGGATAAATCCCTAGCCCCAGGGCCTCATTACGACCCAGGCGGTAAGTTACCGCCTAGGTCGTACCCTTACCACCATGGTGTAAACTATGTTTACACCATGGTGGATGCGGATTTACCGCCCCTTTCCAAGGTGAGTGGGCGCGTAAATCCCCATTTCCCATTTACCCTTCCCATTCCCATTTTGCCCCATAGGGCATAATGGGAGTGGGAAGGCGCTAATTACCCACGTAAATTACGGTGGCGTAATAGCACATGGTCCCTTAGCGCCATGGATTTTAACGCCTGCAAAAAGCAGGCGTTAAACATCACCATGGCGCAAAGGGACCTCGGAATCAGGCGTTAAGGGTCGGCGCCCGTTTACGCCGCCGTTAACCCCTTAACGCCTGACTCGTAATGAGGCCCCAGTCTTTGCTGCTTAGCCTTTCGGCGCCTTCAGCTGCGATTTTGCCGTGATCGCGGCAAAAACGCAATACAAAATGGCGCCCGTAGCGTGATGGCGTCACGCGTATGCGTAATGGGTGACGTCATCGAAGTAAACATGATGACGCGCATATCAGCGAAATTCATTTGATATTTGCAGCATGTCCGTTCTATAAAATGATAAAATCCTTCCTGAATTGAAGTGTTTAGATGACAACAATGTACTAGTGATACATTTGTTGATTATCAGAATGCACAAGGATCCATGGTGTGCTAGAATGCCCCGTATCCCCTGTATTTGTACTAGAGATTAATTTATTAATCATGTCAGTATTGTTATCTTATACCCAAATTAGTTAAGCAACATCTACACATATGGCAAAAGTATTATTGCAAATTCATATATTTAAACATATATGAAATATGCATATCAGTAGCATATAATAGTTAAATTGCTAAAAGAATGTATGATGCAATTAATGTGTTGTCTTTGGGAGTCTTACAGGTAAGTTATGTGTTGGTGACTCAATGACATGATTAGTGATTGCCAATGCAGTATAAGATGCACATTAAAAAGCTGATTCCCAACCTATTAATGGAAATCTGATGGATATATATACCATTGTTTGTAAATGATAGAAGTGATTACCTTAGTAGCTTCCACTCATATAAAGAAAGATACTTCCGTTATATGGGAGAGAATGGGGTTATTCTTGAAAAATGGGGTCCTGTCATTTCATTAATCCATATATTGGGTTATGAACAAATACCCATACATGTCAAATATCGGGTTACTGAGGAATGGCATCACATGACCACTCAAAATTGGTTATATAACCGACCTGGTCTCAGTGAATGAAACACATGCATTTCATGATCACAATTCAAACCCACTTGAGTGCACCTTAAAAAACATATTAGTTTGCACTCATTTTGCCTCAATTTAAGCATAACATTGCCTCCTCTTTTATCTAACTTAGCCTTCATTAGACCAATGAAACGGATATCATTGCTATTATGCATTTGATGACATTCTCGCCAATGGATGGCCAGCAGCGATTTGGGATCATTATTTCTTAGACAAGATAAGTGTTCTCTAAACCTAACTCTCAATTGTCTTAATTGTGCTCCCTACATAAAGTTTGCCACAGACACATATAATAGCGTATACTACATTAGTCGTTCGACAATTGATAAATTGGTTAATCTTAACCACATTGCCATTCACGTCTGTGAAGGATTGACAGTTGCTATGAGCGAACTTACAAAAGTTGCAGTTACCACATTTAAAAAACCCCACATTTTTCTTTAACCAGTTTCCACCTGAGTCATTTACTTTGATGTCAAGAAATGATGGACTAAGCTTTTGCTTTATTGTCTGAGCTCGTGTGTAAGTAAACTTGGGTTTATCAGAGAGATAGGGAGTCAAATCACTGTCCAATTTCAAAATATTCCAATGTTTTTCAACCAAACAATATAAAGTAGATGAATCTTTTGAGAACTGAGTAATGATTGCAATGTGTTCTGATACTTGTTTCGCACTGGAATGCTCAGCAAGTAAATCTGACTGTTTGTATTTTTGGTATTTATTCTCCGCTTTGTTGATGCATGCTAATTTATATCCTCTATTCAAAAACCTAGATCTCAGAACTCCAGTTTCTTCTTCATAATTAATGTCCCTACTACAATTCCTTCTGGCCCTGTAGAGTTCACCGGAAGGAATGTTATTAATTGTAGAGCGCCGGTGGCTACTCTGCGCCTGAAGTACAGAATTGAGTTCTGTTGGTTTTCGAAAAGTCTTAGTTTGGATATTGCCTTGTTCAATAAAGATGTGCAGATCTAAAAATTCAATTTTATCTGCATCTGCACTGCCAACAAAAATAAGCCCAAAATCATTTTTGTTGACATACTGGACAAAATAATCAAATGACTCCAAGTCTCCTTTCCAAACAATAAGAATATCGTCTATAAAGCATCACCAAGCAATTAGATTAGTTTTGTATTCAGCATTACTATAAATATAGATATCTTCAAATTGTGCCATGAAAAGGTTTGCTAAAGAGGGCACAAATTTTGCCCCCATAGCAACACCTTTGGCATGGACATAATACTGATCATTAAAAATGAACACATTGTTATCAAGTGTAAATTTCAAAAAGCTTTTCAATAAATTGTCATGGTCTAAATCAGATGCAGAAAAATCATGAAAAATGTAGTCTATGGTACGTATTGCCAGATTGTGATCAATGCTAGTAAATAGAGCTGTTACATCCACTGTTGCCAACAAATAATCAGATTCCCATTGTAATGTTTTCAAAAATTGTAACACATGAGTGCTATCCCGTACATATGATTTCATCGTGATGACATGAGGTTTAAGCACTTCATCCACGTACTGTGAAAGCCCTTCTGTGGCCCACCCTATACCACTCATTATTGGTCTTACAGGTGGAAGATCAATATCATTTGTATGAATCTTTGGTAGGAAATACAGGGTGGGCATCACAGGTGCTGTGTTAGTCAAAAATCTTTTTTCATCATCTGTCACAAAACCTTTTTCATACCAAAATGTGATCAATTCCAAGAGCTCAGCAACTACTTTCTTGGTTGGATTGGATTTAAGTGGGATGTAACATCCTGGTGTGTTAAGATGTAAAATGGCCATACTGATGTAATCTGAGGTGTTCATTACCACGATGTTGCCCCCCTTGTCTGCTTCTTTGACAGTAATTGATTTGTCACTTGCAAGGTCATCTAAGGCTTTGGACTCTTCTTGACTTAAGTTGGACCTGATTCTCCTCCCTTTGTGAAAATGTTTGTCTAAATATTCATGAATGTCTTTAGTAACAGCTTTATGAAAGGTCTCAATAACATTATCTGATCCAAGCTGAGGTGTAACTTTCGATTTTGGTTTGAGTTCTTTGATCTCTATGTGTCTGGTATTTATTCCCAGATCCTGACAGATGGTATGAGTGTATGTACTACTTTCCGGATTAAGGGACATTAAAGTTTCAATATTCTTGATATCTTTTATAGTGTAAGTGCTAAGAGGTTCAAGTGAGGATTTACGCTCAAATGTGCGTACTTGTATGGCTAAAAAAAATTTCTATTTGAGTTTTCTCAAAAATTTAAAGAGATCAATTTGAAAATTAACAAAATCCGTGCCCATACTGGGTGCAAAAGATGAACCTTTATTCAACACTGCAATTTCGACTTTACTCAGCTGTCTGTTTGACAGATTGATTACCAAGTCTGTTTGTGTCACTTGGTCGATCACTTCTTGCTGGTTGAACGGGTTAGAATCCCAGGACGTGAGAGTTCTTCGTCTGAGCTTCCGCTTCCGCTTCCCCCCTTTCCTGCCCCTGATGTGATATTTGGTGTTAAAGTAGGTGTTACTGGTGGATTTCCAAATCTGACTTGTTTGTTTATAGTAAATCGTTGATTGCCTTTTTTGTACCTCCTGATTTCTTCTAAAAAACTTTGCCCTCCTTGAGAGCCAGTTTCGGACACTTCTTTGTCCCTAGCAGCTGTAGAATTGCTGTCTTCTTCTGATTCTGGGTCTGAGCTAGCTGGGGTAGTGTTCGATGAGGTAGATTGGTGCTTGATGGTTATATTGTCATATTTTGATTGAAAAGTATATACTCTTGATTTTCTATGGTCATTATCATCCCTATAAAACCTCCTGAACTTTCTCAATTTTATGTCGTCTTGATATTCACATAATATCTCATTCATTTTCTCATAATTCTTTGATTTGGTACTTTCAGCATTGGTCATGTTAGCTATCTCTTCTTTCACAGTTGTGATTTGTGCTATTACTCTGTTGTGCTCGCGTGTGACATGTGTGATCAAGAGTTCCAACATAGTTTTCGAACTTTGGTTTAGATTCTTTTCCCAATTCTCAGCTAAGTCACAGTCCTCCTCATTGTCAAAATTTGGCATAATAAACACCCGTAATCCTCTGGGTATAATCCCATTCTCCAAATAATTGGTTAACGAAGCGTGTTTCCAGTAATTATTCATTTCTTTTTTTGACAAACGTTCTAGTTTGATGAACTTCTGTCTCAAAGTTTCTACTGTATTATAGCTACTCCTGAAAGGATTTGCTGTACTACCCCTTGGGGCAAAAAGTGCCGCTCTATCCTCATCCCTATTACTCATATAATCTGCCATATTGGCTCAGTGGAAATCAGCAAGCACCTAAAACCGAAAATAGACTGACAAAGAATTGGTTATTGTGGGATCGGTCCCTGTTGGTGCGCTAGTGCCCACTCTGGATTGATATCAAAACCCAGCCTATGAATTAGTTCAGGTCCCCTGGCAGCAAAACAAATCCTGCCACCTCAAACTTCCCACAAAGTTTGTATATAACATTGAATATAATAGATTAAACTTCGGGGGAGTTACTTGCTCTCAAGGTCAATCGTCTCAATGCGAGGAATATTTCAAACAGACATTGCAATTGTTCTAATCATGTGAGAAATAATGTTGTTTAATTTCCAAAAAAGAGCAACAGCCGACACGTGTTTCGACCCCTGGTCGTTGTCAAGGCTGTAAATATCATGTATGAAACATAACACCATTGATAACAATGTACATAACATTAAAATTATTGGCATTAAATCATAAAATTATAGATGTTACAAAAAACATGAAAATAGATAGGTCATACCATGTTGCATCATGCACCTGGTCAGGGTTTGAGGGTTGAAGTCAGAGCAAGTTTACTTCGATGATGTCACACGTTACGCATACGCGTGACGTCATCACGCTACGGGCACCATTTGGTATTGCGTTTTTACCGCGATCGCGGCAAAATCGCAGCTGAAGGCGCCGAAAGGCTAAGCAACAAAGACTGGGGCTAGGGATTTATCCCAATGATGAAGGTAAACACTTATGGGACTTATTTATCTCAATCTGCTTGTTCCAATTATTGTATCCTGTGGGTTAACATGGTGCTATCCATTGGTTAATGGGGCAACAAACATCTTAATTAATAATTTGATATAATAAGGGATAAAGAGCATCTTAGTCAGGTTTTAATGTTTTTTCCACACTCTTTCATATTAATAAACCTCACAAATTAGGCATCAATATGAAGGGCAAAAAATATTTCTATAAAATGGGGCTTTGTATATAATACACATTAATAATAGATTATCTCCATTGTTACTGATTTAAATCTCAGGAATACATTATTTGATTATTTAAAATGATATATATCTTCCACAGGCCAGATAACAACACTTATACCAGAAATGGCTCATAGAAATACAGTTTCTTCTAATCCTCTAACTCTTAATAAGGTAAGAGACCCAATGCAGGATCACCTTACAGTTCATGCTATCAAATAGATCATCACTGATTTTGACATACACTTTCCTCTACAGCAGATGTACCAATAACTATTCTCTTTTGGAAGCATGTATGATGTCCAAGTGGGTATATAAGAAATCTACAACCAGTAGTCATTTAATCATTTCATTACACCTAGGGTATACATTATTTGATCTCAAATACCTGCTATATTGGTCATAACGGGTACTAATGTATGGAATACATCACAAATTAAACTAAAGCTGGGTGTTCATGTATTAAGGGCTAATGTTTCCAAGATCATATATTTGTGTATTTTAATACAATGGGAGGTCTAACAATATTTGTTAAATTGCTCATTGCAACTCTATTTTTCTTTTTATTGTTTGGCATCGATTTCTCAACTTGCTCTGACTTCAACTCTCAAACCCTGACCTGGTGCATGATGCAACATGGTATAACCTATCTATTTTCATGTTTTTTGTAACATCTATAATTTTATGATTTAATGCCAATAATTTTAATGTTATGTACATTGTTATCAATGGCGTTATGATTCATGCATGATATTTACAGCCTTGACAACGACCAGGGGTCGAAACACGTGTCAGCTGTTGCTCTTTTTTTGGAAATTAAACAACATTATTTCTCACATGATTTGGACAATTGCAACGTCTGTTTGAAATATTCCTCGCATTGAGACGATTGAGCTTGAGTGCAAGCAACTCCCCTGAAGTTTAATCCATAACATTTACTGTTATATACAAACTTTGTGGGAAGTTTGAGGGGGCAGGATTTGTTTTGCTGCCAGGGGACCTGAACTAATTTATAGGCTGGGTTTTAATATCAATCCAGAGTGGGCACTAGCGCACCAACAGGGACCGATCCCACAATAACAAATTCTTTGTCAAACTATAGAAGTTGTTAATTTAACTCTTATTCTATCACTGTTAGATAGGCGTTGTATCACCACAACCTAGATGAGAGTGCACACTAGGAAGGGATAGTTTACATTTCACTCTATCCTTTGCTGTCTTCCCTCACAGCCTTGTTTATCTTCAAGCTAGAAATAGCTCCATCCTAGTCCATACCACAGTTTTTGGCCTCGGCAGCTGGAGCTATCTCCGGATTGAGATTAGCTGCTACTAACTCATAACACAGAAATGTTTGAATATAACCATGGGATTCAAGACATTACATAGAAGCAGTTGCTTCCTTGGCTCTTCTCTAGCCTACCCACTGTTGCATCTGTTGTTGTGATGGAGTTGGATAGGATGGATTATGAGAGTGTGAATCTAGCTTTAATTGCTAGATTTGGGAAGACCCCTTCCCAGTACCTTAAGAGGTTTAGGACCCTCAAAAAGCATGATGGTACCCCTTGGGCTACCTGGGTATGTGAATGTTTGAAAAACTTAGATGGTTTGGTTAAGGGTTACAGAGTAAACACTTATGAAGGTATGAGAAATCTTGTTATGTTGAGGTCAATTTATGATGCCTGCTCTCCTGAGCTCAGAGAGCACTTGGGTGATTCTAAGGAGATAGATCTTAAGATGTTAGCTAAGGCTGCTGACTTGTGGGTTGCCATCAGGGCTACTCACAAGGATTCTGGGGCAACTCAGAAGAAGGATGAGGGAAAGCAGCCAAAGAGGGCCACAAACAGCAACATAAGGGTAAACCACAAGGGACACGGAATCAGGCTAGTGCACCACCTGGACCCAAACCAGATGGAGGTCAGAGCAAACCCCCATTCATCAAGACATTTGGGAAATGTTAAGTTTGTGGGTCAAATGACCATGTGAAAGGGGATCCCATATGTAAGGGTAAACCTTCAGGGGTCTACACTGTCTCCTTAGCCTTCTCCACAGAGGAAGAAGTACCTATGACAAGTGGAAACATTCACCTACTGGCCGATGAACCCATGAGAGTCTCAGCTAGTGTTTCTTTAGGTTCCCTGGGCTTGTGGGAACAACAAAATTTAGATCTCTAAAATTCCATCCCAGATAATACTAAAGAGTATTATAAAGATAGTGTTGTTGTGAATGGCCAGGAGACTCCTGCCATCAGAAGCACTGGAGCCAGCATAACTGTGGTGGATGAATCATTTTTCAAAGTGGAGGATGTTGCTAAGGCACCCAAACATCTCACCAAGTTAGCTGGAGGCCCTGTGCAAATGCCTCCCCAGTTACGAGCTCTCATCCAGTGTAATGATATGACTTTCAAGATACCTGTTAGTGTGCAGAGTGAAGGGCCTGGGAGAGTCCTGTTGGGTAATGACCTGAAAACTCTTGGAGTTGTGTCTGGTACCCCCTGGTACCTTCAGGCCTCCCAGTAAAAGGAAACAGGAGCTCACTAGGCCTGCAAGGGAGAGGACCTTAAGAGGCTCTCCAGAGGAGGAGATAGAGGAAGCTATCACTCCCACTCCACAGGAGTTGCTCACTTCTATTTCTGAAAAGAAAGAGGCCTAAGACCTCCAAGAAAAAGACAGATAGCACCCCTGTGCTACCAACAAGGACATCGCCAAGATTGTCCAAAGTCACACCTGTGACTCGTCCACCTGCTGAGGCAGAGTGTGAGGTACAACCACGTGTGGTGGATCCAGTATCTGAAGAGTCAGATCTGGAGGAAGACACTGTTTTGGTTGGAGATCTATACCCTGTTGATCAACCTGAGCTGCAGTCTTTACTGGCAGGAGGTGGACCCAACAGGGCAGGCTTCAGCAGAGGACAAAGAGAGTGCCCTACTCTCGAAGGTCTTCGACAACAGGCTGCTTCTCAACTTGATGGGCAAGAAGTCGGAAAGCATAGGTTGAGCTGGGAAGATGGCTTTTTCCACAGTGAACCTACTGATTCTATCCCTGGGGACTGCAAAAGAATTGTAGTGCACCTAGTAAATTGACTCCGGTTCCTACAGTTGGCCCATGAGATACCTTTGGCTGGTCATTTGAGTTTCAAAAAGACCAAGAAAAGTTTGAGTTTCAAAAAGACCAAGAAAAGGCTCTCCTTATACGTCTACTGGCCTAAAATGGGTTCAGAAGTTGACAAATTGTGTAGGAGCTGTCACACTTGCAAAACCTCTGGCAAAAGTGGAGCCAAGAATGTTGCACCACTGGTGCCTCTCCCAGTGGTGGGAGTTCCTTTTGAGAGGGTGGGCATCGACATTGTGGGTCCCCTTGACCCTCCCACATCTTCAGGGAATAGGTTTATCCTGGTTGTAGTAGACCATGCCACTAGATAACCAGAAGCAATACCTATGAGGACTGTTACGGCTCAGTCTGTGGCTAAGGCTCTACTTGGTATTTTTACCAGAGTAGGGTTTCCTAAGGAAGTGATATCCGACAGGGGATCCAATTTTATGTCCCACTACATGCAAGCCATGTGGAAAAACTGTGGTGTCACTTACAAGTTCTCTACAGCCTACCATCCACAGACAAATGGACTGGTAGAGAGGTTTAATCGTACTATGAAGAGCATGATAGGTGCATTAGAGGAACCCCTTAAAGGAAAATGGGACCTTCTACTGCCATGCCTTCTCTTTGCTTATAGAGAAGTCCCGCAGGAGGGAATTGGTTACAGTCCCTTTGAACTTCTCTATGGCCATCCAGTCAGAGGCCCATGGGCCCTGATTAAGAAGCGGTTGGAGAGTGTTCCTTCCCCCAAGCCAGTCTGAGTGACTGACTATATGATAGGTCTCCAGAGGAGAATGTCACACATTACGGCAGAAGCTAGTGATAACTTAAAAGCAGGTCAGGCTGTGGTCAAACATTGGCATGACCAGAAGGCCAGCATGGTTGAGTTTACTCAAGGTCAGCTTGTATTAGTTACGGTTGTTCTTCAATCTATTTAGTAGTTGGATTAATGTTATTGAGGTGCAGGGGAGAAGTACTCAGCCTTGGTACTTAGGCTGGACAATTTACAAGGGAAAGATGGTTTCCTAATTAAGGAAACCCACGTCCCCTGCACACTATCTCTAAGGCAAAAGCCTGTATATATTTTTCTGTTGGAGGCAGGGTCTGTTGTTCTAGTCTCCACCAATGGAGTTGAAGTCCAAGCCTTGCCTCTTTGTTTAAAGCCAATTTGTTTAGCAATTCTTATGTTTTTATGACCTTATTACACCAAGGTGATTTTAAAAAAAAGCACAATTAGTAGATGGCAATTCTAATTTGATCTAAAACAAGTATTTATTGTTATAAAACATTTGTTTGACAGGCCCAACGAGTTTACAGCTACAGCATTCTTCTGCTCTAAAGGTACTGTGCTAACCCGGTCTTCGTTTTGTCCAGCCGCGGTGAAAGTGTGTGAAATCTTTCACCAATCCAAGGTTTTGTCCTTCTCTATTCTTTAAAGTAACTTTTCGTCCGACCAACTTCATTCTGAACTCTTGGCAAAGACTTAACCGCGAACTACCCTGAACTGTGTGATCCTCTGCAAAGACTTTGGTCCATTGACTGTGGCCCTGGCCTCTTTATTTGATTTCCTCACTGTAGTTCCTTTTTCTAGATTGCCCTGCTTACTTACTTGTTGGTGCTGCTCAACTTTTGTCTAACTTTGTCTTTCCCTCCCTTTTAAATTACTGGAGTGCCATTTTGCTCATACTTCATTTTGAGCCTAACTTGTCCAGAATCTATTGGGTGTGGTGTAGTATATTAAGGGTGTGATTTGTTTAACTGCTTGATAATAGTGAAATGTTCAATAACTGATGTGTAAATAAATGTATATTCTTTCACTCAGAAACCTTGAGTCAGTGTTTATTTGAATCATAGTAATTGCTGTCCTTTGTGTAACTATTGATACTGCTCACTTTACTCTTGAGGTAAGTCTGGCTGCTCAGCCATCGCTACCACTTTACTGTGTAGTACAGGCTTGTACGAAAGGTGAATTTTTACAGTCCTAGTCTGTACAGTCCTAATTGTGTGTGGTGTTCCCAAAGGGTACTGCATATAATTCTGCTTAACAACCTGCACTCTTCATTACTCCTAGTCCCACTCTTCCTCATCCCAGTACTTACCTATGAAGCAATGAGCCTCATACGTAAGCACTGGGACAAGGACGAGGGACGTGGAGGTAATTCTGGGCCAAGGAGCTGATTTAGGATGTTGGGGTAGGGGATGGGTGGGAGAGGGGATGTGTGGGGGACGGGATTGTGCAATAAATCATAATGGTCGTCCATGTCCAGGCCAAGCAGGCAAGATATGTGGTATTAGTGGCTAGAGATGCATCTTGGTGCAGCCAGTCTAGTCATTCCTCAGTTTGGTATGACTTTTTTAACTGAGCATTTCTGATAAAGCAGTCCTGCTAAGTGTAATTACCTGGCTAGACTGGCATTTGGGTTCTGCCAGTCTAGCCGTTTCTTACTGTGGCATTGTATATTTTATGGGCATCTGTGATAAAATTATATGATATGCGCAAGAAGACAAGGTAAAACAGAGGGAGGACAAGACAAATTATCATACTATGCCTTGTGTCATTCAGATCGTTCAACTGCGAGAATGGGAAATGCAAGGGGAAAGGGAGGGGGGAGTGCAAGGGAGAGGGAAGTGGAAAACAGGGCAGCAATGCTCTGAGTAAGTGCAGCCAGTAGTACAAGGAGAACATGGGACTGTAGGGTTACAGTTACAGCCCCTAAGTGCGTGGTAGGTCTGAGGCAGTGCAAGAGTGACCGATCAAGAAAGAGCCTGGACTCAGTGAGACTGAGGGTAGCCAAGCAACCAGTTGATACAGCAGACAGCTAGGTCAGCAGGGGAGGGAGAGAGAGAAAACAGAGAAGAGGAACATTTTGAGCTGCTTCCGGAACTACAGCTGGTCGGGCTCAAATTTGAGAAGAGAAGGGAGGTCATTCCAGAGGGAGGCACCTGCAGAGGAGAGAGATCTACCCCCTAATCTCTGCTTGGAGAAGCATCTAACCCTTAGGGCTCGAGAAGGAAGGTATTTTGGAAGAGAGCGTTGGATGTAGTATGGGACCCGGCCCCAAAAAGCCTTGTAGGGGAATGCAAAGGTTCTTGAAATTGATCCTTATAACCACCGGCCAGTGGAGAGAGTTCATGGCTGCAGAGATACAGCCCTGGGCTTGAGGCCAAGGATAAGTTTTTTTGCAGTCCTGTTCTGGATTAGTTGCAGAGGGCAGAGAGTAGAGGAAGGCAGATTGAGAAAGAGGCTGTTGCAGTAGTCCAGCCTAGAGAGAGCCAGGGTTCTGGAGACAGTGAGTTTCTGGGGGAAAGTGAGAATGGGAAGAGTCCCTTTGGGGAGGTGCAGCTGGTAATGGGACTTCTTGGCAACGTCTGAGAAACAAAGAGTGGAGTTGAAGGTGACACCAAGGTTTTTTGCCTCGCAGGAAGGCGAAGGAAGAGGGCCTGAGGCGGGTGGCCAGAGTGAGAGAGGGAAAGCAGAGGCATGGGTCCCAATGAGAAGGATCTCCATCTTACTGGCAATAAGGCAGAGATCGTTGGAGGGGAAACAATCCTGAATTGTGGATAGACAGTCATGAATGAGCAAGAGTGGAGAGGAGGCTGAGGGAAGCCTGAAGGAAAGCGGAGTGTTATCCGCTTAACACTGAAAGTTAGAGGAGAAAGGAGACATCAGGTGGGCCAAAGGGGCCAAGTAGAGGTTGAAAATCCAGGCTGAGAGGAGAGAACCCTGGGGAACGCCACAGGTAGAGAGAGGTGGCAGAGAGAAAGGGACCAAGTTGGACCTGTGAGGGGCGGTCCAAGAGGAAGGTCAGCCACTCCAGGGCCTGATCCGTGATGCCCAGGTTCTCGTCGATTGATCAGGATGGCATGGTTGACCATGTCGCAAGCAGAGAAAAGTTCAAGGAGGATGAGGACAGAAAGAATGCTGGAATCAAGGTTAGAGACCAGATCTTCCAGATGTTCAGGAGAGCAGTTTCCCTGCCTCTGGCTGCTCTGAAGCCATGCTGATGGTCATAGAGACAACCAACAGATTCAGTGTGGAGAGTAAGCTGGGAGTTGGCCAGCTTTTCCAAGAGTTTGGGAATGAGGGAAAGTTCCAGTGGCAAAAGAGCCATTACAGAAATTGGCCAAGGCTAAAGCAAGGGTGTCAATATGGTCCTTGATGGTTCTTGAGGAGCGGGCGAGCACCTGTTTCAATGATGCTTTCATAGATGGGACTGGTCTAGAAACCTCATCAGGTTTTATCAGAGAGAAAGAGGAGAAAGGAGGAGAAGAGGGAGAGATGGCCAAAGGGGGGCCGAGAGAGATAGAGGGGTGAGGACGAGGAGATAGAGGACAGGGTGTCCTGAGTTTTAGGGGAGAAGCGCAAGGCCAAAGCCGAACAGAGGCCCTGTTGAGGGAACAGGAGAGGTAGAGCGCGCTAAAGGATTGGCCAGTTCCTTGCAGATTTTAAAGAGTTTGGCTGTATTGTTAGAGGCCGCAGAGACGCAGGCTTGAATGTGTGCTCTCTTCTTTATGAGTCCTATATCCTCAACTGGCATTTTGGTGCAACCAGTCTAGGTATGTCCAAATGTGGCCTGGCATGCTTTAATGTAATGTTATTACGTGTCTACACTGGGCTACATTGTGCAGCCAGTTGGACATGTTTTCAATGTGGCATGGCATTTTTAATATCAAAGCATTCATGTTCCTGTGCACTGTTGGAGGCATGCATGTATTGGATTGGTGTTACCCTACAAAACAATTGCTAACACTGTGGCTTTTTAGCCAGTTATTTTCAGAAAGTGTTCTGTATATTGCATTTAAACACATATTTATATCTGTCTCCTGGTGCAGTGTGCAGCATACCCTTTCAGCAGCACGTTTTTGCGTATTGCGAAAGCGTGGTAATCTAGGCCGGCCCAGATTGTGGCGCGACCCGTGATTTGTTGCTGAGTTGGAGGGGTGGGGGACCCTCAGCATGGCTCGCAGGGGGGGCCCACATTTTGTATTATGCCACTGGGTCGGCCAGCCGTTTGCTGCCCCTATCAGCAAACTCAGAGTATGCCGTGCAGGAACAATGCCGGTTATCAGCCATTTTACTGACATTATTTCCGGACCGGCATACCATATCTTCATAAGATATATAAAAACAATAAAAATCAAAACGTTACTACAAACACTTACACATAATTAACAAAATATCACCCTATACAACCAAAACTAACACAAACAGAAAAGGGTAACGCTAAAAGCGTATAAAAATGATTAAACCAGTTTCATTTACAGCGCGGCAGATACCGGTCAAATTTCCATTTAACACAGAATAGCAAAGGCCTCTGAGGCATTGTGTGAGTAACACATTGCAAAAGCACAGTCGCAGTTTGCCTATCGGGTAGCATCGGAAAGCAAAATAGCACCGGGCAGGTGCCTCCACCAGTCAGATTGTTCGGAAAGCGGGCAGAACCTCCTGCTATAATTCCATGTTCCAAGCGAGCTCTGACAGCTACTTGCGCCTGCCCCGCCATTTTCCCTCCTCCATGTCGACGTCTGTGGTTCTTTCTCCCCTCCCTCCTTTCCTCTCACTTACCTGAAGGGGTTATGACACTGCTCATCTCATGACCACCGGGCCGCCATGGAAATGAAAGAGGTCCCGGGCTGTAACGACCCGGTACGGCCCTCGGAAATTGGTGATATGGTTTTTTGTTGCTATCATGCCACTTTAATGTTGAATAAAAATTGTTGAATAAAAATAGACAGTCCTTTGACAGGTGAAAATGGTCTCTCTCTAAATTTGCCCTTGCTAAATACACATTTCTCTCTCATATCCTGTGCTAGTTATAACAAAAGCGGGTCAGAAAAGGTAACCCAAATCTACCACTCTCTTTTCCACGTGACGTTGCCAGTCACTACTCTGGAAATCCAAGAGTCTAGCTTGGATCGGCTTAGAATAAGGGTTCTCTCGCAGATGGGCCCAAAACTGGAGGAACTTAGATTGCGCTGCACGTCATATATAACCCTGGTTACAATCTGAATGCGCTGGATGTGCCGGTGCACTGTGTGGTGTGCTGTCATATCAGAATGGCCGCATACCCCAGAGCCACGCAGGACAGCAGCCATTGATTTAATTTGATATATTTTTATAAAACAGTCCAATGGGCACACCCCTGCCCCACATTTTTCTCCCATAGTTAATCAGTGCACCGTTTACTTGCAGTCTTACTCGCTGGGCATTTAACATGTGCTATCCACGTTAAATTATTACATTATCTGCCAAGATCCCTTAAACCTCCTACTCACTGTAATTTCCCTCCAGTGACCAGGACGGGGTCGAGTAGGTGAGTGGGTTTCCCCACACACACTGTCTGTGGGTTGGTGGCAGTTAATCATAAGCCACACGCACCATGTACTTCATGTATCCATCAACCAATGGCTGGAGTATACGTGGTGTCCAAGACCAAAAGCAACCGTTTTATTTATTTATTTATTGGTCATTTGATAGGCGCTTATACAATTAGCAAAAACTGTTTCAAGTTGTCTTCATATGATACAGAATATATGCCAGTGTCCCATCCTGGGGGTGTCTATGGTACATGTATTAAGCTCAGAAAGAGGGAAATGGCATACTAGCATGCAGCCCTGTCTCACATCTTGAGAAACATAAAAAGAGGAGCAGAGTTTGGCAGAAGTGCCACAAAGAACACTTGCTGTTAAACTACTATGTGAACAGATACGAAGAGTGGAGAGCCTCCAGTGTCCCCATGCCTGGCAAAGTCACCCAGAATTATGATCTGTTCACATACACAAAAGCTGAAGTCAAATCAACAGATCCAAGGTAAATTGGGCGTACATGTCACAAATAGTAGTAACTTCTTTTCATTCTCACTAAATATTGAGGATATATTGTGAAGAAGCCCCCAGTATGGGGAAAGGGATGGCCAGCAGGAAGCCCCCGAGACCTGCCCCTAGCCTTGTGGGGACACCAAGACCCCAGGACCCAGAGAAAGCAGAATCTGCAAAGGTCTCCATAGTATGAAGGCAGCCTGAAGCTGCATCCAGCCAGACCCAAACCAGCAATGAGGGAAATAAACTATTTCCCCTTAAGGGAACTGAGTTACACAGTTCCAGTGTCTCCAGCAGGCTTTCAGGCAGGTAAGAGAAATCACTTAAGCAGATTAATCAGATCTGCAAGGTTCTCAGAAATAGAATGGTTTGCGGCACTCCACAGGGAACATCATTTAAATATTTCAAGTCCCACCGAGCGAGGGAAACCATTTCTTTCTCTAGCACTGGCACAAAAAAGCATCTCGTGTTGTGAGTCATATTCATGCAGATTCAATGTGGTTCATGAAGTAATGCTGGTGTAATTACAGAATTCCAAATTCCCTGCGGTGAAAAAGAAGAATTTAAAATGAACACTGTCAGAGGCTTACCAGAGGATAATCTAAATCTTAATTCACATGCTGGGGGAGCAGAGGGACTCAGGCTATAGTGTGGCATTAACATCATGGTTAAAAGACCAGTGTACGAGACCTCATCCATGCTCAGGGGAGCACTGGAAGCCAAAATGATATCAGGCCTTAATGTAAGCTTGAGCCATCCCCTCTCTATCCCACCTGACCCCAAGCACATAGCCCAATTCGAGACCATCCCAGCTGCTACAGGCCAGGTGCAAAGATTATCCCACACAGGGTGGGGATGTCAGGTTGTAAAAGCCAGCCAGCTCAGTCAAATAGTGTTATTTCATGGGAGAGCTTGCAGCAGGAGGTGAGCAACAGATCCTGGAAAACCACTGTCCTGGAGCCCCTTAGGTAGGAGATCCCATCAATGGAATTACTGGTGTGTGGTAAAAAGAAGCCTGGGAAATACTGTTTTTGAAGGAAGTACTTTTTAGTTTAAGAGACAAATACATGGGCAGAGCAGGAGGGAGGTCCTAGCATGTTGGAGTCAGAGAAAGCAAGGAATTGTTGGGAGCAGAGACAGAGGGGTATCTCTTTGCAGAGGAAAGTAAGGGGTACCATCTGGAAGGAGATATTGTGGAGGAGAGAGAGATGACCTAGGAATAAATGGTGGGTATATTGTGGAGTTGAAGGAGGAAGAAGATATTAATTTAGCAAGGTGATTTAATCTTGGTGAGCAGAGTTGTATTGGAGGTGGAGAGAGTGGGCAATTGGAAGGAGAGTAGAGGATTGGTCTTTAGGGTCCTGTTTCGTGGGGGGTCTCCTTGTTGTTGCGTCCTTAAGCCTACGGGTCCATGGATTGCACAATATACATTTATAAAGTAAAAAGTAAAGAAGAGGAGGGTTACCAGCAGAGGAGAAGGCATTGTTGGAGAATCAGGAAAGAGGTGACTATCAAAGAAGAAAGGTGAAGGTGATCAAATCAGGAATTTGTTTTGGGCAGAAGGTGAGCCAAGATCTAGGAGAGAAGGAGAGTAGAGGAGAAAGGAGAAGACTTGTGGGGCAGGGTGAACAATAGTGGGAAGGAGACGTAAAATCAGAGCAGAGAGTATTGTGTGCAAGAGGAGAAGAGGCACGAGGGAGAGGAAACGAATGAACAGTTTAAGAAGGCAAAAGAGGATTCCGAGGTGACGGCTGGTGTAGGAGGACGTGTCTGACTGTCTCTCCCCTCCGGGCCGCTCCACATAAGCCCATTAATAATGCGTATCGGGCGAGTCTGTGCCCAAATATCGTGAAACTACTTGGTGTGCCAATAGCGGAAGGGAGAACGAAGCACTGTGCACCTCCGAAGGGCTGAATTGAACGGGGCATCCCGGGCAACGGGGAGTTCGCATCAGCGGGACAGCCGCGCTCAGCCATGTTGGGGGTCGCCGGCCATGGTCATCCGGCGGGCGCCCCTGGGCGCTATCTCTGCTAGCGCCGTGCAGTCCCACTATGTGTGGGGGTGGGGGCCTGCCATGGACATCCGGCATGGCCCCGGGTGCAGGGCCCCTGGCACCTGGCGTGGGGTCACAGCCTGCCAGGCCTCTGACCGAGGGGACCTCGACTACCATCCTGGCATGCGAGTCCCTCAGTGTCTGGGCGTGCAGGCCTGCGCCTCCACGTGTAGGCCTGGGGCCTACATGGATAATGAGACACGGACTCAGTCGTTCCTCTTTGGGAGTCTGCAGCCGCTCTGTCTCACGTGCCTGCAAGAGCTCCTTTTATTACCTGGGGCCATGACACCGTCATGGCCCATCTTAAAGGGGAAATACACATGGGAGGGACACATCCCCTTAAAGGGGCAATACACTTGGGAGGGTCCCACCTAACACTCCTCCTTTTTCATAACGAACAAACAAACGTTGCTATACCACACATGCGTCCCACCCGTTTCAGAACAACAAACTACTTATCACTCCAAACTTACAGGATAGACCAACCACGGGATATGCCACTGACCCATAGATAGCTAACTCCAACATTTACAAACATAACATATACTAACCCATTTCTAAACACACTCAATAGATGACCGTCATGGGCAGTGAGCTGCCGGAGGAATATAGGCAGCTCTCCCACAGTTTGCAAAACCCTTTATTAACCTGGGGTTCGGCACGGCCACTACACAAACACCTCATGACTGCGGGATCACAGTCTCACCTTATTATTCTTTACTAAGACCACTTAACACATGTGGTTACTATGCAGGTTCACAGCATCAAAACACACCGGATTACTGAGTCCTCTTTAAGCAACTGCAGGGCAGCAGGAGACCAGTTCATCTTCCATCAGCACCCGTTTAGGGTCACTCCCTGAGTCCAGGCCATGGATGGTACAGTTCACGGCCGGCAAGGCCACACCTGGCGGGTACCAGGGGCCACATCGGCATCGTCTCTTGATGTTCAGAGCCGGGCAGCGAGACGCAGGTGTCAGGGCGTCCAGGCTACTCCCTGTGCTGTGGGTCGGGCACGGGTGACAGGACATCACTCACCCCTTCTGTGTGATGCTCCCCCAGTCAGGAGTGTCTCTTTCCTCCAGGGCCGCAGGAGGGCGCACGAGCACTCAGGATGAGCCGCAACCCATGCCCTGTCCGCTGCACCACTTCCGGGTGGTGGTTTGGTCGGACACCATTTGTTGGCTGAGATCGGGGGCTGGCAGTACTTCCCCCAAGGCCACGCTGGACTAGCCTTGTGACGACATGGCATGTGGGGCGACAACCGTGGCAGGCAGTTGAGGACCCTTTTGTGGCTCGGTGCCAAAGCCACCTGTGGGACAGGCAGGGTGGCCGTGGCGGTCCAGTATTGGGGTTGCCTGCTGCTTAGGTCTCTCCACCGAAGTGGGGGCGTCCTCGGGTTACCAGATGGTGCAGAGCACCCGTGGTCCAGTGCTTGGGGCCTTCACAATTGACCAGTCCTGCGCATGCAGCATCTCTTATGGTGACCCATTGCTGCCTTCAGTGTGCAGAGTACGTCCTTTCCCTTATTCCGACCCGGAGGCCTGGCACATCAATGTCCCCTTCAGTTCCGGTGGAACGGGCAGCGTCTTGCTTCCTGGTCCAGATGACCAGGGCTCCTCAATGTCCATGTGCCAACATAGACCACTCTTCAGTTGGAGTGGCAGGGCTCCTTCTCTGCCACCCATGCTTGGGGAGTATAGGGGGGGAAAGCTGCATGCCTCGGTGTAGATGTGGGGATAGGGAGTCACAACAGACGTGAAGCAGTCGACAGTCGATTGGCGCGTGATAGCTTCTGACCACTTAGGTTTTCACACTCCGAACCAACATCTGAGGGCCCGTGTGCATTGGCAACGGAAGGTTGTTTCTCCTTTGCTGCTGGAGCTACCCACAGTAGCTGGCAGCAACTAAAACAGCCCCCCTAGATGTCCTCGTGACACCAGTCCCCTTACTGATGTGCTAGGGCTTTCAACGACCACCTCTTATTAGCTGCGGCATAGATATGCTGGGCAAAAGCACAGTCCTTGTCCTGAACCCTGAAGTGGCAAACCGATGAGTGTCCCATCATGCAGCGACCTGCTTTCATGCCGTGTGATATGCTTGAGGTGCCCAGTGGAGAGCGCTTCAGCTCAGTTGGCAGACGTGGGTGGCCCACGGTCTACCACAGCAGGAACTTAGTGTTGCCAATCCAGCCACAAGGGATGGTGCTTTGGTGGGCTGTCTGGCACCAACTGCCATTTAGGACTCCTCCAGCCCTCTGAGCCTTGACACGTTTGTAGAGAGCTGCGCGCCTCCAGGATGCGGCAGAGCGTGCCAGCTGGACCAGCTATTGGCAGCATTTATTTATTTATTTATTTTTCCACGCTACAGCCGGGGCTCCTTCTGTTTGATGCACACACCTCTTACTGTCCTTTAAGACTTCACTGCACAGGCAGCCAGTAGACCGGAGTGTCGGCATCGCAGGGTGCACGCTTGGGGCCAGTTGTTTTTCTGTTCTTTTGAGATTTGCTCCAAGTTCATAGCAGGAGACGAATGACGAAGGCACTGTTGGGCTGGCGTTACACTGACCTTGCAGATAGTTTTGTTTCTTAGTAGTGACCATCCGAATACTCATCTGACTAGCAATGGGACATGCGTTGGTGCTGGTGGATTGCCCTTTTCGATCCTTCTCTGCCTCTGTTGTGACCCATGGCACTTCATTGTTCTGCGCTGGTGGGGCTCAGGATAACTGTGAGGGCCATGTGCTTCTGTTCGCATAGCGCCAACCACCTTCCTGCGGCGCGGCTCTCCCGCATGGTGGGGCCTTGCACAGCTGAGCACAGAGGGCCGTGCAGGCAATACGGCCTCCGGGTGTCACAGCTGGGTATTCCTCTCTCTTCTTGGACAGGCTCCCTTTTGATGCAAAAGTAATCCACCGCCCTGTTTTCACTCCGGTTTGGAGCACCGTTTTCTTTTTTTTTTTTTTTTTTTTTTTTTTTTTACTGGCGGCTGCCCAGGACATAATTCTCTCCCCTGGGGCAGCACGACTTCTTCCCCATCGGGAGGTCAGTCAGTTCTGGTGGGCCTCTCCCCCATTTACTTTCTGGCAGGCTTCTGGCTTGGGGCTTGCAGGGGCGACCCACCTCTTTCTCTCCTGGGCGGGACCAGCGCGCACACGCGCGATCGCTGTTTTCGGCAGGATGGCGTCATTTTTTTTTTTTTTTTTTTTTTTTTTTTTTTTTACTGGGCGTGCCCAGGACATAATTCTCTCCCTGGGGCAGCACGACTTCTTCCCCATCGGGAGGTCAGTCAGTTCTTGTGGGCTCTCCCCCGTTTACTTTCTGGCAGGCTTCTGGCTTGGGGCTTGCAGGGGCGAGCACCCACCTCTTTCTCTCCTGGGCGGGACCAGTGCGCACACGCGCCGATCGCTGTTTTCGGCAGGAGGCGTCATTTTTTTTTTTTTTTTAAAAAACCGCTGGGAAAACTTCAGGCCGACCCTCCCTGGCCGCCTGAGTAATCTCTTCACAGAGGACCGCGGCCAGGGAGAGTCGGCCAGCAGGGTTCGGTCTCCCCTTTGTTCTCGCGGCTGCGGCCGCTCCATGTGTTCTTGCGGCTGCACCATATTCTTCCCTGTCGCGGAAAGGGAATCGGGCACTCAGGGCTGATGGGCACTCCCCGCCCTCTCTTCTAGCGTCGGGTGTCACATACCCAGGGTGCGGAACACCGCACAGGCAACGCCGCCTCTGGTGGGGTGGGGACGGGTGTTCCACAGCTCTCACGTGAGAGAGACCGCCCCTCCTCTTCTTCATCCTCGCAAGGCCAGGGCAGCGCACCGCGCTCCGCGGCGGATGTCGTTGGGGGGAGGGGGCCTCACCCTCTCCCCACAGGAACTACCTTTTCTTCGCGGCAGCCGCCGCTCTCGTTCTTTTCTTTGCGGCGGAACGCCGCGGGGTGTGTGTGCCCCACCGCAGGGCAGCCCGGGCCTACATCGCCGAGGCTGTGGCGGTGAGGCGCAGGCCACGCTGGACCCGCGGTGGGGTCGGACGCTCCTCTTTCCCCCTCCACCACTTACTGGCAGCAGGGGGGCCACGCGGACTCGTGGTCCTCGTCGCCATTGTTGGGGGTCGCCGGCCATGGTCATCCGGCGGGCGCCCCTGGGCGCTATCTCTGCTAGCGCCGTGCAGTCCCACTATGTGTGGGGGTGGGGGCCTGCCATGGACATCCGGCATGGCCCCGGGTGCCAGGGCCCCTGGCACCCTGGCGTGGGGTCACAGCCTGCCAGGCCTCTGACCGAGGGGACCTCGACTGCCATCCTGGCATGCAAGTCCCTCAGTGTCTGGGCATGCAGGCCTGCGCCTCCACGTGTAGGCCTGGGGCCTACATGGATAATGAGACACGGACTCAGTCGTTCCTCTTTGGGAGTCTGCAGCCGCTCTGTCTCACGTGCCTGCAAGAGCTCCTTTTATTACCTGGGGCCATGACACCGTCATGGCCCATCTTAAAGGGGAAATACACATGGGAGGGACACATCCCCTTAAAGGGGCAATACACTTGGGAGGGTCCCACCTAACAAGCCAGACCCTGCAGCGTAGATCCATCGAGCTGGAAGCCGCTGGTGTGTGCGCCCGGGCCGTGCAGCGGGAATTGCTGCGCGGGGGGCCCTGCGTCTGGGCAGCACAAGACAGAGCTGGAAGCCGAGAGCGTGAGAGCCTGGGCTGTACTGCGGGAGTCACCCGCGTGGGGGGCCGCGGTGTGTGAGCAGGACAGACAGGACGCTGTTGGAGAGCTGGACCGGGGTTCACCTCACTCCCTGGTCGGCATCCCCCAGACCGCGGTGCCCATACCTACCATCGTGCGAAACCACCGTGGCGCAGGGGGAGCCGCTCCGGGAGTCGGTGGGTCTGCCCCTCCCTCCCAGCGTGCCCTGCCTGCACGGGGAGACACACTGAAAGACCCGGAGTGTGTTGAAACAGAAGCCCGTGGCCCCCCGACAGCACTGGGGCCGCGTACTTGAGCAGGGCACCCAACGGCCCAGGGGAAAGAGCTGCGTGGGGAAAAAGCACCGTAACAGAAGCACGGAATCTCCACTGGTATCAGCCCAGGAACGGGCGCACGCCCTCGAGGACATTTCTGCAGCGGCCCGACCATCTCTCCATACAACAGGTAAGAAGGCATTCCATTCTGCATGAGCTAGCAGTGAGGCCTCCCGGAGGGGGGTTCTTTCTGCACATTAAGCGACGACAAGCAGCCATACAGCGCAAAATCGGGGGGACCCTCTTGCATCTACTGCTACGGCCACACCATATCCATATTCAATGGCCTAGGAGGAAGGGCTACGCAGGGAAAGCCGACGCACCGGAGACACAGACTCATTCACCATCTGGATCTCCGGCGGTCCCCATCCGGGCACCCGCGTGCACTGCCATCAGCCCCCAGGGAATGGGCGCACACCCTCAAGGATATCCCCACAGCGGCCCGACTGACTCTTCGCACAACAGGTGAGACAGCACATTTTGCTTGTGTTGGCAACGAGGCTTCTTGGAGGGGGGGATCCTTATATCTACAGAACGTCAGCTGGCAACCACATAGCAGGACTTCCCCCATGCAATAAAGCCAGGGGCTCCCTCCTTCTTTTAACGCCATGGTCGCATCCAGCAGCCATTATGCAACGGCGCCACTTCCTGGATCAAACATAATGAATCCCTGCAAAAGACCACCATCTGCACAGTGAGCTCTCTGAATAGACCCTCCCACGGTACAAGCTACCTCCTAAACAAACTGCCTAAGCTATAACTGGGAATCCTCTACAGAATTTTTGCTCAGCTCCTCTGCACCCCCCACAATTTAGCCCTACCAGGTTTTATATGGTGCATTAATGTCTAAATCGAGGGTGAAGACTACGGCACAGTCCCCATCCCCCCTACTCCCCCACAGAGAAAACAGGGCAGGAACCTAAGGCAGCTCTGGGGTGCACAAGAAGTCTTTACTTCCAAGTCTGAAGAGTTCCCCCCGCTCAGCCACAACTCATCTCAAAGCAACATGGAGGGGAGCGGAATGAGTAAAGAGGACATACCGACCTGCTTCAAAGAGCTTCAGTCACAAATAATCAGCTCTGTACAAGAACAATTCAAAATCCTGAGGGGTGAAATGAAACAGACTATTCAGTAACTCAAGCAGGATGTAGCCAAATTGGAGGAGAGGACTGACACAGTGGAGAGAAAACTTCAGCAGGTAGAGGAAGACTCTCTAAAATCAGATGGAACTCTGAATAGGATAGCCCAGACAACCATGTACCTGGAGCAGCATTGTGAGGAACTGGAAAACAGGTTGTGGAGATCTAACATTAGGATTAAAAATCTGCCGGAGTCTATAGAAGATGCAGACCTGATGGCGATGCTGATGCAATTGTTCACGGAGTTCTTGGCTGATGATATGGAACCAAGGGTGGGGATAGATAGACTCCACAGGCTGGGCCCTAAAAGAGCGGCCGAACCAGGAACGAGACCCTAGGATGTGCTAGTAGCTGTAACCTCCTACATACAGAAGGAACAGATACTTCAAAAGGCCAAGCAAGCCCCCGATGAGAGTGAATGGCCAGGAGGTGCAGTTATACCAGGACCTAGCTCACTCCACCCTTCCCAAGAGATGAAAGAAGGGCCCAGTGGTCCACCATTTGCCATCAGTTCAGGTGAAATACAAGTGGACATTTCCGTTCGGCCTCCTGTTCACCTTGGAGGGGGCACAGCACAGGATCACTACCTGTGAAGAAGGTGAAAAGATCCTGGGAATATCGAGTGGAGTGGAGGCTACTCAACCTAAGCCCCAGAGGAAAATCCGGGGCCCGAACCAGCAGGACGGCTGGTCGACGGTGCACAAGAAAGGTAGAGAGAGGAGGACCAAATACAACACGTGGCTCACTAAGCTCCCCCCGAGTTTAAATTGAACAAGTGAATCACGCCTTAAATATCAACCGCAGGGAAACGAAAAGAAGGACTTGCCTGATCAGCCTTCACCAGGCCAGGGAGAGGAGTTAGAAATACACAAATGGAATCTACAGTGGAGTTTAGGACTCCCCACAAAGGGTTAACGAGGTGAAATATGGACCGGGCGCACTGGACAATTCCTACTAGGGCAAGTAGTAACCTGGCTCCGACCTCACAGGTTCAAGGGGGGAAAACTTGTGAGGGCATACAGGAATAGAACTGCGGCACGGCATACAACAGGACGATGAATACATCAAAAAGGAACCAGGACGTCACAAGGTGCTCTATCAACAACCTAGCCGTGGATAGAACAAACATGGCTCTGGTGACAGTGCTTTCACAGAACGTCAGGTGCATGAATACCCCCATGAAAAGGGCCAAACTGGAAAGACAAGCCTGGAAACAGAAGGCAGACATTTTATTGCATCAGGAAACGCACATAAAAAGAAGTGAGAAATCCCGGATCAGGATAAATGGGGCGAAGCATGTCTTTCAGTCCAATGCAGAGGGAAAAAGGGCGGGGGTCTTGGTGGCCGTGAAGGACACACTGAAAGCACAGATCCATGACCACAGAGTCGACAAGGATGGGAGATATGTTTTCCTGAACATTACACTAGAAGGGAGACGTGTAACCCTAGTATCCGTTTATACTAGGGGAAGACCTGAACCTAGCATGCAACCACACTCATGATAGAAGCACCAAAACCAATAATGACTCGAAAGCACCCTCGGAGGCATTGAAGAAAGCATTTGACTCCCTCTCTCTGCATGACATATGGCAGGCAAAGAATGGGGAAAGACAAGGCTTCACACACTGCTCCCACATATCACTCGCTATCGAGAATAGACTATATATAGGCATCTACGGATCTGATAGGAAAAATCAAAGAGGTGGAGGTAGGCCCTATCTCCCTCTCGGATCATGCCCCAATTATGACATCTAGAGCACTCAGGAACAGGGGAAATCGGGTGTGGTCCAGGCGATTCCCGACCGAACTTCAAGGTACAGCAATGGTTGAGGATATCCAAGGGAAAATTGATATGTACTTCACCGAAAACGACACAGGGGAGACCCCGCAGGAGATTGTGTGGGATGCCGTCAAGGTGGTCTTGAGAGGCAAATTAATCACTCTGAAAGCTAGGAGAGACAAGCAAATGGAGCAGTGGGAACAAGATTTGGAGACGCAACTGCAACATGCACAGAAAGAGGCACCGGCTAACCCTAGCAGGGCCAGGAAACGGGCTATGCAACATATTCAGGGTCAATTGGAACTCCTCCAAACTCGGAAAGTTGAAAAATTGCTTCTGAGGATGAAACAAAGGTATTACATACTCGCCAACAAGGTGGACAAGCTACTCGCTCGGCCGCACCGGGAGACGGTTAGAGAGGACAATTCTAGCACTGGCGGACTCCAATGGTAACCGGAAAACTATTGATGACAAATGGGTGAGATTATGGGAACTTTCTTCCAAGACCTGTATCGCACTGGTAACCCAAATGAGGGAGAGCAGAAGAAATTTCTCCAGAACGTACCCCTGCCTCAACTATCGGAGGAAGCCCGAGAGACACTAGATCAAGACATCAAACCGGAGGAAGTGCTACAGGCCATCAAGCAACTCCCTAAGAACAAAGCACCGGGACCAGATAGTTACACTGAGGCTTTCTACAAAAAGTTCCGAACCTAGCTGGTCCCCAGACTCACGGCGCTCTTCAACACCTTCATATCTCAGGGGAACATCACACCCTCTATGAATGATGCAAAACTAGTACTATTCCCAAATTCAGGTAAGGACCCCACCCTCCCAGGATCGTACAGACCAATTGCTTTGATAAGTTTGGATGCAAAGCTCGTTAGCAAAGTCCTTGCCGATAGATTGACTGTGCACTTGGCCTCTCTGGTGGATGCGGACCAGGAAGGTTTCGTTCCTACAAGTCAAACAGCGGACAATACAAGGAGAGTATGCCACAAAACAGAAAAGGCAGAGCGCATGAACACTAGGCAATATTAGTAGCGTTGGACGCCGAAAAACATTCAACCAAGTCTAATGGTCACAGCTCTTTCACACGATGGAACACATGGGATTCAGGGACTCCTACATGAGGATGATAAAGTCCAATTATAATAGTCTCAATCAATGGCTTTCTGTCCCAGGCTGTCGCCCAGACGAGAGGAACAAAGCAGAGGTTCCCACTCTACCCCCTCATATATGCCCTGTTCTTGGAGCCCCTTCTAGCGAGGATACGTCAACTGCATCAAATTAAAGGGATTCAGATGGGGGGGCTAGAACACAAAACGAAGGCTTTCGCCGATGATAGGCTACTAGCCCTAACAGAGGCAACCACATCCTTACCCGCGCTTGTGAGCAAACTGGAGGCATTCAAAGCCATCTCAGGCCTCAAGATAAATAAAAACAAGTCGGAGATACTAAACTTGACAGCCGACCCATCTGCAATTGTAAATCTGGCTCAGAAGCAAGGGATGAAACTGGCACAGAACAGCATAACATATCTTGGAATTAGAATCACCTCCACAATAACACGACTATACACAGTAAACTTCCCGAATCTACTTACCCAGCTGCAAAAACTCCTGACAAGATGGTCGCCCCTCTGGGGGCGGATCTCGGCGGTCAAAATGACAACTCTCCTACTTCCAGGCTCTCCCGATAAGGCTCCCCAAGTCATTCTTTAGGTTCTTAAATAGGATGACATCCGCATATGTGTGGCAGCATAAGAAACCAAGGGTGGCAATGACCATGATGACAGCGTAAGTGAGCGAGGAGGGAATGGCATTTCCTCACTTTAAGTGGTACTATGAAGCAGCACAACTGCGGGTGATCAAGGAATGGGTGGCGGACTCCCCGCAGCTCAAATGGACGAAGCAGGATATAGGAGTGGCTGGTGCCCCACTCTCAAATCTTCTTTGGTCCCACAAGAAACACAGACATTTGAACACCAAAATAAGCGAGATAATGAGTGCATCCCTTAACGCATGGAACTCTGCAATCAAAAGGGGGAACCTGACAATACACCCATCCCCCTTCACACCAATGTTTGGCAACCCTGACTTCCCTCCGGGGATGGAACCCAATGCATACACCACCTGGAAACAGACAGGCTGCACTAAGATCTGTGACATGTATAAAACTCAGTCACTTAGATCCTTCGGAGAATGTGTCCAGGAACTTGGAATAGCAAGGACGGAGAGTTATCAACATGCCCAGCTAATCCACTGCCTGTCCTACCCAACCAATAGGGAGGAGGGAACAAGGGAGCTCACGAAATTCGAAACCTATATGAAAATGGACCCAGGTACTCGCAAATTGATATCAAACTTATATGAGCACTTGAACTCACAAGGGGAGGAGGTCTGGTGGAGATATATGAAGAGGTGGGAGGGGACATTGGGGGACACAATACCCCGATCCCACTGGGAGGAGGTATGGCGACACATCTCCAAATTGACAAGATCAATCCACCTGAGGGAAATGTGGCAAAAAGTACTACTTCAGTGGCACCTGACGCCAGAGAGATTAAAAGTAATGTATCCCAACACAGGCGGACAATGTTGGCCAGGCTGTCATCAGCAAGGAGACTGGAAGCACATATGGAGGTAATGTCCAGTCATCGCAGGCTTTTGGAATGATGTCAAGGCCCAAGCGGGAAAAATGGTCCAAGGGATCGAAAATCTAGGGGGAGGGGTTTGGCTTGCAGGACTCTGGGACCCAAAACAAAAAACATATACTAGGCGGCAGCGGAAAGTGATCATGGTCCTGGTGATAGCAGCATGGTTAACGATAGCTCAATGCTGGAAACAACAGGTGCCCCCGACACAACTCCAATGGCTCAGGAAAGTTTGGCACTTCGTTACTATGGAGTGGATGACCTACAAAATACAGGGTGCCCCCGAGAACTTTCAATTGGACTGGGCCCCGCTCCTTCAATATTTGCAGAGTGACCATATGCTGCAGTGGTGTCCCCACAGAATTCGTATCCTGAATATGTTTTAAATCTTAGAATTGCTCTGAGCACCTGCGACGAAGTGCCCTTTCATTGCGTATTGATTTCCAAGGGAATAAGGGGGAGAGACGGAGGGGGTTGAGGGATGGACGTGTTTTGAGGTTGAAGCCTGTTATATGTTAAAATTAATAAAAAAAGATCTTTAAAAAACAAAAAGAAAGCAAAAGAGATGGACCCTAACCTCATAGGCAAAGGAGAGAAGGAGAGACCAAACCCTAAGATTATGAGATAATGTGGGTTCTGGAGGACCAGGCGGATCAAGGGGGAACAGAGAGACACATGGAGGAACAAGACAATGCCGCTATGCCTGGGTGCAGGGAGGCAAGCATAGGTTTGGTCTTCAACGAGAAGGGCCGGAGGAAGACCAGCAATAGAAGTGGCCGCTAAATGGTTCTAGGGACACACTTCTCCACCAAACCCTAAGGGGTGCTCAGGACTATCCTTAAATGCCATGTAGAACAAAAAAGGGTTCCCGTCGGAACAATCATTGAACAAGTGGTTCAAATATCATTCATGAGCACAAATGAAAGTGCCAGTAAATGACAACTTTGAGCCCGACCTGGCAGGAATCCTTGCAGCGTCGCAAAGAGAGTGTCCCGATAAAGAGGGGCAGTGGGCAGAAGACATCTGGAAATATCTTTATGCCCCGGAACCATGGGTAGATGTTTGGGAATCCAAATAGCCTGAGAGCAGATTTAAAGAATGAGACAACCTCCTTTCAGCAATTGAATGCAGAGACAACACCCGCCTCAAGGAATACACTTTGGTTTTCAGTTTATCTTTTGTCGGATTTGGAGGTAATTTGTGGTACTTTGTGTTGCTCCTGGCACTAGACCTGGAGTGATTTTGGTTTGGAACTCTGCAGCACTGCACCATTTTCTGATGGATCCTTTGTGGAGCAAGAGGGCACATTTCTGATTTTGTTGACAGTATTGTGGAGAGACTAACAGCAGCCCTTGAATCTCACTCTGGTGCCTGGTCTCAATTTTGTAGCACAGTGACAGACATCCTGGTGACCTGGCACTATGTTTACATCCAGTGGGGGCTGGTAACATTTTAAAGTGGTGGGGTGCCAGGCCATGAGTGGAGTAAACGTGTGCGAGTGAGCATACCTGAAAGTAAACCATGGGAATCTCAGATGTTCTCCATCCAAGAAAAGTATGAAAATGGGTTAAAAATATTACACATAGTCCCTGGTATGATATGATATGATAGGTTAATTATAACACGCTTAATACCCAGAGGTTTCTAAGCACGGACCTGGGGATCGAGCCTGTGTTGCTCTGTGTCATCTTGCTTCCAAGGCGAGCATGTTGCCCCTGAGCTATCCTCCCGAGACAAACAAGGACATGATGCACACATATATGATGCAAACGTCTACATAACGTATCTTCTCAGGAAGTCATACACCCACTGAACGATGCAAGTATTACAAAATGGGCAATCCAGTGGTCTGGTGTCTGTGCTGATCCAGTTCCAAGAATTGGCTTATAGGCACTCATTTTTGCTGAATTCGAGCGCTCATGGACTTACTTGATAAGTTCGGCCACACACTCAATGTTCGGGGTTCGGGAAGTGAACGGCGAAGCTGCCGACGCCTCCTGCTGGGAGAGGGAAATCCCAGCATGCGCCATTTTCAATGCCTGCAAAAAATAGACATTTGTTTAAATAATATCAAGTGATGGGAGGGGTTAGATTTATAAAAATGAAAGACTTCCTGGCAACCCAAAATCCACAGAAATGCAACAAAATCATTGCAGGGAGGACCTCTGTGGAAGGAAAATGAGACTTGGTGAAGAGGTGTCCACTCCTCAGTCAGATTAGTTTAGGTCTTGTGTTCAATTAAATAATGAAATTCCTGGGACAGTGGGTGTAACATGTGTGGTGAGATATTGCTGAGCCTACAATCACTTTCACAACATTCTTTGGAAAACCAGAGCTGTGATGTTTCTGTCATGAAGGAGGATCACTGTCGCTGCAGGTAACTCTTCAGCTAAGTATTTTTACCAAAGCTACATCTTAAAGTACATAAGAGAGGGTGGGAGAACACGCCGGTGTCCACCAGCCAGGCTACACCTTCCCAATGGTCTGGTGGAACAGCAGAGGTAGGGTATTTACATTGGATTCAACATTTGCACCCGTGGAATGGTGATCAGCCAAACAGGTGGCTGGATCTATGGGTGAGAACTGAGACAGAACATTATATTCAAAATGTTGGATACCCCTGTCCTCTGCACACCTTTATACTGGTGAAAAATAGTGAGTTGAAATGATATACGGTCAGATAGTATTACAAGGTCAGATACTTATTGATTAAACACTAATCACAAACGTGCTGAGAATCAAATTCTCGTAAAATCTTCTTTCATTATACAATTATGGCTCAACATGTTTCGGGAGAAAATGCTCCTTCATCAGGTGCGGTAACCATATGATATGATATTACTACTTCATTAAATGGTAGCTATAAATAGCAATATAACGAGAGAATCCATTCGTAAATAGCAATTGAGCCTCTAGAAAAACATCTGTTATGCACGCTAGCAAAGAATATATCACAGATAAGTCATTTGAAACATCAATGATCACTAAGATGTGGCGGTGAAAGTTAACCATACATAAACAACGTCAGCAATACATGATACTAATTAACAAAGTTTATAGAGTGTTAAAAGGGACCACATGGATCATAGAAGTTAATCCAAATGGTGATCAAATTTGCTGAGAAAAGGTAGCATCTGAATCCAAGATTTCCAAAGGAAAATCGGTTTAACTTTTGGATATGAATTTCTGTCTCATTGCATCTATGACCTGTGTGTCTAGGCTGTTTACCTCCCAAGGAGTTGATTGAACCTATTAGTTAATACACTTTATCTTTGGTGTGCATAGACTAGCATTTTGAATACGGGCGATAACTGCCAGTGTCCCACCGGTGTTCCATCAGCTACCTGATCCCCCCTCCACAGATGCTGCCATGTTTTTTATGTTGGGTGGACGCAGCAACTCCCTGCCCCCCATACACCCAAAACATCCCACACCCCTTCCAGCCACTTACCTGCTGGCCCAAAGCACTCTGCTCCAGTTTCTGCACTCTGCTCCAGTTTCTGCACTCTATCCTCATCACCCGCCATAGAAACTTTGTGCGCGCGCATTCTGCAAGTGCCTTCACAAGTGTGTGAGCAGTTTGGCAGTTCAGTGTGGAGCCTCCTGACACCCAGACGGTGCAGTTCAGCGCATTTGGCAGTTGCACGACCAGCTTTGGGTGAGTGCTGATTAATTGTGTTGAGTATGCAAGGATGAGCCTGGAGATTTGAAGTACTTTTTCGAGGACTAAAATTCCTCTTGGTTGTCTCCCCTCCTTAACCTGCTTGCAGGCACGCTCTGGTCTAAGTGGCTTGGGGGCAGAAATGTATGATCTATGAAAGAAGTCCCTGGGGGGTAGAAATGTGGACATTATTCCGGTGCCTCTGGTATTTACTACAGTAGAGATCGCTTAAGTCTAGCAACACAACTGCATTCCCGCCCTCTCATCCTATGGAAAACAATGGTTTGCCAGCCGTAGTGCTCAAGAAAAATAGGGGAAAGGGGAAAATAAATGAACATTTCCCTGCAATCCCAAAAAAACATGCAGAGCTTACTCAGGAAAGCGAGTTAAATCCGCTCCCTGCTTCTGTTGAAAATTAGATATTAGGTCGGCCTGATTTGGCTGTATAGACAGAAGCACAATTTAATCACTGGGTGGTCACCTCCCCCCCACACCGCTGAGCCAATCTTAATTACATACCCCACCTATGTTTTCAGAAGAAGATAAATTAGTTTTCAAAGAATCAATGCTCACACAGAATCGAGACTAGTGTTGACTCTGTATGGATGTCTGGGTTCAGAGGTTTTTGTCGTAGTCCAACATGGGGGGCTTCCACATAGGATTTCCCTCCATAGAAACATTGTGTGAGAACATTTATGAGCAAATGAAGGGTCAATCAGGCTATTTTAGCTTCATTGTAGCCCGTTTGGAGAACCTGGAACAGTCTTGCTGTGACCAGGCTCGTAACAGCTTGGATGCCTGTGGAAAGGAGAAAGTGGAGGATAGGTCAGTTCATTGGGTGACATGTCAAGGTGGCCCACCGATATGTATGGAGGGGGTGCTCCGAGAGACTCTGTAGTTACATCAAAGCAGGACACATGTCCAAATAGGAAAAGGGGCACTAAAATGCAATCAGTGCAGAAACCAAAGCAAAGGGGGCACAATCTTTGAAGAAATTCTTCTGAACTCTCAATTCTTTCGTTGTTGAAAAATCATGGCTGATGAACACCGGAGATGCATGGAAACATAGCAAGTAGGGACAAGGAAAAAAGTACTGATTTGATGTTAAGTAGCACCATGATCTCAGATGAAGTTATATCAATTGTGACTATTGGAAACATTTCAGAATGCAATAAATCCCTGCCAGAGGCCTTGCCGTCAGTGTCTTTGGAGACCCCAGCTATTAGCAGGGAGGGCGAGTCCGACTTTGACCCGTTGAGGAATTTGATGCCAGAGCAATGCAAAAGGTCAAAATTGTTGGAGATGTTTGGGAAGGCTCCTGCGGCATCTTTGACTATTGGGGCCCCTCGGGAATCTATGAAAAGTGTGAATGCCAAACTACAGAGGGTGATACCTAAAAGCCTCAAACAATGTTCAGCAGTAATATGTGGTACATGGCCCACATGATACAGTATATGGGCCAACGCTATTGGGGTGTGGTATATCGGATGGTCATTTGGCGGCTGAGCCACAGGTGCAAAGGAGAAATGTGGACAGCCCGGAGACACAGGCTTGTGACTCAGAAGGCTTGGTTTTGTGTAAGCAGTCTGAATTTGAAATGGGTGGAATGTAACTGGGGGCTTGGCTACTATTGTTTTTGGAGTACCTTATTGAGACTGGTGGGCCGGGGATTTTAAATAGATCCCGAATTCTGGCATTATTTAACAAAGTTCCTGGTCTGAGATTGATTACCCCAGAGATATTGATGTCCTGAAATTAATAGATCCAGATAGAAGTTACTGTGTTACTCTTGCAATTCTGTCAAGGATTGTGTACGACACATTGTTAAAAGAGGTAGAAAGTTTGCGACAACTTGGTTTTGACTTAATCCCTCTTCTGTCCAGTTCAGTTGGCAAACGAGTAGCACTGTGTGGCCAAACTCTCACTAGGGTACAAACTACGAATGAGGAGGAGATGATGGGTCACATGGTTAGGGAAACGGAATGCAAGGCAAATCGAATTCATGATGTCGCCCACCCACTGAGAGTGAGTGAATAAAGATGGTTGGCAATGACACTGAAGGAGATGAATAAGGGCCTTTAGCAAACATCTAGCTCTGTCCTGGATCTCATGGAAGACAAGGGGCTTAATGGCTTTGGTAAACAATGCTGGCCTTTCTGCTTTTCTCACGGAGCATGCCATGTTAATGTCACGGGAGGTGTGGTTGGCTGCTTGCCCAGTTTTTGATTGGTATCATATTGTGATGCAACCAGCCACTCAGTGGGCCTTTTGGTGGCTATTACAAATTAATCAGGGTTTTTATTTTTAGGCAAATATATTTAGAGAAAGCCATTTTATTTCGAAGCAGCAAGAAAATGTTTTTTTTTAAATTATTTCTTGCTTCTTAATATATGTTGTCAACCTTGTAAACAGTCTGGCGGCAATCTTAACAGGACTTCGTTCGCGGGGCGAATTCTGATTTAATAGCTATTTTTTAATGTGTTGGTGCTGTGGTATTGCATCATTATCTAGATTGCCATAGATAGAGTTAAAGTATTTTTCTGAATATATACATATCCACTGGCGACATTCAAAATTTGTATTTTCAGTTTATAGTTGCGAGTGCCAAATTAATACTCATCACACTTTCCAAGTTTCTTTCAAGAGTTTGTCTTTTTATTTTATAATCTCGATACTTAATCCCTTAATGTTGTTAGCTCTTGAATAGGTCAACATATTAATGGGAATCTCCAGAACCATCTAGCAAGGGTTTCCAGCATATTAGAAGAATGGCAAATTGATTTTCCTGGGAGTCAGGTCATAGTAGCCGGCGACTTAAACTCAGACTGTGGTCCTGGAAAAGGGGTCTTAATGGAAGAAGTCTCACAGAAAAGAGAGCAAGGGCAGCTTTGGAGGAATTGCTTTGAGGATTGGGGGTTCCATATGTTGAACGAACAATGGGGCATGGCTTTTTATAGTCGCATACATGGGGCAGGGGAACCTCTGCCTCCATGCTTGATTACGTGTTTTTTAGTAAGCAGCTTCTAGAGCAATGTATGTTACTTTACATCAAGTCGGAAAGCTTGTGTGACCACAAATTGGTTATTTAATTCTTCTTGCAAAAACTGAAATCGAGGATAGATTGTGTGCCGCCGCAATTGACAGTAAACTGGGGGTGAAACCGTCTTAAGCGGAACAGAAAAAATGTGTGACTTTTTCATGTTTATGAATGCCACTCTTTATTTATTGGGTATTGATAATGCTCATAGGCAGCCACATGGTGTTTCCAGGGGCATCAAGACAAGGGAGGGGGAGGTACAGAGAGAAAACAAACAATAGTGTTCCAACTAGGTCGTGAGACAATTCGGAGCATGCAAGTGCAGTAACAGAAAAGAAGGGAGAGGGGAGAGGGGAGAAGTGCAGGAAGGGGAGGAAGGGTAATGATCAGACGGGAGGCAGGAGAAGGCAAAATAAAATGCAGGTGAACTTGCACTTTTGAGGCGAGGGTGCTCAAGGGCACGCTAGAGGTGAAGCAGGAAGGAGCCAGAGGCAAGGAGTGATCGCAAAGTCTGCCAAGGCTGGATCAATGGAGGAAATGATGTCCATGAAGCAGAGGAGGAGCAGGGGAACACCAGTTGGATCAGACGCTCACAGCGTAGGGCCATCCAGAGACCTCGCCAGGTGAAGTGGGAGAACAAGAGGAAAGTAGGAGGGAAAGGGAGAGGGAAGCCAAGGGATGCCAAAGCACAGGCGAGGGAGCAGCACACATCAACTTGGACACAATGCAGCCACCTAGAATCAAGTATCCAGGATAAAGGGAAAAAGGCCTAGGTTTTCAAACATACAGCAGAAAAAATATAAGCACCAAGATGCAACATCTGGTAGGGCCTAAGTGCCCGGGATGGACAACATACAATTGTGGGCGAAGTACAGCAGATTAAAAAATTGGTAAAAGGAGTAATATGAGAAGGTTGGACACTTTAAATGGGAGCAGTTAGGGCTGTTGCCCCTGCCGCACCATTCTTACCTTGCCCGTCGCTGCTGGTTGACGGCTGGGCTGCATGCTCCACCGGTGAACACATGCAAACATAGTCTTGAGCTGCTACTGTAGGGACTGCCTTTTGGCTTGGGGCTATTTGATGAAGGGGCTGCACGGGCAGTGGGGCTGTCCTGGGAGCTGTACCAATGAGTAGGTCAGCGCCCAGAAGACTCTAGCCCAGAAGACTGTTGGAGAGCAGGAGTGTAAGTTCCAGGCCCCTCTGCGATTTCGGGTGAGGCGATTTTAGAAGGAGATGTTGTCGGGGGGCTGGGAGAATGGAGGGGTAGGAGGGTCCCCTGTCGACGCTGGATTGTAGTGGAAACATAGTGAATGCAGTAAGATGCCATTTTAGAAGTTAGGCGCCATTTTTAAATTGAGGCCTAGTGCCGCAGCCTTGCCAGTATGCTTAATTCCGTCCCAAAGATTAGCAAGGGTGTATGTACATCTCTTGTTTGCAGTCTTGGCAGCCCTGCAGAAGGTTAATTCAATCGAAGACACACATTTCGCCATTGTCTCTTATCATTAGTGCATGTAACCCAGAAGGAATGTGCCCTGCAAGGCCAAGAGAAGGCTGCCGTCAATCTTTAAAAAGCTATCCCATGAGAAGGAGGGTGAGAGCTCCAGGCCTTCTCCAGTCCAGATTCCTAAATGATAGTGGCCAAGCACCTCTGAGTCCAGGACACAAGAATTTGAGCGCACTGACTAGGCCAACACCCTTGGCCATAAAACTATAAAATGGCCAATCGATAAGGAAGATCAGAGAGCAGTGAAAGGCTGCTCCCACCATTGGTTCATGCTATTTGTGCTCCGAGGTGCCAGGGGAGAAGGTATCAAATCTAGGAATGTGGGTGGGAAAGTTGTGGAGGTGCCGGTGTGTCTGGGATTGGAACAGGGGTTCACATAGTTCTGAAGAAGTTATCACAACCTCGAAAGTATCAACCTACTCATGGCACTGGTACCAGGTGCACTCTAGAGCTATGAAAAATAATGAATTGTATAACTAGATTGCCAATTAGAGCTGTTGTACCTGATGACGGAAAAGAAAGATCTCGATTTGGGAGAAGATGGACAGAAAATGCTGGGATTAATCGCTTGGCATCCTGTATGAAGCAGGCTATATGTGTATAGGGTTGCACCAACAAGCCACATGGATGTTTAACCTATGTAATGTACGTCACTCATGATGTTATGTACCTTTATAATCCATTGCTTATGCTGCTTTTGTCAGAGTACTCCGTGGCAGCAGAGTTCTTTGCTGGCAGGTACTTGTATTTTTGTGAGATTAAGAGCCCGATTCATGGAAAAGGGCGCATTAATCCCGCAAATGCTGCACGTTGAAACCGACTATGTGCGGCCCATCATGCAGAATGAAATCTGCGCATCCCACGTATTCATGGAATTACCTGCACAGAACCACCTCTTGTGCAAGCTGCGTGAGGAACGCCCATTATACACCCACACGCAAAGCCAATCCAGTCATGGAGAGGGATTTTTGCGCACTCCTCTGATGCAAATCCATGCACCCTGGCAAGACCACCTACAAACCCCCCAACCAAGCCAGCACCCCAGAACCACGTGTAGCGCCCCATCAACATGGGCAGCACTGAACGCAAAAGTTGTCATTTGCCAGTAATTATGCATGTGAACCTTTGCAAAACGCTCTTGCACTCTGAAACCATGCTTATATGTACCCCGAATTCTGATTGGAACCCCGATTGCGTGCACGCACCCCAATATCTGACTTGTGATCTTACCTTCGCCTGGTGAATCCCATGTGCAAGTGCCTGTACTCCTGCTTTCGGGAGGCAGATAGTATGAGCACTGTGCATGGCCTCTTCTCTGCCGAGAGGGTGCGTGGATGGGTCCATGAAGATGCATCGTTCTGCACAAATGTGTGCTTGCGATGGACTGATTTACCCATTTCCTGAGTTCCGCCTATTTCCCAGCCCTCTGCGCAAGCCATGCGCATGCCCTGCGTGGGGCCTCGCACAAGGCACTCGGCCATGTAAGTCGAGGAAAAGTCTTGAGCTGTGAATTCCATGAATCGACGAATGGGGATTTGCGCGCAAGTGGCACGCAAATCCCCGATTTTACATGTAAATAATTCCATCAATCAGGTCCTATTCCTTGTTCTCCTTGCAAGAGGTGTGCTGGGCCATTTTCCCTAGTGGGTTGTATTTTTTATGGTGTGAGCGTTGAGGTGTTACTCTACAAGACTCTTGCATATTCGGCAGGGGGAATGAACCAAACAGTTTTAAATGCCCTATTGCCTCTCCTGTTGAAACACACTGTGGTTACAGTGAGTAGCCATCGTAATCCGCACTCTGATGAAAAGTTGCAGGAGCACAAGCGAATGAGAAGAAAGGTCATACGAGGAATTAAAAACAGTCGGCTACATTCTTGTGAGAAGTAGGCAGGATCAAGAACGAAAGGCAGCGACTACAGAATGGGTGAAGGGGTCATCAACACCAATTATTACAACAAGACAGAGAGAACATGCTGGATATTTTGGCCAGACGAGGGGATGTACATTTTTGGTCTTTAGGTAATGCCCCTGAGACTAACCAGGTCGAGACTGAAACCAACCCATCCCAGAGAAGTCATGGGTACAGTACTTATCAACACATTATGGTAACTACTCTCATGTCTTTCTGTCCAACCAGGACTTGCCAAGCTGTGCATGGTCGATTGAATTTACAACCGAGGATATAGAGAGGATTATTAGTCATTCAAGTGCATCCAGAGGGTGAATTGATTATCAAATGCTATCTTTAAAAATTCCCCGGAAATGTGGTCAAAAATACTTTTAATGCTTTTTAGGGATATTGTACATTACCAACAACCCCCCCAAAACCCCTGGATCATGGAAGAATGCTCATGTCATTCCCATTTAACGGCAAGCAATTACAGGACAATTATACTTTAGACGCAGACTCTCTCTGGTCTGATTTTTGAAAAACTGGAAGACTGGGTCAAAGAAAATGTAGTGCTGAGTAAATTTCAGACCGGTTTCAGGTGAAACATGTGGACGGATCGCAACTTTATCGCACCTTTTTGATGGGTTGGATTCAGAAGCCTGCATGGGAGGAAAATGCCCCTTCTGTTTATGTGGTTTTGTTTGACTTTATCGACCACGTCTGTCTTGGTTTGCGAGGAATTTTATGGTTGAAATGGAAAAGGTAGTGCTTGCATAAAATCTTGCTCTATCTCCATGAGGGGTCCATGGTGAGGTGCGACTTAAGAATGAGGAAGGTGGCTAGAAGCAGCGGTCTTCAGCAGGGGTGCACTTGGCAGACTGTCTTTTTAATCTTTATGTTGCCAATATTGGCACATCCTTGTTAAAGGCTGCTTTTGTATCACCTAAAATTGGTGACTTACACCTGACATGGATGGCTTATGCTGATGACTAGGTTGTTTAACACCACTGAGGCTGGAGCAGATAATATCTTTTGCAGGTTTTAAGGAAGAACATAGGTTAAAAATCAAACCAACTAAAACACGCGTGTAGAAAGTATGCCGCAAGAGAAAGTACTGTACGGCAGCCTGGCTTGTTAACAATACAAGATTGACCATTGCTGAGGATATTAAGTATTTGGGTCCCCCAATTACAGCACTTCCTAGAAATCATTTTATTGAGATCTCCTCAGAAATTATGCCCAGGTGCTGGCGGCCCAAATGGAGAAGTTTAATTTGAAGTATGGCAAGTTTTCATTGGCCTCTGTACTGAAACATTACATTGGAAAAGTGGTACCAAAACTGTTATATGGTTTGGAGGTACTCCCTAACTTGCTTATTGAAGAATTGAATGTTTACGAAGCATTGCTTTGGGGAAGGGTCTTGTTCTTTATTCCTGTATGTGTACCCCTAGTTGCTACCCAAGGCAAACTGGGTCTACAGTCCTTACGAAGAAGGGTACAATGGAAACAGCTGGCCCTTGTCCATATGTTTTTGTGCACTTCACCAACCTCCTTGTATTCTGCTTTGTGTAGTATGGGCTGTGCGAGATCTGGTACCCCCTGCGTGAATTTAGAAATCATTGGCTAGAACAGCTGTCCAGGAGGGATATATCTTTAAAGTTACTGAAGGTAAACCCGGGGAAAGCAAAAATGGACTTTGCCCAATGGGGCTGAATTCAAACTAAGGAAGATCTGAGTAGACACTCATTATATTCACATCTATGTAATGGTCATAAGAGAGTGGGCATGGCTGAACCCTGCATGCTAAGATTTCCAGACACAGCGGTGAATATAAAATGTGATCCGTTTTCGCTTCTATGTTCTCTTAACAAATGAGGTACTATGCACACAAAATGGTATTCCCCACAGTCTGCGGAATCTGTATATCAAAGAGAAGATATATCATTTAATTCTGAGCTGCCCCACTCTGCTGCAATTGTGTATCCATGAATTTGGTACATGAGTGAGTAATCTATTTGTAGATGTAGAAAACATGTGGAGGAGAAGGTTGGGCAGCATTCAGTGTCTGACTTCAGCAGTGTTAAGATTGGTATCTGCCTGTGGTTTTATGTATGGGGAAATTTGTTGAATTTTTTTTTATCAATGTAATGAATTATTTTATAGACAAATGCGTTTTAAGTCTTAATGAATATTTAATTTTTGATGTGATTTATATGTTTTTATATGTACTTGTGTTTTATAGAAAGTTTTACAAGCATTTTAAATTATGTGTTGGAGCTATATTGTTAAGGTTTATTTTAAACCTATTATAATTCAATTAATAAATTACAAGGGAATCAATGGAACTGCATGGCTTACTCACAAAGGAAATCTAAGTGCTTCATCCGGGAAGACGTCACAATGAGTGTGTGCTAGGCGAGGGGGAGCACTTTACAAACAAACAAAAAATACTTTCAATGAATGCATTACTGAATAAAAGTGCACGTGTTTGAGGAGATCAAAAAGGAGAATACTTGAGACAGTTCAGCCTGGTCATTACATCTTATTTCCCTTGGAATGCGTCCTGGGAGTAGATTCATTTAGTCTCCCTGTGGGAACAGGAATGCTCTGAACTGAGTGCAAAGTGTGCCTGGAGACAAAAGCTCCACTCCCTGATGAGTCTCAACAAGTTTGAAACATGCTAGGGTCTGCTACTTCTGTGCACAAGGTCAGAATCAAGGTGGCTGTTCCCCTGATGGTAGAGATGAGAGAACTCTGGCATGGAATGCTACCCCAAAAGATGTCCTTGTGCTTAAGAAGCATTGGTGCAAGCATTTCCGTGCATCACTTTTGCTTTTCATAATGAGCTCCGAGGATGGCTGTGCCTACGGACTCAAGACCGGCTTTCTTAGGGTGCTCCATGTCTCTAGTGGCAAATATAAGAAAAAACATGAAATAGATATATACCCTGAAGAATTCCTTGTGGTCTAGAAGCAGCTGTCACGCCGCCTCCCACGCTACCTGCTGCACCTATAAAAACAAGGACACGCCCTACCCCGTCTGTGACCTCCACCCCTCTTGCCACCCGACACTCACACCTTAACACATGTACCGCTTTGCCTCCTCGCTTCCTGTACAGCAGGGCACGGCAGGGCATGATTGGCAGGACTGGCGTTTATCGCCCTTCACATCGCTGGCAAACGAGGTGGAGACTTCTTCATCGCCGAGGCATACGGCGTTCATGGAAACCTGCGCATCAAGGCGCGTCACGGATCACGTGACTCATGGTCCCTTAGCAACGCCGCAGCGTTTTGCTTCCACACATCACGTAATTACGGTCACGTGTTTTCTCCCAAGGGATAAAGGGAGACCGGAAACTGTAGACGTTGCTTCACAGCTGTTGTCGTCTGGATCACGTGTCGCCCTCTATTACGTTCTAAGGATCTTTACCCATCGCCTGACCATGGTTTGTTTCACGGACTGCTTACGCTTGTCGCTTATCTGTTTTTGAACTTTGGATTGAACTTTGGATTACCTGTTGACTGTTACGCTTTGCCCAACGGACTGCTCTGTGCTTAACCCTTCATCTGCCTCGACCTGGATCGCCTGTTTATGACCACGGACTGCTTGGTTTTCTCTACGGATCACGTACCATTTTGGGATTTCGGTCCTGCACTAGGTGTTTACCTTGCCCTTTGCCTGGCCCGATAGCTGTCTGAAGGTCAACGCCTCTGTCGGCCTTTCCGAAACCATCCTCATATCCTCACAGGTACATTGTGCTCTGGTATTTTGCATTCAGTATACATTTCCTTGTCCTGTATCCTAACCACATTGCACCTTGCCTTGCAGCGCTCAAGGGGTTCTTCCGGCTGTGTCCCACGTCCAGGCTTGCGGACTTCCACCTGTGGCTTCAAAGATCACACAGACAGTATTTCGGGTGTTGTCAGTGTGATACTTGGGGACAGAGGGGTTGCCCATACTCTGCACGACCATCAAGTTTGTAACAGCAGCTGCTGAATCAGTCCCGTCCACCACCGTTTCCATTTGTTAGTAGCATTCATAACGGACCCCCCCCCAAATGTACTTCTAGAATTACTAGTCTCAGCTTTCTTTCTACTCACCCCACAATCGTTGGCGCCATCTCCACACATTCCTACACAGTAGCTGAAAAACAAAGGTGTAGTGGAAAAATAAGAGTGATTGCTGCCTTATGGTGATTTACAATAATAACAGATATGAAAAGCACGATTTATTTGTTTAACTTTCACTTTAGCAAATTTCCCTGATCAGTTTTTTTCCCCAACTTTATTTAATAATTATTCCAAAATTACAATTGAGAAATACTCAATTGAGAACAAGGTATAAGAAATTCCATACATATCATTTCAACCAAATGTATATAACAATCATTTTATCATTACCATAAAAAATTCCCACCCCCATATCCCAGATTAAAAACATGACAAAACAAAAACACAACACCAGGCAAGACAGCCACCCCCCACCTAACCCCTTTATCAGTAATACCCCTGAAGAACAAATAATTAAATCCTACACCTTATCCAAATAAATTATTAAATGATCCCACATCTCCTCATAATCAGTCTCTCAATGACGCCTAATAGTCTGAGTCTTCTCATACCACAAAAGCGTTCGCATGTCTGATAACCAGTTTTCATAATGTGTGTTTTTCCTGGATTTCCACACCTCCATTATGTGCTTTATTGCCATTAACAATGCCCTTTCAATCCAGTGTGAAGAATCACATATTTCCTCACTTCTACTATCAGCTGAGAGGAAGATTATGACATAAAGGTTTGACAGAATGATATACTTGCCACCATATCAATCCGATCCAAAACATCGTTCCAAAAATCTAACACTCTACCGTACTCCCAGAGCATATATAGATAGGTCCCTCTTGAGTGATTACGCCCGCAGTATAGATCCGTATCTGCCAATCCTCTCCTATTCATCCTCACCAGCGTCCAATAAATACGTCCTAACATACATTCAAATTTAAATCTATTTTGGCTATCACCGTCACCTTCCAAATATTATCCCACAATTCCTCAAACAACTCAGTTTCCAGTTCTGACACCCACTCCATTCGTAATCGATCCCATGAATTCCACATACATTCCTCTAGAGGCAGCAATTTAATATATGTAGAGACTGAACCTGGAGAAGAAGTAAATAACTCACAAATTTGGGGTTTACCACTCAATGGTCCATTCAACATCTGTAATCTCTCCGTCAACAATTGTTCCAAAAGCCTGTACCTCCCTATCACCCTATTAATCAATCCATAACAATGAACCAGATCCTCAAATGGCACTATCCTCTCCTCCCACCACACCTCATCCATCTTCAGAATGCCTCTGTTGGCCCATCCCCTCAAATTAAGCATTTTATTCTCAATCTATTCAACCAAATAGATGCCGAATCATAAAAAAACAAGGACTGCCCACACCCCTGAATCCATAAAACCAAAGCAGATTTTGAAAATACCAGGGCTTCCAATTTTGTCCCAGAATTTGGTAGCCTTCGATGAGAATATAGACAATCCAGGGAAAAGGGATGTAACTTCTCCCTTTCCAGGGGTAATAGGAAGCCTTTTTTAATAAGAATCCCTTATAATAATTCTCCAACACCGGATAGCCAAAACTCTTTAACTCTACGTATCATAATAAATCGAGGAATTCTCTGCCTTTTGCCCTTTCCACACAAGAAATCCATTAAAAAAACCTGTCAATACGCCTAGGTACCTTCTTAGTAAACTTAAGGGCAAGAGATTGAATGTAATACAAGACCTTTGGCAGCAACATCATTTTTATGGCAATAACTGTAGCCCATATGCTCAAAGTCAATCTATCCCACCTTCGTATTTCCTTCATCAGAACTTCCTTCAGTTTGTCCACATTGTATTCTACCGTTCTCCTAATATCACGCACCAAATGAATACCTAAATAATCGAAGTTTTAAATACTGACAGGTAAAAATTAACTTTTGAACACTATTTGTTAAGGGCTTACTACAAAGAAATTATGCACTGGTCTTTTGACACACAATGGCATTGGCAACCAATAGGAAACAAGCAGTCCTAGATCAACTTCCTCGAGAACTGTGAATGGGCTGCTGCTTATCGAGTAATGGCCGTCAGGGCAGACTCACACTGGTCATCCACTTCATGGATCTTCCAAAAAAGGCATGACAAAGGGGTCCTATTGCATCAATCTGCACGAGCCCGAAGCATTTATGTAAGGTGTTTGATCCCATACTGATCCCACCTATATCTCTTCTTCATGTGACAGCTGAGCTTCTACGTTATTTGATGGAATATCTTTCAATGCTCTTCTTTTTGGTCAACTACATTTGGTCGACCTGAATTCAACCAGATTTTATGTATTTCTTATGGTGTCCCCCCACCAGCCCCTTTCCCTACCTTCCACCCTCTAGCACCGCCACCTCCTTCCTACTCCCCTACCTGCAAGCATACATATGTATGTATGTATGTTTTTTTGTTTGAATTGGCCGAATAAGGACTATGAAAGGATAGTCTATCAACCAGCGGTACATGGACAGCTGGTTAATACGTCACTTCAATGGAACAGTAGTTTATTTTTTGTTTTGAGAATGGAGATTTATTTAACCTTTTCAATGCCATGCCCCTTTGGGCCTCTAATGCTAGTTACTATGATTTAAGGGTCAGTGGGACTTCGGGCTCAGGGGCATAGAGGAGTTCCATTCTCCTGTAGAACTATGATATCATGTGCCACTTATATAATTTGCTAAAGATATCTGTGTATTAGAGTGCAAAGGTGCCCTTACCACGATACCTGCATTCTCCTCTCAGCTCCTCCTCTCCTAAAATTTAGCGGGACTCATGGGATTTGGGAGTGGAACATTATTTACGAAATAAGAAGTAAGATGGCCCTGAGACCCCAACAGAGTGCTAAATAGTTTTTTTATCATTCACACCACACCCATAGACACATCATGAGATCAGCTGTGAGTGCCCCATGGCTCATGCAAGCGGTCCTAACTCATTTCGTCTGCACACATGTTCACTTACATGTGCAGTTGCTGCCTGCTCGCCCACATAGTACAGCTCCCATTTTCTCCGATGTTTGTCATTCCATGGTCTTCCACTGTGTTTGAAGTGTAGGGGGAACTTCTGGAAGGAGTATAATGGCCCTTTACTAGCCTGCAGCACCCTATTGGGTTTCCCCACAAGTGCTGTCTCAGGGTTTTGATGCCACCGGTCACCTCTGCCACACTCCATGTGCTGCACACATTTGTGTCACAGGATGGGTCTCTTAGAGGTCCTTTCCACATGGTCCTCTTGGTCATACAAGTTCCACTGTTCATGTACAGATATGTGTCAGTAGAGGCACAGCCAGATTTGTCTAACAAGTCGGGCCTGAAGCTAATGTGGTTACAGATTTTGGGTGTGCCTTGCCCGCTCAGGCCCTGCCCTGTCTACGCCACTGTGTGTCAGTCCTTTCTAGCTCTTCCTAAATGTTACGTTTCCACACTTCTCCACCAAGGAACATTAGGTGGGTACCAGGTGTTCACCTTTGCTCTGTTCTGGGCATTTCCATGTGATAATGTTGCCTGCGAAAAGTCACCAGGCAGGTGACTTTTTCCTGACCCCTAAAATACTTTCTCCAAATATTCTAGGAGGGGTACGATTTTATATTATAAAGACCAATTCTAGAACATTTGGGGAAGGTGTTTGATTTTACTGAGGGGGGAGGTGTTTGATTTTACTGAGGGTGCACTTTTTGGGAAATGTCACCCCCTGGCCACCATTTCCTAGGCGACTTTATCGCTGGACACCTTCTGGGCCTGTTCTGCCCACCACACCCCTGATTGTACTAGACACTTTATTGGCCATGTATCAGTCCACTGTCCGGTCCAAGTGTGCATCATCCATTTCTGATCCGTACTTGGTTACTCAGGTCAGCCAATTTGGCAGATATACGAAAGAGGTACCACTACTTTGGGCTCACTCTTTCATCTGTCACAAAGCCCCAGGGCCATTAGGGATATGCTGCTACTTTGTATTTCCCAGGGAATCTGTCTTGCATGCACTGGTCATTGTACTCTGCCGGGTGCTAGGTGCTCTTAGCACGGGGCCCTGTAGCGATGGCATTGCTGTAACTGTACTGTGCATGTTCCACTAGCATTCATGAGTCGTGGTCACAGCCTACTCTTCACGCATGTTCACCTCAAACTGTACCTTGCCATGTGCCTCAAGCACATGTCTCATTTCTCAGACATCCATGCTCACATCATTGCTGAGGGTGCAGCCCAGACTTTAGGCCTCAAAAAGGCAGGGATGAGGCCCTAAGCATAGCCAATCAACTAAAGGCAGACGTAGCATTTGCTTATAAGAACAGATAATATACACTTGATTTAAGCCAAAAGGCAGCATAGCATCTCAAATGGAGTGACAGATATCAAAACAGCATTATTCTCACTTCCAAATCATGTAACTGTCTGAATAAGTATGTATGGTGTATGATTGCAGACAGTTTAATGTTAGCCTGAGTTTTGTGAAAAATGAGATGAGCACAAAGTCCAGTGTGCACTGGGCACTCAGTGATTGTGTAGAGGAGCAGGTGAACACGTCATCCCTAGCTCCCGCCCCCTCACCCCCATCATGTTGGAATAGCAGGAGAAGAGCCCTGTGTGGGACCAGGGATTGTTCCAATACCACATCCAGTGTATGATAGACGATATGCACTAAGACAACTGTATCGAATGTACCCCTGCATTGAAAGGGTGGAAGGATATCTGCACACACCATGTGACATCGAAGAGCTATAAGTGAAATCAGACAAAGGCAGAGTGAAAGAATCACACACAGACACACTGAAACGATATGCAAATACTTAAAGGATGAAGATGCAACTGAAGTAATAATAGGAACATGCAATCAAATACGAAGAAATCATATGCACCGAAGAAAATAAGTGATAAGAGATGAAGTAAATATATATATCACAGAAGCGCAAGATAGATGAGACATATAGAAGCTTGCTGCAGAAGAAAACATAACGTTTGTTTGTTTGTTAATTTATTTGTATGGCGCACCCGACCCAGAGGTATCTGGGCACCTGAAGTGGCTAAGGCAGCCATTAGAAAAAGATGGACGTCGAATAAATGCAGGGCACAAAGGGAGTCAAGAGGATAAGCCATGTATGTAAGACATATTTTCTTAGATTAAGCTGAGAAGAAAACATCTGCAAGTGCCAAGCATTGGACAATCAAAGGTGTGAAAAGCCTATGTAAGATGGAGTGAGCAAAGCTCCAAAGGCCAAGAAGAGTAATGACCCCAGCCTAATTAAATAAAATGGCAGTAAATAAAAGGTGCAAATGGACAAAATCGTGGTCTCCTCACACGTGATTCATAAGTAAAAAAAACAGGGGCTATTCAAGATAATGGTGTACCTACCCTCCCTTGAACGTTCCAGAACAGAGAGCAGGCTCCAAGGTCAACTATAAAGAAGAAGCCTTGGCTTGGGGCCTGACCGATGCGAGATGATTAACTAATTGGGCAAGTGGGTAGTAGTCTGTCGTTGCTCTCTGCAACTGAGTTTAATTTTGCTTACATTTTGCTTACATGCTGCTTGCGAGCCGAAAGTCCAAGGTTGAGAGAGTATGCCAACCAATCAGAGGGTCTATGCAGCAACATGCTATACAATATTGCAACGGCCAACCCGCTGCTCTTCTTCTATTATAATCTGTATTATATATGTTTAGAGGTAGTTCAAGATGTGCCTACCAGATAAGGGGCATCAAATGATGACACTAACAATTATGTGATATATAGGTACATATTTTCCCTTATACAACCCTCCCTTCAAAAGGTTTTGCAGTTTTCCACAAAGGATGACGGGTATAGCTGACATACATGGAGGTATAAAGTCTTTGTGTAATCAAAATTGAAGTGTGAGTGAGCGGACTACAGTTTGTTGTTCGGCAGATTGCCATATTTTATTCAAGCTTACAATAAAGTAGTATTTTGCCATATTCTTTGAGTCCGTCCGGTTATTGGGTATTGAGATCATTTTTGGTAATTACCTCTAGCAGCACAATTAAAGCATACAACCTTTTTACCATTGATATGCTTGTGAAATATAAAGTATTGTGGCTATTCTTATGTTCCAAAAATGCTCATTGATTTTTATGTGATAGCCTGAAAACCTCACTGGTCCTATTTGTCACTTTTACCCTTTCTCACAAGCGTGTTTTGAAAGACTACAAGAAGAGTGTACTAGTTTTCCCATGTTGGAATGATAACCCCCTATCAGGAAATAATTTAAATGGTTATTCTTTTAAAAAATATATTTTTTATTAAGTGTCTTTGGTCACGTTAATTACAATTTACACTCCAATACAACTAAATAAAATACATAACATGCATAAAAGAGAACATTGCACAATGCATACAAACAATCTCTCCAAAAAACATAATATTCTCTGTAATATTATGAATATTATTGAATATTATTATAATATTATTATAATAATATTATTGAATATCATAATATTCTATTCTCTGTACTTTGTTGTTCCATTGTACAGTGCCTTGGTGTAAAGCGCTCTATAAATAAATAAATAATTATATTAAAATCATACCATGTTAAATCAATTATCTAACCACATTAAAGAAATCATCTTAGTTATGTTGTGGTAGTGGTAATCTGCAAACTACCCGCTGCCGTGAAAGGCCGCCACCGTTATCACCAATGACTCAGCCCCAAATATTGTACTCCAAAATTGGTCCAATGTCCCAGCTGCAAATTTACCGTACACTTTCCCATAGATCGTACTCAATACCTTGCGCTGAGTCCGCATGTGTCGAGCAGATTCAACCTGTTTAGCACACAGTCTACACAATCTGTCTACGCTGGGAATGGAACCGAGGCCCCAGAGTTTTCTAATACTGGAAGTGTCTGCAGTCATATCGAAAGAACAAATCTAGTCAAAGCAGGAAGATGTCATTTTAAGGCACTGAGACAACCTATCAAAAATGCTTGATGAGAATATTGTTCAAACTTCCGCAGACCTGATAAGTGGACCAAGGCTAGTCCCACCTCATGGAACCTAGATTTCTCTTGTATTTTTGCTAAATTGAAGTCAAGCCAAGATTCAGGAAGACTAAACACCCCTATTTCAATTAGGTAGCACTTCACAGATACCTCTAGTTCTCTATACCACACGCAAATATACCATTTAGAGTGGACTATGTCTGTCCCAACAAGGAGTCCGCTCCCACAAGCCCATAGTAGATCTTGGCCCAGAACCTACATGCCGCCAGGTGCCATAGTGACACTAGAGACGGGAGATCCATTTTGAGCCTAATCGCCTTTATTGGGACACAGGTCGGAATGTTCAGTAATGATCTCAAGATTTTCGCTTCTAGCTTCGGTAGCCAGGCAAACACTTCCAGCGCATATAGAATTGCGTGAATAATTGAGGCCTTGTAAGCTATCATTATTTCCTCCAGGGATCGTATCTCTCCAGGACTGAAATCTCTGCACTGGCTCCCAGTGGCTGTGAGGATCAAGTTCAAAACCCTCTGCATTGTCCACAAGGCCTTCTGGGGCCTGGGGTCTCAATACCTTCAACTCTCGCTTCCTAAATATCTTCCTTCTCGAGCTCTTCACTCATCCGCCTCCAACTCCCTCAGGGTCAGTCGCTTCTCCAAGCAACGAGTTGGTGGTAGATCCCTTTCTTCGGCTGGGGCCTTCCTCTAGAACAGGCTCCCTGCCTCCCTGAAACTTGGGGAGAACCATCTCCGGTTCCAGAAGCACCTGAAAACCTTTCTCTTTGCTTCTGCCTTTTCTCCTCCTCACCCCTGCTGACCTCCTGGCTGATTCCGAAAATGCACTAGTTACCTGGCCACCTTCTGATCCCGGGCCCAGGTCCCTCCCCCACCAGTCACACACACCTGCACTGCCTGCCTGGGCAACCCCCGCACTTGGGGACTGTTTCTGTATCCCTACAGTCGCACTACCAGCACTTGCCACCTGCTGGCCGTTACCTTTACTTATTGTTATTATTCTATTCCCATGTACTGCACTGTCCCCCCCACACTTTTCCTCCTTCTCCCTCCCATGCACTTGCGCGATCTGAATGACACCTGGCCTATTATAATTGCTGTCTGTCCTCGCTTTTGTTCCCCCTCCCGTGCCTCGTCGCGCCTTGAAACAGTTGTGCATAGGTGCATTATAAATGCCATATCATATCATATGATATCATATCATATGGAGTGGCCTCCATGCACATTGATGATTTTCCTCAGTGTGAGCCACTTAAACCAGGCCTTATGTGTAATTCCCTCCTCTAGGTATAGTGGTGGCATGGTGGGTCTGATACAGATACCCAAATATTTGTATTCCCCAACCTGTTCTAAACTAACTCCACCAAGCCACCATTTGAACAATGGAGTGCCATAAGTTCCCTTCCCACAAACCATTATTTTCTTCTTAACAGCGTTAGGACAGAGAGCAAGGTCGTTGGCGTAGAGATGAAGAGCATGTAAGGAGAGCTGGAGGCCGATTGGCGTACAATCCAATATCACTGTGTCATCCGCGTATGGTAGATATGAAAGATCTTCCTTGCCATAAGGCAGTAGATGGCTCTTAGCTGTCTTCAAGGCCAGGCGCAATTCTCATGTATAAAGGTTATACAGCAGGGGTGCTACTGGACCGCCCTGCTTCAGTACCCGATTAGTAGGGAAAGGCCTTGACAAATCCCCCTCTTGTGACAGTCTCACTCTGACCTGGGTCTCGCTGTGTAGGGCCCTGATAAAATATAGAAGTGACAGAACAAAACCTCACCGAGACAGTGTTTTCCACAGCTTAGATCTTACTATGCTGTTAAACACTGCTGAGTAGTCAACAAAACAGAGGTACAGAGTTGTCCCTGGATAACTGAGTGTCAGAAATCAGAGTGAGCAGAGTCCAAATAGAGTGGACAGTTGCACAAACCTTACTAAAGCCTGCCTGCTGGTAATTTAACAGACCTCTTGCCTCAGCCCAAGCGGACAACAGCTCCAACAATACATTTGCAAATATCTTGGAGCTGCAGTCCAGCATTGCCAAAAGTCTAGAGTTGGCAGGCACGTTACGTGGTCCTTTCTTAAAGACGAGAATAAGGACTGAATCCTGCCACAAACCTGGAATACAGCCCGTTTCTGAAATCTGGTGCTATAGTTGATGAAGAAGAGGGTTCAATAGTGAGGGGTCCCTGTTTAACACCAGGTTGCAGAGACCATCTGGCCAGCGGCACTAGAGGCCTTAGATTTAATAACACTGGATATAAGATCCGCCTCTTCTATGTGCTTGCTATTTAACGTATCGCTCATGGACGTTAATTCCAGGGCCAAATCAGATTCATCCCCCCTCCAAAATACACTGCCTATGTGTTGGCCCCACTGTGGCTCTGATATGCCCATCATCTCCTTATCCTGGTTACTCGTACCGTGAGCTCTTAGGCAGTGCCAGAATTTCTTTAAATATTGTTATCCTTATTAGTTGGTTTATGAATGCACAGCCTGTATCATTCACTGAGAATCTATGGCCCTTCAGCCAGGTCTTGTACCTTGCTCTCTTCCAGGCCGTCATCTCTATTTTCTTCCCCATAGGCAACTGGCTGCCCCTCTTTATTATGCAGATATCCGCATTTAGCATTTTCTTCCACTTAGCTATAAGCAGATTGAAGCAACAGCCTGAATTGGGAGTGCGGTTTTTTTATGAATCTATGCCTCAGGTTCAAATCCCCCTTACAATGGTTCATGGTTTGTGCTTCTTTCAAACCGCATTTTCCCAATAAGGTTTTGAATTTCTCAATACTACCCACAGTCCAGCAAGGCCTGTTCCACTGCAGATTCACTGTAGGGTTACAAACCAGTCTGTCTCTGGGTTTAGATTTGCCCTCATTAAAAGTCATCAAAACTATTGCATGATCGCTAGCCTTTGTGGGTCTTATTTCAAGCTCTGAATTGTATCTAGCAAGTCCAGCATTGGTGAAAATAAAGTCTATACAGCTGCTATACAGAACATTGGATCAGGTGATTAACTTTTCCCCTTCGCTAGGCATTAAAGGACTAAGGTTAAACTCGGCCAGGGCCCCCTCCATTCCTTAGCCCGGAAAACCTTCTGGCACTACTTGCCCATTTCTTCTACGCTTTGGCTTTTTTTTAACACAGTCAATGGTTATTCTAGATTTTGATAATGTGCTATGCTCAGTGAGACACATGTAACATCCTTACTATGCCTGTACCATTGTAAAGATTGGAGGGGGGTATCTGTTCTTCTGCCTCCCCCATATGGAAGGGTAAAGGCACAGCACACCCCAGCCATGGCTCTCAATTTGGGAGCAATGGGCGAGCAGCCAGGCTTAAGCTTTCAGGATTTGATGCAGGCTAGTTCTTAAGTACAGCTTTTCCCCAAAGCCCCCACAAAGTAAAGTCCACACACTATGTTAGGTGATAACACAGGTTCTTTATATAAAATAAGGTTGAGTAATATATATATATATTTAAACAAAAACACTTTGCACATGGAAATACTTATCCAAAGTATGGCAAATCTATGCAATCTATGTGGTACCACACAATACTTCAATTCAGTAATAAATGCACTAACTGCAGACAGCTTTAAATAGGCATGTGAATTCTTAAGTGAGGTGTATCAGCAAAGAATAGGGAAGAAAGGCTGGTTAGTTATGAACAGTGGCAGAATGCTTTTTTTAACTAGATTCACAATTCTGTGTGAGCATCCCCCCACCTCGGCAACCTATAATGGAAACTTTAGGGAGTAACGTATCTTGTCTTTTACCACCCAGTCCAATAATGTTCAATAACCTTGTACTTTCTTTTAAAATGTTCTACCACCCCCAAAGAACCTGAGAGGTCACAGGAGAACAGGATCCAAGACGAATCTGGGACCCCTGGACGACTCCTGAGGCTAGAAAAGGCTCTTCCTCGTCATGGTTCCTTTGGTGCCTTGGCAGGCGAAGTGGCAAGGTTTCTTCTCAGTTTCATTCAATGGTTCCCTCCGAAGATGGACCCTCCCCTTGGAAGAAGGAGCCACTGGGATGCTAAGTCCAGGAAGAAACATGGAACCAAAGTCTTTCTGAAGTTCAGCAGTTTAGCTCTTCCTGGTGCTCTCCTTTGGTCCACGAATGCTCCCAATGTAGAAGTCCTGTGAAGATGGAACTTGCCATGGGCTCCTTAAATGGCAGATGAGAGTAAGACCTGGGATCCTTCGATGACTTCTGGCGGCAGCAGGTGCATAGGTCCCTTTTGGTGTTGGGTTTTGGAATATCGCAGTTTCCTGAATTTTGCTTCTCTGGTGCTGCAGCCACAATAAATACTTCTGAATGGCTTTGGGCGCCCTGGACTCAACCACTGGAGTGGACCTCGAACCCTCACCAAGTCTGGACCCTCTGGACATCTTCTTTAGCTTCTGGTGGTGAGAAACCCACTGGCAGACCTTCCTCTGAACTCAGCGACTCTGAGTGTAGAGGAAGGCATTCAGGCTATTCACTCCACCCAGACACCCATAACAAAGACTGTGGATTGGGGCAAGCACCCAGACGTTCAGCACACTATACTGCATTCATGTCAGTTTCAGTCAGGACTGTCTCATTCATTGTGTCACACACAGAAACTAGACACCCACAACAGAGAATGTGAGTTCACTTCAGACTATATTCATACAGGTCCCACACCTAGGGTGTATCCACAACACACAGCCCCTGGAAAGGCTCCAGTCAGTCTGACAGGGGGCAGCCCCAGAGTCATATATGGTATTTCCACCCAACAGCCAGTCAGGGGGAAAGGGAATAGACACATATATGGTGTTTCCACCCAACAGCCACTCAGGAGGAATGGAACAGACACAGAGCTTCCCAGGCCTTTGGGAAACAAGGTAAAAGGCAATCGAAACCAACAGGCCAACAAGGCCATCTTGCCTTTTTGTAGGAATCCATTGATTCCCATTGCACGGCTTGGGTATCCCAAAATGGAGGATACTTAGAGCCACTGCCCAGTCAGCATGTAGCTGCCACCAGCCCATAACCTGCTCTGTGGGCAACACACAAGTGCTCAAAAACAACACACATAAGGGGTACAGGGGTGTACCACACCAATGGGTGTCATAAGGCTATCCCATTGTTGTTGTTCACCAAAAGGAAAACATTAAGAGCTGCACTGCCAGAGGTCCGGGCTGGACCTCAGTGGCAGAAAACATAGAGAAAGCACACACAGAGAAATGGTAGGACAAGGACTAGGAGGCCCTGTCCCTCCATAAAGCATTTCGAGCATCACAACTATATACTGGAAGTGATATTTAGAAATCATCACTATACAATTTTTAAAAAGAGGCATTTTTAAATGTTAGTACAAGTAACATTTAAATGGCTCCTTATGCCAAGAATACATACTATTTTGTTTCTCAAAATGTCCATCCTTGGAAAATGTCATGCTCAGATTAAAAACAATGATCTATTTCTACTGTTCGCACCAGGGCAATGTGCAATGTTGTACACTGACCACTGATTAGTTGCCAATGCTGCTGAACTGTACATTTGTTACAGTATGCACAAACACTATTAACAAACAACAAATGTAAATAGAAACACATGAACATTAAGAAACCCTTCTTTATATTCTACCAAAGTGTAGTCCTCTGTCAAATTACATTTATGTTGATGGCATGTCCTGATTTAGGATTTTGAAAATCTGGACACTTGCATATCCAACCCTGACTCCCCCTCTCTGTCCCTCCTATCTAAAAGTGAAAGAAGCTAATTACCGCACATTGCACATCACAAACAGTTACTAAAACACAGCAAGCCTCTCTGGACAGCTACATCCCCTCCTATACTCACATACCTGGCACTGCGCCTTGAGGGAAAAAGGGTTGGAGGGATATCAGCAAGGAAGAGATTAGTGGAAGTGAGTGAATAAAGGGAAAGAGAAAGTGAGTGAGTATGAATGTGAGAGAGAGTGATTGAGAGAGAAAGAGGGAAAGATAGAGAGTAAGAGAGAGAGAGAGAGCGAGAGAGAGAGAGAGAGAGGGAGAGAGAGAGAGCGAAAAAGGACTAGAAAAGCACATGGTGTGCCGGGTAGAGCTAGTATATCTATATATTCACATGCACACACATACACACAAACATGCATGCCAACATGCACGCACACCCATGTATCCTCAACGGCAAAATCAGTTCACTTTTTAATTATACATATTGGCATTTATAAGATACTAAATGGTTAAAGGAGGAATTACAGCTGCAGAGCCAATGGCAACATAACACAGGGTTGCTGCGTGTGAATTCTTAATCAGGCACTACAAAGAAGCATACTTTAACATGAGCAAAGGGAAGAATGCAACTTATGGTTTCCGCTGCCTGCCTTGCTCTGCACCAAACAAATGCTCCGGCATTTGCAGTGGCATGCATTTTCATGCAAGCACAATTCCTAGAGATTCCTAGTGGGTCTGCCTGCTTTATGCCACAGCATAGGGATCCCATAGGGATCCATTGCACAAGCTGCCTGCCATGCTCTGCTGTGCAAATGATGACAATTTGGCAGCGGGGAACTGCCTACATGTATGTCAACACATAACAGCTTCACGACGCTGACTAATTACTAATTGAACAAAATGAGTTCCACATTGTTTAGGATCAACAGAACAAAAGGTCTCCGAGTTTGGACACAGTAAAGGATGGCAAGCGGCCATCCAGGCACTTTGCGTGAATTTCCTGTCCTCTTACACACGTGAGGGAGAGGGACCACAAGCGTTGAAGTCATATGATGATGATGTTGTTTCCTCCTCCTTATCAGCAGGGGGTGCAGATGTGACCCTTTTGCCAGCAGGGCAATGTTAGAGCCAGGAACGAGACGCAGGCACAGTGGATGCATGGTTTTGGTCAAAGACTTTTATTAAAATAAAAGGGGGCAGGGAAATGCTGCCATGTCCCTACTCTAAGAGGTGTCTCCCTACCTAAAACCAAAACTAAGGGTCTGTCCAAAGACAGGGGGCCTCATTATTACTTGTGCGGAATGGGTTTAACAGCGCCGGTAATGGAGCCGGCGCCGTTAAACCCATTCCGCACAATACGAGGTCCACTGGTGGGACCCGCTCTGGATGTCTGGTTTTTCCAGACGTCCATAGAGGGCCCCGCGAGGGGACCAGGGAGCTAACAACGGGCCCGTTCGTAATGGGCCCGTTGTTAGCTCCCTCCCCATTCCCATTGAGCCCTATGAGGGCTCGAATGGGAATGGGGAAGGACCGGGCCCGGGTTCCCTGAAGGAGGAAATACTGGGCCCTCCATACTCGGAATGGCCCGGTATTTCCCCATTCAGGGAACCCGGACACACTTTTGGAGGCAGCCATGCCCTTATTTATGCCTCCAAAGTCGTAATGAGGCCCAGGATGTCTAACGCATATCCTCCTGTGTCCAAAGTGCTATTATGGCCCTCACATCTAGAACAAACAACTCTAAGGTGAAATGGGAAAATGTCTGTGGCCTTTAGTAGTGCACAAATGTTCAAAAAGAAGATGCATAACTCCAACGCAAAAAGGGTCCAGAAAGACAGAGTTCCCTTCCCCTGGATTGCTCTCCACTCTTCTTTGTATTACAAGCATCTCAGTTCCTCAAGTTCTGTTGATCAACACGACAAAACAACTTGGCTGTTAGCACATATCTGACTCGGGTACCTGATGTACTCTCCTGCCAGGTTTGCACTTCCTTTTGACGTATTTTTGCGACCTGTTCACTAGTCCTGTTATTTCCTGATTAGGACTTTCTCGGGTACTGTATAGTACACACGGTTCAAGCTGACCATGCCTGGTATAGTTTTGCTGCAAGGCTTTTCCACTTAAAAATACTTGCAACTTGTATCTGCCTAGTATACTCTGCTGCCTGGGATTCTTTAAGCTGTATGTATTCTTATGAGTTGGGTTTGCCTGGTACACTCTCCTGCCAGGGCTTTCTCACATAGGTATATTCCTGCACCTTTTATCTGCCTGGTATATTTTCCTGCCAGGGCTTCTGTGTATGTTTTTGCACCTTTAATTTGCCTGGTATACTCCCCAGCCATGGTTTTCTCCTGTGAGCATTGTACACACTTGCAGACTTGAAAGTCTCTTCTATCTGTACTGTCATGTCTTGAATCCCCCTGTTATACTATCCTGCCAGGTTTTCTCTCTTAGGTGTATTGCATTCACTCACATACTTGACTGTCTTTTCTATATATTCCATTATGCCTCCGTAAGAGAATTTCACATTCTTTCTTATTTAATTTAGTTGCATTTATTTGGGTGTTGCAGGCTTGTCGATACACCTCAGTGTACCTGCTTCCCTTGGGTGGACTCACCGACTATGGTTTGTCGTATGGCAGTTCTCCCACTGCAAGTCGGTGACGGTCATCCGGCATTCTGCCTTCTCTCGCCGCATCTGCTTACTAGCTTCACATCCTACACAGCTACTGCTTCTCTGTTCCGCGTCTACCCAGGCTTCGGTTCAGTGGATGCTGTCTTGTAGTACCAGCAAACACCCAGAAGATCTCTGACTGCTTCTGTCATCCTCGCTGCTTACCTTTGCCAGCAGTTTGCTTTCCTTTCCCTTGTCAGAAAGCTGCTTAGCTCGACAGACAACACTCCAGCCCCACATTTTTTGGTCAGCACTGAGAAAAGCTGTGTTCTCCAGCCAGCGTCACTTCATCAGCTGTTGTGCCGGTTTACATTTCCTGGCTTCAGGTAGGTTTCTGTAACTAGAGCGCAGCTTGCACTCCTGGCCTCTATTGATCCTTATTACTCAGCTCATCTTACTTGTTAAAGTATTTTCACACTTAGGGAAATACAAGTCTGTTTCTGATAACGTGGATGTGAAACCTGGTACAGTATTCTTAATGATCTTGAAGGGCAAGTCAGTCCTTGATGTCTTGTGTGCAGAATCTGGGAAGTTGTCTTCAGTGACTTTCTTATGCTGGTGAGGGGAGGGATGAGAATATGGGATTAGGGCATGGGAAATAGCTGGGTTATCCACAAACAAGAAAGGCGGATAGAATGTCTCATCCGATGATGACACAACACCCCCCCTGAGGGTCGCCCTCCATGTGATCCTCTCTCATATAGCTGCACCCAGGGTCAGGATCAGGTGGAGGCTGCTGTCCCTTGGCCACATGGGGAAAGGTCACCAGCGGGAAAGGAGTGATGACACCAGCAGATTCACCACAGTACACTGTTCTGGGCAATCAGCATCTGGCATCTAAAAAGGGGCACTCCCCCTTTCAGGGAGCAGTGGTTCCTTTATTTAACCTCAAGGACTTGTAGGTGGAATTCCATGAAATATTCTTTGCAGCAACTAGGGAAAGCAATGACTTTGCAAGGAGATATGTGCTTCTGTTCTACGCAGTTGGAGCTGTGCATATGATCTTCAAGACTTCAAGGATTATAGACACATTGAAATGGGCTTCAGAAGGTATTTCCCACCACTCATCAACACCCACTGAAAGGTTCTAATTGCACCATTTACAGCAAGATTCCCACGAGTCACTAGACTCACATCATGCATGACTAAGACATATAGCCCTCAGGTGTGCACTGCCAGATGAAGAGGCTGCAGTCAGAGCACTGGTGCTTCTAGAAGGCTAAGATGTCAGATTCTCAGAGAACCTGTAATATCACTCCAGTGAATACTAGAGTTGGGTTGCTCACATGAACCACATGGAGGTAGAGTAAAATGTCCCTCGGGGGATGTGTGCAGTCCAAGGTAACTCCTGCATGAACCCGAGGCAGACGTAGAGGCTGGGACGGCTAATGCTGCCCAAGCCCACATGGAGAGTGTGAATGCCTGCGGGAAGCAGTGAAGTGCCTACTCAATGCACAATGGAAATATTTCCTACACAATGCTATGAAAGGGGCATGGAGAGTCTGGACTGAGCTGTCAAGGTCAGATAATGGCACACTATTGAGAGGATCACAAGTGGCCATCCTGTCAGCGATGGTGGAACAAGTGGTGATCCTGGCACATGTTGGTCATCAGGGAGCAATGAAAACTAAATGCAGATTATGGGAAAGGTATTGTACCCTGGGCTGGAAGCGTCAGTGGGTGAGTTAGTCTATGGGTGTCAGTGGTGTCAGCCCAGAGTGACCAAAAGTGAACAGCCATGCCTAGAATTGCCTGTCAAATGTGCTTGACCGTGGCAGGACATAAGGGTCTAGTTGGGCACCATCATAAATAACAACCAATTTCTAGTTGTGATTGATGACTGTTCGAGCTGAGTTATCGATGGGTGATGTTTGTCTCGACTGCTGTTGGTTATAACGCCATTCCAGAAGACGATTGCTGCCTCTGGCTCACTGAGCAACTGCTCCACACTAGCACAAGCACTTATTCTTACAAAACTGGATTACTGCAACGTTTTACTAATGGGCACCACCACTGCCAACATGTCCAAACTTCAACTATTACAAATTAAAGCACTTTGTGCTGCCCTTGGCCTAAAGTGGTTGGACCACATCATAGCAACCAGACATGAGAATTATTGGCTTCCTATCAAAGCTTGTGTGGACTTTAACACTTTGTCTATCGTGCACCAATGTATCTATAAGGAGGCACCACTCAAACTCAACAATTCTATCACTCAAAACAACCCTGTGAGGTAAAATTCAGTTCCAGAATTTGGTTGGTCACTCCCTGCTTCAAAAACAAACGAGCTGACAGTGTCAGTTTCTGCGTCACGGTTCCGTCTCTCTGGAACTCTATGCCCACATCCACCAGAAACAAACAATCCTACACAACCTTCCAAAAGCTAGTTAAAATCCTGGCTGTTCAATGAACATGAGTAATAGCGGAATTCTGTTGCTAACACAGCCAAGGCTTGCAACTAATGTACCTTTTTGCTTATTTACTGTACCAAACGCTGTGAAACCCCTGGGTATGGGTGTTACAAAAATGTAAAAAAATAAAAATAACGAATTCCATCAAATCGGACAATAGGCCTCTGCTCCAAGGAGCCCAATCGGGCAATTCCTGGAATAATGCAGCATTATTCACAATGGCGTTCTTCCATGCAGGCCTTCGCCAAACTTCGATCTGTTCCCCCACCTACACCTTGGAAGGGCACAAAAATGAGTTGGGTTGTAAAATGAAAGCGTAAAAGCATTTCACCTTGCTTTGACCCTTTTATTTTCCACTCCGCTCAGTGTCTAAAAACTCCGTAAATGGCCAGCCAGAGAGTGGCAACTGAGACCCAACGAAAAGGACAGTGCAAGGCACTAGATATCTGACCTGGGAATGGAAAGAGAAGATATGGCCACACAAAGTACAGCCGGTGGAAATTACGTGGTCACTGCCAGCAGAGGACCACTCGAGGATGATACGTTCCAGTGACGGTAAGGGAGATGCCAGCGCTGAAAAAACCATGCAACATGACAGGATGGGAGACCCGTAGCAGGGGACTAACCATGATTAAATATGCTCAGAGACGTCCTGGGTGGAAGAGCGACACAATAGGTGATGGTGGTCAGGAAAAAGGGACTGTTAGGGAGAATTCTCCAGAATGGCTAATTTCCCTTACATAATGAGTCCCTCAGCAGCTTTGCTGGATTTCTAGGGTTTATTTTTTTCACCTGGTAAGAGTGTGAGCCTTTTTCCCACTCTTACATGTGCTTTGCTGTGTGTGTTCAACATTTTTTGCGTTCATAGACTGTGACGCCTCACCTACTCCACAGGCATCATCTTTTCACTGTGTGTTACACAGCACCTTCAGTGCAGTAACACAGGGTTTTCTTTTAGATTTTCCAAACTCAGACTCCATTTTCTGGGACTGTCATCTGTCTGCCAGAACATGTAAAGTTGCCATTGTCTTTATTAGTCTCTTAAATCCACAGACCCTGTACAAGCTATCTTACAAAGACTACTGGAAAGGGTTAATACTTATCCCTTTTTGTCTGTTTCTCTTGGAGCATTGTTTTGCTTCCTTTTCATCAAGACTTGACTGGTGGCAGTGGTAACTACCCTATTTTTCCTACTGAGGTTATCTTAAATAACCTTGGTATTGTTTTAGGCTATCTTGGTAGCCTCGAACTTAAACCCGCTAGACCATATACGTTTTTATACGGTTCCGGCTGGGTTTATTCGCCATTTCTTTTTGAAAATGTCTTTCTCATGTTTTACTCTGCGCGCCAAACCAGGTTTGATTCCTTTGTTCACTGTTTCTTTGCGGGCTTCTAAGCAGAAGCCCTCCTTAGGTGCCTGAAAGTCTGGGTAGACAGGATATGAGGGAGGGGTTTTACGACCCCTGCCATGTGTTCCCTTGGTAGCCCAAGTCGCACTCCTATTTGATTGGCTAGGTGACTGTCCCGGCGAGGCAGCCACCCTGCTGAGTGATTGACAGCCAGGCTGTGTGAATGGGAGAAAACTGCATAAAAAGCAGGTCTCTGGGTCTGGAAAGGCAGAGTCGCCACTGGAACGAAAGAACAGACGAGGAGCTGACAGAAGAGGACCCCCTACACTAGCTGAACCGCCCAGTGAAGCCCTGCTGCAGGTCCGAATCAAGCCCCAATGACAGAGACGATCTAGCAGGAATCTTGTTCCCCTAAGCTGGAGGGACCAACCAGTTCGCCCAAACTGCAAGACAGGACTCCCTCCTCTGGTCGAATTTGCTGTACAGAGCTACAGTGAACTGGATAGCCAGAAAGGTTGGACCCTGCTTGGGTTTTAAGGAGCGCACATTTTATTTGTTGCTTTGCTCTGCTGCTGGTTTCTTCCCTGGGAAGTGCAGGACCCTCCAGTCTTCCTACTTCATGTCAGTCCGACAGTCGCTTCAGGAACCGTGAGTCTGCAGGACCTGCCAGGAACGTCCGCCTCAGCTACAGCTTCTTCTCCATTTAAAGGTACTGTGCAAATCCGGTTGTTCGTTTCGTCCAGCCACGGTGAAGGTGTGTGAAACCTTTCGCCAATCCGAGGGCTTGTCCTTCTCTACTCTTTAAACTAACTTTTCTGCCGACCAACTTCGTCAGAACTCTTGGCAAAGACTTAACTGCAAACTACCCTGCTCTGTGTGATCTTGAGCAAAAGACTTTTGTCCTATTGACTTTGGCCCTAAGCTTTTTTGATTTGATTCCCTCACTGTAGTTCCTCTTTCTAGATTGCTCTGCTTACTTACATGTTGGTGCAGCTCAATTTTTACCTAACTTTGTCTTTCCCTCCCTTTTTAAATTGTTGGAGTGCCATTTTGCTCTTACTTCATTTTGAGCTTAACTTGTCCAAAATCTATTGGGAGTGGTGTGGTGTATTAAGAGTGTGATTTTTCAACTGCTTTACTTTAGTGAGATGTTATACAACTGATGTGTAAATAAATGTATATTCTTTTACTCAGAAACCTTGAGTCAGCGTTTGTTTGAATCATAGTAATTGTTGGCCTTTGTGTAACTATTGATACTGCGCACTTGCTCTTGAGATAAGTCTGGCTGCTCAGCCATCGCTACCACTTTTACTGTGTATTACAGGCTTGTACCAAAGGTGAATTTGTACTGTCACTTGTAGTCTTAATTGTGTGTGGTGTTCACAAAGGGTACTGCATATAATTCTGCCTAACAGGGACGGAGACTAGAAAGTGTCCAGCCAGGGGCATTCAGAGGCTCTCAGGGCAAGACTATAAGTGAGAAAAGTCTTGAGCTGCAAATAATGTTGTTATTCAGGGATATTGTACAATAATCATGTAGAGAGCGTGATTTTGGGGATGAGTTCTGTGAGCGTGATGATGCACTGTGTCATCATGAGGTTGGGCCATAAAAGGGCAGATGAGGACATGGGTGCAGCATTTCGACTGGACCTAATCACCAGCTCAGGGCCTACTTCAGAGGTCCATGTAAAATCAGAAAAGTGATGTTCCATTGAGGAGGAACAATTTCCACAAAAGCACCATACCCTGTGAAAGAATGTGGCGTACAGACATAAAAGTCTCGACTTGTGACTGTCTCTGATGTAAGTCCTGACAGTAGCCCTAGTGGGCATCAGTAATGTAGGGCAGACTTTGTGAAGGGAATTCTTCTTCCAAAGACCCACATTTGCATTTCAAAATAAAGAGTTTAAATATACCACTTGTGACGTGTTCTTAGCATCTACTACACAAGTCTTTCCACCACCAGGTTTTTAATTAACTGAAGTCTCAAGGACACTTTCATGAATCAGAAAAGTGGCAGACAATTTTAGAGATGCTCAGAGTGGCACTGTTACACACTGGCGCCACAAGGATAGAGTCTATCATCTTTTGCAGTTACAAAGCATGACAGCTCTCCTCCAATCCGTGTCATGATGCCTACCTCCAAGGAGCCAGGTCCGACCCAGCAACCCCAGAGGCAGGCATCATTTCCCCCAGGGAAGTTCCAGCGGGCCCAAGCTGGGGCCCTTTGGACACAGTCCTGGTGCCTTAGGCGCCAGGCTCATGTTGGACCCCTGTCCTGGCGCCTTAGGCGCCAGGCTCATAAAGCTAGACATGTGTTCAAGTGTTTTAAGGTGCACTTACCTGATGCAGACCATGCTGCTACATCCAGGCCCTCTTGAGGCCTGAATGGAACTACTTTACCGTGGACCTACTTTCCCCTGGGTGTGGTCGGGAAGGATACATACCTGATCGGTGGAAGGATACATACCTGGAACTTCTTCCAAAGCTATTTAAACCACGCCCGATCAGAAACTCACGCTTCGCGTTGTTCTGCTCCTCGCAGCTCGACGCTCACCGTGTCAGCTCCTGCATCTGGACTTCAGCCACGCCTGTCAGCATCCTGGTCACTGCTAAGAGAGAATTGGAGAGAAAGAAGACTTACCTGCTAAAGCTGCATCACGGAGACTTCACACCGACGATCCTGAAAGGGAAGACATCATTTTAAAAGCATTTCGCTTCGATCGCTGCAGCGCTGCATTTCACTCACTTTCCTGGGCGCCTCCATCTTCAGCAGCGATCATCCGGATCCGCAGCCACTTCCCAGAGCCTAGAGAGAAAAAGACAAGAACACAAGGTGAGAGAAGGAAGGGAATAGAAAAAGCTCAGTTTCCTTCTAAGACTTACCTGTTGGGTCATTCCTATTTCATTTCGGGTCCTCCGCTTCCTGGCATTCCGGACCCGGCCCCTATGGGGAAAAAAGACAAAGACATTGAATGAGCGAATGCAAAGACATTACCCGAACGCTCATCCAGAACTTACCTGTGATTTACTGGAACTGCACGTTTCACTTCGGGTAGGCGCCATATCTCCGGCATTCCGAACCCCGGCCCCTAAGGGGAAAAAAGACATAAGCGTTAGCGCTTGCTGCAATAAGACAATGAACATTATTATTAAGCTTGAACTTTTGAACTTGCTACAGAACTCTTACAGCGCCTTACCTGAATAGTCAAGCTTATTTGAACTCCCATCAAACCTCAATCCAGTGAAGTAACTGGGTTTCAACGTGCCCCTGCATCAGAAGCAGGATGGAGAACTCATCCTTCCAGACCCTAAGAGGAATATTCCTGCGAGCCAGTGAGTCCATCTTCAGAGTCCTGCGCTTCACCATAGAAGAAGCATCAGCACTCGAAGCCAGACCTGCGCCTCCGTGGGAATCAGGTGAGCGTGACAATCCATCCCCCCTCCACAGAATGGTGATTCTGGAAATTGGGACAGGGGCTGCCAGCTTTCCACACTACTGTTCTCCAGATCTCAGAACCTGGCCTTCAGTGTGGTCCTTCGTGCAGTGCAGTGCACTGAACAGCACCATCATTGCCCCTACTTTATGCTCCAAAGAGCTACCATCCACATGACCTGGGCGGCCCTATACGTCCTTACATATTGATGCACTTAGCACCACAAGACAATGACATGCAGGCCCTGCCAATCTTCAGTCTCTCCCACTGCACAGTGCACCTGTCAGTCGACATGTGTACTGATTAGTTAAAGCTATAGTAAATTATGAAATTCAGACCATGCCATCCAAAGAGAAAGTCAAGCATTTTGTTTGTGCATTTCTGCTTCCCATTGTTATGCAAAGGAAGAGATGCCTGCCCACTTATCATGAAGGGGTGTGTGAGTTGGAATGGGATATTAAGTAAGATGCAGCAACTGAGCATACTGCAGGCTCAGAGTCATGTTACAGGTTCATGCTCTAGTGTCGGTTACTTGATAGACTCTTAGGATCACTGGGGTGGGACAGAAAGAAGACATAGTGACGTTAGGGTGGGCAACTGTCCTGCACCTCCCATTCCCACCGAATGACGTTGTCAGTTGGGGTGAGCCTCAAGGACGGTAGGGTGGTATAAGGCCCTGCCGAAAATTAGTTGGCGCCATCATTGCTCAGTGAGTGCAGGCTGGGAAAGTGATCTGTGGGAGATGCAGAGGAGAGGGGGAAATGGTCAAAAGGAGCTTTTATATGGAGAAGTAGGTCGAACCCAGGACCAAAAGGAGGTACAGGTTAAGGGGGAAGGCTGAGCAAAGAGGGTGCATTGAAAATGTAACTTGATTCTGTGTGCAGGCAGTGCTGCTGTTTGACAAGTTTCACCACATTCTTGGGTATGAAGGGACACCCCACGTACGCCAGTGCTTACTTGAAACCATTGACGCCCAGCCCATCCCACCAGACCCCCATCTCGCCTACTCCCCAGTGCCCCAACCTACCCTTGCCATACCTAGTAAAGCTGGATCGATCAAGGCCGCCTTGATTAACGCTAGGACCTTAGCAGCTCACGCACTGGACATTGCTGATCTCATCACGTCTCAGGAACTTATCTTCATTGCCATCTCAGAGACCTGGCTGCACCCTGCCTCGGGCCCAGCTCTCTCCCTAGCCATTCCACCTGAGTACTCCATTTCCAGGTGCGACCGCACCTCTAGAGGCGGCGGAATTGCATTCATACATAAAAATTCACTAGGACTTAGAACCCTACCAAGTACGATTCTGGATTCTGCGGAGCTACTCTCTGTCAAACTTCCACTCTCGGCTAACCAAACGACCACCATTCATCTAATATATAGACCTCCTGGCCCCCCTTCATCATTTGTGGAAGACATTACCTCATTAGTTCTTGACAAAGCGAAAACTAACTCGCAAACCATCCTCCTCGGAGACCTCAATCTAGGCTACCAAGACCCTAACGACATTGCGGCCCTTCACCTGGCCAACACCCTAACCGATTTAGGTTTCTCACACCATTTACAAGAACCCACTCACATCAAAAGGCGATCCTTAGACTGGCTAAGCGACACCAACTGCAACATTAGCTTGCTATCTAACACCCCATGCGCCTGGTCCGACCACCATATCATCACCTTTAACATTGAAGCAACTCCTTTACCTACACCTCCCGTCGCTCCAGCCATTCCCACTAGAAATAAAAAGAACATAACCACTGAAAAGTTACTTCCGCTCATCCTCCTCGCTCTCAATAACGTCACTGACTCTTGCCCGAACCCTACTATCTTAGCTGACTCTTACAACCAGACAGTGCTTGCAGCTATAAATTCAATCGCCCCGCTCAAACTTAGGAGACCTAAACAACATGCGCATCTTAACTCGTGGTTCACACCACAGCTCAGAGTGTTACGCAAAGAGAAACGTCTCGCAGAGTCACGATGGAGAAGTCACCCCTCTGACGCTCATAAGGACAGTCTTTTCTTAGCTACTCTCAACCATAAAGAAGCTATATTCCAGGCTAAAAAAGACTCCTACAACAACCGTATCTTATCAGCACAATCCAACACTAAAGAATTATTCAACATTCTCAAGGTACTTGAAACGCCTGCAGCCCCCCCCCTGACACCTGTCCTAAAGACAACAATTGGTGTACCAATATTCAGGCAGCACTCTTGGGCAAAATTGCCACTCTCCAAACCAAAATAAGTGACAAACAAAAGTCTGTACAGTCAGACCAACTTCCGACCACTCCCATGTCTAGTACCCACAACACCAACTTGACCCACAAACCATTCTCCTTCTCCCCTCTCACTACCATTGAAGTAGAAGGAATTATAAACAACCTCAAGCCTTCCAACTGCCAAGGCGACCCCGGCGCCCGGCACCTATCATTAAGGAAGCCTCTCACGACCTAGCTCCCTTCATTACAGCCTTCATAAATGCCTCCTTCAAAACAGGTATAGTCCCTGACAACCTCAAGGATGCCTGGGTGATCCCACTACTTAAAAAACCATATCTTGACCCTAACATACCGACCAACTTCAGACCGATCACCACAGTCCGGTTCCTGCTCAAGATCCTTGACCGTGCAGCTTACCTGCAGATCCAAGACTACCTTGAATCTAACAATCTCCTGGGACTAAGACAATCTGGCTTCCGCCCGAAACATGGGACCGAAACAGCTCTGATTGATTTAAAAACACAGATGGAGACTCTAAAAGACAATGGGAAATTAGCGCTCCTCCTTCTCCTTGACCTATCTGCGGCATTTGATTTGGTTAACCACCAAATACTCTGCCAACATCTCAAATCCGCGGCCCACTTCTCAGTCTCTGCCAACGCCTAGATCCACTCATTCCTAAGTAATAGGTCCATGCGGGTCTTCTCATCCACAGCATCGGCCGACCCTTCTCCTATCCTTTGCGGCGTCCCTCAAGGCTCTTGTGTGTCGCCTACGCTTTACAACGTGTTCACCAAACCCCTTTTTGATGTGCTCAACTATCTGGGTGTCTCCTACACAAACTATGCGGATGACACCCAGATACTCATCCCCATCACTGGTGATTACACAGCCGACACAAAATCCTTGAATAATGTCTATCTAGTCATCCAGGCCTGGATGGCTCAACATGAACTTTGCCTCAACGATGACAAGACTGAGCTCCGGGTACTAGGTTCAACTCAACGTCTTAACAAACTAGACCCAGCCTACAAGTCTTTCAACATTGACGGTAATGTCATCAAGGTCTCTAAAGACACTAAAACTCTTGGCATCTTCCTGGACTCTACCCTCTCCTTGAACAGACAAACAAACGCAGTAAGGTCGGCAGCAGCCTACACATGTAAACGTATCATTGCCTGCAGACCCTTTCTGAACCCACATAACTGCATTACCCTTGCCAGAACACTCATTATGTCCAAAATTGACCATTGCAGTGCCCTTTACCAGCTCTCAATATTCCTAGACGGTCTCACATTTCTAATGTCAGATCTGATCTACGCTGGCTCCCAGTAAAACAAAGAATTGCTCTGTAAACTCTAGCCTTGACTCATAAATGCCTGGACAAGCAAGCCCCACCTTATCTCTCTGCTCGTCTTACACTCCACACCTCCTCACGACCTACCAGATCAGCGCAAACGCACAGCCTAATAATGCCCAAATTTAAACTCCAAACAGCGGGTGGTGTGAGCTTCCCTGTCCTAGCCTCAAAACTTTGGAACACACTGCCCACCTACATCAGAACTGAGTCTTCGTTCCTAACTTTCAAGAATACTACCAAATCTTGGCTGCTCACGCAGACTCTATAAGTTCCTCCACCAGTTCTGCTATTGTAATTTATCTCTTGCCTGTATATATCTCAGAATATTATATGTATGTGTATATTAATGTATGTATATTGCTTATATTGTAACTTGTTTCTAAGAATATGCGCCCAGTTGCCCATGGGCCTGGCTGCGCTTTACAAATAAAATAAACTTCAAACTTCAAACAAACTGTTGGCCTGGGTGGCAGGATGTGCAAAATGTGAGGTAACAATGGTCCAGGAACTTCTCGGACACCAACTCTCTGCACGCAACATGGAGGCCCCCAGGAAAAGCCTTTACAAGGCATCTTGAGCTGGTATTTTCAGACCTGAAACTAGCCAAGCACAGGGTCAGCATGACATATCGGACCTGGCAGGGCTTGACAGTGTGGCAGGACTTTCGCATGGGTTGCAATGGGGTGTTCCTCTGATTTCCGACAGCTGCTATGGGTGTGGTTGGAGAGGGGTGCGCATGGCTCATGGTCTTTAGGTGGTGTAGGTGGGGTGAGGCAGTGGTTAAGGTTGAGTGTGTTGTGTGGATGGAGTGAGGTAATGCAGTGGTAGGAGTTTTGGTAGGTAGGTAGGTGGTAGGCATGCCGTGAGGATGGCTTGGTGTGGGGTGAAAAAGATGAGATAAGATGTTGGGGTGATGGTGAAATTATTTGGTGGGCTGAGATTGGGTGGTGAAGTGGTGGAGCTCTGGGATAGGTTCTGCCTAGATTGGGTGGTGAAGTGGTGGGTGAGGTTGGGTGAAAAGGGTTGGTGAAATGGGGGGTTGGATAATGGTGGGTGGGGTAAGGTGATGAGATGATATGAGGTGCTGAACTGAGGGAGTGAGGTTGGGTCTATGAGTTGAGGTACTGTGGGAGTTTGTTTGGGGTTGTGATGTGAAGTTGTAAGATGAGATTTGTTAGTGAGGTTGAAATAGTTTGGAATGGTTGAGTGGTTGGGTTTTATCAGTGAAGCGTGTGGAGGTGGAGTGATGGGCAAAGTTGGGGTCGTGGAGTTTCTGTGGAGGTTGGGTGGGTTATGTGGTTGGATGAAGTGGGATAAGGTTAGGTGGCGAGTGAAGGGTGGGTGATAGGGTGCGATAGTGTGGTGGGTGGATAGTTGTGAGGTGTTGGGTTAGGTGAAGACATGTTGGATGACTGGGGTGTGTGATTAACTACACATATAAAACTAGATAATGTAACCGAAGCAACGCTGGGGGCTGGGTGCCACCACCAGCTCTTTGATGTAGGGGCCAGAGGAGGTACATTGATGATCTCCCAGGCTCCCCACCTGATCACCAGACTAAGTACAAAGACACCATGCAAGATGGTCAAAGTCACCAACCCTAGAGACCTAGAGAGATTGGGATGGAGTTGATTAATGATCCCCCAAGAGGTAGATGGTCCAGTTTACAAGGCAGTGTGAGGGCACTGGGTAAATCATCTGAAACTAAAAACAGGTCTTCAGAACCCCCTGGGTTTTCAAAACTCCCAAGTGAGCTACCCTTATGAAATATAAAGGACATCTTTGTCTCAGGAAGGGCATCCAGTCACAGCCCTTGTATGTATATATTCAGTGATAAACTTTGTTAAAGGACGTTATGTTTAAGTTGCACTATATAAACCCATGAAAGTCAGTGAAAAAACTTTGTTAAAGGGGCATTATGGTTACAAGTAAAACCGAAAACCCCCAGAAATGTTCCAGTCATGGTAAGCTAAGCAACCATAACTCGCGCCACCACCGTGCAATGCTAAGACTAAAAGCAAGGACATGAGATGACATCACAAATTTCATTAATGACATCAATGATGACATCACATGTCTGGCCCATTTGTTTTTGTTCACTGACATATCTATGCCCGTTTTTGTTCACGGACAGTGAGAATTTTAAAATTAAAAAGGTGCTATATATCGAGATGTTAACTTTCTCGTATGTTCTTAAAGTACTTTCCTTGTGGTTCAGTCTCAGCTTATGGTGCACATATTTGGAGCGATAAGCAGTCCTCAAACACACAATTCATTTGCAATTAATATATTAAAACCACAAAATGGATAACTTTATATTATTATATAATATAGATATGTTTTATATTATTATAATATTATAGAATTGCATATATGATAGACTTGGAATTGTTATGCAAATTGTGGTTTAATATGTAATTGAGAGTTCAAGTAATAACAAAGTATTGCAAGTAACCGTCATAGATTGATTAAGCTAGCGTTATTCCATGTTTACACATTACTCAACACAAGTATGCAGTAAGTCTAAGAATTGTTAGCTAGTTATTCCATGTTTAACATTACTCAAAACTGTCATAGGGCAGCATTCATTATTTTACTAGCCAAAATGATCAGAGTAGAAATATTGCACTTCTGCGGTGCATACTGCAGCCATTGCCTATGTGTATGTATGATTAGGTTCCTGTATTAGCAACAACACTCCAATGAACAAGTTACCAACTGGTAACGTTCTTTTGACTGGATGTTCCTCCCACGTATTCCTCATCTTTGATATTTGTATCTCGCCAGCTTCGCTGCTTTGGAAAAAAAAAACTCGGCAGGGGGAGCTGTACACAAGGTTGTGGTGTCGATGTCCCTCGAGGGCCGCCGTGGCGTGTCAACGTCATCAGGAGTATAAATAGTTTGTGCCGTGCCTGTTGGCTTCAGTTCTGTTTTTTGTTCCATTATTCGAGGAATATTCAGCGTACCCCAGACTGCAAGCTCTCCGGAAAACGCAAAGTGTAATCATGTAAATTGTACAGCGGGCTAGGTTGGGAGGGGCGATGAGGAATACGTGGGAGGAACATCCAGTCAAAAGAATGTTAGTAGTTGGTAAGTAACTTCTTCGAATTGATTGTGTCCTCCCACGTATTCCTCATCTTGATAGTCTCCCAAAGCAGTGATAATTTTGGAGGTGGGAGTACTATTTAGATTTATCATGAATGGAATGAAGTACTGCGTTTGCAAAAATACCTTCTTGGGAACAAGACGAGTCTAAGCAGTAATGCTTGACAAAAGTATGAATTGATGCCCAAGTTGCAGCTGAGCAGATGTCAATTACAGGGACTCCCCTCTGAAGAGCCGCGGAAGTAGCCATGCCCCTTGCTGAATGAGCCTGAAGCCCTTCCCGCGGTTCCTTTCCAGCTATCCTGTAACACTCCCCAATAGCTAGAGTAATCCAGTGGGAAATAGTCTGTTTGTCACCGCTAATCCCAATTGGGACCGGTAAAACCCACAAAAAGTTGGTCATCATGGCGGAATTTTGCCATTCTCTCAATATAACAACTGAGAGGGTCCAGTTGTGGAACCTTTCTTCCTCCTTGCCTAAAGGAGGAGGAGGGCAGAAAGTTGGGAGGGTTATTTTTTGCTACAAGTGAAAGTCAGAAACTACTTTTGGCAAGAAAGATGGTTTAACTTTAAGGACTATCCTTATGAAAGCTAGTATAAGGGGGTTTGCATGAAAGAGCTTGCAACTCGCTTAAAATGCGGGCTGATGTTAGTGCCACATTAAGGGCAGTTTTCAGTGTTAAAAGCCTTAACAGACAGGAATGTAAAGGCGCAAAGGGTATACAAGTTAGGAACTTCAAAACAAGATTTAAATCCCAAGCCGGGACATGAGCCCCTTCAGAAATTGGAAAATCAATGGTATCTTGAAATAGGAAAACCACTTCCGAGGAGCACTTAAAGATGGAAAATGAGGCTAGAAGTACTTTTATTGTTCCAATCTGGAGCCCCAGATTGGCCAGATGCAATAGGAAAGAAAGCACCATAAGAGTGCCACATTGAAAAGGGGCAACATTCTTATCTTTGCATCAGTTAGTGAACTTTTTCCAACAACACCGGTACAAGGAATTGGTTGCTGGCCTTCTGGCCGAAAGCAAGATCTCCATTACGTCATCCGGGAGGTCCCAATCCTTATATCTCAGCCTTTCAGAAACCATGCGTGAAGGTGGAGTGTCTTGACCTCTGGATGGAGAACCTGACCTTCCTCTTGCGAGAAAAGTTCCTCTCTTTGTGGAAGACGTATTGAAGGGCAAATGGACATGTCCAGAAGGTTCGAGTTCCACCTCCTCCTAGCCCACTCCGGAGCAATTAGGATCATGGATTTCCCAAACTTTCTCAACCTGATTACATGAGAAAGCACGGGGACTAGAGAAAACACGTACAGGAGTGGAAATTCCCTGTCCGCTAGAGCTTCTCTTGGAGGAAATTCCCTTGAGCAGTACAGTTTGCACTTCCCGTTGACACTGGTCGCAAACAGATCCACTTGAGGGGTACGCCAGAGGGCGAAGATCTCTTAAAGGACTTCCAGATCTAGTTCGCACTCGTGGGAGACTGTGCTCTGCCTGCTCAGAGCGTCCGCCACTGTGTTCTGTCTCCAGCTAGGTGGACTGCTGATAGAGAGATTCCTTCTTGTATTGCCCAGAACCAGAGCTGCATTGCCTCTTGGCACAGTGGTAGTGACCCTACGCCTCCTCTCTTGTTGAGGTAGTACATGGCCACTGTGTTGTCCATCATTATCAGGACATTCTTTCCTCGTACATAGGGCAGAAAGGCCATTAGCGCTAGTCTGATTGCCCTCAGCTCCAAAAGGTTGATGTGTAGTTTGGACTCCGATGGAGACCAACAACTGCTGATTGTCAGATCATTGGTGTGGGCTCCCCACCCCATGAGTGAGGCGTCCGTCACCACTGTTATCTCCGGCCATGGTTGTCAAAAAGATTCTCCCTTGAGAATATTGTCCTTGCAAGCCCGCCATAGAAGATCTTGAGCCACTCTGGTCGGAACTTGCAGAAGATCTGACATACTACCTGAAAATTGGGACCATTGAGTCCTGCAAGCCCATTGTAGGGATCTCATTCTCAATCGGGCCTCTGGCACTAGAAAAATGCAGGGTGCCATGAGGCCGAGATACCTCAAAAAATCGAAGGCCAGCAGATGCTGGGCATTCTGGAACTTTGTTACCATCTGCAGAATGAGTTGAGCTCTCACTTCGAGAGAAGAGACTTTCCCAGAGGAACTATCCAGGACTGCTCCGATGAATCATACGGGACTTCTTGTAATTGAGGGAGAAGCCCAGTCTCTGTAGGGAGTGGCAGGTGATTCTGAGATGTTCCTGGGCTTGTTCGGGAACGAGCCCTGATCAACAAATCGTTCAGGTAGGGTTAGATGTGAATCCCTTCTCTCATGAGACTCGCTGCCACTACCGCCATCAGCTTGGTGAAAACCCTCGGGTGGAGGTCAGCCCAAATGGCAAAACTCCAAACTGATCACGAGAACCGCCAACCGCGAACCTGAGGTACTTTCTGTGCTTGAGATGGATTGGAATATGAAAGTAAGCATCCTGAAGGTCCAATAATACCAACCAGTCTTGGAGTTGGAGAGCCTGAAGGATCTGATTAAAGGGTAACCATCTTGAACTTGTCCTCCCTGAGGAACTTGTTCAAGTTTCTTAAATTCAAGATCGGTCTCAATCATCTGTCCTTCTTGGGAATGAGAAAATAGGGGGAATACCTCTCCGCTTCAGGTACCTGTTCTATTGCACCTTTCTCTAGCAGGGTTAACATTTCCTGCACAAGGATCGGATCTGGAATTTTGACATTGGTTCCCGGTGGATGACCTTGAGGCCTTTTTACAAAAGGAAGGCAGTAACCTTGAGCTACTGTTTCCCTTGCCCAAGCATCTGAAGTAATACCCCGCCATTCGTTCAGATGCTGAGAAATTCTGCCTCCCACCGGGGTCCTGTACGTCAAGGCCTCAGAGTGGCTTAGAGGAGCTGCAGCAGCGGCTGAGGGCTAAGATGCCGCTGCTGGGGCTGATTTAGCACCCCTTTCATCGTCCACCACGAGAGAATTTTCTTTATCCCATTCTGTACAGCCTTTCCTCTTCCTCTACCAAATGAGGAATAGTAATGAAAAGAACGACCTCTCCTGGAAGATGAGCCCGAATAAGGTTGTTGAGGTTGCCGAATGGAGGCGCTAAGGGACTTAGCCGCCGCCTTGGAGGTCTGCATCTTTTTCAAGCTTTCATCCGCCTTGCTGCCGAACAACCTCGAGCTGTCGAAAGGCATGTTGATTAGCCTGGTCTGCACGTCCGGTGCAACCCCAACTTTCTCAACCACGCAAATCTGCGCAGTACTGTGCTTGCAGCCATGGATCTGCTAATGCTGTCAGCAGTATCGAGTCCTGATTGGAGACACTCTCCCATCGCCTCCTTGCCATCCTTAACTATATTCAGAAAGCTTTCACTTTCTTTGCCTTCTGGAATATGTTCAGCTGCCATCTTGACACAGTCCCACAGGGTATGGGTAAACCTGGCTAGGGTACAGATGACATTAGTGGACTTTCGGGCCATACTGCCTGAGGTAAACACCTTGCGAGCCCAGGAATCCACTTTTTTTTATCATCCCTATCCGGGGGAATAGAGGGATAGGCTGACTGTCTGGTGGAAGTCGCAGCCTGGACCACCAAACTCCCAGGCATTGGGTGTTTCCTGAGATAATCAGGGTCACTGGTTGATGGCCTATATTTCCTGGTAAAGCTCATATTGACAGCTGGCCCAGATTCAGAAGTTTCCCAGTTAGCGTCTACCTTCCTATGAAGGGCCCTATGGAAGGTTAGGACTGGGTCTTTTTGGGGACCCTGATCCAGGATGTCCGTCATGTCATCCTGCTCGAAGGTTGGTGCGGCCCTACTCCAAACCATGTAGTCAGTGACCCTCTTCATAAGATTCCTGTATCCTGAATCTGCATGTTCTGAAGGGTCAGGTTTAGCAAACTCCAACTCTGGTGATTAATCAAGACCACTGGCAGAATGGAGAGATTTGCAAAGTTCTTTCATTTTTGACTCGGGGTCAATTAATTTTTTAGGTACTTCTCTAAAGCCAAATCTGATTCCCAATGGAGAAATATCCTCCTCTGAGACACTCTCCTCTTGAAAAGTAGAGGACATTGACTTAAAGAAGTCTGACTTCGGTACATGTCTGTACATTTTTTCCTACACTGGAATTTGCCTCGAGGGAATCGAAGGAACCGTCAATGGCGTCGACGATTTCTTCGATAAAGGAGTAGATGGCTCCTTTGACTTCGGCGTCGAAACAATCAGCGCCGGTGGCGTCAATGAAACCGTCGGGTGGTTTGACGTCTTTTGCCTTTTTGCCGGTATCAGGGAAACCTCTGACGCCTTAGAGTCGGGTCGAGGATGTCGAGTCTCCGATTTACTTCTTGTCGAAGTTGTTTTTGACCTTCCTGCGTCATCCAAGGGAGCAACCGGGGTCTGACTCTTGCAAGGCTCTTTTGAGGGGGTCGAGGCCGCGTTCTCAAAGATTCGCAACATTTTCAACATAAAAGCATTCCACTTGCTGGGTGAATCCGGCGAAATCGAGTGAAAAGTGCATTTGCGTACCTCGGAATACACATGCCCCGCTCGCGCCAGTGAAATTGCGTGTAAAGCGCATTGGCGTACCCCGGAATACATGTACCCCCTTCGCGCCTGCAAAATCGTGTGAAAAGTGCACTCGCATACCCCCTGATTCACGCACCCACGTGGTGAGGAGCCACATGCACCCCCTGCAGGCAGCCCACACCACAGGGAACCACCCATCACCTCTGACCATGCCCTGCAGGCAGCCCGTCACCACAAGGGACCACCCATCACCCCTGACCATGCCCCGCAGACAGCCTGTCACCCCAGGGGACCCCCATCACCCCTGACCACGCCCTGCACGTGGCCCACATGGCACCATGCACCTGCGAGCCCCGACTCATGTCTCCCCCACCAGTGACAGGCACCTGCCAGCAGGCCCTGAACATGTCCCCCCACCAGTGACGGGAACCTGCCAGTAGGCCCCGACTCAAGTCCCCCCAACAGTGACGGGCACCTGCCAGCAGGCCCTGTCTCATGTCCCCCTACCAGTGACGTGAACCTGCCAGCAGGCCCTGACTCATGTCCCCCCAGCAGTGATTGGAACCTGCCAGAAGGCCCTGACTCATGTCCCCCCACCAGGCCCGACCATGTCCACCCAACCAACACATTGTCACAACATACATGCATGTAGCAAATGTCCACCCAAATGCCACCCCACGCTGCTCCCCCACAGTGCAACTCCACGCCCATCCATTGTCACCAATTCCCATTACAGGCCCCATGGCATGTCATTCACAGAAGCATACATGCATGCACCCAAAGACATGCCCAACATGGCTACACAGCAGCGACACATGACCGAGGCAATGACGACTGACACATGCACCAAACTAATGAGAGCAGACAACACAAATATATGAACAGATGAAAATGTACTAAAAATCAGAAATCTCCCAAACGAAAAACAACCATGACAAGTAAAAATAAATGAATGTGAACTGAACTGAAATGCTAATTCCGAAAAAAAATGTGATTAAAACAAAAGGAAAACCTAGAAGTGGTCCATGTCCAGAAAAAATATTCAGAATCCAAAGGGCAAATAAAAAAAAACATTCCATCATGGGTGTCAAAAACATAAAAGAATAAAGTCCACAGTTCTAGAACTATTTACAATGAAAGTTCTTAGGGTCCATGATCCCTAAACCAAATGAAACCTAGTAAAAATCCTACAAAAACACAACTATGTACAAAAAGTGGAGCAATGTCCATCGACTCCAAAATAAAAATAAAATGAAAGGAAACCTAAGCCTAATAAACTATACACAATGGCGGCGGGCTAGTCCTACGGCTCACCTTTCTCCCCAAGAGTCTTGGCCCGCGCATCATCGAGCTCTGAGTCTATGGCCTGGAGGTGGGACTGGGCTATGTCCTCGAGGGCTCGCAGGGTCGCCGACATGCTCTCCACCAACTCCCTGAGAGTGTAACGCTCACCTGATTCCCGTAGAGGCGCCGGTCTTGACTGGGCGTATACCGTATCTGCAAAGGTGATGTGTAACACACGGCTGGCTCTTTGGGCTGGACCTCTGTGCACTGTATGTCTGACTTGAAGGGTAAGATGTCTGCAGATAGAAAATATGGGATTAAGGAACTGGGTTATTGAATGTCTCTCTCTTCTTCCCTTTCTCTTCTCCTGTAGAACCCCAAAGGTTAACGCTCTCACCTTAGGTAAGTGACGCCGTGCTCTCCATCTGCCTCAGGCAGGTGCTGTAACCAGTTTCTTCACTGGATAAGGGGAGCAGGCCTCTTGACTTCAGAGGACTGCTGTCCGTCGTTTACTGCACGAACGGTAAGTTTCGAGTAGTTCTAATGTCTTTAAAGTCTTTAGTAATGATGTTTCTTGTTTTGCAGGGTTCCGGCGATGGCGGATGACGGGCTGAAGTGAGTTGAAGATGGAGCCCGTGTGATGAATAGAAGCGCCTGGAAGCACGTAAGTAAGCGCTTGTTGCCTGCTTCACGATGCGCTCTAACTGTCTTTTTATTTTGCAGGTACAAGTTCGGAGCGGCTGCAGAGGTGCCGAATTACCCACTGGGTTAGATGTGGAAAGGAGTAATGGCACGTGAGTATTAAAGTTCCCCAATGTCTTTAAACGCACCTTGTTTTGTCTTTCAGATGCGGGATGCAGCGCCGAAGGCCTCCGGAGCGTGCAAAGAGTTGGTAAGCTTTTGTCTTTCAGATGCCGGAATGCAGTGTGAAGACCTCCGGAGCGCACGAAGAGTAGGTAAGCCTTTGTCTTTCAGATGCCGGAATGCAGCGCGAGGCGTTTTGGTGACAGCCGATGGACCAGGTAAGTGAAGAGCTGTCACTGAAGACCGTAATGCTAACCTGTTCTTTCTTGTCTTTATAGGTGTTGCTGAAGACTGGATTCAGAATGGTAAGCCTTTTTCCTTAGGCCGGGATCAGATGCAGAAGACACGATGAGCGTTCTGCTGCAGAGGATGCAGAATAACGCAAAGCAAGATTCATCCATCGGGTGTGGTTTAAATAGCCTCCTGTAGTGCTTAGGTGTCTCCTTCCACAGCCACGCCTAGGTAAGAAAAGAGTTCCTGCTTTCCAGAAGAGTTCCAATGTTCTGAATCTAGGGAGTGGCCTCCTGCCCCAACCAACAGGAAAAGTAGTTCCAAAAAGAAGAGGATCAGAGGCTCAACTGGCAGGCCAAGTAAGGCAGCATGGTCTGCTGCAGGTAAGTCCACCCAAGCATTATGAGCCCGGCGCTTCCAGCGCTGGGACTGGGCATATTTATGAGCCTGGTGCCACTGGCGCCAGGACTGGGTCCAAAAGGTCCCAATTGGGACTGGTTGGCACTCGGAACCTGGGTTATGGATCTGCTTCCAAGGGAGTTGGGAAAACCCTGACCTTTTGGAAGCAGAGATCATGACAGAGAGTCTCCTTGAGAAACTGTGCCCGCCTCAATGCCCTCCCCATGGAGTTCTCCGCCCTGACCATTGTGAGCCATGCCCTCTCTGCCCGCCACTGCTCTGCATCCATTTGCTGTCCCATTTGCTGCCACACAGAAGGCACACATAGTCCAGGGTCCTCCTGCCCATCGGCCGATGCCTGGCCCCATGATGTTGTATGCCCCGAGTCTGGATGCCTCCTACATCGAGCCTGGGGCTGCTGCCTTGATGTCATCTGCCTGTGCCACCACGGCTGGCTCCAGGATGCTGACGACCCCTGGGCCTGTCGTGGACGTGCCCTGCTTGGAGTTGCCTGCACATCCTCCAATGCCAGGGATCCTGTTCCTTGGTGACCACCTCTGCTGCACCTCCGACTCCCGACTGTGGCAGGGATGTGAGCTCCACCAGCCTGGCTGTGGTGGATGAGGCAGGTCCACAGGGTGCCCTGGTGGCATTTGGGCCGGAAGACGGCATGGAGGACGACTGGTGCATAGTGGGTGCAGAGGAGGAGAGGGTCACAAGAGCGGCCAGCGCATGGAGGAACCCTGCGACAATGAGCCGTCCTAGCCAGTTCAAGATGACACATAGCTGTTCGTGATGATGTGCGTTGTCCTTCCTGGAATCATGCACATCATCATGAATCACGCGTGTGCGCGTCGCAACACCGACTAGGACATGCTCAACCCTGTCATTGATTACCTTGTCTGTAGGTAGAGGAAGGTCACTTGATGTGGACACATCCTCTACCTGTGGACGGGCCTGGAATGAGGCATCCCTGCTGGTGCAGAGTGATGCAGTCGCAGAATCAGGGACAGGATTACATACAGGCACCTCCGTAGCGACTTGTGCTGCCTCCTGCCCCTGGACTGCACCTCTTGCACCAGTGGAATCACCCCTACCAGGCCCCATGTGTGGATCTAATGCGGCCTCCTCCTCCTCACCCACCACCAACCTGGATGCCTCTGCACCATCTTCCGCATTGTCCTGCCCCTGTGGGAGCTCACCTACCCCTTCCTCTGCCAAGGAGCCCACTCCCAACCTTGGCCTCGTGGGCCTCCCCTCAGCAGCTGCGGCCGTAGTGGCGGATGCGGCATCAGACGCCTCGCTCCCGGAAGATGGCATAACCTGGGAGGGTGACTGGGCCTTGCATCTCCGGCCGGTGGAGGCATCCCCGCTGCTCTGCTCCACAGCACCGTCTCCGCCCTCTTCTTCACTCGTCGCTGTGGAAAGGGAGAGATTGAACACAAGCATGAGGGTACTGCACGTAAGTCTGCTAGACACAAAGCAAATGCACATGAGTGGCACTGTCGTATGTCATCGCCATCATCACCTTCCACAACACACGGGTCCTTGCAAGCAACACACATGCACAAACACCACCGCATAGTCATGCATCCGTCCGTGTCCACCTCCCATCACAATGCAATCATGGACAGCTAGGCCACAACAATCAATGCACGCATCGAGATGTGCATGTGTCATGTATCCATGGCGTTTCCCAGTCACACACTCACCACTCAATAACACGCACATGTACACCATGCACGTCCATGAGGGTGACATCAGCATCCATGGTTGACACAGCAGACATAGCCAGGTTCAGACACAGGCATGCAATCAGGTGTGCGTCATCACATGAAGGTGCACATCATGCATAGCTACTAACACACACCATTGTCGTTGCCACACACTTGACCGGGACTCACATGCTTCACTGTCATGTCCCTGCACACAGAGATCCATACATGGGGCATGCCAGACATACGTCCAAGGTGCACACACCTGACACACCTCAACATGCACTACGCTGGAGATGAACACATGGACACTTACCACTCGACTCCAGACGGGACTGCATCTCTAGGACCTGTTGGTGAAGCGCTGGGTGTATGCGCTCATCTGGATGTTGGTCAGCTGATCCCGGTGCCCCACTTCTCCATGGGCTTCAACGAGGCGCCAGGCCTTCCTGAGGGTCCTGAACCTGTAGTCCTCCCAGTGCTTCAGGACACAGTCGTAGTCGCGGGATGCCACCCCCTCCACATTGTTAGCATCCACATTGTCCTTCCAGATCCTCCTCCGTCCATCCCTGTCGAGGTGCGAACCTGAGAAGAGGACATCATAATTCCCCAGGACTCGCTCCACCAGGATGCCAACTTCATTTTCAGTGAAGATGGCAGCCCTCTGCCTCTCTGACTGAGGGTTGCCGCTGGCCCCAGATGGTGTTGAATTGGACATGGCAACCCCTGAGACAGGTGTGGGTGAGCAACTTGGTCCTGGGGCTGGGCTGTGGAGTGATGGTACACCAGTCGGGAGTCTTCTGGGTCAGCAGAGGTGGTCTCAGGAACAGGATGCCTGGCAATGGCTTCTGTGCAGGCACCAAATTGCAAGGCACTTTGGCAGCAGGCAGGCTGGTAGCAGCAGATGGCTCATAGAAGGCTGCTCAGGGCTCTGGGGGGCAGGGAAATGGCCTGCCGTGTGTTGTCACATGGCCAGCTTGATGCAGAGTGAGCCTGCATGTGGAAAAACAGCACGTGAGCGTGTAATCCGAGGAAAGGCCCTTAGCGCGTAAGCACGTAAGTGATGTCACGCACGCAGGCATTGCCTTCGCCAGGGGTTAAAGGTCTGCGTGGGTAAGCAGTTCGCTGTATGTGCTTTTCGTGGAGACCGCGTGTGTTTCTTCTTCTTGTGGGTTCACACGTGATTACTTCACAGCGCTTAAAGTTTCTACTTCTTGTTTTGGCGGGGGAGTTGCCTATGTGCGCACGCGTGTGTGTTTTTCTTTTCCACGCAAGGCAGATGGTGAGTCACGCACGCTTATTTTTCCCACTGTGGTTGCCCCTGTGTGTCGCGCACCCACAGTAGCACGCGTACGTATTTTTTGTGTCCCTGGGTGCCACAGCGTACTGCAGGAGGTTTATTTCACGCACATGGGCTACCGGGGGGTTGCATGCACATTTATTATCATTTTTTGGGGTGCCTGAGCATTGTGTGACCCGTCTTTTATCACCAAGGGTCACAGACAGCCTTGCAGGAGCACAGGGGTGTGTCTAACAACACGTACCCTGCCCCCTTCACCCCAATTGCCCAGGACAATTGTTGTGTGCACCTCCCATTAGCAACATACCACCTGTGCCATGGTTGGGAGTACACCAAAAGGGAAGGGCGGCAAAGCTGGGTGACCTCCCAAGGCTGGGCGTGGTGGGGCACATGGCTGGGGGGGCCAGAGAGTCTAGGGAGACCAAGGTGGGCACGGAGTGGGACGTGGCCAGGGTGTAACACTGGAGCAGGATGTCCAGCAACTTGCTGGGACAGCCATGCCATCCCCCCCAGTACCTCAGGGAGATGCTGCTGCTGCAGTCATCCCCAGCGCACATCTGACCCCACAGGCATTGTCATCTGCTGGCACTGGCCACCAGGTGTGGAAGGCTGCAGCTTGGCAACCACCACCCAGGCTCGGGTCATCCAGGCAGGCTGCCTTGCCACAGGACTCACAGACAGATTTTTAGGGCAGGAATGCCAAGCCACGTGTCCAAGGTCGCTGTGACCAAGGCACATGTTCCTGTGGCAGTTTTGACATCTGCTGCCCCAAGCAGCCAGGTGGTGGGAGCTGCATGGGCAGATGCAGCGACACCACCCCAGCAGTGAGTCTGCCAGCCAGGACTGTGTCAGTCACAGCCCTTGGCACTGAGGCAGTTGTGCTGCTGGGTCCTGGCAACAGCACCCAGCAGCCAATCACACAATCCAGGCCTTCCATCCTCATGCCAATTCCAACTCCCTTTGGCCAGTACACCATCGCCACTGCCCCAACTGACCAGAGCGGCATTTGCCTCTCAGGGTCTGCACAACCAGCCAAGAGGAGGAAGTGTGCTTCTGCGCATGAGACTGGGACCCCAGACACGGCATCGGCCTCCGGCACGGCAAGGAAGAGGCCTTTCAATAAAGAGGAGCTGGACTTCCTTGTGTACTACGTGTTGGCACATGACCGCAATATGCTGGTGGGTGCATGGTGCCGTACTACGCCTGCCCAGCGTCCGATTCACTGGCAGTTCATTGCGCTTGGTGTGAATACGTTGGGATCTGAGAGGCGCACAGCTCAGGATTGCCACAAGCGTTGGACTGATCTCCGACGCTGTGCAAAGCAAAAATGGGCCTCTAATTACTCCCTGACTCGGATGAGTGGCAGTGGGCAACCACCAGAGGAGGATGAACTAACTCCGCACGACGGAATAGCTGTGGAGTTCATTGATCAGGGACTTATTCATGGAGTGGGAGAGAGCCAGGATTACGACACAACGTCCGGTGAGTCTTGATGCGTGTCTGTCCAGCCCATGTGTGTTTTGCTTGTATGATGTGTTGTGATTGACTGCCAGTTCAGGCTATGTATTGATGAGTGACATGTGTGACACATGCAATGCTTTGCTGATATGTGATTGTCGTCATGCAGTCTCCATGCAGGACATGCGCTGCACACGGGGGCAGTCCTCATCACCACACATGCACCCTACTTACATGCAAGTCACTTGGCGGCCTCTCCTGTCCATGTTTAAGCTCACTGACATGTTTGCATATAGCCGGTGCTGTAGTTCCACCCAACACTCAGCCTATGTTGTCACATGACTGACGGCTATGTGAGGTCAACCTGCAAGCTGCTCCTCCTCACGGGCATGCTTCCTTGCCTCTCCACCACTCTGCATTTCCCTGTCTCCATGGTACTGGCAGTTTCTGTGTTGGACTATTGCTGTGGGCTGTTCCCCTTTCCTGTGTACAGGCACACTTCCCTGTGCAACCCTGCAATACATGTGCTGTGGGGTACATACTTTGTCCTTGATGCAGGGTGTCTCACTTGGACCGTGCAGATGGCACATGCTCAGAGTGCACATGAGTGATCATTCATGGACCATTGCATTCCCTGCAAGCCCCTATGGGTCCGTGGCAGGCTACTCATTGTAACACATCTCCAGTATTTTATCCGTCTCATGCTATTTGCTCATCCATGTCATGCTCACTCAGGGTCACTTCATCATCATGCATATGTTTATGGTGCCCTTGTCTGTGTCGGGCACAGGCCTCCCTCTGTTACAGCCACCCTGCTTCCAGGCGACTGGTGTTGTGGCTTCTGCCTGCATAGATGTACTTGTGATGGTTCCTCATGTGTCCTGCTTCTGTCCCCCTCTCATCTGCTGTAGTCTTAGTTGTCTCGGATGATGCAATTGACACCTGCATACACTGTCTGTGACTTCACAATACTGTGGTCAGCCATTCAGAGCCATGCACTGGCTCCCTGCCATTCCCCGGGTGGGCGTGGTGGGTGCAGTGCATCCCTACAACCCAGTGGCAACACTTTGCACATGATGACTGCACTTGCCCTAACAGTGCCGTCATGTCACAAGATTGACATCACTACATTTCTTGTTCTGTTGATAGTTGTGGACATACACATGTGCTGCACTACACCCACGCACTTCTGAGCCATGTTTCACCCTTCAACATGCCTATTCACGTGTGTGCTGTAAAAGTGACCTGCCATGTACATATCCATTTGCCTCCCTTCACTGTATTTCAAGGCATTGCGTTGTTGCATCATGTGACACATGTGCTTTTATTGATATTAATGTTTTTGTAGTGCATGTTCCATTTTGCATGCATCATGGACACTTCTATTTGACTTACTGTTGTGGCCATTTGGAAATTGTGCCATGGCTATGCTACCTGCCATCTCTTAGTTGACATCTGTACATTTTGGCAAAGATATATGCCTGCCAGAAGGTTGTGTGTGATGCAGTTGATATGCAACATGCAGTACATGTGTGGGTTTTGCATTTGACACGCATCCATGTCCGATTTCAGGGTCCCCTTCCATTTCATTGCCACTGTGTCGTGTGTGACATGGCTGCCTCATGTGTTGGCCCTCAATATAGTGTTGTATATGTGTGTGGTATGTGCTGCTGACATGTGTACTAATGGTTATTTTAATTTTTTTACAGGTGATAATGCACCAGAAGAAGTGTAGGAGGAGATGGCAGACAGGGTGGAGGGTTCAGGTCACCATCCCAGCACCACTGGTGGTCATGGGGTAGTAGGCCACGAACATCCCTTGGTGCTCCAGGCCATCCTGTCCAGGCCTGCCTATGGGTACGGCTCTGAGGATCTCTCTGACTCTGATGTTGAATCAGATGCTCATAAATCCATGCCGTCGATGGTGGTTGATTCTGTAATGGATTCTGGTCTGTCCGCCACACCTGCAGTGGGGTAGAGCCCTCAAGGGGTCAGTCAGTGTTGGTATGTCGGCCTGTGGTGGTTACGGGTGCAGAGTCACACTCCACACCAGTTGCTCATGTTGCTGGGGCAGCAGATCGACGGAGGAATGCTGTCCTGCAGCCGCGGGCTCTGCCGGCACAGCAAGGACCACCTTTGGCCCCACAGGCGTATTGCCCAGCAACGCAGTGGCTGTGCGTCACCGGGGAACATTGGATGGGAGCAATCCATGTATGCCATTGCACAGCAACAGGGGGGAGCAATTGAGATGTCTCAAGGCATGGAACGTGTGGCTGATTCCATTCCCCCCCCCCTGATAGGCAGGCGGAGCTCCAGCAGCAGGCAACGCAGTCCACGTGCCATGGAGGGGCTTGCTGGGGATATGGGTGGTCAAGCACCTGTGTCACGCGCACCTCCTGATGTACAACCAGGGGGTGACAACGACCTATCTCTAACTCAGGTCATGCCGTGAAGACCATGAGCACATGGAGGAATCTTTTTTTTGTCTCAACATCGTCACATGTGGGTGTTGAAGTGCACCCTGCACCTCCCCCTTCCTGGGTGGATACCCCCACCCCACGGGTCCACTATGGCCATTTTTATTTTTTGTCTATTGTGCGTTTATGTTGCAGTGTGGTGCTATGTGGCATCCGATGGCATCCACTGTGTGTTCCGGCTGGGCCAATACAGGCTTGTCTCATGTTTGTGTTTGTGGCTTGGGGCCCGGACAGATATGCCACTCCTGCTTCCCCTTTCCATGGGCTCGCAAGGATGGCACTGTGTGACAGCAACTTACACAGAGGCATTGGACTTCCGTCATATCTGTGGCCAGTCTGAAGTCCAACTTGTGTATACACCCCTAGTGGGGATTCATGATGGTTTCTCCAGTGCATGGTTGGACAGCATTTTGGTGAGTATATTGTTGACTGTGCATGATTTCATTCTGCTAATTAATGTATTGCCTTGACTGTATACCTTGTTGATGCACTTCATGCTGTATGCAGTCCCATGCCGACTTTAGCTGTCGAGGCCACTCTCATGATGGTAGGGGGACGTGTGCTGGCAATGTCACATTGAGGCACTTGTGCTATGGTGTTTACTCACTGTCTGACATTGTCACTGTTGTTTCCTGTGTTCATGATGTGTTATGCTGGTAAATTGATAGTCCTGTGTTGGCTTTGCTTATGATATGTCACAGGATCAGCAATATGTTTCTGTTGCAGATGTGTCCATTACTGAATGGTTAACATGGGAAATGTATGCTACACTGTGTGTTCATGTATTTCCCATGCTAACATGCATTGAATTGCCCTGCAAACACCCACCACAACACACACAGCACCCCCCCAAGCCCACCCCCACCCCAAAATCCATCCACCCACACACTACTTGCCTTCTGAGACATGCTGCGTCCCTGCTGCACATGTTCACATTGACTTTTGTGATCGTGAACAGGTGCCGGAGGCTCATTTTTGTCTTCATTTTTTTATGCAACGACAGCGGTTTCCAGGCCACTGACACCACTCACTGTACTGTGTGGTGTAGCGAGCGGGATGTTGCGGGGGACAACCCCGCAGCACCCTCATTTTCTATTATTTTTTGGGATTCCCTGAACTGCATGCCACCAAAGGTTTGAGGTTTTAATGTTCAGGCCTTTGGTGGCATGCATTTACCTACTTTTAGTATAGGTTGGAGGATTTTGCTCAATCTTTTCTTCAGAGTGCGTGTCTGAGGGGATTGTCTGTGGCCTGTTTCCATTTGTAACAGTGCGCTTGTGACAGCTGTGTCATGTGTGTTGACATTTTTATTGAGGTTTTCACACTGCATGCCATGGCATGGTGTGTGGGGTGGGTGACCTGGGGTTGAGGGAGGTTTAGGTGACATAACAGCATTTGGATGTGCTATTATGCATGGGGGATTTGGAATCTGTGGCTTGCATGTGTGCCTTTTGGTCACACAGGATTTTGTTTATTTAAGTGGCTAGGGATGCACACAATGCTGCATTTCCAAGGACACATTCTCAGGGTTTTAAGGTTGTGACAGTGACTGTCCCTTCATCATCATCGATTGTCAACTGGAATGTGCCAGGCCTGTGTGCACTCCACAGGGGGGAGGCGAGTTTAGGTGAAAAATGTAGCCACAAGCTGGGTACGGGCTGCCTCGCCACGTGCCCTTTCCCCTCCGATGAGCAGCAGCCGTGCGTGTGGTTGGGGATGTTTGGGCACCACCATTTCCACCAGTACGCCCCACCGGGTTGCAACGTTGTGCAGGACACATGCTGCCACAATGATCCTGCACAATACTGGGGCGGATATAGTAGCTGCCCAGCAGAGCGGTCAAAGGAGCGGAAACGTGACTTGAGCACTCCGAATGTGCGCTCCACTATGCCCCGGGTTGCAATATGGGCTGAGTTGTATCTTACCTGGGGTGGTGTGGTGGGGTTTCGTATTAGCGTCACCATGTGAGTGCTCAGAGAGTAGGCACTGTCCCCTGGAGAGGTGCTAATGGTTGCCATTAGTTGGGTTTGTTTATTTGTCTGTGTGTGACATGCATGCATGTGCACAAGCATTTGTACTCACCAATGAGCCATGTGTTGCCATGCCTCCCAGATTCCAGGTCCCAGTGTAGGGCTGACATTCTTAATATGAAACTGTCATGGGTGGACCCGGGATAGTTTGCATAGGCAGAGTGGTTGCGGTTGCGATAGATGTGCTCAGTGGCCCTATGTGGACGTAGGGCCACATGGGTGCAATCAATGGCACTGAGCACTCTGGGGAAGTGTGCCCCCCCGTTAAAGTCCTGGACCGGGATTTCCCTTTCTGCAGGTGTTCTGAGCAAGTATATGTGACTGCGGACTGAGGGGCGTGTAGTCAAGATTGCCAACACCTGGTGTAGGTAGCGTGACTGTGTGGCCTGTGAGATGCCCCCAACTACGGCAGTTGTCCGCTGAAATTACCCAGTGGCAAAAAAATACAGGACTTTGAGCACCTTTTCCAAGTGGCTCAGTGCTTGGGAGCACGAGGTGGGTGATGTAATGTCATCCTCCCATTCAGTGACCAGGTCTAGGATGATATGAGATGGTAACCTATACCTGCCATATACCTGGTCATCAGACATCCCAAAAAGGCTGGTCCTGGGTAAGAAAATGCGGGGCCTGGCTATCCTCCTCCTTCTGTGGTGTCCCACGATCACTGCTGCGAGGAATGGGACATTCATTGTAGCTGTATATGCTTGCTTGTTGTTTGTGCGCGCTTTTATGCTGCGCTGTCCCGCTTCCGCCTTCTTTCGCGTGGCGGACGTGTTTCCGGCTTTGTGCGTCTTTTGGCATGCGTGGGTTTGTCCTGTTCAATTCCATGAATACGTGTTGTTAACGTGCGTGTGAGCGTTGCAAGGGTTTCACTGCCATACTTCCCCCGTTACGTGCACATTTTCGAGTGTTGTTCTCCATTCCGCGTGTTCCGCCCCCTTTTAAGGTGTGTGCACTGGAAGTTGTGTGCCTTCACTGGACGACTCGCGCAAATCTTTCAGGATGTCGCTGTGACATGTGTGCCATGGGCGGATTCAGTGCACGTCCCAGGTAAGCCACACGCAGTGCCTTCCGTTAATCGGTAAACGGGCGCACGCATGCGTTTCCCACGCATACGCTGCGTTTCTCACGCTTGCGCTATAGATTTCGGCGCACAATGATTCCATGAATTACCCCGTGAATGTGTAGATCCTGTTAGTGCAGCCAACATTTTAGGCCAGTATACAATTCACACACTACACTCCAAAGACACCATACAAGATGCATTAGAATCATATGAAATGCATCACACCAAAGGATCACCTACTTTCCTCTACTCTTTCCTACAGGAAAAGGAGGAAGATAAGATGAAAGATCCATACATATGACTGGATCAGTATATCACTCTTTTTACAAATGCATTCTGAAGACCCCAGATTCAGACAAAATGTCTAATACATTTTCCAACTCCTGTCCGAAAGTGAACTAGCAACTCTGTTATGGAGTTGCACACACATTAAAAACAAGCTCTAATTTTTTAAACATGTCCGCTACCCAACTGCTTAGAAAGATAAAAGACAAAGATTAAGTTTTGCAGTCAAGTATACTTGGCAAACATGCGTCGTACAAAAGAATACTGGTTCCGAAATCACGCTGATGTATGTTGTATGCTAAGGAACTTAGGCCCACCCACATGGTTTGTTACTTTAAATTGTGCAGAATATGCATGGGATGACTTACAGGACTTCTTATGCACTCCAAACCAAAATAAAGAGGGAATAGGTAACAAGTTACTTACCTTTAACTGTTGTTCTCCAGCATGGGTATGGCATGGATTCACATGCTCATGAATATTCCCTGTCGTCAGGCTGGGAATCCTCGGTAAAGAAAAAATCAGTATCAGTTTCGTTTCTGATCTGTCTTTCTCTGTAGTAACCAATCACTGGTCTCTGGCTCATACTGCCGCCAGCCAATGACTGCCCTCTCCCTAAGCCCCGCCTCTGAAGCCATCTTCAGATTTGGTAGCACGCAAAGTGGCAGTATGACCAAGTGAAGAGCCGTAGAGGGGCAGGAGGGAGAGTTCGCATGTGAATCTATGCCAGACCCATGCTGGAGAACAACAGTTACAGGTAAGTAACTTGTTCCTTCTCCAGCATGGGGTCTGGCATGGATTCACATGCTCATGAATATAAGAATAAATAGCAGTACACATGCACAACCACGGGAGGTGGCAAGGCTCAACATTAAGCATTACATAAAACTCAACATTTAAGCATCTCTTACCTCCTCACCAGGCTCACCTTAAGCGAACAGGTTGCGCAGCACTACCTGGCCGACTCTGGACTCCTCCCTGGAATCCCGGTCGACACAGTAGAATCTCGTGAAGGTGTGCGTCGACCTCCATGTAGCAGCTCTGGAGATGTCCAGCAGGGGCACACTAGACAAGAACACCGTGGTAGCAGCGATCGCTCTGGCCGAGTGGGCTCTCGGACGGCCGGGCAACGGTCGGTTTGCCAACCGATGACAATGCATGATGCAGCCACAGAGCCATCTGGAAATGGAAGCCTTCGAGAGAGCCTTCCCTTCACAAACAGCTGTGATGTCTTCTGAAAACTCTTTGTTCGGTCCACGTAGAACTTCAGCGCTCTAGCCACATCCAGCGAGTGCAAAGTCCTCTCGGCCGGAGACGAAGGCGACGGGAAGAAAAGAGGTAACACCAAGGGCTCGTTGAGGTGGAAGTCCGACGGCACCTTGGGCATAAACAAGGGGTGCATCCTCAGCATCACCCTCGTGTCGTGAAAAGTTAAGTATGGAGGCTTGCAGGATAGGGCCTGGGTCTCGCCCCCTGGCCGTGCAGAGGTGATGGACACAAGAAATGCAGTCTTCCACGACAGGAATTTCAGCGGTGCCGAATGCAGGGGCTCGAATGGCGCCCCCATGAGCCTGGTCAGCACCACCTGGAGTTCCCAGGGGCCTTCCCCGGCGGGAACGATCGGAAAAGTCCTTTCATGAATTCCTTCACCAGGCAATAGGACCACAAGGACGCCCGTCCTGTGGTTCTGGTGTATCGGGAGATCGCAGCCAGATGTATCTTGATGGAGGCGTGAGCCAGTCCAGCCTTGGCCAGCGACAGTAGGTACGGCAGCACTTGAGGGGCCGTAATCCGTAGAGGGTTTAATCTTCTGTGCACGGCACCAGACAGAGAACTCTTCCACTTATGTCCGTAGCACTTGAGAGTTGAGGACGCCCTGGCTTTTGCAAGGACCTCTCTGCAGTCAGCTGGGATATCGTACCCCTCCAAACTCTAGCGCTGCAGGAGCCAGGCCTGCAAGTTCAGCGACTCTGGGTCGTGATGAAGTATGGCGCCTCCTTCTCTGGAGAGAAGATCCGCATCTGTCGGCAGCTTGACTGGTGGAGACGCTGACAAGTCCAGAAGGTCCGGGAACCATATCTACCTCGGCCATGCGGGTGCGACCAGGATCATCCTGCACCGGGACCTCTTGAGCTGGTTGACGAGTCGGAGCAGCAACGGCAACGGATGGAACGCATAAAGGAACAGGCCTTCCCAGGGGAACGAGAAAGCATGTGAGGGGACTTTTCCCCACGTCCAGAGGGTAGCCAAGTGACCAATGCATATTCCGACAGTTCATGAGGGCTAGAACCAAAAGCACAAGCAAAGAGGAATGACTCAAGTCTTGAATGAGTACATGGCAATCAAGACTGGTGCATTGGTCTGCCAATGTGTACAAACACATACATTGCAAAATATAGTGCTAGTGCAAGATACCCAACAACACCAGAGACAATGAAAACAGCACAAACACATGCTGGTGAAGGGCAAAGACATGTGCCTTACACTGCATCAAGCAAATCCTGCAGAAAAAACGTGACCATTTCACACTCCCATCAGTCAACCCAAACACCACCCTCCCAAACACAGGGAGGACCAATACACAGTGATGCTGTACATCTGAAAGCCAATGACACCTGACCATGCACACCCAAACTCACCATTCACACACATCCACTGGTCAACCACATGTGCATATGCCCCACGCAAATGAATAGCAAAAATGACACATGCAAGCAAGTACGCACACACATGAACAACAATGGTCATTACCACGGACACCAAACCGAGTAACAAATCCGCAAACTGGATAAAAAAAAGTCAAAGAAACTATTACTGTGAGTAAACAAAATAAAATATATTATCCAATTGTATTATGCTCATACAAATGTCAAATAATAAAGTAAAATATGTACAATAAGAAACAAAAAGAAATAGAAGATGTCCAAAATAAACTTCACAATATGTACATGGAAGAAAAAATAAAAAAGTCCAAGTCCATAAAAGTCTTGTCGAAATATAATGAAAATGAGAAGAAAAAAAACATTCCTGGATGGTGACCGAAAAGTGTTAAAAAACAAGTAAACTATGTACAACAAAATTGAGTGAAGTCCAAAATCTCCAAATAATAAATAACAATAAAGGAAACTTATATATAAAACTATTTACAAAGGCAGTGGGCTAGTCATTCTCCTCACCATGCTCCCTCAATGTCTCTGCCAAGGCCTCATCGAACACTGCATCCACTTCCACTAGGTGCGCCCCCGCTTTCACCTTGAGGGCTTGCAGGGACTCCAACATGATCCTCTCCATCCCCTCCCGCTTCCTGCAAGTCTCCTCGAGGACATCAGCCCACCTCTCTGCCCGACGCAGTGTAACCTCCACCCTGGCTATGGTGGGTCTTGCCTCCCGTGCCCGCTGCCTCTCTGCCCCAACGCTGCAACACGGAAGACATCCTTTGCCGAAAGTCCACATTGACATCCTGCCTGATGCCCGATACCTGCCTCTCTGGGATGGCATGCCCTGAGTCTTGTAGCCTCCTACTCCGAGCCTGCTGCTGCCTCATTGCCCGGTGCCTGTATTCCTGGCCAGCCTCCATGCTGATGAAATTATCCAGAGGCTTCTGCAATGTGCCCTGCTCCTGGGTTCCTGCTCTACCTCAATTGCCACAGCTCCTGTCGCCTGGATCGATGTTGCGACCACCTCGGCTGATCCAACGTCGACTACCGACTCAGGCAGGGATGTGATCTCCACCAGACGGGCCGACGGGGTTGGAACAGGTACACAGGGGGCCCTGGTGGCATCTGGGCTGGAAGACACCAGGGAGGATGACTGGCAGACAGAGGATGACAAGGAGGGGGTTGCATAAGTGGGCAGCTCACGCACCCAACTCGAGACCAGGAACTGAGCTAGCCAGTCCATGAGATGCAAGACCTCATTGTGATGATGTGCAAGCCCACGATTGGAAGCCTGCACATCATTACGAATAGTGCCTGTACGCCTCATGAAACCGGCTAGCAACGGTTCCACCCTGTCCCGAATGGCGAGAACTGCAGGCATTACTGTTTCCGTTTGTGTGGAAACATCCGCCACCTGTGCATGGGTCTGGCCTGCGGCATGCCCGCAGGTGCATACTGGTGCAGTTGCAGGCCCAGGGGCAGGATTAAGCACAGGCGCCTCAGCGGGGACCTGAACTGCCTCTTGACCCTGCGTCTGGACTGCACCAATCACACCCACTTCATCACCCCCGCCCGGCCCCATGGACTGGGCTGATGCCGCTCCTCCTCCTCCTTCTCCAACAACCTGGATGACTCCCCAGCGTCTTCCGCAGTGGCTTGGCCCTGTGCCAGCTCACCTGTCCCTCCCACTGCCGAGGAGTCCACGACCACCTTCACCCTCTTGGACTATCCTCAGCAGCAGCGGCCGATGTCTATGATGAAGCGCCAGTCTCCTCGCTCCCAGAAGATGAAATTACCTGGGTGCATGACTGGGTCTTGCGTCTGTGCCTGGTGGAGGCATCCCTGCTGCAGGGCACGGAGCTATCACATCAGAGTCCACTCAATGTCAATTGTGCGGCAAGAATCGAGCACACATTCAAATGCTCCAGTAACATCCATCCAGGAGTGTTGGCCAGTCACACACTGCATTGCAACAGGATCACCGTTGGTATCACACATCCCTCAAGGGACACACATGCAGCACTGTCTGGGACATGCACACAGACATCCGTACAAGAGGCATGCCTGCCATAAGGTCAAGGTGCACACTCCAACCACACATCAACATGTTTATGTGTCCATAAAGTAGCACCTGTATACCTTGCCCAATAGTTGTCAAACGTACCTCAGCCAGACCTATAAAATCTGCCTACGCTAACAGGATTTCCATGCCAAAATCACAGAGAATGCGGGCTGGTGGTGTCATGATGCCCGCTCCCGGGGAGCCGGTTCAAGCCCTGCGTCCCCGAAAGCGGACATCCAGTCCCCAAGGAAGGACCCAGCAACCCCATATAGGGGCCCTTTGGACAGTGTCCTGGCGCCTATTGCGCCAGGCTCATAAAAGACATCAGTCCTGGCGCCATAGGCGCCAGGCTCATTATGGGAGTGCTTGGGTGCACTTACCTGATGCAGACCATGCTGCAGGATCCAGGCCTCCTTGAGGCCTGAAAGGAACTACTTTACCTGTGGGACTAATTTACCATCCGGGCGTGGTCGGGAAGGATATATACCTGATTGGAGGAAGGATACATACCTGGAACTTCTTCCAAGGCTATTTAAACCCCACCCGAACAGCCACACGTGCTTCGCGTTGTTTGCATCTAGCAGCTGGACGCTCACCGTGTCTGCTCCTGCATCCTGACTTCTGCCACGCCTGCCAGCATCCTGGATCACCTGCAAAGGAAGAGAAGAAGAGAACAGAAGAAGGAAAAGTCCTTACCTGCTAAATCCACATCCCGGAGACATCTCGCCGACAATCCTGAAAAGGAAGACTTTAATTTAAAAGCTCATCGCGTCGATCGCTGCTGCGCCGCATTCCACTCACCTTTACAGGGCGCATCCATGTTCAGCAGCGATCATCCGGATTCGCAGTCACGCCCCAGCGCCTAGGGAGAAAAAGACCAGAACAAAAGGTGAGAGAGAGAAGGGAATAAGGAAAGCTGAATCTCCATGTTAAGACTTACCTGTTGATTCATTCCCTCTTCATTTCGGGTCCGCGCCGCATCCTGGCATTTCCGGACCCCGGCCCCTAAGGGGAAGCCAAGCAAGTTTGGTTCTCACCAATCCGAAAATCCAGTGAAGTAACTGGATACTAACGCGCCCCTGCATCAGAAGCTCGTCCTTCCAGACCCTAAGGTGAGACGCTACGAGAAATCACAGAAGGGTTTCGAGGAGGGTGAGAGGGGAAAGTGGGAGGCCGATTGCATTACCCCGCAGACAGTTAATCCCCTATTTTCGCCTACAGAAGGATACTTCTGCGAGCCAGACAAGCCTGATTTGGGGGCCCGGTCCAGTCCGTCTTCCGAACCCTGCGCATCACCTTAGAAGAGGTCACAGCAGCGCGAACCAGGCCAGCGCCTCCATGGGAGTCAGGTGAGCGTAACAGAATGCGAAGACTTCCTACAAATTCCCACCCAGGCGCTATGGAAAGTTCTGAGACTGATCAGTTGGCCCAATTACTGGGGGAATTACGGGCCGAAGTACATGCCGCTCGTCAAGAGACTAATGCCCTCAGGAGGGAATTAATAATATCAAAGGAAAGAACGGATGACCTGGCCAGACAGCTTTTGCAAGGTCAAGCTGGGCAAACTCCTCTACCCGGTTCCAGAGGGAACCCCGCTCCTGTGGTTTCCAGTAACCCTGTGCAGATTAATCTACCTGGAAACATGCCGCTGGCCCCACCCGAACGCTTTGCTGGGGACCCCAAACGATTCACCGTATTCATGAATCAGTGTCGTTTGCACTTCCTATGCAGACCTGGGGCCTTCCCTAATGATCAGACCAAGGTAGCCTTTGTATTGTCATATTCTCAGCGGCTGCGCTGCCGATTGGTCAGTTCCACTGGTTACTCAAGATGACCCGATTCTCCGTGATTTTCACAGGTTTCAAGCAAGCATGGAAAGGTTATTTGCTCGACACTCTCAGGGGCAGGCTCTGGATGACGAACTTCTATCCCTGCGACAGGGCAATCAGGACCTCCTATCCTATATTGCAACCTTTAATAGACTAATTGTGGAAACGGGATGGCCAGAGATAAAAGAGTCACGTTGTTTTATCGAGGCCTTCGCGGAGAACTTAAAGATGTCTTGGCCCAAGTTTGTAAATCCGCCCCAAGAATGCACAGAGTATATAGACTTAGTGGTCCAATTGGATCACAGTCTTCAATACAGAAAAGCAGATCGGTCCAGGTTTGAGACCCGGGTGTTGTCAAGACCCATGCTAATCCCAAGGGAGTTGATGTCTCTGAGCCTATGCAAATTGGAGGGGTTAAAGGACCCTTAACTCAAAAGGAACGTGAAAGGAGGCGGCAGTTAAATTATGTCTTTATTGTGGGAATTCTGGACACTTTCTACGAGATTGCCCGGCAAAACCGCCCCGAAAGGCGGTAGGAGCCGCTGATAAAAACCGTGAAGACTCTGTTTCGGAAAACAACTCCGCCCGACAAGTGTAGGGGTCTGCTTGCCGAGCTTGAAAAACTAACTCTTAGACCTCGCATTTCATTGTGCCAATGGTTCTCGTAGATCCAGAACAGCCTAAGCGGTTGCATGCAATAAAGGCATACATCGATAGTGGGGGCTATTGGAAACTATGTGGATCGTGAATTGGTCTCTAGGATTAACCTCCCTCTCCGTCCTAAAACCAGCAAAGATGTCATCACCACAGTCGATGGAACTGAAATTGCCTCTGGACCGAACACATTCCACTACTGAGGTGAATCTTATTGGTCCCGACGGCCATCGGAGGGTGTTGTGTTTGATGTAATCAAGGCTCCACAGTTTCAGGTTATTCTTGGAATCCCTTGGTTAGAGACACATAATCCTCGAATTGATTGGCGAGCTAAGAGAATAACCTTCCCGGATTGTACACAAACCTGCTACCAGAAAACCTGAAGATTAATCTAGCATCTGTAACCTCTGCCTCCATGCAACTACCTCCGGAATACCAAGACTTTCAGGACGTCTTCCAAAAGGAACAGGCCAACACGTTACCTCCTCACAGATCGTACGATTGCCAAAATCGATCTGGTGCCCGGTGCACAACCCCCTTGTAGCAGGATTTATGCCCTTACCGAACCTGAGAATCTGCATTTGAGACAATATTTGGATCAATACCTAGCTAATGGTTTTATTCGCCCGTCAAAGTCCCCGGCATCCTCGGCTTTGTTCTTCGTGCCCAAAAAAGAAGGCGACCTTAGAACTTGTATCGATTACCGCGCATTGAACCAGATAACGGTTCAAAAACGTTATCCTCTGCCTCTGATCCCTGAACTCCTTGACCAGGTGAAGGACGCTTGCATATACACCAAGTTAGATCTCCGGGGGGCTTATCATCTGGTACGAGTTAAAGAAGGCGACGAATGGAAAACTGCCGTCCGTACTAAATACGGATTATTAGAGTACCAGGTGATGCCTTTCGGATTGTGTAACGCGCCGGCTGCCTTCCAATACTTCATGAATGATGTCCTTCGGGAACTCATTGATGTTTGTGTTGTCGTATATATCAATGACATTCTGGTGTACTCCTCTTCGGAATCTGATCACAGAAAACACATCAGGGCAGTACTTGAAAAACTGCGCCAGCACAAACTATTTGCTAAATTGGAGAAATGTGTTTTCCATACCACAGAAGTCGAGTTTCTAGGTTTCATCCTGACACCCAAAGGAGTCCGAATGGACTCAAGAAAAGTGGATGCCATCCTCAAATGGCCATCACTAGCTCTGTAAAAGGGGTTCAAAGCATGCTCGGCTTTGCCATTTCTATCGCAGGTTTATCCTGGAATTTTCACGCGTGGTACAACCCATTACTGCACTCTTGAGGAAAAATAAACATTTTGAATGGTCTGAAGAAGCCGAGCAGGCCTTTCAGGATTTAAAAGCTAAGTTTACCTCTGCACCTATATTGAAACACCCGCGTCCAGATCTTCCCTTATGTCGTCGAGACTGACGCATCCAGCCTAGCCATGGGAGCTGTCCTGTCCCAAAGAGATCCGAAACCAACAACTGCATCCCGTAGCATTTTGGTCCAGAAAATTCTCGGCACCCGAGGTTAATTATGCAATCACGGACAAAGAACTGTTAGCCATTAAGTCCGCTTTTAAAGCCTGGCGCATTATCTGCTTGGCGCTCGACATACCATCACAGTGATCACTGATCACCGGCATTTACAGTATTTGAAATCCGCCAAGGCTCAGTCCTCACGGCAGCTCCGATGGCCTTTGTTTTTCGCTGAATTTGATTTCGTGATTACCTATCGACCTGGCTGCAAGAATGGCAAAGCAGACGCTTTATCCCGAATTGGAATGGGAGAATCTGATACAAACTCAAGAACCAGTACCAATAATTCCCGAACAGAGGATTCTAGGCATGACTTCGTTACAAGACGCTTGAAGACATTCAAGCCAGAGTGAAACAACTCCTGGACCCTACAACCTTACAGGAATGGATACAAAAGGATCAGACTTACCATAGATAATGTTTTACCTTATTTTCCAAGGACGCTTATTCCTGCCACATAAGGAATTACACGAACTAGTTATTTCGGTTATCATGATACATTAATAGAGGGACACCCGGTATTGCCAAGACAGAGGAAAAGGTGAAACGACAATTTTGGTGGCCTCTTGGCAAAAAGATGTTAAATCTTTTGTGATGTCCTGTGGTGTTTGCGCCCAAAATAAAAGTCAAAAGAAAAGACCAGCCGGTCTCCTTCAACCTCTAGACATACCACCAGCACCCTGGCACACCCTATCAATGGATTTTATTACGGACCTACCTCCTTGTTCGGGGTACAATACTATTCTGGTAATTGTGGATTTGTTTTCCAAAATGGCCCACTTTATTCCTTTGAAAGGTTTACCTTCAGCTTCTGTCCTAGCCAAAGAATTCCTCGAAAATATTGTTCAGCTACATGGATTCCCATCTACACTAATCTCTGACCGGGGAAGCCAATTCATTTCCCACTTCTGGCGCAAATGTCGTCAAATGGCGCAGATCGACGTAAGATTATCGACCAGACACCACCCTCAGACTGATGGTCAGACCGAGAGGACAAATCAGACCCTTGAACAGTACTTACGGTGTTATGTTACAGCAATCTGAAAGCAACTGGAAAGACATTCTTTGGATAGCCGAATACGCATATAATAATTCAGTACACTCTGGAACTGGCCACAGTCCTTTTTATACTTTGTTTGGGCATCACCCTCGAACCTCAAACCTTGACTCACCTCAGAACCTCAGAATGCCTGCAGTAGAACATCTGCATTCTACAATTACCCAAGCCTTCAAAGAGGCAACTATGCATTTACAACAAGCCAAGAGAAAATATAAGGAGAATGCTGATCTACATCGGAGTGAAGCACCTCCGTATCAGATTGGGGATCAAGTGTGGTTAGCTACCAGACATTTACCACTCAAAGGGCCTCGAACTTTTAACCCAAAATATCTGGGACCTTATTCTATTACGGCAATAATTAACCCAGTGGCTGTTAAACTTGATTTACCAGCTAGTATGCGAATTCACCCTGTTTTTCATGTGTCACTTCTGAAACCAGTGGTACCCGGAACTCGACTACTCAAACCTCCAGAACCTATTCTAATAGATGGGGAGCCCGAATTCGAAGTGAAGAACATTTTAGACTAAAAAATGTTTAGGTCAAAACTGTTCTACCCAATTGATTGGAAGGGGTACGGACCTCAGGCGAGGTCGTGGGAACCCAGCGATCATGTGCATGCACCTCGATTAGTCAGGAAATTCCACCGACTCTTCCCAGACAAACCAAAACCCCCGGAGGGAACAACCTTGGGAGGGGCCTTGGGGGGGAGTGCTGTTAATATGCCCGCTCCCGGGGAGCCGATTCAAGCCCTGCGTCCCCGAAAGCGGACATCCAGTCCCCAAGGAAGGACCCAGCAACCCCATATAGGGGCCCTTTGGACAGTGTCCTGGCGCCTATGGCGCCAGGCTCATAAAAGACATCAGTCCTGGCGCCATAGGCGCCAGGCTCATTATGGGAGTGCTTGGGTGCACTTACCTGATGCAGACCATGCTGCAGGATCCTGGCCTCCTTGAGGCCTGAAAGGAACTACTTTACCTGTGGGACTAATTTACCATCCGGGCGTGGTCGGGAAGGATACATACCTGATTGGAGGAAGGATACATACCTGGAACTTCTTCCAAGGCTATTTAAACCCCACCCGAACAGCCACACGTGCTTCGCGTTGTTCTGCATCTAGCAGCTGGACGCTCACCGTGTCTGCTCCTGCATCCTGACTTCTGCCACGCCTGCCAGCATCCTGGATCACCTGCAAAGGAAGAGAAGAAGAGAACAGAAGAGGAAAAGTCCTTACCTGCTAAATCCGCATCCCGGAGACATCTCGCCAACAATCCTGAAAAGGAAGACTTTAATTTAAAAGCTCATTGCGTCGATCACTGCAGCGCCGCATTCCACTCACCTTTACAGGGCGCCTCCATGTTCAGCAGCGATCATCCGGATTCGCAGTCACGCCCCAGCGCCTAGGGAGAAAAAGACCAGAACAAAAGGTGAGAGAGAGAAGGGAATAAGGAAAGCTAAATCTCCATGTTAAGACTTACCTGTTGATTCATTCCCTCTTCATTTCGGGCCCGCGTCGCATCCTGGCATTTCCGGACCCCTGCCCCTAAGGGGAAAAAAAGACTTCAGCGTTAATGTGCGAATGAAAAGACATTACCAAAAAACGCTCATTAAAGACTTACCTGATTTCTACAAGGATTTCACCTCTCATCTTGGGTCGGTGCCTGTTCCCCGGCATTCCGTACCCCGGCCCCCATGGGGAAAAAGACACTAGCATTAGTACATTAATGCATGGACACAAGGGGAACCTCTTATCAAAAAAACTTACCTGAAAGCCAAGCAAGTTTGGTTCTCACCAATCCGAAAATCCAGTGAAGTAACTGGATACCAACGCGCCCCTGCATCAGAAGCAGGATGGAGAGCTCGTCCTTCCAGACCCTAAGGTGAGACGCTACGAGAAATCACAGAAGGGTTTCGAGGAGGGTGAGAGGGGAAAGTGGGAGGCCGATTGCATTACCCCGCAGACAGTTAATCCCCTATTTTCGCCTACAGAAGGATACTTCTGCGAGCCTGACAGGCCAGATTTGGGGCGCGGTCCAGTCCGTCTTCGAACCCTGCGCATCACC